>CM052712.1:61674616-61716563 GCA_028551405.1 Uromys caudimaculatus | reverse complement strand
TGCCCTTTGTAGCACACACCTTGTCTTCTAGGCTCCAGATGCCTGTACTCCACTGCTACTGTTGTTCTTGCTGGTCATCTCATGGTACTGGCATCTCCAAAACACTGCTGTCTTCCACTGCAACTAGGCTTTACCAACAGCCTCCCATAGGCTCTCTTCATGGTGCCAAGCCTCACCTCCTTTGCATGACCCCTTCAGTCCTGGGCCATCAATTACAACTGAGGCTGCACCTTTACCAATGGCCTTCCTCAGCTTCACAGTGCCCAGGCCTCAGCTGCTTTTCATGACTCCTTCATGCCTTCAAAACCAGTACCACCTGGGTGACTCTTACACATTACCAAATCCAGCCACAGCACAAGGTACAACCCTGGCTATCTCTGGAATGTAGCCTCTGTACTCTCAGAAAACACTTCTCAGAAAATTTCACCTCATTGATGCTGGTCTCTTCCCAATCACCACCAATTTCCCAGCTCCAGCTAACAAGCATCAATAGTCCCAGTAATGCAATGGCTTTGCTTTAATAGTTCTGGTATCTTGTTAATCACAGCTGATTTCTTCAGCCCCAGCAAACCAAAACCACAGAATTTTAAATCAAACTAGCAACGGCCCTGATAAGATTCTTTAATCTTCCCTCTGAAATTTCACAAGCCAGGCCTCCATCTTCTGCACTGTTCTCAACATTATCTTCCAACCTCCTGCAGAACATTACACAGAGCTCTTAACATCCCAATGACTCTTCTAGCTCAAAGTTCCAAAGTCCTTCCACAGTCCTCCCCAAAACATGGTCAGGTTATCACAGGAATATCTCACTACGCTGGTATCAATTTGTCTTAGTCAGGGTTTCTATTCCTGCACAAACATCATGACCAAGATGCAAGTTGGGGAGGAAAGGGTTTATTGAGCTTACACTTCCATGCTGCTGTTCATTACCAAAGGAAGTCAGGACTGGAACTCAAGCAGGTCAGGAGGCAGGAGCTGATGCAGAGGCCATGGAGGAATGCTGCTTACTGGCTTGCTTGCTTCTCCTGGCTTACTCAGCCTGCTTTCTTATAGAACCCAAGACTACTAACCCACAGATGGTACCACTCACAAAGGGCCCTCTCCCCTTGATCACTAATTGAGAAAATGCCTTACAGCTGGATCTCATGGAGGCATTTTCTTAACTGAAACTCCTTTCTCTGTGATAACTTCAGCTTGTGTCAAGTTGACACACAAAACTAGCCAGTACAAGGGGGTATGGCGGGTTGGCAGCAAAAAGCACATAGCCTGAAAGCAGAGGGAGGAAATTCTGGGGTGGTAGGGGTTAAACAGAGGAGGGCTGTGGGTAGATGAGAGGAGAAAGAGGGAGTAGTTAGCCAAAGCTAACGATGTAAGAAGAAGTCATGAAAATGTATAAATTCCTCTATATCTTTGTTTCAGGACATAGAAGAATAAAGTTGGGCATGAGTTGGAAACTCCCCTCCTATTAGGTAGCATGCATAGTACCAGATGTTGCTGTGATGGCTGCTGGGAGAGAAAACTCATCAAGTTTTAAACAGTGTAAATCCTATATTCTACAATACCAGCCAGCACGACAACATGTGCCCCCTGATACAACAGTTGCATGATTGTTATGGGGATATGCAACCACTGTCTGACTAGATTTGAGGCATGCTCCAGGAGAGAATTCATGCCTGGTGTTGTTAATCAGATCAAAAACCCATGGCTGGGGAGATCATTGGCCCCGGGAGAGAACTATCTACTATTTTGATAAATAGACATGGTGCCAATCTGTCTTCAAAATATTTATTTTTATACCTGTGAGTGAGTATCACTCTTAACTTTGATTAAAGAAGCTTTTTTGTTTGTAATGGACAGCTGTGATCTCAGAGACTTTGGCTGTTCAAGGTGCTGAGAATAAGTGAGGTTGAGTTCTCAGCCCTAAACAGGGCATCTAATCTATGTCACCTCTTGTAAGGCTCAGAGAACATAACCAAAGAGGGGGTTAGGTAGAGTATGAGCCGGTGATAGGGAGGAAGACTGTGAAATGCTCTCTACCAAGCATGAGGTGTACATTACAATAACTCACAGTAGCTGTGGTTGTTTGCACTGTGCCTACTCTAGGCTGGGCCTGTCAGTCATCAGTGGAACTCATGGGCCTTCCCTTACCCAGGTTATTGGTTATTGCTAGACGCTGAGGGGTTGGGGTAGTCATGAACTTCACATGTGTAGCTACTGGTGACTTACCAAGCTCTAATGGAACGTTCTAAATCCATGGCCACCCAGATGTCCCTGGTTAAACTCAGTGGTCACAAAACAAAGCAAAACAAAAAGATATGCACATGGAAATGAGCCTGTGGTTGGGAGATTTGATGAGGGTAACAAGGTAACATAAGAGAGGTCAGAGGTGAGTAAAATCAAAATGCGTTATGCACATGTATGAAATTATCTAAGTACACATTTAGGGTTTTTTTTTTTTTTTTTAAAAAGAAACCATTTAATAGAGGAAGCATTTAAACTGGTTCTGTTTCTGAGGCTTCAGTCCACCATGATGAGGAAGGCGTGGCCAAGCAAAGCTTGAGCCCACTGCAGTCTGGAAATCAGGGAATGAGTCAGGGTCAATGATAATATATCCCCACGAACTTTGTCCCAGTGACATACTTCTTCCAGCCTTGTCCTACCTTGTACGTTCTAGAACTTCCAAAACCTCCAAAACCATATCATCACTAGGGAAACAAACATGCAGATCACAAGCCTATGGGGATTTTCCATATGCAAACCATAACACAAAGCGAGGCCCTCGTTTTGTTCTCTTTAACGTTTCTGGTACCTGTCACTGCCAACCACATTCTTTGAAAAACAATTGTCCAAATCAGCCATTATTTCTAAGCCTTTTGACTATGAGCAAAAGTTGTCTATATCACTGAGAACTCCTAGGAAACAAGAGTGTGGCCATAATGTGTGTAACAATAATTACTCCTAATTATGAAGAAGCATCTTCCACACACATGGTACTTTGCCCCGTTCTTTGACTTGATCTGTATAAGTATCCTCAAAGACCATAGAATTTATGACAATAAAAACATGGCTTTGAAGAGACACAATCTAGGCCATAGTTTTGGTGTCTAAGATCCTGTTAATTCCTAACAATGTGACATTAAAGTAAGCCACTTGTGGAATTACATAGAGAATGACAGCTACATGGAGTAGGTGCATTGGGGAGGGGGGGTGTTTGAAACAAACAGCATCCTGATCCAGATACTTAAAAGATGCTCAATAATTGGTAGTTACCAACCAACCAAAACCTAAGGGTGGTCTCCGTCCACGTCATTGTTGTCAGCATCAACCATTTATTTATTTATTTATTTATTTATTTATTTATTTATTTTTGACGTTTTGAGACAAGTTCTCAATTTATAGGCCAGACTGAACTTGAGTTTACAATCCTCCTGCCTCAGCAATCTAAGTGCTAAGCTTACAGTTATGTGCCACCATAGCCAGCTTCTTTCCCAGGCTCTCTTGCTCCCAATAGTGTGTGTGCTCCTCCCCCCCCCCCCCCCAGTGTCCTTAGCATGGTAGAGATCTTTAGATCTTCCTAATACACTTGTTGGTGGATTAACTGAGTCGAACTTGTCATTACAGATTCGGCGATACTGACAAAAGGACAAATCAATAAAGAAACAAATTGCTAACCAATTCTAGAACTCGGGATACAAGTATCTTTTCTGTAAGGCCATTCCCCAAGTGGTTTAACACCCTCCTCCTTCAGGACCCTTGTACAATGAGCTGGGACTTCTGACCCCGGCCTCAAATCTGGGTTACGAAGAGTCACTAAACAGCATCCCCATAACCAAGCCGTAAGTTTTTAAAAGAAAAGCCTGAGGCAATAATCCCAGGTAACACTTTGTTAGGCTGAATGAAACATGGCCCTGTATATTTTAATCTATTGACCTCCTTAATGGAAGACATGAAGAAAATTCCATTTTCCTGAATTTTACTACAGCAAGGCCAAAAAATCTAGCTAAGGTCGGAAGTTAGCATAAACGTCTTCAAAACTTGTCCTCTGAAGGCAGTTGAAGCACTGAGACTCCAAGGAAAATTTTTTTAAAAAAACAACATGCTTCCAAATGCTAAACGAGATTTCTATCTTCCCGTCGTTTTAACAGCAGCGCCATAAAATACGCCCTAAAACAAACACAGAGCGCTAAAAATTCCACTGTGTAAGCTCCAAGTCAAACATCTGTCTTCCCGCCTCACCGTTTCACCTTGGTTCCTGGGGCCTCGGCTGAAAGCACGGAAATATGGAGCTTTTAGCGTTGGCTCTGGGATTTGTAATCATCTTTACTAGTTCGTCTCAGCTTCCTCTTCGACCTAAACAGATGTGGAGAGAAAGACCATCTATGGCATCAGGTGAACCTCTCAATTCTACAGGCTGTGAGGAGAGAGTGAGAACCAGCCTCGGGCCTCGGTTGGAACCCTCCGTCAGCATCTAGCTTTCCAAATGGCTTTGACCTCAGTGTGCTACCTAATCCCCCTGAACCTGTGTCCTGTTTGTGAAAATATTATGTCAGTACTATCTGATCCATAGCGTTGTGTGGACTCAATAAGATGTTTGTTACGTTTTTGCCTGGTGTTCATGAGAACTTAGGAATGAAAACCGTTGTACCATTATTATGCTCCTTCAAATGAACAATGCCACCATTAACTGAGTCCTTGTTGTGTACTCCTGTACATGCAGGCATCTGAAGCTTAAAATCAAGCTGCAAGAGCAAAGTTATTATTTGCCTTTCACAGATGCTGTGGTGGAGTTGAAGTTCAAATCCAGTTTTGTTTCTTCCCAAACCTGGGCACAAGAAACAACCTCAACTGGCCTGACAAATGCTGGCTGCCTTCCCTGTGGAACTTCTTGAAGAAGCCTCGTTCTGGTTGCCAGGCTCCTAAAAGACAGCATATGAAATCCTATCGTAATTGATCACGAACCAGTGGTCTAATCTTAAGATATTGGTTATAACACTCACAAGCTGGGGTCTTGTTATGATACTCGCAGTAACAACCCTTGTCTGGGTCATTCTGCAAAGCTGTTCTTGGATGTCACATGACAATCAAGCTATCTGTCTCTAAGAAATGATCACTTATCAGCTTAGGGGAAATGTCCAACTCCTAAGTAAATGGAGCTATCCCTCTAGTCTCTCTGTGAGGAGTAATTAATCGGCTCCAGGATATCCACATTTTCCAGCTCTCCTACACCAGAATTCCAACATCCTCTAAGGCCCAAAGACCCTTAAGAATGGCTAGAATGAATATCAATTCATCGAGAATCAAGTCCCCTGTGTGTAGTAAAGGACTTGACTCATCCTGGACTCCCCTGAGATGTCCTGCATATGAATATATACAATTTTGTGGTATCTGCAAATTGCCTATACATATCCTCTTTAAGTCATCTCAGGGCTCCTTGTAATCCCTAATAGACTATAGATGCTATGTACATACTTGTTCTACTATACTTTAGAAGAAAAAAATAAAAGCAGCTATATGTGTTCTATACAGTTGCAATTATTTTTCAAATACTTTTGATCAATAATTGGTTAAATTCATGAGTACAGAATAAAGGTCATCCTCTGAGGGCCCCAGGCTACTTCCTTCTGGATATCTTTCCTCTCAGTTTGGTTTCTGATATGACAGGGAACAAGAGTTTTATGTCAGCCATGCTTCCCACCTGCTACTTTGTCTCTGTACCCTGGGAAGCAGAGGGTCATGAAACTCCTTACCTGGAGCGATTGTGTACAAACCACTCCTGCTGCCATCCTTGGGCTCAGCATTCCTGCAATTGTCTCAGAATTTAAAATCAGAATGTGAGTGGCTTGTTTCACCTTTACAAGCCAGGCCATTTTCTGTGTAAAATGGAAGTCCTGAGTTCTGATGTGTTCCTTTGAGCTCTGCTATGTCGTTGTCGTTGTCGTTGTTGTTGTCGTTGTTGATATAACTCTAAATGACCACGCAACCCGGTTCTTAGGAAACATGAATGTGAACTGTATCTATAAGAAGAAATATTTATGGCAGCTACATTTTAAATTTGTCATAGATTTTATTAGACTCTATAGACTACAGCTGCTTCAAGTAGAAAGACTCTAACCCTCAAACAAAGTGTGCACGATGCATATGTTCGTCTCCCAGTTGATAATCTCCCAGATTATAAATATCAACAATAATGTCATAATGTAGCACTAATGTGAGTGCTCATACTCTTTCAGAAAAATAAATGTCTACATCTAACAGATAACATACACATTTGAAAAGCACTTAAGTGAATCAAGAGGGAGAAAGTCTGTTTTTTACATATTTACTGCACTGTATTTTATATGACTTTAAGATTAACGATGCATTCAATAAAACAAATCTTATTTGAAAAGCATTCGGAAATATTTTGTTTTTATAGCTAAAATAGATTATCTTAAACTTCCCTACTCATCCATTCTCAAGGAGAGAATAACATGACGCATTCATTATAATAGATTTGAAGTTCCGTTTTGTGATGCCCGGAATTGAAGTAAGCATATTTAATCTACTATTTTGATGGTATAAACTAAAGTACTTCGAGCTGAAGTATTTAAGCTTCAAACCAAGCTTTCACTTCTGGAGGAAATAGAACTAAATTTTGATGTAAGTCAACCTAAAAGTCTTAGCTAAGATAGTGCTTTTGTTCTTAAGTGTACACGGGTGATCACATTCGTGCACACATTCTGGGATGTGTGCATACAAGCACAAGCCTTCAGAGAATTCTGCCAAATCAACTCACCATGTACTCTGAGGCATTTTAAGATTGCAACTGTTTCTACATTCATTCAATGGGTATTCAAAAAGAAAGAAAGAAAGAAAGAAAGAAAGAAAGAAAGAAAGAAAGAAAGAAAGAAACAAACAAACAAACAAACAAACAAAGAAACAAACCAAGTATCTATCTATACTAAATGCAAACCCCCAAACTAAAACAGAAAGCATTAGAAGACACACATGACAACAGAACTATCAAAGAACCAGGAAAATCTTAAGATGCAGAAGAAGCCCCATCCTTGGGGTTACAGAGACAAACGGGTGAGACAATTGCAGTCAAAGTCCTTAGAGTGGAAAAAAAAATCAAGTCATCAGCCCGATGCGATGGTCCACATCTTTAATCCCAGTGCTCAGAAAGCAGAGGCAGGTGAATCCCTGTGTCTTTGAGGCTTCCTTGGTCTACACAGTGAGTTCCAGGACAGCCAGGCCTATGTAGAGAGACCTGTCTCAAATAAAATTAATTAATGAATGAATTAAATTTAATTTCATTTCACTAAAATAAGGCCTTAATTGTCTGTCTCCTTCCAGCATCCAAAATACTGGCCAGCATGTAGCAGGAATCCCTATAAAATCCCTTCTCTCAGGCTCACAAGCCTGAAATATCTCAGGCTCACATTGAGATATTTCTGAGACAGGGGAAATTAACATGACTTCAAGCTTAACGATGAACACACTGACTAGCTTACAAACCCCATTATCGGAATGACTCAGAGGATTTCAAGTCTGTCTAATGGAGATTTATTGGTGCCCATGGGTAGTTTTCATGGTTTTCCCCCAGTATTCCAATCCCTAACTGCTGCACACAACACAGCCATAAAGATGATGGATGGTTTTAACCTGTTAACCAGAGCTTCTCCATGCCCCTCCCCCTACTCTGCTATTTCCATGCAGTTATTGATGGCAAGCACTCATTCTTGGAGGTAGGATTTGGTTAAGTAACTGGTAGCCCCAGGAAATGGAAAGTCCAATGAGCAAATGGACACAGGAACTTTCCATGATAACCAACGAGCCAAACTAATCAAGACAGCCATGGGTTTCCCATTCCAGAGAAAAACTCATCTTTAATGATCAAATGAAAATGCAAATTTAAGGAAAACAAATCGGGTTATTTGGAGGGCGGTATGTACTCAGAGGATATTAATGTCATTGTGGTTTCCTGAGGAAAGGGCCTCTATTTTGCTTGCAAGCAAAATGTCAACTCTAATTATTCAAAATGACATCCTACGGGAACTTTTATGAAAATTGAGGTAGGTCCAGAAGACTGGTCAGGAAGCAGGGCTTTCATTTTGGATGATGTGGGGAGGTCAACAACCTGGAAACAGTTCTAGTGAAGAGGATTCTCTTCTTTCTTTCTTTCTTTCTTTCTTTCTTTCTTTCTTTCTTTCTTTCTTTCTTTCTTTCTTTCTTTCTTTCTTTCTTTTTTTTTTTTTTTTGGTTTTTTCAAGACAGGGTTTCTCTCTGTAGCCCTGGCTGTCCTGGAACTCACTCTGTAGACCAGGCTGGCCTTGAACTCAGAAATCCACCTGCCTCTGCCTCCCAAGTGCTGGGATTAAAGGCGTGTGCCACCACTGCCCAGCATGAAGAGGATTCTTGACTGGCTGAGTCTAAGTCTCCTTGGTAAGAGAATCTTGGGCAGATCTAGTAACTGTGACATTCCACTATTAAACTGATCAATCAATCACATCATCCCTTTCCTCAGAAATAGTTCCTTCAATGGTACTCAGCACAATGTGAAATATGAAGATAGATTAAAGAGTATAATTTGAGATTAACAAATGACACAGTCTTTGAAAAAATAAGTACCTATTTTATTGCAATGATAATTGTTATGAGCATCATTAATGAGTACAATCTCCTAGTTAGTCATTATCCATTGCTACAGTAATGCTCCACAACAAACAGCTATGAAACTCCCTCATGCATCGCTGCAAACCTTTAACTCTCAGGTAGTTGGTTAGGCAGCCTTGACTGGACTCAGCTGGGTAATTCTTCTGGCCATTTCTAGGGTCATTCATCCAGAGGTAGCTGTCAGTCAGCAGATAAGGATAACCTTCAATGAGAGACCAGGATAGTTGCTCAATGCTCTGGGGGTGGGGGTTGTCCTCCAGCAGAGTCATCTGGACTTCTTTCCATATCACTGGCAAAGACAAGGACAAGCTCAGGTTCTCAGCTCTTTTCAAGTCTGTTTTCATCTCATTTACTAGAAGCTCACTGGCCATAGCAAGTGCCATGCTTGAGTATAAAGACACCTATTGGGTAAGAAGAGGTCCTAGAAATCCCATGGTAAAGGAGACAGGTACAGAGGAGTGAGGAACTGAAGTCATTAGAACAACTGGTCTACCACATGTTGTGTGCTATTGTAAAATCTTTATTTGGGAACATTATATTACTTTTACTTTATGTTTATAGAATTGAATAAATTTTTTTATTTTATTAAAACCTTTAAAAGCAATATTTATCAGATATTTTGGACTTACTTTAAAGTAAGAAATATACTGTGTGTACAGTGTGACTGATTTCATACAAAAGTTTCTCAAGCCATCATTTCCTCCAACTATGAAGACTAATTGCTATTAAGATATTTAATTTTTTAAAAAAAATTGGATTGTACACTAGATTTGCTGTGGGATTTGTTTAGGGAAAAAGAGAAGAGCTTGAAAAACACAAATCAATTTGTGAGCTTTATTCTTCCTGTCCCCTTTCTTCTTGAGGGACAAATCAGAAATATATATTTGCATGGATCAGAGAATTCACATAAAATATCTGAAATGAAGCTGTCACAATACACCTGTGACTAAAGCCTAGAATCCAGGAGCCTGAGCACAAGATGCCTGTAGCTATCCAGTCATCCATAGAGCCAGAGTGGCTTCAAGCATCTTCAAGCTGAGAGATAACAGAAGGAGAGGAGAAGGGTGCTAAGTCACCAGGTGCCTTGCATAAGTCTTTAATATGCAAGCACTATGACATTCACTTGACATTTATATGACATTCATTATGACATTGAAGCTTAGAGAAGTTTCTCAAGGTCACGCTGTATTTGGCTGAGTAGTGACTGAGTAGTTTTTAGTTGTCACATATTTCAGTGACACCACACCTCCAGCCTCCATCACTTCCTTCCTTTCCATTACACCACATGGAGAATGTGAGTCTAAGTCTTTCTACCAAGAGAAATTCACATTTGTGTGTGACATTAATATACAGTTAACAAGTACATGCTACTAATAAGGTTCTGTGCTTTGTGATTTAGCAAGAAAGATTTGCAAGAGGGGTATCTTGCATGAAACCAAGCTTTAATGGAAAATATGTGAGCACAGCAGCTCAGGAAACTGCCATTTAGAAAGCCACAGCATTTGCTTTATGACCTTGCATTTGGGAGAGAAAGGTCCCAAGCGGGAGAGTTGGTTTGCAGTGACAGCAGATCATTGTTTCTGTTTTGTTTTTTTCCCAGAACAACCACCACTCTGGGATTCTTGATTATGCAAATCAAAGGCACAGCACCACCTATTGTTGCTGGGAAAGATCCAAATTCAGGGTAGTAACCTGAACTCAAATATTTTATGTTCTGTTTAGTTGGGTAAGCAGATGGATGGTTTGGAGAGCTGTGTGTCTAGATTATTTGTCCCTTAAAGTGCAGTTGCTCACTGTTGGGCTGAGCGTGAGGTCCCAGATGGAGGAGTTGGAGAAGGGACTGAAGGAGCTGAGGGAGTTTGCAGCCCCATGGAGGGAGCAACAGTGTCAACTGGCCTGACCTCCCGATGCTCCCAGAGACTGGACCACCAACCAAAGAATACACATGGAGGGACCCATGGTTCGGACCACATATGTGGCAGAGGATGGCCTTGTTGGCCATCAGTGGAAGGAGAGGCCCTTGGGCCTGAGGGTGTTAGATGCCCCAGATAGGGGAATGCCAAGGAGGGAAGATGAGAGTGGGTGGATGGGTGGCTAGGAGAATACTCTCATAGAAGCAGGGGGAGGGGGGAGGGGATAGGGGGGTTCCAAAGGGAAGACCTGGAAAGATGGAGACATTTGAAATGTAAAAAAAAAAAAAAAAAAAAAAAAGAGCTAGAGTGCAGTTGCTCATCTATGCACAGCTTTCAACTGCTTCATGCCTCTTTAATAGTATGTGTTTCTTGGGAAGTCTGCGAATGTTTATTGTTTAAATTGTTATCTGCAGCAACATCGCAAAATAAATGGACTGGACTTAGTGCAGTCTACCCTGAAATGGATTGCTTAAGCCTTACATAGGATGCTGAAAAGCTCAGATTTGGGGGCAGGGGAAACACCATCAGACAAATGCACTACAGTCCTGAGGGTGGAGACCCATAGGATGGGGCTTTACCACTCTGGGGTTTTCTGATAAAAGGAAGAGGAAGAGGGGAAGAGGGAAGTCCTCCTGCCAGTGGCCATGGAAAGCAGTCATTTCTGGCAAGGAAAACTGAAACTGAAAAGAGTATACGCCTCTTCTCTAAGACTTTAAATTTTAACCTGGTCTTTAGACCCCGGTGATGAGTTCACAACTGTAGGTGTTGACTTGATGTAAAGCATCAACCAGCATGTGACAACAAGGTGGAAGAGTGCAGAGAGGCAGGACAACCAGAAAAGTCCGAAGTCTGGGTCTGACACTGAGAAATTTGGAAGCTTATGTCCATGGTGTCATATTGCCTCTCATGTCTAATTGAGGACAACGACTTCTCCAATGTCTGGGGAGAAGAGGGACGAACAGTGTGGTGGCTTGAATATGCTTGGTCCATGGGAAATGCTGCTATTAGGAAGTCTGGCCCTGTTGGAGGAAGTGTGCCAGTGTGTAGGTGGGCTTTGAGGGCTCCCACTGCTCACGCTCCACCCAGTGTGGAAGAGTCAGTCTCTCCTGGTTGCCTTTGGATCAAGATGCAGAACTCTCAGCCCCAGTCCCAGCACCACATCTGCCTACACAGTGCCATGCTTCCTGCAATGATAATGGACTAAACCTCTGTAAGCCAGCTGCAATTAAATATTTGCCCTTGTAAGAGTTGCCTTGGTCATAGTGTCTCCTCACAGCAATAGAAACCCAAACGAAGACAAACGGAATCTCTTCTCAAGGCCCAAATCAATAGTAACAATGGAAGTTGCCAGCAGAGAATGGCTTTGCCCAAAGAAGGGTAAACTCGTAAGTATCATCATAGTGAGATATGAGTCAAAACAGTAAAAAAGATGTGAGCCTGGGGACTGAGCTGTCATTGTCTGAATGTTTGCAAGCCACTCCTAGAGTTCATGAATTGAAACCTTATGATGGTAGTAGACAGTGGGGGCATTTGTGAGATGACTGGAGTATGACAGAGTTCATGCTCGAGATCCCAGAGAGCTCTCATGCTTTTGTACCCTACGAGGACACTGGAGAGGCGTCCTCTATGATCCAGAGGCAGATCCTCACACCTATGAGTCTGCCAACATCTTGATCTTGAACTTCTCAGCCTCTAGAATTCAGAGAAATAAATCTCTGTTGTTTAGAATACACTGGATTTATACTGCTTGGTGAGACCCATCTAAATGGATGAAGACTCTATCAGCCTCTGGAGTAGAAAGCTGGGGGAACAGCTGGGGGACAGTGTGAAAGGGACTTACTGCTGACAGCCACTCTCATGGGAGTTGAGGCACAATAATTTGGAGTCCTTTGTGAAAATGGCACCATGTAGATGTTCAGAATTCCAGTCTACGAAATCTTAAAATATTGAATGAAATGCTTTTAATATTGTAAATGCTTAGCTGAGTTGAAGACAGGGGAAGAACCCATCTAGGATAGAAATAGCAAAAAGGCACAAATCCAAAGCAGAAACTGGGTGTTAGAGCTGAATATTGTCTTTAGGAAATCTGCCAATACATAGTTGGGTAAGTTCTTTTGTTTTAACAAGGTATTAGCATGTGAGGGAGAGCAAAGACAAAGAGAAGGATTTGTGTGAAACAAGAAGGCAACAGAGACTCTTCCTAGAGCCAGTCCTCCAGAAAGCAACAACCCCCAATAAAGAGAAATTGGAAAAATAAAATTAATTTCACTGAAACAGATAGACAAAAGTGCTTCTCTCTGTGAGCTTTGGAAAAATAAAGGCTCCTCTGAGAATTACCAACCACAAGGTGAATGCCCTATAGGACGGGTATGAAGTTTACACCTACTTAAATGCCTCACCTAGAGAGTGGTGCATAAATGATCACAGGCCTGGGATGCACGAGAGTTTAGAAGAAGCAGGTTCAGATCTGTAAGGAGGGGGGTGGGGAGATGGCTCAGCAAATAAAGTCCAGGGCTTGGCTGGAAAGTCCGACGATCCAAGTGCAATCCCTGGAAGTCATGTAAAAGTCATGTAAAAGTCATGATGGATGCAGTGGTTCACATCAGTAAAGGGAGCATGCACACACACACACACACACACACACACACACACACGTACACACACAGACACACACAGAGACATACACACACAGACATACACATACACACACACAGACATACACACACACATACACATACACACACATACATACATGCGTGCACACACAGAGAATAAATAAAGCTTTTGAGGAAGGAAGGAACAAATGGACAAACGAATGAATGAAAGAAGGAAAGAAGGAAGCCAGCCAACTGGCTTGGCTTACTGATTTACTGTATTTCCCTTAACTGGAAACCAGAGAATCAATTATCGACCAATCAGTGAAACCTGGTATCTAAGTTCTCAGAAATGACCAGGAATCATGTAGACACAGGAAAGTTCATTGGGACACTAAGCTGAGGGGGAGGGGAGAAACAAATCTTTAGGGAAATGAGCTTCAGTTAAGTTTCAAACAATTGTTATAGATAATGTTTCCATTACCATAAGCTCACAATGTATATCAAAACAGTACAAATACATGATGAAACAATCTCTCATGAACAGGAGTCTGCAGACGTAACAGACACATAATCACACCACAAAAACTGCACGTTAGAACAATTAAACTCCAGCTGTAAACTGTGTGTGTATATATGTGTATGTTTAAATAAATAAAAGAGAATACCACAACTGTAACCAAAAGACCAGAAAGACTTTCTTTAAAATGAAACATATTTGGTCGTAAGGATGTACAGCGGGAGTTTAAGCAGAAATAAAATGCTTATTTAGAGGGTAATCCTTGTCTACTGGAAATACACATTGAATTATTACAGATGAAATGATACAATGTATGAGATTGTCTTCAGAATTATCTGGAGTAAGAGAAATGAATGGATATTCAGAAGAAACAAATTAACCGTGACTTAGTTCATTGTTGAATGTAGGCGATAACACATGGGGGTTACCTTGCTATGCTTTTTACTGTGACATGTGTATTAGTTACGTTCTTATTGCTGTGACCAAATACCTGAAAACACACACACACACACACACACACACACACACACACACACACACGCACACACACACACACGCGCGAATAAAAGAGGAAGAGTTTATTCTGACTGTGAGTTGAGGAGATACAGTCCATCACATTGGGGAAGGCATGATAGTGGCAGGGTGAGGCAGCTAGTCATATGGCATACAGTCAGGAAGTAGAGGACCAAGAAGCAGGGTCAGGTTATAAAGCCTCAAGGCACATGCCTAGTTATCCACTTCTCTGTAACATGTAGTTTTGCTACCTGCTCTCCCTCCCCTATCCCCCAAGCTCCAGGAACTGGCCTCGCTCACTACCAGCCCAGCCCAGAGAATACTGGATCCATGAATGAAAAACACAGACACACACTACAGTTCATCTTAAAATGCCTTTGCTAACTCAAAGACTGGGCACTGTTAAACCTCCCCTGCCACCCCAGGCATAATCAGCATAGCCAATGGCCACCCCAACAGAAAACTCACATGGTTTTGTTATCTCCTGCCACTACTCTCTCCTCCTCCCCTGCCCCACTTCTCCTTTGTCTGCTAAGCTTGCCTGTGGGGACCCAGAAGTCCTGCCTATTCTGCCCAGCTCATTGGCTGCTAGCATCTTTATTGATAGATCAAGAACCAATTGGGGAACAGGACCTTAGCATCAGAATCATCCCTGCATTTCTCCATCTAGGCTCTGTGTCCTAAAGGTTCCACAGCCTTCCCAAACAGCACCATCAGTTGAGACAAGCATGCACACACATGAGCCTCTTGAGGACATTTCATAGTTAAATCACAATACTATGCTTGCGGGTTTTCTCTTTAATTTTTTCCTTTTCCATGAGCATGGAGATGGGAAAAGACTTAACCTACAAAGACAAAAAGAAGTAGCTTAACAACAATTCAGGGGACATATTATACAAGATAACAGATAAATTATAATAGCTTTAGTGAACTAGAAGATATATCTAAAGTAATTACCAAGAATGCAGCACAAAATCAAAAAAATATGGGCTTTATCAGAGTTTAAGATGTCAAGAAGGTAGATTCATAAGACTAAGTGAATCTAATAAGAGATCATAGGGGAAATAGGTTGACCAGACAAGATAGAATATTGAAGAGATTTGACTAATTTACATTGTCAACTTGGCACAGCCTAGAGGCATCTGAGAGGAGAGGCCTCAATGGAGAAATTGCCAAGATCAGATTGGCCTGTGGGCATGTCTGTGGGGAACTGTCTACATTATTATCTGGTGTAGGAAGACCCAGCCCACTGTGGGCAGCACCATTCCTTAGGCAGGAAGGAGGTCTTGGGCTGTGTAAGAAAGCCATGTAAACTTGAGCCTGCCAGCAAGCCAGTAAGCAATGTTCTTCCAAGGTTTCTCCTTCGAGCTTCTATTTGAGTTCCTGCCATTATTTCTCTCAGTGACAGGCTGTGACCTGGGAGGGGCAGTCATTGTCTTCAGGCATGGACTCCAGACTCCAAGTTCCAAGAAGAAGTTCTAAACTCGTGGGCACACAGATAATTCTAGTTAACACCAGTGGTTCTCAAACAACAACCAAAGTCATAAATGCAGGAAGGGTACTACTAGAGGGCGCAACAAGGGTGGGAAGGAAACTAGAGAGTGGAATTTGTAACAAGCAGAAACGCATGTTATATATGCGTGAAATTGTCAAAGAACAAAGGTTTTGGTTTGGGTTTGTTTTTTTAAGGTTTTGTTAAAAAAAAAATTGCTTTGGCTATATCATAGTGAAACTACCAATCAGCATTAACCACAGAGCCAGCCATTTCCTCTCAGAGATGGAGCAAATCATGATTAGATTGATAACTGATTATCTCAGCCAGCAGCACTGGAAGCTGGGAAAATATCACAGATATGTTCCTAAACTGCTGAGAGAAATAACAATCAATACATGAGTACTGTACAAAATGACCTGTCAAAAAGAAAAGGGAAAGCTCTTTTCATGCAATCAAAACAGGGAAAGTTTACTGCTAACAGTTAATATTTTAAAAATTGAAGGAATGGTCTTCAGATGGTGATCATGACAGTACAATTTAACCTGCGAGAAGGAATGGTTAGCAAAGAAGCCACATGAGGGATGTCAAGAAACAGAAACCACATAAAATAATGTCGAAGACGGAGGAAACATGCCCTTCCCCGTCCCTCACGTTAAATCCAGATGAGAACTCTGTGTGTTATACAGAAAACGAATAGAAGACATTCTGAGCAGGAGAAGCACATTAGTTGTTGTCTTGGGGACCCAAAAGAGCTCCCTAGTTTTTCTTATCTTGTCTGTCCCAAAGGGTTGCTAGACAGGCAATCTGTGAATAGGTTCAGAGAAAACCCCAAGACTTAGAGATGGAAAAATAGAAATTATTTAGTCTTCACAACAGAGAAAAACATATTGAAGGAAGAAAAAAAAACAAAACAGTAACAGAGCCTTAGGATGTATGGAACCATAAAATATAAGGAGATGGCCTTGAATAAGTATATAGAGAAATAATTGCAGAAAATTCCAAATATGATCCAAAAATGTATGAACAGGATTAACTCAAATCACTCCGAGATATACCAAGGTCAAACTTCCAAAGACTACAAAGAAAAAAATTCTTAAAGCGACCAAAGAGAGAGGATACTTTACACTAGGGAATAGCAGATTTCTCATCAGAAATATGGAAGCCAAAAGGAAGTAACCAGGGCATTCTCCAGTCTCCAACAAGATGAAGGCAACCAATCAACTTGTCACCAGCGGATCTACTATGAAATAATGGTTAGAAGTAAAATCTGAATAGGAAAAAACAATGATCCTGGAACAAGAAAGAGAAAAAAACAAGATATTTCTATTTGTTTTATTAGGGGTCAGTGGGATATTTTATTTTTGTTTTTTGAGACAGGGCCTTTTTATGTACTTCTATCTGTCCTGTAACTTCCTGTGAATACCAGACTGTTCTCAAACTCATGGGGATCCTTCTGCCTCTGCCTCCTGAGTGCTAGGATTAAAAGCAGGAGCCTTTACACCAAGCCTGGGGCATAGCAATTCTTGTCACAGCGTCCTTATGGAGGTCAGCAGCTTTGTGGAGTCAGTTCTTTCTTCGACCTTAGGTGGGTTCCAGGGATTGGATTCAGGTTGTCAGACCTGCATCTCCTCAGTAAGCATCTCCCCTGCTGAGCCATCTCACCTGCACAAAACAAAGCAAATTTTCTATGAAAAGTTATTTACTTGCCCACGAAGTCTCCATTAGAATACGTAGGAAATTGACATGAATTCCAGGTGAGGGAAACTGGGTAGCTTGGTTGAGGAAACATTTTAGTGTCTTTTGTTGGTTTTTGAATGTCAAACCTCAATATATGTAAATGAAAATGAAAAGTAAAAAGGTGGAAAGGTGATATTAATATGCAATTGACACAAATATTAATCTAATCTAAGATATAACACATGAATACTACACGTGATGGTTAATTTTAAGGGGTGTGATGGTTCGCATATGCTTGGCCCAGGGAGTGGCACTATGAGGAGGTGTGGCCTTGTTGGAGTAGGTGTGTCACTGAGGGTGTGGGCTTTAAGACCCTCATCCTAGCTATCTGGAAGTGAGTATTCTGCTAGCAGCCTTCAGATGAAGATGTAGACCTCTCAGCTCCTCCTGCACCATGCCTGCCTGAATGCTGCCGTGTTCCCACCTTGATGATAATGGACTGAACCTCTGAACCTGTAAGCCAGCCCCAATTAAATGCTGTCCTTTATAAGAGTTGCCTTGGTCACGGTGTCTCTTCACAGCAGTAAAACCCTAACTCAGCTATCTGATAAGTCACAGTTTGGGGTCATGTATCTGGCTGGGAGGGTTCAGGAGAGAATGACACTTGAATGAGCAGAGCATGCATCTTCACCATGTGTGTGGGGAAGCACAGCCAAAAGCTAAGAAGTTTTACTAATGACAGTCAAAGATAAATAAATAAGTCTGGAGGACACAGAGTATGAAAGATAGATGTGAGACTATTTTCTTTCCTTCTGGAACTGGGACCCTCACTCTCTCCTGCCTTTACACCCCAGAGCTCTGTGTCCTCTAGCCCTCAATGTCTAGTACTACGCCAGGCTGCCCTAGTTACTGAAGTTATTCAGCTTCAATGTGGCAAATATGTATTGAACATATGATGTTCTCTCTCTGTCTCTCTGTCTCTGTCTCTCTGTCTCTCTCTGTCTCTCCCCCCTCCCCCCAATTCTCTTCTCCTCTCCTGTACATACGACCTTTACTATACGATCGGTGTTGTAGGAGGGTAAATTGTCTTCAACTATTCTAAAGGCTTTCATTTTATTTACTACTTTTAGTTTTGTGTTTGTTTCTTCTGAGGGGAGTGTACATCTTCATGAGTTAAGAGTGCCAGTCTAGGCCACATTGCAAGCCCCTATCTCACACACACATAAAAATTCAAGTAAATAGAGAGATATATTTCATGGATGATAAAACTTTATATCACAAAATGCCCAGTCTTTATAACTCAATGCATAAATTCAATATTATTATAAACAAATCTCAGCAGAATGGCTGCTTCGTAGGCCACTATAAGCTGCTTTGAAGACTAGGCGTCGTTGCAAATGCGTGTGAACAGCCAAGACTGTTCTGAACAACAGTGCAGTGTTCTCTTTGTTCCAGTCTTCCATTTATCATTTTATTTTAAGACGTTGATATTGATAATAAATGAGATAATCAGTGTTTATCTTTACCCCCCCTATAAAGGTTTATTTATTTTTTCTCAATTTTCTCAAACAATAGATTCTGATTAGGTTGGGCAAAGAGAGATTAAAAAAAAAACAAAAACAAAGAAGAAACACAAAGAATAAAAACAAAACCTTTTGATGTATTTGGTGATTAAAGTTAAGGACTTGTCTTCCAAAAGACCAAAGGAAGACTATAAGATAATATACAAATTAGAATAAATCGCTTGTCACACATATATAACCTATAAGTTATTGGTGTCCATATGTAAATACTTAAAATTTTTAAAAACTAAATGAAAAAATGGTAACCTAATAAAAAATAATAGATAAAATCATAATATATAACATATGTTATAAAAAGGCATTTTACAGAAGAACCTAATAGCAATAAATATATAATTAAAATGTCTTTATTTTGTATGATTTTTAGTTTAAAATGTCAACTTCCCATAACCTAGAGTCATCTTCAAAGAGTATCTTGTGTGTGTGTGTGTGTGTGTGTGTGTGTGTGTGTGTAGAGTGACTGTCTTGATTGTTGACTGACCTTGATCTTGCCCACTGTGGACAGTACTATTCCCTAGGCTGGGCTCTGAACTGTATACTAGTTATCTGAATGAAGTGGGCAGGCAGCATGGGTGCATTCATTTCTCTCTGCTCTTCACTGTGGATGTGCACACTTGTCTCAGCTCCTGCCCCTGTGATTTCCCTAGAATGACTGACTGGAATCGTCAGCTGAATACTTTTTCTACCCCATGTCACTATTTGGTTGGGATATTTGTCACAGTAATGGAAAGGAAACTACAGCACTTTGGAATAAAAATAAGTCACAATTATTTATTTAGCCTAATTTCACTTACATAAATTGAAAAACATGCAAAACTAAAATTATTGTTTATATATATTTCCATATGGTAATAACTATAAAGAAAATAAAGGAATATAAATAAGTGTAAATTTTAAGATAAGTGTTTATCACCAATGAAAATTGAAGACTATGACTAGGGAGGAGTACAGAGGAAGATTTAGACATGGAATTACTCTTCCTCTTAAACTGTGTGTGGTGATTTTAGGATACATGTTCTAGTCAACCTTTTATTGCTGTGATAAAACACCATGACCAGAAAGCAGGTTGCAGAGGAAAGGATTTATTTGGCTTACATTTCCAGATCACAATTCATCATTGGAAGAAGTCAGGGCAGGAACTCAAGCAGGACTGGAACCTGGAGGCAGGAGATGATGCAGAGGCCATGGAGGGGTGCTGCTTCCTGGTTTACTTCCCACAACTTGCTCAGCTTGCTTTCTTACAGAATCCAGGACTACCAGCCCAGGGATGGCACCACCCACAATGGCTGGGCCCTCCCCCATTGATCACCAATTGAGAAAATGCCTTACAGCTGAATCTCATGGAGACATTTTTTCAACCTAGGCTCCTTCCTCTCATGACTCTAACTTGTGTCAAGCTCACACACACACACACACACACACACACACCCCAAGCCAGTACAACATGTTTCATGAACATTTGCTTTATACTTTCATGAGAGAGAAATCTAACACATAATATGATTGTATTAGTTATATTATATATATTGCCGTGGAAAAATAGAGCAAGAGCAACTTAGAGACAAGAGAGTTCATTTGGCTTTCACTTCCACAGCACAGTCTATCATCAAGGGGAGAGGGCTACAACTCAAAGTCAGAAACCTGGAGGCAGTAACTAAAGCAGAGACCACTGAGGAATGCTGCTTATTGGCTTGCTGTCAATGGCTTGCTCAGCCTGTTTTCCTATACCATCCAGGACCACTTGCCTAGGGGTAGCTCTGCCCCAGTAAGCTGGAACCTTTACATCAATTAATGGCTTAGGGTTTCCATTGCTGAGAAGAAGCACCATGACCAATGCAACTCTTATAAAGGACATCATTTATTTGGAGCTAGCTTACAGGTTCTGAGGTTCAGTCCATTGTCATCAAGGCAGGAACATGGCAGCATCCAGAGAGGCATGGCACTGAAGCAGCTGAGAGTTCTACATCTTCATCCAAAGGAAGCCAGGAGCAGACTGTCCTCAGGCAGCTAGGAGGAGGGTCTCAAAGCCCATCCCCACAGTAACACACATCCTCTAGCAAGACCACATCTACTCCAACAAGGCCACACCTCCTAATAGTGCCACTCCCTGGGATAAGCATATTCAAACCACTACAATCATTAATCAAAAAAGGTCTGTATAGACTTGCCTCCAGGCTAATCTGATGGATGCAATCATTCAATAACAATTCCTTCTTCCAAGATATGTCTAGGAGGTTTGTGTTAAGTTGACAAAACCCAACCAGCACAATGATCTATAAAACATATAGTTTGTTTTATTATATACCCTGAGGTGGAATGACTGCAAAGACCACACTTCTCTGTAGACATAAAAATTTTCAACCTACTTTAATAAGAGTTCAACCTCCCCTCTAGCCTACCAGAGGTAGTGAGGAAAAAAGTTATTAGGACACAGGGGAAGTAGACCGTTTTAGAGATAGTTCTTTGGGGGTAAGTCTAATCTTCGTTGTCAGGATATCAGAAGTTTAGTCCAGTAGCAAACACCAACTACGAATCAGCAGCTGCAGTCCAGTCCACCTGGAAGTCACTACACACAGCCCAGCAAGGGCAGTTCAATACAGAAGAAACTTCAAGGCTCTTTAAGGCTGCAGAAGTGGCAAGAAGTCACAGGAACCTCGAGAAATTCCTTAGCAAGTTTCTCTCAATGGCATTACCACAAGTGGAGCTTAGCAACGTAACGTAAAGCGAATGAATACTCAATGCATGCTTGTCATTAGTGAAGAATAGCATGGCAGAGTGAAGCAAACCAGTGCTCAAGCTCCTACTGTTTGTGGGGTCATAGTTATATTCCTTCTGAACGTCATGCATCCTTTCACATGTTTGCTATAGTAAAACATCCTTTCATCTGTGTCTGCTTCAGGAAAACACTCTTTCATGTGACTGCTTTAACAAGACATTCTTTCACCTACATGCCCCAGCAAAACATCATTTGACATAACCAACTTTCCAAAGAAACCAGAACTTTCCACTTCACTTTTTAGCATTCCTGTATGTCCTTTGCAATATAAATCTCAGACTTCTTTAAACTAAGCCAATGCCTCTTCTTCAGTCAACACATTTTCTCCATACTATTTTTCATAAAAAGCAGCCATCATCTATTGGCCTTAATAATGTCCTTTTTTCTCAAAATTATGCAGTTTTCCTTGTATCTTTATAACAACTGTTTTGGTTAATCTTGATTGTCAACTTGATGAGATTTAGAATCACCTGAAGATGGGCTTCTCCAAATGCCTGTGAGAGGTTATCTTGATTGGATTGACTAAGATGGGAAGACCTGTCCACGGTGGGTGGAAGCATTCCCTTGACTGAGACCCTGCATTGTATAAATGGATTCAGTGAGCTGAGTGACAGAGCATTCATTGCTCTCTGCTTCTTGACTATAGATGCAATGTGTACAGCTGCCTGCTCCTTGACTATCCCACCACAATAGACTGTACTCCACCGTGAGAGACTGTACCCTCATACTGTGAACAAAAATAACTGCCCTTCCTTAAATTGCTTTTGTCAGAGTATTAAAATATTCTAATGTTAAAATTAAATTACAGCAACAGGAAAAGGAATGAAATTAACAACCCTAAAAATAAGGAATACTCTGTTCTCTCACATAAAAATGACCTATAACTCCTATTTTAAATATTAGTTTGTTAATCACTCTTAAGGATGCCCAACAATATTTTCCTCTTAAAATAAAGGAGACTTTAAAGGTTCAGCAGTTCAGTGGGCAGGGGGGAACCTTGAAGAGGCAGGCACCAGAATTGCAAGGAAGAACAGCCTGTCCCCTCAGGATCCCCCTACTTGTCCTAAAAAATAGACCTGACCCAGTCCTCAGCATCTCCTTTCTCAGAGGAGAAAAACAAGACCAAAGCTGTCCTTCTCTTCAAAAATTACATGAAAAGATTTTTCCGAACCCAAGAGAATTCCAAGCAAACATTCTCTGATTGGAGCCACAGACTTCTAGGGCTTGTTCACCCGCTCACACCCAGGTAAATTGTTTTGTTAGATCCATTCTTTTATTAAGACTAATGCATTCTCTACCCTGCTCCGCACAGCCAAGGTTCTTAAAATAACATGACTGAGCCCGGAGCTGCGAGCTGAACACAGAGAAACATGTAAATCCTCGGGCTATATCTGATAGGAAGCTAATTAAACAACTCCAGGTTTTTCCTCACAAGTAACACGGGGCTCTGTCTACCTGTGTCACTCAGCAGCGAGGAGGGAGGGGAAGGCTGACAATGAGTGGGGATGACAAACTGCACTGTAAACGTGACAAGTTCCCAGAGGCAGCCCCTTTCCTTCTTTTCCTATGTAGGGCATTCAGATATTTGAGACAACAGTCCAAATGCCACTTTTTAAAATATACTTTTTATTTTAGGATGCAGCCAGATTTACAGAAAAAAAAATAATGAACATAACAAAGATTTCCACACGCTCCATCCTTTCTCACTATCCGCATCTTGCATGACTGTGACACACTTTCACAATTAATTAACCGAAACTGATACATTATTAACTAGCACCCATACCTTCTGCAAGTTTCCTCGTGTTTCTTTTAATATCCCTTTTTGTTGAGGGACTCATCCAGGATCCCATACGTACGTACGGTCACATGGCATTGGGTCCCAGTGGAGCCAGTAGCTCAGAGTTTCAGATTTTCCTTATCTTTTATAATCCTAACCATCGTGGGGCTTACTGATAGACTATTTTGTAGAATGTACCCCAATTGAAATTTGACTGGTGTTTTATTCAAAGTCAAGGTGAGCCTTTTGAGGAGGGGGGGATTTATAGAGGAAAGAAAGTGTCATTTTTATAAAGTCTTATATTTCGAAGTTAGATCTGAGCACACAAGAGTGACTATATGGTCAAACCCTTTGAAGGGAGTGGATGACCACACCACAAGAAGCCATGCCAAGATAGAGAGGTCACAGGGCATTTCTTACTTCATATTTGTTATGGATCTGTGTTTTCTTAACGTTCTGAAATGCATATACACTTTTATGTTGAACAAGGGGCAGGGAGAGCTGGAGATGTACTTCAGTTAGAATGCTTACCCAGCATGCATGAGGCCCGGCATTCAACCCCACAGAAATCAGGCATAGTGGGACATTTCTGGGTGGCCCTACAGAACCTCAGCTCTAGAAATATGACAGTGCCTTGTCATTCCCATTGTCTGCTTTCAAGATAGGATGCTACATGGAAGCCAAATCTGGGGGTAAGAGTTGAGGGGTTAGTTCAATGGTAGAGTGCTTGCCTACCAAGGCCCTGGTTTCTGTCCCTAACAATTAAAAAACTATGTAAATTTCATTGAGTGAAAACAATGTCTATATTTAGATCCATTCTTGCTTGCCTGAAAATGTGACTTGACTTCCTCAAATGAGCAAACTGTCCTTAAGGGTTGGGAAGATATCCAGAAATATTTAAGGAAATCTGGAGGGGAGGGAAGCAGAGAGGGGTAGTCCAAAGAACCTTTCTTACTTCAAAGGAAAACCTTCAGCTTAGAGGTCAACTGGGTATGGTCCCCTCTCCACCACTGTTTCCTCATGCCTGTCCCTCTTTCTCTTGCTTCTTCTCTTGTTCGTTCATTGGTCTGTGTTCTCAACTAGCATCTGTTGAGTCCAATGAGAACCAAGTAGACAATAAAAGACATCCTTATCCTTACTTTCAACGGGCATAGAGGTTTATGTCAACAAATAGTTGTGTTTAATAGGGGTAAATATCACACACATGCATACATAAATATACACATACCACACACATATGCATGTGAGCACACACCTGAACACACACAAGCACACACCCGTACACACACATACACACACACACACACACATACACACACACACACCGCATGCACATGCATGCGTGCACATGCACACACAGGCACACGCAGACAAATGCAACAGAATAAAGAAATCTGGATAGAGAAATGGGACTTGGCTATTGAAAGGGAGGGAAATTCTCATCTACCATTTTGAGAGCTGGATAGTTAAATCTGTGAAATAAGGTGGCACTAGGCAGATTAACAGAAGTGAAGGGACACAGGATGTCCTGTACATCAGGGAAACACACTCTCACATACCCTGTGCCTTTTAGACATTTATACACTCCTGTAATAGGAGAGGAGCTAGGACAGTTTAGATAGGTCAGGAGAGAGTAAGGGATTGGGGAACAAAAACAAATAGGCTTTCAAAGGGATGGATGAATGGTGTGTTCTGCTCCAGCCTCTGTCTTAAAGGATGAGATCCCCTGAGAGCGTGTTCCCAGTGACTGAACTGCCTTTGGACTACTGCTGCCTTTGGCAGATAAAGGATGTTAAGTGCCAGCTTTCCATTTACCATTCCTCAAGATCCCGAAGTCCGAAGACCCAAGTGGCTCATTTTAGGATGCTGTTTCTGGAACTCTGTCGCTATTTTGGGAGTAGGGGAGTGGGGAGCATCTCCCAAATGGAAAGATACATGAATACAGATTAAGGTTCCAGGTAGGGGGACTGGTGAAGGTCCTGAGGTGAGACTAGGATCTCAGGAGGGTGACCAGCGATGAGGGCAGTAGTAGATCAAGCAACCACTTGCTGTGCCACATCTGTGATGGCATCAATCTGTAAGGTGGCATACCATTGGATCTAAACTAGGTACTGAGTTAGTTTTACTTTTTAATTTTGCTATTGTTGCTGTGTGTGCGTGTGTTGTTGTTGTTGTTGTTGTTGTTGTTGCTCATGTGATCCACAGCCTTAATATCAATGACCAACCTTGTTAAGTCTCTCCTCTCCTTCCATCTTCACATGGCTTCCAGAGACCCAATGCCGTTTGCCAGGTCTGTGTGGCAAGTGCTTTCCCCCGCTGAACCACTTCCAGACCTCTGCCATGACAGAATCGCGCCAAAGAGCATCTTTATGCAATTCCTCAGTTGATATGTCTGGGATAACTGTCACATCCCGTTTATATATTTTTTAACATGGGGAGTCCCTCACATTCTAAATATTAATGCTAATAAGTTTCAGGTATTACTTTTGTTTCTAATCTGTCAGCCTCTGTTGAGAGTTACTTTATTTATACTGAAACCTTTAATTTTAATGTAACCCAATGATCTGCCTCTTTTCAAAATCCTTGACGTGTATAGGAAAATCTCAAGAAAAGACTTAGATATAAATTAACAATGCAACTTTAAGAAAAAGATCATATTGGATAGGAGCCCTGAGCTCATTCTCCGAGCACTGCACAGACATGGTTGTGTTCCCCTGTAATTCTCACCCTTGGAAGGTGGAGGAACAAAGACCAGAATTTCAAGGTCATCCTTAGCTATACTACAAGTTTGAGGCCAGCCTGAGCTACAAGAAACCTTGTGGGAAATGGAGAGAGAGGAGCCAAGGGAAGACCACACTGGCAGGTTGCACTTCTATTGGATACACACGCAGCATTACAGTCTTGTTCTAGTCCCCTTTCTCCCCAACAGCTCTTTGTCCCTGAGAGGTCAAACACTCTGATCTCTTCTCGAAGTCACTTGACTGAAGCCTAGACCTCCTTGTAAACTCTACACTCACTGCTTCAATAGCCTGGTTTGCTGCACAGTGGAAAAGCATGAGTTCCACCTCTCTATTGTCTCCCTTCTTTTGAATAATAAAATGGAATTGTAGCATAAATGCTTTTGTCCTACCATTGACCATGTCAGGCACTTCTACTTCACCTTTTCAACAGGAAGTCCTTTATGCCTTTTTTTTCCTTCAGAAAATACTCTGCCATAGACACACTTCTGTTTCTATTACACAAAAAACTTAGCACAGAGAAACCAGTTTGCCTTGGACAGTTCAACTAGTAAATGGTGAACCCAGGGTATGCATCTGTCTGTGAGGAATCCATTCCTGTTTTACACAGGGAACTAACCCTATGACTCAAGCCCCCTTCACAAGGTTGGCCAAGTTCCTGGCTTGGAAGTGTGCTGATTAGTGGAAGGGAAGCAGCAAGGTCAAGTTCCCTTCATTCCCTGTTTGGCAAGCAGCAGTCACATCAGGTCATTTCTGTAGTGGGATTTGGGGCATTGCTCGTGGAAGTACATATGTCTTCCTGGTGTGCCGATGATTTCAGTGACAGTGTTAGTGAGAACAATCCTTGACTAAATCACACATCTACTTAATCTAGGAACAGAACTTGGCACACTCAGACATAAAATGTGAGCTCACAGGGCATGGTGGCTCTCACCTGGAACTCCCAGCATATGGGAGGCTGAAACAGGTGAATCTCAGTGAGTTCCAGGCCTACAGAGTAAGACCTTAATCAAAAACCCAAACAAACAAACAAACAAACAACCCCCAGGTCTCACATTCACCAATGTCTTCTCAGCACATGATATAAAACCTGGCACTCAATAGCCGATTAGCAAAGCCATAGACAGAATGCAAACAAGGTCATATTATTAATCTCTTATTAGTCTATTGAGAAGAAAAAACACAAGACCAATTACATACAATCCCATCATCAGAGATGATGGTTATTCAATATTTGATGACCCCCAATTTTCTTCCACTACACACACAGATAAAAACACATGGAGAAATGTGGCAACAAAAAAATGTTTTTTTCAATGCTCAGAATACAGCCCAGAGACCTACACATGCTAGGTGGTGCTCCACATGCTAGGTGGTGCTCCACATGCTAGGTGGTGCTCTCTCACTATCCCTAGGCCCCAAATTTGCACACTTTAAACTAAGTGCAATTGTAAGATATATACTGTTTGCAATCTGCTCACTTTTTTCTCTCCTTTATTCTTAAAAATCCCAGTACATTATAGATGCTATTCCATGGGAATACATTTTAATTAATAATTTGGGGGTGTGTGTGTGTGCACGCACGCGCACGAGCATGGGTGTTTATGTCTGTTTGTCTAAGGAACCTACCCAAATGATGCCCCCACCAGCATCCTGCAGCGCTGGAGTTACAGGCATACACTGCCAGGCCCAGCTTTCTATGTACGTGGAATTCAAACTTGGGTCTTCATGCTTGTTTAGAGGTGCTCTTACCCTACTGAGCCATCTCTCCAATCCATAAGCACACTTTCCCTCATCAGTATTCTGGTGAGCTAGGGGCTGCAGAGATTCCTTTGTTTGCATGAACCAATAGTAACCCAATTTCTCAGTTTCAGATTTTATATTGGTTCCAATATACATACATACACATACATATCATATACATATCCTTCTACATGTGTGCTGAATTGTTATATATGCAGCTTGATTACACCCAATAATCAATAATCAATGTTCTAAGAAGATCTTACCAATAATAAGATTAACAATACTAAATCTTAAAGGCTGGGGTGGTCTGTTGGCTTCCAGGTCTGCATTTGTAGGTATGTATGTATGTATGTATGTATGTATGTATGTATGTATGTATGTTTGTATGTATTTATTTCACTAGATTTGTGAGAACATTACATTTTATACCTAGCACTTACATTGTTTATAGAGCCAAGTAAGAAGTTTTCCCAGGTGACTTTATAAAAAGCTACCTTATTTCTGTCTGCAGTGATATATTCCAGCTAATTAAGTATGATGAGCTACGAACTGTGAGAGGACCCAGCATCGCCACTGAATATAATCAGATAAAGAAGGAGTGTCTACTTACTACTGAGACCTGAGCTTGATCAGGGAGACCTGCCATTTCTCTAGTTTGTGGCTGGCAGACAAATCTCACAGGATCGCGAAGATTTCCCTGGAGGATGCTGGGAAAGAGACTATGCCTCTAGTGATTAGCAAATAGGTAGATCCAGTTTGGGGTACCTTGCAGCCAATTGCCTCTTTTGTCTGGGGGGGAGAGGTTCTGATTCCTCCTAAGAAATGTGCTATCCTCCAAAGATGCCCCAGTATAAATAATAGAATAATAATAAAATGAACAAATGTACTCCTCTGCATTCCAGTGGTTGCCATGGCAACCAGTGAATTAACCAGGACAAATCTCCAAGGAACCAGCCACTCCATGAAGGGCCAGACTCTGCCTCTCTTAACCATGGCTGTCTCTGCAGCTGAGAGTGTGAGACCCTCTTCATGGAGTCAGAGGACACTTGAGTCTGTCAAAGAAGTGTGTGGCTCACCTTCCAGCTCACAGGTCACCTGACATCTCTGGCTCTGCAACTCCACTCAAGATGGACACTCAAGAGGTTTCCTAACCAAGTCAGTAGAAAAGTAATCCCCTCCAGCCCTAAGTGCTCCTAAAATATTGGTATTAATGAACTGAGGTAATTTACTTGAAATGTGTTCAAAAATCTTATGTCTGTTTCCAGTTTGGCGAACTGTTTCCCTTGTAAGCGTTGTAGGAAGGGCATGATTTGTTATCCATTTGAGGGTTGGTGTCATAGTCCAATTTTTGTGCTCTTGTGTCTTTCTATCTCTTCTCCCAGCTTCTCTTCTCCCTTCCCCATAACAAAGGTTACTGGTTGCCTGCCAATGAGCTCTAACAGTCAGGTGCATATTGAAGAAATAGGTGTTCTCACAACTAGACTGCACCCTACCCACTTACTGTCGCCACACAGAAAGGGGCTAGGTCTCCAAGCTTCTGAGCATTTTGGACCTCTTGATAAAGGCTGAATACTCCATGTGCACTTTTATCTATCTATCTGTCTATCTATCTATCTATCTATCTATCTATCTATCTATCTATCTGTCTGTCTGTCTGTCTGTCTATCTATCTATCTATCTATCTATCTATCTATCTATCTATCTTTATCTCTCTGTCTGTCTCTCTTTCACATACACACAAAAACACCAACTTTTTGGTGAGTTTGTGGATTTCCATTGGCACTTTGGGTGAGAACTGCAGGGTAGCTAGGCTGGGAACACACAAGTAACTCCAACATTATAGGAGAAAGATCACTGTAAGTTCAAGGCCAGTCAGGTCTACATAATGAGATTCAGAACAGACAGAACCATATAGCAAGACCACATACACACACACACACACACACACAGAGAGAGAGAGAGAGAGAGAGAGAGAGAGAGAGAGAGAGAGAGAGAGAGAGAGAGAGAGAGAGAGAAAGAGAAGTGGAGCTGGGGGACTGAGTGGAAAATGTATTAGGATCAGTAGATAATGCAGATCGTGTAGACAGTGTAGATAGTGTAGATAAAGGAGAACAAGCCTAGACTAGGCCACCTGTCTTTCTTTCCTGACATCACTTCTTCCGAGAATGCTGATAAAACCACCCATTTTATGCCCAGATATCTATCCTTGCTTAGATGCTTAGATCTTCGTTCTCGAGGATTTTGTAAGTCAATGGGAAGAATGAGAGGAGACAAAGGAGTAAACAAACAAGTAAATAAACAACACAGAAAGTGAACAGAAGTGGGCAAGACCCTGCTCCCTATCCACAGAGGAAGGCAAGGAAGGAAGGAAACTGATGGCTGGAACTGCTCACAGAAGTCCCACAGAAGAAGCAGCCCTGAATGGAAACCCAGTTCTGCAATGGGGAGGGAATCAGATATTCTCACGGAAGCTCTCTAGGGTGAAAAGTATGCTGCTAGACTTGCTTCTCTACCCATGCTCCAGTTCATTTTCCCACATCCGGAACCGGGAAGGGGAAGGGATGAACAGTTTATAAGAAACGGGGCACTTTTCATTTGTACAGAAGTGGTGTGTCTCTGCAGAGTCTCTGTTTTTAGAATAGCTGTGGAAAGCCAGCAGTGCCAAGAAGACATTTCCTTGTCACCCCATTCAGGGTTACTCAAGTCAGACTGCCCTGTTATGGGAAAAGATCATGGAAGGATTTCTTAGGAAGAGAGAAAAATAACAAAAGGGAATTTTTAAACTTAAAATATTTATACGAACAGGAATACTGGGCTGTATCAATCTAATGCTTTGTTAAACTGCACATCCAGAAAACTGCCTTCGGCGATGCCTTGGTGGAGCAGCAGAGCTCTGGAAGATCAAGTTTATAGAAAACCGGTCAACCAACATTTGAGGATCTGTCGGAACGGCCCCAAGTTCAAGATCTTGCATTATGAAGCATGTGCTATTGACTTTCCAAACGAACAGGAAAGGATGTATACTTTAGATAGAATGGTCTGGTTTCTATCATTTAAAAGAAAAGATTTTAATACAACTGTCAGATCTGACCCAATGATTTAGACAAATCTAATCAGAGCTGTAAAAAGAAACCGTGGTGTTTTAGACTTTCCCTCTACGTTTGCATATCTAAAGTTCAGAAAGTGACATTTAAGAAACATCAAGTTTTCACAGAAATAGTCAAGAATGCACCCAATTTAGAGTCTTCTGAGGTAACAACTTGCTCCCAAATTAGGTGGATTAGAGCAACCCTAATAGCCACAGAAATAGTCTAACATAGTGCACACAAGCCAAGTGGGGAAAGAAACTTGAGCCATTTTATTTCTGAACTATTTTTAAATTGGTGACATTTGCCAAGCAAGAGTCTCCAGATGAGGACAGAAGTTACTCCTTTGTGTTGCATGAGCATGCCTATTCGGTTTTTGCATTTAATTAAAATTGCCTGGGATTATTTGCTAATTGTTTGTATGGGGAGAGGAAGTGGAAAATAGGAAACCATTCCCTGAAGGAGGTGAGTGCTGAGAGTGGATTCACATCCTTCCTGCTCAGGAGGCTCCCATGACACCCAGCTGCCTCACTGAGGGACCCTTTGTGACTGCCTTCTAGACAAACCCTTTTGCCAGTCCTCTTCTGTTCTTGAAGACATTTTTCAGAATCTTCAACACAGAGAGCTTTCTTGCCTCTGCTCCTTCCTTCCCTCCAGCCTTTCTCTTCCTCTTTTTGCTTTCGTGTGGTAGTAGGGATGGAGTCCGGGCCCTGACACATGCCAGGCAGTATTTACTGCTGAGCTGCTGACTAACCTGGTCTTTAGCCTCTCTCCATCTGTTGGCTCTCTTTATATACTTTCTGCCTATCTCAAAGTGAGCTGTCCTCCAAATTCCCCTTCCGGACTCCTAGTTCTTGTTCTGTGTTGTCTCCATCTCATCACCAACATTGCAAGATTTCAGCATTCATTCCTACCTAGAAGGACTCCCCTTACGAAATTCTTCAATCCTGCATTTTCCTATCATTCCAAACTTCCACAGTCACATGAGACTCAATGATCCCAACAGTGCTCCAATTTGGCACACCCAAACAACGCATCAGCTTTACCCTAAAACATGCTTTTCTCTTGTGAACTCCTGGAGGTTTTAAGTGTCGTCGGGAAGGAAGAGGAATGCAGTCAGTTCTTCCTTCCTCTCTTTTCTCTGTTTATTCCCTTCCTTAAAGCTAGAGAGCTTCCAAACTGTCCCTTGGCCTGGGAAAGAGTCTGTGAGCTGGTTGGCTAACATTAAGAATCAGACAAAAGGTCTGACTTTGGTCATTTAAAAGGTGAGATATTGGCATAAGCTTTGGTCTGTGAAGTACCTAAGCTACTCCAGAAACCTCATACAGGTCAAGTTTAGGGACCAACATGACCATTGTCTCTGAGGCCATAACCTACTCCTGGTAAAGAAAGGGCAAAATTCTCAACTTCTCTCATCTCAGGACTCATGCCAAACCCACCCCCTCTACTTGGAGAGGGGAGAGGTGTGGCCTTTCAATTTTAAGGTCATATGAACAACAAAGGCCATCAAAGTGGCAGCTTGAGGAAGCCCCCTCTGCTCTAGGCCTTGTGATCACAGACATGCTAGCAGGTGCGGTATAGCCCCAGTAGCCCCAGAATGGCGGGTATCCACTCAGCTCCCCTCCTCCATGACATCTTCCCTTTTGCTGCCTCCACTAAGAGACACAAATAGGTGCAGAGAGAAGCAAGCAACAGGGGAAACACAGAACGGGTAGGAGTGGCTACAGCACAGAAAGGTACCTGTACATGGGCTCTAAGGTGATGCTGTGGGGTCTCATTGTCTGTACTTGCAGTGTCTGCAGCCAAGTCCCCTTCACTCAGTATCATAGGTCAGGGAAGTAAGACTTTCTTCACCTGACCTCCAGGGCTTGCAGAGTCATTCAAATCCTTTGACTCTGGCGTCTTCACCTGACAAGGTCTAGCTTACAGTGCAGTGGGAACCGTCCAGGGCATGGAGTTGCTCATGCAGAGCTACATAGGGTGGACTCTAGAATTCCATGTATTTGTGTAACTCTAAAACGGCTCTTATCTGGGGACAGGTGAGTCCCCAAGAGGCATCCCAGAACCTCGTCTCAAAGCGTGCCTCTTCTGAGACCAACTCACAGCTCTAAGGAAGAGAATGAATAGAGAAAAGAGAGAAGGGGGAAGGAGGGAAGAGGGAGGGAAGGAAGGGGAGGGAAGATTTTTGTGGCAACATGAAACATCCACAAAAATTAATGTCTGATTTTGAAAAATAATTCAAGGATGTATGACTAAAATTAATGAAAAGGCTGGTAATTCTTGGATCCCACAGTGCCTCAGGGAAGAGGCAGTTAACACAACACTTAAATCTGTGTTTTTAGATGGTTCTGCTGCTTCCCAAGGTGAGTGTATAAACCAGTGTAGGCTGCCTCAGGGAACCCTGGGCTGGGCTTGATTGACTACCTACCTGATGTGGCTCTTCAGTTACCCTGACATTCACAGGAGCCGAGCCTCGAAGCCAGCATTGCCTCAGGCCCGGGAGAAGCAGACACCACAGATGTTTTTTTCTTCAATCTTCTATGGACATCAGGATACTGATTTTAATATAGATCTTTTATGAGGAGTTTGAGGATGGCAGAATGACTTTTATGAGGACAAACTTGGTTACTATGTATATAATTCATTGAGGCTTTTAAGATGTAGAAATTTGATTGCTTGCTGGGTGTATGGACTATTTTTATTGCACATCCAAGTTTGTTTATGAATTTCCCCAGCATCAGATGATACTGCAATATGATAAGAACTGGGAGCATTTATGTGACCTTGTGGTGATGGTGGATGTGGTTTAAGGGCTTCTCCCCTCAAACACTGTACGCCTGTAGGACATTTAATTATTCCATGTCACACACTACAATCTAGTGGTGTGAGGAAGATGCTGTGCAGCCCTGTATCAGCGTGCTACATGGATGTTGCTGATATTGGTCTACTTTAGGAAGCCCAGAAGTCCCACAGCCATGGCACAGGGCAGGCCAGGTTTGCCTCCAAACTACAGAGGTGGGATGCAGGCAGAAGGACAGGTGCATCATGCAAATGAGCAAAGTCAAGACGATCAGTCATATACACTGTGTGGTAGAAGCTATTGACAGCCTTTCCAGGAACCCAGGAGACAAACTGCTACCAGGGGTCTCTAGCCAAGAAATACAACCCTAGAGAAGGCCCATTGCTAAACTTCATTTATAGTCTCTGTGTCTTTCTGTCTTCCTGTCTGTCTCTGTCTCTCTGTCTCCTTGTCTTTCTCTGTCTCTGTCTCTCTCTCTGTCTCTCTCTCTCTCTCTCTGCCCTCCATACTTGTAACCCAGACTTGCATCAAAATCAAGACCACCTTGTCTCATTCCCCTGTGTGTTAGGATAACAGTCACAGCTCTATGTCCCACCCCTCTTCCCTAATAAAACGTCATCTCCTACCAATTGAATATGTCTAGTTTGCCAAGTTCTGCTGACAATGCTTTGCAAGCATTGCCTCGTCTACAACTTCCGGTGATCTAGGTACACGGAGAAAGTGGAGTCTGTGGGAGGGACAGTAGGCCTAATGCTGTACAGTGCTTACACTTCTAATCTGTATCCCTTAACCCATCCATTCCAATGATGCCAGATAACTACCTGGCTATCTGTGGTCTTCATAGTCACCATGTCTGAAATCAAGATCGCCACCATTCTGCCTAGTTTGGCAATTTCATATGGTTTCCCTGTGGTTAGTGGCTACATGCTTGGTCACACACTCATCTCCCCCATGGTTACCTCAATTCAAATCCTTACCAAAACTGAGATAGGTGTGATCACCTCCTCATCACCCAGCCTCTCTCTCCTCAGAGTGCTTGATCATAGTAAGTACAGCTCTGTCCTAATTCCCACCCTCAGTCACCACAGCTTTGGGCCAGCCTCTCCTCTGAGATACCTATGTTCCTCAGTTTCCCAATTTAGAAAGAGGGTCACTCCTACGATCCTGAAGTAGTAAAGCCCAGACACAGTGATGTCTGTAAGGCGCCTCGTCGGGCCTTGACCCTTGCATTGCCAGAGCTTCCAGAAAACATATTTTTGCATTTTTCCTGTCCTCGATGCTCCTCAGATAAAATCTACACCCGGAACTCAATCTTCCCATGACTCGGTTCCTAACTACATTTCTTTCCAGTACCCATGCGCCTATGCAGAGCCTTGCTCCTGATCAGCGCTCTTTGGGCCCCTCATCTTCCTTCCTAAACACATTCATGGATGTCATTTCTCATACCATCTCCTCTCCTCACCAACCTTCATCTCCAGTCCTGAACTTCTCTGAGGTCAGGGAAGTTTTCTTTCCCTCTTCATCTGCCAAGGGACATGTCTGAAACCACAATTTAAGGTATTAATCTTGCCAGTATTTTTATTGAAACACACCTCCATCTCTGGCTTAGCTATTTATAAGCATTTGGAGGACTGAGCTCAGCCCTCCATCTTCCTGTTTTCCTATCTTGTCTTTTTTGTTTTGTTTTGCTTTCTCAGACTAAATTAGTGCCCAGTGAACATCTATGACTGAGAGATGACTCGCTTTCAAAATAAATACTTTCAATTTGCATAGGGCCCAGGTATTCCTGCTGCACTCTGCAAGTCTGATGGGAACATGGCCACCTGCTTCCCATGCTCTCCTTGAGGGCAGGATGTCTGCTGCTCGCTGGGTCCAATGCGCAGACAGATAGATGTTTAAATAAATTATGGGTTTGATGATGACAGCCTTCGCTGGAAGTTTAAAAATGATGAGATATTACTGCCCTGGTTCTCATCTGTCACATAACATCTTTACAGAGAGCCTGCCAGCCCCTGGTAATGAATTTCTTCCATGTCCTGAGCAATGCATGGGAATTAATCACTCCATTCATCCTCTGGGCTCCAGAGGACTCTGATGGAAGCTCAGAAATAGTGTCTGTGCAACTCTGTCTTCTGCTATCTCTTAACTCCTCTACCAAATTGAAAGGAACCCGAGAAGCAGGGTCAGAGCCACTGACCCTGGGTCAGTGCTTTAAATGTTTTTGGTGCCCTGTGCTTATCCATAGTGTCCTGTCTTCTTGGAACTTCAATGGTGTGGTTGGGCAAGTGACCTTTTGCTCAGCAAGGAGTGTGCAGACCTATGGCTGAGTTAGAACCATCCTCTTCCCTCTGGCCAAGGAGAGCATTCCAGATAATGGCTGCCCCATCACCAGTCCAGGAACACTAAAGGACTCCAATGGACATAGGCCCATTCCCGACCCCTGAAGGACATATCACAAGAACAAGAAACAAGTCTTTCCTGTCATAAGTGGCTGAGACTTTCAGGCAGTGTGTTACCACTGCTGTCCTAATGAGTGTTGTTAAAGGGTTTGATGCAGAGGGGGGGAGGTTGCTTTAAAGACTTTTAATATAATAGGAAATGAGGCGCCTAATATCAGAGACACTGCTTGCTGCCGTGCTTGCTTCCTTTAAAGTTACTATTAAAATACTACACACCATGGAGTCAAGTGACTAGACAAGGCAACATCCAGACTCTGACTAATACAAACTAAGTAATAGAGGCTGAAGAGATGGCTCAGTCAGTAAAGTGTGAACATGGGGGCCCAAGTACCCACTGAAAGAGCATGGCGGCCTACACCTACAATACCAGCACTGAGGAAGTAAAGACAGGAAGGTGCCCACAGGCGAAACCAGCCAGTCTAGCTCTGTTGGTGAGTTCCAGGTTCAATGAAGCCATGTCTCAAAAAATAATGGGAAGAAAAATTTGAGGAAGACACCCAACATCTATCAACCTCTGGCCTCCATACACACGGGCTCACATATGCATGTGTGCCCCCCCACACACAAAATTAATAACAGTGTCATTTAGTTAGCGCTTACTATACTGAGGACTCCAAGTATAACATGTTGCACACTGGGGATGGAGCGTATTTCAAAACAGGGTTTCTCTGTGTAACCCTGAATGTCCTGGAACTTGCTCTATAGACCAGGCTATCCTCGAACGCAAAGATCTGCCTCCCAAGGACTAGGATTAAAGGAATGTGCCACCACCTCCTAGATATATTTTGCATAATTATTCTTTAACACTGGCTGTGGCTTAAAAGTACAAACAGCTTCCGTGCTACAGATGAAAGTACTAAAAAAATGGGCTGGAGAGATGGCTCAGGGTTTAAGAGCACTGGCTGCTCTTCCAGAGGTCCTGAGTTCAATTCCCAGCAACCACATGGTAGCTCACAACCATCTATGAGATCTGATGACCTCTTCTGCCCTGCAGGCATACATGCAGGCAGAACACTATACATAATAAATAAATAAAGCTTACATTTAAAAAAAAACTTACTAAAAAAAGGAAGAGTTGGTGACCCTCTGGAGAACACGCAGCTAGTGACTGACAAGAAAGTTTCCCCACATGATCATCTCATTAGATGCTGAGAAAGCATTTGACAAAATTCAACATCCCTTCATGGTAAAAGTCTTGGAAAGATCAGGAATTCAAGGCCCATACCTAAGCATAGTAAAAGCAATATATAGCAAACCAGTGGCCAACATCAAACTTAATGGAGAGAAACTTGAAGCAATCCCACTAAAATCAGGGACTAGACACGGTTGTCCACCCTCTCCCTACCTATTCAATATAGTATTCAAAGTCCTAGCCAGAGCAATTAGACAACAAAAGTTCAAAGGGGTACAAATTGGAAAGGAAGAAGTCAAGATATTACTATTTGCAGATGATATGATCGTATACCTACGTGACCCCAAAAATTCCACCAGAGAACACCTGCAGCTGATAAACAACTTCAGCAAAGTGGCCGGATATAAAATCAACTCAAACAAATCAGTAGCCTTCCTATACTCAAAGGATAAACAGGCTGAGAAAGAAATTAGGGAAATGACACTCTTCACAATTGTCACAAGCAATATAAAGTATCTTGGTGTGACTCTAACCAAACAATTGAAAGATCTGTATGACAAGAACTTCAAGTCTTTGAAGAAAGAAATTGAAGAAGACCTCAGAAGATAGAAAGATCTCTCATGCTCATGGATTGGCAGGATCAATATAGTAAAAATGGTGGTCTTGCTGAAAACAATCTACAGATTCAATGCAATCCCATCAAAATTCCAACTCAATTCTTCATGGAGTTAGAAAGAGCAATTCGAAAATTCATTTGGAACAACAAAAAACCCAGGATAGCAAAAGCTATTCTCAACAACAAAAGAACTTCTGGGGGAATCAGCATCCTTGACCTCAAGCTGTATTACAGAGCAATAGTGATAAAAGTTGTATAGTATTGGTACAGAGACAGGCAGGTAGATCTATGGAATAGAATTGAAGACCCAGAAATGAACCCACACATTTACAGTCACTTGATCTTTGACAAAGGAGCTAAAACCATCCAGTGGGGGAAAAACAGAATTTTCAACAAATGGTGCTGGTTCAACTGGTGGTCAGCACGTAGAAAAAGGGAAATTGACTCATTCTTATCTTCTTGTACAAAGCTCAAGTCCAAGTATATCAAGGACCTCCATATAAAAAACCAGATACACTGAAACTAATAGAAGAGAAAGTGGGGAAGAGCCTCGAACACATGGGCACAGGGGAAAAGTTCCTGAACAGAACACCAATGGCTTATGCTCTAAGAACAAAAATTGGCAAATGGGATGTCATAAAATTGCAAAGCTTCTGTAAGGCAAAGGACACTGTCAATAGGACAAAATGGCAACCAATAAAGAAGGAAAAGATCTTTACCAATCCAACATCTGATAGAGGGCTAATATCCAATATATACAAAGAACTCAAGAAAGGGGATAACATTTGAAATATAAATAAAGAAAAGAGTTTCTTGCACAGAGCAGTCACAAGAAAAAAATTCCACTCTCTAGGAAGCCTTCAGAATGTCCCTGAGCTGAGCCTGTAGAACCAAGTGGCACAAATGATAGAAGACAGAGAACTGAATAATCCAGCTATCGATAGGTACTGACACATTTACCTACAGCAGCGATCTGTCATCAGCCTGCTCCAGGCTCTCCTGATTTCTACACACTGGCTCTCAGCCAAGACACTGAAAGCAAGTCTGCTCATCACAGGATAAGGAGCAATGGGGAGGGCAGAGCCATGCCAGGCTGAGCTCAGGGACAGGAGAATGAAGGCACCTGCCCATGGGCCTGACCACAGCCAGTTTAAAAGGTTAAATCAGATAAATGAGGAATCTGTCTTCCTATTTTCTGAAGCCAGTCCACCCCCAAGAAAATCCTTGTGCATACAGATTATTGAATGTATGTTATGTGCCAGTCATCACCCTGAGTAATTCACTTGTATTCACTTATCTGTCTTTACAAAAGCCCTGCGAAATAGACATTACCCCTTATCTCCCTTTTATAGATGAGAGAGAGAGAGCCAAGACACAGGAAGGTTAAATTATTTTCTCAAGGTGATAATAGCAACCACTGGCCTCAGAGCCCATGCTAACCACTATGTCCTGAGACCATAAACTCTGCGAAAGCAGGAATTTTTATCTCTATTGTTTGCTACCGAATCCTTAATGTCTCAAATAATAACTCACACATAGTAGGCCTTCAATAAGCAACTGAATGAATAAAACAATGCTCAAATAAAGTACAGTAGTTTTGCTTCCTTGAGAATTCTTCAGTTTCTTCTTTGGAGTTACTTATGTAAGCTCACACTAAATCCTACCAGAATAGGCCATCAGTTCTTGTCAATCACTCAGGGATAGCATCTCTTTTTCGACAATGGAATCCCAAGGCTGGTGATGGCGTGCATGAGCAGAGCTCTCATAGTTCATTCATGAGGTCCTAATAGGGCTAGATCGGATCCCCAGCAGCACAATACACAGTGCATATGAACTTATTAAATGTGGTTTCATTTCATCAACACAACAGATACCTGGTTGATTACAGGTTATTGCGGAATAAGCTGAGATACCACGCCTGGAGCTCAGAGTCCAGAGAAGGGACAGGTGGACGAGAAAAGAGTCATAAAGGCGTCTATGAAGGCTTCCGTAACACAGATAGCTCTGCATCCATTCCCCTGCCATAGAGCAGGACGGATGCAGTAGAGGCCAGAGCACACAGAAGTGCATGAGAGCAGCAACAGCAGGGATGTGTGGAGCTTATATACATGCTGGAGACTCTCAAGCAACTAACTGTAACTCAACAGGAGAAGGAGATGGCAGGGCGAGTCTGCTAGGGGATTGTCTGCTGGGACATTCGTGCTTTTCTCTGTGAGCACTGGAGGCCACCGGAAGTTCAGCACTGAGGTGGCACAATGAGATGTGATTTCTCCAGAAGGGGATATATTTGGAAGTAAAGGTATTTGAAATGACGATTTCTACTCAACTGCAATTTTTAATCTCTGTAGGAGACCAGAAGAGCCTGATAAGAACTGTCAGTAGATCCAAATGAGACACCCCAAGCCGATGACAGGACTTCTGGTCACTTCTGATAGTCTCCTAATCTTTACAGAGAATCTGAACAGCTTTTGTCTCTGTCATTCACGATATTTTCTCATGAGCACTTTGGTGCCTGGTTCTGCACTTCCCTCTTAATCTTTTGAAAGATTTATGTTCCCAGCACCTCTGCACGTGACAGGCTCAACTGATGTCAGTTACCATAGATGAGGCTGGTGGACAGATCGTCCGTTACAGTTGGGGACGTGTGACATGTCTGATCGAAATGTACTATGTGAAGGAAGCATTTCTCAGGGGGAAGTAACTTGGCATTTCAGCTCCCCAGGAGGCCCACTGAGGAGGGGGAGAATGGGATGCCAACTCGCTAATGGGACTGCACAAGCCCACATCTCTGCTTCACAGAGAACTTCAACGCTAGCTGGCAGGGACTTTCTGCATTTACTTATATCTCAGAGGCATTGGTGGAAAAACAATCTCTGCACATTTGAGGCAAAAGTGGAGGCAGAGAACTTACTTTGTTTTTATTTGCCCCCAACCACACATACTCAAACATAAAATATGTATGAGGGAAGAACCAGCTGTGATATGCACAGAGAGCCTTGCACTGAAACATCAGGGTCCCATCCAAATGCTCCGAAAGCCTGTGTGGTTCATGACACAAGGGGGAGAGGGAATGTTGGCAGCACCTTTGAACTTGGCTTCTGCTGTTATCAAATATCTTGATGTGACTCTAACCAAACAAGTGAAAGATCTGTATAACAAGAACTTCAGGTCTCTGAAGAAAGAAATTGAAGACCTCAGAAGATGGAAAGATCTGCCATGCTCATGGATTGGCAGGATTAATATAGTAAAAATGGCCATCCTGCCAAAGCAATCTACAGATTCAATGCAATCCCCATCAAAATTCCAACTCAATTCTTCATAGACTTAGAGCAATTCTCAAATTCATTTGGAATAACAAAAAACCCAGGATAGAAAAAACTATTCTCAACAACAAAAGAACTTCTGGGGGAATCAGCATCCTTGACCTCAAGCTGTACTACAGAGCAGTAAAAATGGCATGGTATTGGTACAGTGACAGGCAGGTAGATCAATGGTATAGAACTGAAGACCCAGAAATGAACACAAACACCTACAGTCACTTGATTTTTGACAAAGGAACTAAAACCATCCAGTGGAAAAAAGATAGCATTTTCAACAAATGGTGCTGGTTCAACTGGCGGTCTACATGTAGAAGAATGCAAATTGATCCATTCCTATCTCCCTGTACAAAGCTCAAGTCCATGTGGATCAAGGACCTCCACATAAAACCAGATACACTGAAACTAACAGAAGAGAAAGTGTGTGTGGGGGGGAGTCTTGAACACATGGACACAGGGGGAAAGTTCCTGAACAGAACACCAATGGCTTATGCTCTAAGATCAAGAATCAACAAATGGGACCTCATAAAATTGCAAAGCTTCTATA
>CM052712.1:61653252-61674516 GCA_028551405.1 Uromys caudimaculatus | reverse complement strand
ATTCTTAGTCATCATGGAAATGCAAATCAAAACAAATCTGAGATTCCACCTCACACCAGTCAGAATGGCTAAGATCAAAAACTCAGGTGACAGCAGATGCTGGCGAGGATGTGGAGAAAGAGGAACACTCCTCCACTGTTGGTGGGACTGCAAGCTGGTACAACCACTCTGGAAATCAGTGTGGCGGACCCTCAGAAAAATGGACATAATACTACCTGAGGACCCAGCTATACCACTCCTGGGCATATACCCAGAAGATGCTCCAACATGTAATAAAGACACATACTCCACTATGTTCATAGCAGCCATATTTATAATAGCCAGAAGCTGGAAACAACCCAGATGTCCCTCATCAGAGGAATGGATACAGAAAATGTGGTACATTTACACAATAGAATACTACTCAGCTATTAAAAACAATGACTTCATGAAATTCACAGGCAAATGGATGGAACCTGAAAATATCATCCTGAGGTAGGTAACTCAGTCACAAAAGAACGAACATGGTATACATTCACTGATAAGTGGGATATTAGCCCAAAAGTTCGGAATACCCAAGTTTCACTTCACAGTAACCGCTGGACTGAGAGTGAAGTCCCAGATGGAGGAGTTGGAGAAGGGATTGAAGGAGCTGAGGGAGTCTGCAGCCCCATGGAGGGAGCAACAGTGTCAAAGGACCTGACCCCTGGTCCTCCTGGAGGCTGGACCACCAACCAAAGGATACACATTGAGGGACTCATGGTTCAGACCACATATGTGGCAGAGGAGGGCCTTGTTGGCCATCAGGGGGAGGAGAGACCCTTGGGCCTGAGGGTGTTAGAGGCCCCAGTATAGGGGAATGCCAAGGTGGGAAGACAGGAGTGGGTGGGTGGGTGGGTGGGGGAATAGAGGCAGGGGCAGGGGTAGGGGATAGGGGGTTTCCAAAGTGGAGACCCGGAAAGGGGGAAACATTTGAAATGTAAATAAAGTATCAAAAAATAAAAATTAAAAAAAAAAGCCTACTGAAAACAAACCAAATAAATAAATAAATAAATAAATAAATAAATAAATAAATAAATAGATAAATAAATAAATAAAATGTACCTGCCTGGTCTCAGACCACATCAAAGAAGTTTCGCTGTGCAGTGGATGGTAGTTAACACAGGAACTCACAGCTGGTCTCAGTGCAGAGAATGCATAAGTGTGACATGCTCAGTCAAAAAAGAGACATCTATATCACACACACACACACACACACACACACACACACACACACACACACACACACACACGAGTGAATACAGGTAACGATCAGGGACCATAATGGAAGAAAGGTCTGAAAGATTATAAGAGCCAAACTGCCTTCTGGACATGACAAGGCCACTGCACACCTGAAGTCAGAGCAACATCCATCCAGTCAGCTTCCAGCATGGAGTCTGGGGGGGGCCATGAGTTTTCATCCTCAGCTTAGGCGCTATTGGCAGTAGATGGCTTCTGGTGAGCAGAGAGGTAGTGTTCTTTAAGAGTGTGATCCCGGGTTGGTGGCACTTCTGCAGACAGCCTCATACCCACACATTTTACGTGCAGAACAAATTTGACTCAGTGAATTATTTCTTTAAAAAAAATAAAGGGAACATAAAATTTAAAAGAGATCAGGAGATGAAGGGAGGATCTCAGAAGAGCTAGGGGAGGAATTGGGGCTGAATAGGATCAAAATACATTGCATGCACATACTAGATTCTCAAAGGATTAATAACTTATCAGATATTGTTTTAATATAGTATTAAAATATTAATTGCAATCTAATCTCAGACCTTTCTGTCCCAGAATCCTTCTCAAGGATTCTGTTTGGACAAGGGACTTGCTAAGGGAGAAGATTGACAGTCAGGGAAGATTGCAACCATCTTGGGAGCGGGGCAAGTTACTCTCAGCAGGTAACTGGAGATTTCAAAGGAGGAGTCTGTATCTGTCTTGTTCAAACCACCATACAGCTTATTGATGAAACAGGAGGAACGTAAAGTGTTTCCCTCTGCTACTGTCTGCTGGACTGGACTGGAGGAAGAAGAAAGAAGCAGGAAATGAAATGATAGCCAATGTGTTGGGGGAAGGAATGGGTGTGGTACCACAGAGCCCCAGGATAAAATCACATCAATATCTTAAAGAATCTATACCTTCTTCCTCCTCTTCAGGGAGGCCTAGCTGCTCCAGCCCTCACCTAACACACACAACCCCATCTTGTCTTCTGGGTTGCTCTTCACTTTGTATCTGTGGCGCTCACAGCGATCTCAGTATCTCCCAGCATTCTCTGCCAAGCTTTGGACTCTTTTCTCTCACATCCTCTACTTGATCCACATAGATGGGAACCCCTTCTCCTTCAGGCTGCACACAGAAGCATCTCTCCAGCCACTCGAGAAGGGATGGTCTCAATTTCTCTTTGCAGGCGCCTTTCTGGGAGTATCTGCATTCTGATGCCCGGGTCTGTGGGCATGTGGGAGAATGAGAGAGAAAAGATGGGAGAGGAGCAGCTGGCTCCCTTCTACCTCTGCCTAAGATCTGGGCACTGGAGACTTGTCAAGACTTATCTCTGAGGTGGCTCCTTTCCAGAGGACCTGGGGTTCAATCCCTAGCACATGGTGGCTCACAATCATCTGTGACTCTAGTCCCAAGGAGTCCAATGGCCTCTGAAGACCCTACACACACAAGGTATACATACATATATACTCAAGCAGGCAACACACACACACACACACCCACACACACACACACACACACATCCGCACGCAAATGCACATAAGCACACACACACATATACACTCATACAAGTTTTTAAATCTTTATAAGTTATGAAAGCAAACAGGGGGGATGGAAATGAGAAAAACCCTCTAAGACATGGAGACCCTGGAGACCCTGGACTCTGCCAATCTATTCATGATATTATGTCCATAAAGTCAACCCCAGAACCCAAGTGCAGTGCACAGGGCCCCACACAAGCCAGGTCTGGTTTACTTTCCAGCTTCATCTCCATCACAGTGAGCTCCTCTCTACTCTGACAAGCTTCCTCTCCCACCCCACCCCACCCCACCCCATCCCACCTAGGGCCTGCTTTCTGCTTTGCTGAGGGCTGACTTGCCAGCTGTGTTGCCACTTGAGGCAGAGAGGGAGGCTCTCTGGGGAACACTACAAACCCAATCCCGTCACAGCTCCACCCTCAGGACATAGCTTGCTATTGCTTTTCTGCAAATAGGATGATACTGGAGTTCATTAGTTAGCCTTAGCCTTAATTACTTCTTGTTTGCAAATATATTCATACGAGGGCCATGGCTTCAGCACATGAATTTGGGGGACACAAAGTTCAGTGTGGAGCACCCTCCTCCTTTGTATTCCTTTGAGACCCCAGCTCACAGCCATCTGGTCCCAACACTACTCAGTTCTCAAGTTGACAGGTGCTGCAGACCTGGTGACCTGGATATGGATCTGCTAATCACCCACTTCCCACTGTATTTTTAAGGAGACGGGAGTGGGGGGAACTCCTAGCAATATTGGAAAAACAGAATGCAGCAAGAGAAAGAAAATCAAAAGTCACTAACAAATTCCAGCACTAGAAAGTAACATTTGCTGTGTAAGCTTCCTGCTAATCTATGGACCTATCTAGTTATCTGTCTAGGTTTCTAATAAGAAACAGTGTCCTCCTCAGCAACAATCTTGTGGAAGTCTCACAGTGAGATCACACTTCAGATACGGCTTTCTGCTAGTTGATCATGAGCCAGGTCACACCTATAAGGACCTCATAAACAAGGCTACACATTAGACTCATGGAGAATTTTATGGACACTTGTTATCACCAAAGGGTTGGTATCTATTTATGATATCAATATTACAGAGAGAAAGAGAAAGAGAGGGGGTGAGGGAGAGGAGGAGGAGGAAGAGGAGGAGGAGGAGGAGGAGGAGGAGGAGGAGGAGGAGGAGGAGGAGGAGGAGAAATAGGAATTAGAAGATGAAGTGACCAGGCAAGTGGTTTACAGCAGTGCACCACATGCTCCTTTAAAAATACAACTGGCTTCCTCAAGAAACTGATTATCGATGTTAGAGACTGGGTCATACGGGCAAAAGAGCTACAGGGGAGGGGAAGACAGAGCGTGGTGATAGACAGGTGCTCGGAAGCACATCTGAGGTATTGGCCTGGCGGAAAGGAGAGGAGCAGGCACTGGAGGCTGCACTGGTGGAGAGGCAGCCCCTGGGTCACGAGCTCAGGTATGCTATTGCCCTTCCGTGTTTATGGGAGTTGGCACCAGGGTCTTGAGTGTAACAGTACCTGTGGCGTTCAATACCCTGATATACCAACATTGTAGTGTTTGCCAGTAACCAAGACACATCCTCCCAAATGCTCTAAACACCCCTCAATTATTCAGCATGCCAAACACATTGTAAATATGTGTAAAAACCTTAAACTGTACTGTTTGGGAAACACTGGCAAAAAAAAAAAATGGACCTGTTAAGTCCAGGTGTAGTGTTTGTCCTGTTTTGGAGCCAGAGTTGCTTGGGTCTCTAGATGTAAAACTTGTGGCTACAAAGGGACCGTTCTCACAGGAATATAACGTTTTCCATAACCTCATCGCTTTTAACAGTGACTTCTCTGTGAGATAAGCACTCTCTACGTCCTATGTTCTTGCCCCTGTTCTAAACTGGAGATTTGGGGTGGGGTGCAGCTGGAGAGGACATTTTGGCCCATGCAGCTTGGCCTTAGGGTCATTGTGTCAACACCGTTATGGCTCCCAGCACATCCTGTGGTTTGTCAGAGAGAGGCTCCACCGCCAGGACTTTCTTTCTCGGAGTTTATTGACATCTTATCTATGAGGCCAGGAAGCCAGAGAGCAGAGACAGGAAGAGATGTTCGTGTTATAGGTCAGGCTACAACCTTTAGAAATTATACACAGAAGTAATAGGACTCAGTGCCACAGAACATGACCTTTATTAAAAATATAGGCTTCCCTTGGAAGTGCCTAGCCTTGCAGAGACTTGAAGTGCCAGGGGGCATGCCCAGGAGGCCCCCACCAACTCAGAGAAGGAGAGGGGCAATGGGGGAAGGATTGTGGGAGAGGGTGACCAGGAAGGGGGCAGTGAGCAGAATGTAAAGTGAATAAGTAAAAATAAAATTAAATACACACACACACACACACACACACACACACACACACACACACACACACACACACAGTCGTCTCTCGACATGAGACCCGTACTATGAAGTTTCCCAAGGAGAAGAAGGAAGTGTGAACACAGAGGTGCAGGTAAGGACTTTCTAAACAGGACTCTGGTAGTGCAGGAATAAAAGCAACAGTCAACAGAGGGAATCTCACAAAACTGAAAAGCTCTTTGCAGGAAAGGAAACTGGTGGTCGAGTCTACAGAATGGGAGGAGATCTTTGTCATCGATAGAGGATTGGTGTCTAGACTACATAAAGAACTCACTAAATAAACATCAAGGGGGGAAAAACAGTTTAAAGGTGGTGGGTGCAGGGGTGGGGGCACACTCTGAAACAGAACAGCGAGTTCTCAAAAGAAAAAATACAAATGGCAATTAAACATGTTTAAAAGTGTCCAACATTAAAAAAAAAAAAGTGTCCAACAACCTCAACCTTCAGGAAATTCCAGTTAGAGGGCTTTAAGATTCCATGTCGCCCCAGTCAGAATGTCTGTCTTCAAGCATACAAATGACAGCGAATGCCAGCCAAGATGTGGGCCAAGGGATCCTTTACAAATTGTTGGGGGTGTTAAAACTAGTGCAGTTACTTCAGCAAGCTGTCTGGGGGTTTCCAAAGTAGAAAAAAGAGAGCTATCCTCTAACCCAGCTATCCTACGTCTTCACACTTACCAAAGGACTCCATGTCCTAGTACACAGATGCCGGCTCATTCATGCTCACTGCTGCTCTGTCCACAATATCTTAGAACAAAACAGAATCAGCTTAGACGTTTATCAGCTGGTGAGTGAAGAATGAAGACTCGGTACATACCCACGGTGGAACTTGATTCTATAAAGAGAAATGGAATTTGCAGAAAATGGATGGAACTGGGAAAAATTATATTGAGTGCAGGTACCCGGGCCCAGAAAAACAACAGCTGGCATCCTATCTCTCAGATGTGGATTCCAGCTTCAAATATTTGGTTCTCTGTGTTTAACCTGGAATATGTGTGGCAGCAGAGAAGGGCGTAATGGATGAGGGAGGTGAGAAGTTGGGGGAAGGCTAGTTAAGATGAAGACTCTATGAGAACGTCATATGGAAATCTACTCTATTTTTGTTTGGTTGGTTGGTTTGAGTGCGGTGGACTGAAGCCAGGTCTCATGCATGTCAGGCAAGACCTTAACCACTGAGCTATACCCCCAACCCCGTTGAAACTTCCTATCTTATAACCCAATTCATAATTTAAAAAATGAATTAGAAGGGAGATACACTATGTGGAGGTTTGGATGAGAAATGTCTCCTGGGGGCTTTTATAGTGGAATACTTGGTCCATGGTTAGTGATGCCAGTTAGGGAAGTTACAGGATCTTTAGGAGGTGGAGCCTTGTGGAGGAAGTCTATGTTGGAACATGCTTTAAGAATTTATAGGCCTTCCCCACTTCTAGTCTGCTCTTTGCTTTCTGCATGTGGTCCGATATATACTCTCAGCTTCTTCTCTGGGCACCCCCTGCCATTATGCCTCCTCCAACATTATGAACTGCATCTCTTTCTCTCTCTCTCTCTCTCTCTCTCTCTCTCTTTCTCTCTCTCTCTCTCTGTGTGTGTGTGTGTGTGTGTGTATGTGTCTGCCTGTCTTTATGTCTCTATCTCTCTGTGTGTATATGTTTGTGTCTGTCTATCTGTCTCTCTCTCTCTGTGGGTGTCAGTGTGGGTGCCTCTCTCTGTCTCTCTGTCTCTCTTTCTCTCTCTCTCTGGAAGCCCCACTGTGGTTACTTACACTGGGCCTACCCAAGACTGGGCCTGTCAGCAATCAGTCATGGATGGAAGAGGGGCCCATGGGGTCCTAACCCATAATGAGCTACTGACAATTGATAAATTCTAGGAGAGGAGAAGAGGTTGTCTTCAGTTGGATTTTCTGCTGGTGATTTCAACAAGCTCTAATGGATAGTTCCAAAACCCCTGGCCACACAGATGGCTGTGGTTACACTCAAGGTTGCAAAACCAAACCAAAGCCATAAATGTGGGTAAGGTATTTGTAAGAATGGGGGCTGGGCATTAACAAGGGTGGGAGGAAAAAGAGGATAGGGATGGAAACAGTTATAGTGCATAATATACACATTTGAAATGTCAAACTTTAATTAATACAAGTTTTTAATTAAAAAATGCCCTCATAGAGATAAATTAATGACAACTAGGTCACTATGGACATGATAAGCATCTTAATAAAAAAGGCAAAGTTGACACAGAGACAGACGTACATGAGAAAGACAACGTGAAGACAGACACATGGAAGACAGCTGGGCGGGTGAGGGAGCTGGATCACTGGGCAAGCGCTTGGGCACAATCATGAAGACCTAAGCTCAGATCCTCAATACCCAGGTAGAGTCAGGTGCCACCGCACACACCTGTAAGCCCAGCACTGCGGAGGCACTGACAGGCAGAGTCCTGGGGCTCATGACCCAGTTAGTCTAGCTGAGTAGGTGAGTTCCAGATTTAGTGAAAGACCACAACTCAAAAGCCATGTGAAGATGACTGAGGAAGACACTCAACACTGACTTTAGGCCTCCACAGGTGTAAGCACACATGTCAAGCATACAAACACCTGTACAGATATACACTATACAGTATTGCCCTTTGGGCACGCGCACGCACACACACACACACACACACACACACACACACACACACACACACACACACACAGCTCAAGTCTTGTACAGAGAGTGCTATAGATCACTGGCAACCTCAATAAGTAGGCAAGGACAAATTCTCCAGAGCCACCAGAGAGAGCACGGGCCTGCTACATCTTGGTTTCAGACTTCCGACTTCAAACACAATAGATTTCTGCTATGGTAAGCCCACTGTGTGTTAGACTGTTGTGGCAGCTCACAGAAACTGACACACTCAATGTTTTCCCTTATCCGGCCTCAGCATTGCCTCTCTGGGCCAATCCACTCTCCTCAGGGATTTGGGTTTGGGAAAACCAGGGTAGAAAGCCTGGCTGTCTGTTGTACTGGAACATGTGTGTCCCCAGGCACCAAACACAGGGCTGCTACTTGCTTGACCAGAGACAGAGAAAGAAGGAAGGCTTACTGCTTCAAAATACTATCCATGGGGTATAATGGCCCCATGGTGTGTCATCTTTGGTGACCCCGATACATACATTGGAGTGTTACTGGAGATCAATGAGGTCATTTAGATCAGAGTCAATCTAAATGTGACTGTAGTGTCCCCACTTCAAAATCCAGCACCCTTGGAGATGTTAAACCAGCATCACTTTTAATCCCAGAGCTTGGGCTCCATCAGAGCCCTTGCTGTACAACAGTGAGGGTCTGTCACTCAATCATCAAAGGCGGGGATAAAAGAGAGGAGTAGGTACTGCAAGCATGCAGCAGCTCAGCGGTCAGTCTCCTCAGTCCCTGTGTCAGGTACAGAGCTCTGCTAGAGAATGCTCACATGCATTTGGACTTTTACAAATCTAGGGTCTTTGGATTCAGTCGAGTCTTGGATGGAGCTTCAGAGACTTCTGTGTCTCTTGAGTCAGTTTCTTACCTGACTCCCTCCAAGAGTTTCTAGTCTACCTATAGTGAATAGCTTTATCCAAAGAGCCAAGCTGCCATCTACTCCCTACCTTTGCACCTCCAAAGTTACCTGTACCCCTTCATCACTCTCCCTGCCTCAAAGAACAGTGAGTCCTCCCCCTCCCTGTCTTCCCCCACATTCCCTTCCCTGCCTTCCCCTCCATGACCTTCCAACACTCTGTCTCAGAGCTCATGGTTTTAGGTCTCTATACATAGAACTGCCCCCACTTCTGATACCAGTTGCAAGAAGGTTGTCTCCTATACTCTTACCAGCCAGCTACCAAGTCAGTTCCCAGAAGCCATATTTGGACCCTGTTCTTATGCTAAGGTGGCTTATAGAACTCAGAGAAACATAGTTTGTTATGAGGCATTTTAAAGAATATAAATGAACGAGATGCCAAAGGTGGTGTTATGGTTTCAGTGTCCCCCTAAAGTTCACATGCTGGAACCTTAATTATTCATTGTGTTTGTGTTAGAAGCTAAGACCCAGGGAAGGTGCATGTCATGGGAGCTGAGCCCTCATACATAGATTGATGCTTTTCTCAAAGGAATGGGTTGGTTGTCTCTACACTGTGGCTCCCTTTCTTCTCTCCCATGTGTTTGCAAGTTTTCTGCCAATCTCAGAAACATCACGTGGTTCTCATCAGATGCCCAACAGCTTCAGTTGCCTGGTCCTACACTTCCCTGCCTCCAGATGCATGATCTGAAACAAGGTTCATTTTGTAAATTACCCAGTTTCAGGTGTTCTAAGTAACCAAAAAAAAAAAAAAAAAAAAAAAAACCCAAAAAACAAAAAACAAACAAACAAAAAAAACAACTACAACAAAACTACGTACGCATGCGCGTGCGCACATACACACACACACACACACACACACACACACACACACACACACACACACACACACACACACCAGATCTGTGGGACAAAAGGCTTCCACGTCTGCTGCACCACCCTCCAGATACCCCAGGTATTTAGCAATCAATAAACTCTCAAGCCCAGTCCAATGAGTGTTCCCGGGAGCTGCATTATGCAGACACAGTTATATCAGTGACCGCAGCAAACTTTCATCTCTCTCTTCTTCCCCCAGGGTGAGGAGTTGTGCTCAAAAGTCTCAACCCTCTCTAATCAGGCCTTGGTCTTCTTGAGGGCCAGCCTTCTCCTGAGACTCCTCAGGGGTTGCTAGATACCAGTCACTTTATTCGCATGTAAAAGACAGATCACTCTGATATATATCATGTGATCTATATGTATATATACACATGTTTATGTATATATGCTATATATGTATGCATTATATATGTGCATATGTATCTCTTATTATAATGTATAAGAATTCTAACTTAATACTTCACAATCCACATATTCCTATACTGAGTTTTATTTTGTTTTGTTTTTCAAAATTTCAAACTAGATCATCTCCTTTTCTTCTTTGAACTGGTTCGGTGACCGCTGATCACCAGAGCTCCCACCTGCTTCATGAAAGGTCCTCACATGGCCTGGTTCCTGCGGGCTCCAGATTGCTCTGATGTTCTCAGTGCGTGTCCATTTGCCCTCCTTCCCCACCTTCGCATCAGTGCTGAGTTATCAGAACCCACTTGGTTGTAAGTGGTGAAAATAGAACTCCAAGGAGCTTGAGCTAACGCAGGAATTTATCAGCAGGTGGGAGGATTGACTTAGGAGTGGTTCTGGGTGTCAGAAGCACTCGGTTCAAGAGATGTCTTACTAAGGCAGCCACATCAAAGATCTGCAGACTGGTGCCTTAAACTATAGGGATATATGTTCTCACAATCCTAGGTGCTAGAAGTCAGACATAAGGTGTCGATAGGGCTGGATTCCTCTGAGGGCCTTTCTTCTTGGTTTGCAGATGGACATTGTCTTAGTCAGGGTCTCTATTCCTGCACAAACATCATGACCAAGAAGCAAGTTGGGGAGGAAAGGGTTTATTCGGCTTACACTTCCATGCTGCTGTTCATCACCAAAGGAAGTCAGGACTGGAACTCAAGCAGGGCAGGAAGCAGGAACTGATGCAGAGGCCATGGAGGAATGCTGCTTACTGGCTTGCTTCTCCTGGCTTGCTCAGTTTGCTCTCTTATAGAGCCCAAGACTACCAGCCCACAGATGGTACCACTCACAAGGGGCCCTCACCCTTGATCACTAATTGAGAAAATGCCTTACCGCTGGATCTCATGGAGGCATTTTCTCAACTGAAACAGCTTGTGTCAAGTTGGCACAAAACCAGCCAGTGCAGACATGTCCCTTACATGGTCTTCCCTCTGTGTCTTTCTCCTTGCCTCTTATTTTGTATGTGTGTGTACACTCATGTGTATCTGTGTACATGGATGTGCAAATGCACATGGAGGCCAGAGGCTGAGGCTGATGTCTTTCTCAGTTACTCTCTCCTCCTCACTTTGAAACAGGCTCATTTCACTGGCTGTGAGCTCCAGGGACCCACTGTCTCTCTCTGCCTCCCCAATGCTAGGCTTATTGGCATGTGCTGCTGCTCTCAGCTTTGTATGTGGGTATCTGGGACACGAACCTTGGTTCTCACGCTTGTATGACAAGCACTTTACCAGCTAATCCATGTCCTTAGCCCCTATCTTAAAAAAAAAAAAAAAAAAAAAAAAAGAGTGTCTCACTTGGCTGGCTCCACATTCACCATCCTCTTGCCTGCTTCCACCTACCAAGTGTTGTCATTACAGCTCGCCTCCACATCTGGCTCTCCATATTTCTGTAGCAAATGTAATGTGACAGTTCCCACAGACTTCTTTTAATAGCAGTAAGAACACATCTCTTACACGCCCATCTTCTCTGTTTCTCTTTCCCTCAACTCCCAATATGAAGCTACCACTCCTGGGCTAATCACCTCCTGTTGCAGGAACCCGGCCATATTGGATTACAACCTGCCCTAATGACACCATTTTATTTTGTTCACCTCTCTAAAGACCCTGTATCCAAATACGTTCATAGTCAGAGGTTCAGGAGTTGAAGACTTCAGTGAACAAACGGGGGAGAGGTATAATTCTTCCCTTCAGACACGCCCTCATTAACACCTACTTCTCCATTCAGCTCCACCCCCAGTAGAACCACAGGAAAAAATGGCACTCAGCATCCCTGACCATTCTGTGGCTTTATCTGCTAGAGAACCCATCCTGAGTGTCTGAGCCCAAGCCCAGCTCCACCCTAGAGGAGGGCCATTGGCCCAGTGAGAACAGAGGCTTTATTAAAGCGGCATTTCCAAACTCTGATTTCGAGGAGAACATGGTAAAATGGGTCCCAAGTCCACTCTTTGATTTTATAGAGAGTACATTTTCAAGAACAAAAATTTCTCATTTTCTAATTATTTCATAAAAATTCTAGCCTTTTTGGGGGTTGCTCATCTCCATTCTTCCTCGCAGCCGAATGATTAAGGGAACATTCATTTCCTGTGTAAGGCTGTCTTGCAGAATGCATGTGCCCTCCGGGTAGGATATTTCAGTTTTGACTATGCTGGGGAGATGGAGTCTGGGGCGGGGGAAGGGGGCAGGAGGAAGATTGGCCTCCAGGTTACCACTCCAAATAATTGTTCCTCACTTATAAAACTTAATCAAATGTATATTCTCTCCCCCAGCACATCCTCTCTGTCCGTCTTAAAAGAGGTAAGATATTCTATGAAGGTTTTATAAAGTATCTTTTATAATCTATACCACAACCCTTATCCCCATATGCTGTTTGTGTCCTGCTCTGTGACAAAGGTTCTGTGGCCAAAACATACAAAAGTGCCACCGACACTAAGTCATTACTGTGCACTGAGTTGTGTGCTCCAAGAGTCATTTATTGTGGCCTCTGGGTCAAAGCTGAGACTGTGTTCAGATATGGGACTTGTGGGAGATGGTTATGTTTAGATGAGATGATGGGCGGGGTGGGCCCTGATGATGGCATCAGGACCCTCGTAAAACAAAAACACCCCAAGGTTCACTCTCTTCACCCTGTGAGAACCCGGGCTGTGACTACCTGTGGGGAAGTCAGCAACCTATCAGTGGGGACCTCCCACTGGGCTCTCAGCCTCCAGGCTTTGGGATGGGATTTCAGTTGCTCAGCCATTTTCTTTTTGGTTGCTTGAGCAGAGACTAAAATACTGGATTATCCCTGTTTCTCCCCTTTTCACTTTTAAGGATTAAAAGATTCTTCAGGGTAGGAAAAATAAACATCATCACCCATCTCAACCTTGGATAGAAGAACTTTTTGTTTTAACCAGTTTAATTATAGTTGGTCTCTTTGTTTATTTTATGTTTGCAATGCTGGGGATAGAGGCCCAAGTATTTTGTATTTGCTAGGCAAATGCTCTACCACTGAGCTACATTCCCAATCCTAAGTAAAGAGTTTTTTAGGAAAGGAAAAGTAGCCCATGCCTCAGAAGAAGGACAAAGTATGGCTTCTTTGGATAAAGAAGGTTCAACCCTTGGGTGCATCATCTGTACTCAGAATGTCACAGTTGAGAAGCAGTTGAGAGGCACATGGAGGACTTTTAACCATGTACTGGGGTTTAATCCTGATCTGGCTTATATTCTATGGCTTTAACTCTGTGCCCTAATTTCCTCATTCGTGCTCTCCTCATCACCATTGGAGACAACTGGACAACTCCATCGGCACTTTGTGGATGATTTGGAGAATGTGGTGCACCTCAGAAGGGAGGAGTAACTGATGACCGCACTTACTCTTTGCCCTTGAAGACTCATTGCCTTCTTGAACGCAAAGCGAAGTCTTGGTAATTTAACCAGCTAAAACACAGATAGCTTTCCAACAACACAGAGAAGTTAAAAAGGTGTGTGTACATGTGTGTGCACGTGTGTATGTGCATGTGTGTGTATGTGTATGCTATATGTTGCTCAAACTGTAATAGCATCATTAACATGTCCTGAACATCTATGACAGGAAGAACCTCAGACTCATTAAAGTCAGAATCCACGTTTAACAAATCCCCAGGTCATTCATTAGCCCATCTAAGCATGAGCTCTGGTTTCAGTATTACCCTGTAGGTAGATAACCATGTGTGTCTCCTAGAATGGACTGATGGAAGAACTGAGGGGTTTTTCTGTTCTTTGCAGCTCATAAGGGCTTCTTGGAACTGGAGCTACCATGTATCTGTGAGAGAAAATCAATAGGCCTCAGCAGAGCTATTTAAAAAACACTTGTTCTGTCTAGGTTTACCAGAATCTAAGCATAAGATCCCAGGTCCTGAATGCCACAGTATTAAATTGTAAAATGTACAAATCAAATATGCACAAAGCTTGAAATTCGCATATAACCCAACCGGTTGGATCAATGGGCCCATCATATCTACTTTAGCTTGATGCTCTCCTCTCTTGCTTCCACACACAAATACAACCGTTTATAATTTCACCCTGCCACTGAACTCTTCCCTAATTATATTTTAAATATTTTTTCTTCCAGTAAGGGAGGGGGCCATTGATAATAAAGCTTGTGGCTTTTAGCATCTTTCATACCTGCATCCAACAAAGATACTAAATAATCTCTCTCATACCTCACAAAGATGATGCAGCTTGCACCCTGGACAGACAAATAATTCTTGTAACAAAATGGATGACATTTCACAATTTTTTTACCTGTAGAAATAGAATATAAGGCTGCTATACAATACTTTGCTAAGGATATCATAGGAAGAATTCAAATAATCACCACTCATGTCAGGCTGAGAGGATCTAGGACAGCTCCTCTTGTGGAGGCTCCCTCAGCCAACACATGGAGGGAGGAGACAGCATCCAGTGAGTAGTGCCCTCCCACCCTCCCTGAAGCCTTTTCACAGTGATATCCCTTTGGGCCCCTCCTCACAGGTCTTCAGGTGAAGGTGTAGATTCAGCTACTTGCAGGTTCACAAATCATCTAGCTAGTTCATGAATCAAGAATGCAAATAGTACATCAATCCAAGGCTGGAAATTCCCTTCCTGTCTATTTTCTGAAACAAAATATATCACCCAGTATAGTGCATCAAAGATTCTAAAGTCTGATTTATTGACAACATGAAAACATTTCAATAATAAAAGGTCCTCCTTTTTATCAAATCCTTTTAGAGAACTTTACACCTCAGAGATAAATTATCTTGCAAATTAAAGTCCAAAATTAAACTTATAAAACAAATCATTTTACTCTTATAATTTCAAAATAGCAAATTCGTGATCAGTTTTAAATTCACAAAAGGGGCGGTGGGACCCACATTCTTTCTGCAGCTATCCCTGATCCTTCCTGTCATTGGAATGGACCTGGTGTCTTCAAAGTCCCTCATGAAACTCATTTTTTTAGAAACAAAGCTCTGCTATGACATGTGCGATTACTACAGTGCTAGCTTTGGCACCTTAAGATATAGGAAGCAGAAGCCATCTCAGCCAGTTCAGGATGTATTAGCTTCCTAGAGTTAGTGCTGCTAAGGACCCCAGCAGAGTCTCGGAGTACCTGCAGAGGAATGGAGGAGACAGGAGGTTGGTCCACCAGGATCTATGCCCAATGTGCAGAGCTGGAATTTAAGCTCAGTGAGGAGACTCTTCCATGCAGGGGTTAACTGCAGAGCAATCTATTTACCATCTGTAGGATGAGAATTTGTCTATTCCGAGTAAAGCCACATTAGAAAGGGGTGACAGTGGTAGCCTCAGGTATGAGATATTTTTATTAACTGGAAAATAAAAATAGAATATACTCGTCATGTACATGTCATTTTGAAATATGTAATCATAGTGGGATGGCTAAATCAACTAATATATATTACCTCCAATACATGTGTATATATGTATGTCTCTCTGAGCGCGCGTGCGCGCGCGCGCGCGCGCGCGCACACACACACACACACACACACACACACACACACACACACACCTGCTGATAAGAACACTTAAAATGTATTTCCATCAGCTTTCAAGAGAATAATCATATATTGTTATCAACATGTACTCCTTAGTTTTATGTCAACCTGACACAAGCTAGAGTCACAGGTAAGGAAGGGCCCTCAATGGAGAAAATGCCTCCATAGTTCAGGGCTGTAGAACACTGTCTTAGCGATTGATGTAGGAGGGCCCAGCCCATTGTGAATGAGATCACCCCTGGGCTGGTACTCCTAGGTTCTACCAAAAAGCTGGCTGAAAAAGCCATAATGAGCCAGACAGTAAACAGCACCCTCCATGGCCTCTGCATCAGCTCCTGGCTCCAGGTTCCAGCCCTGCTTGAGTTCCAGTCCTGACCTCCTTTGGTAATGAACAATGATGTGCTAGTGTAAGCTGAATAAACCCTTCCCTCCCCGGATTGCTTTGGTCATAGTTTCATCATAGCTAATAGTGACTCTAACTAGGACATAACTCTTGTTGTCACACTGTGTGAAAGATTTCCCAAACCTTAAAGATTTCCTTTAAAAGAGGAACTTTCCTCCCATCACTGTCCAGATAATCTTCCTCCTTGAACATGGTGGGTGACATCTCTTTCAGGAATGGAGCATGTGCTGTGAGGGACACAGGTCATATTCTTTCGGAACTATAAGGAAGCAGCCAGTCCTGGGACACAGTAGTGTAGCCCTTTTCTCTCAGTACTGGCTTGACAAAGCCAGAGGACCTGCTTACTAAGATTTCTTCTCCCCTTCAATTTGCCTCCCCCACAAATCACACTTGACAGATCCCTACGCCGAGGCTAACATTGCCATCATGGGGGACCTAGCAAGCCCCAGATTCTGCCACCTACTCTTCAGGAGGCAGAAGCCTCGGGGCTTGGCAGTCCAAGCTTCAAGGTCCATTGCTTTCTGCTTCAGCTGCTGCAAAGTGACATTTGCTCCAGTGACATGAGCCCTGCTGCTCCCAGAGAATCCCAGCTTAGTTCTTAGTAACATGCCCTACATCTCGGACTGTTCTTCTCCCCACACAAAAACCTCACACACCTCAGTATCCCCCTAGGTTCTCCTCTATGAACCTAGTGATGACCTCCCATGCTCCAATGCCTCCTCACATTGGTGTTCCCTAGTAAGAGAGAAAACGGTCAGTGAATGACAAAATGTTTAAATCATGTCCAACATTACTCTGGGTAGGATGACCCTTCTTAGAAGACACTGTCCCAACAGACTAACGTCTGCCCCAGCCTGCTCTGCTCCCCCCCTAGGTTTGCAAGGTCATTCATATCTTAGTCATACAACCCCCAGATAGTAGGGGATGTCTGAAGGCTCACTTACATCAACTATAGATCCGCAGCTAGGAACACTGCCCTATTTATATGCATTTTACTAGCCACCCCTTGCCTATACATCCCATTGTGTAATCTTGTTGAACAGTTATCTCACTTTAGCAGTGCCCCTTCGATTGATCTTACTGTAGACTCTATCACTGTCTCTAGGACACTCCTCCCTGTATTACTGAATTTCAGCTCCTTTTGGGAAGGCCATCTGGTTACTTCTCTATTCTCCTCTACGAAATAATTAGCCTCCCAGCACCCATGTTTCATCCATGGGACCCACAATCCCATCTCAATCAAGAGTCATAGACCTAGATGCTCCTCCAGATCCTGTTTCTCTCACCCTGGATTCTATCTGGGCTAGCTTCCCTTCTGACTCTGAAGACATCAGCCATTCTCCTAGGGAAACTCTGCTTCCTCCATCCTGAGCACCTTACATGTATTTCCTCTTTGTTCTTCGCATGTCCTTGCCCTATTGGTAAGAATTATGCATATTTTCCATAACTCTTAAGTCCTCTCTAGATTTCCAGAGAAGTCTCATTTCTACAGAAGCAAAGTTCCAGGCACAAATCCTTTTAACCATCTTCTGGGAATGAGTTGTGAGTGGATCCTAGCATTGTCTTGGTGTCCCTCCGCCTAATCACAGAGATGGTACCTTTGCTTTGTAAGGTAACCATCCTATTTCTGTTCCTTTTATTTTTCTTTTCATTTTGGTCTCTCTGCAAAGCCCACCACCCTCAAGTAAGTAGTAGATAGGCCTTATCTAATCAACTCAGTAGAAAAGTCTGAATTAGGAGCCAGTGGGCAAGCCAGATCACTGTGAGTATTCTCTTTGGAGTGTCTTATGTCACAGCACCTCTTGGGTTTGGCACTAACAGTTTAGTTTAGAGGTTAAACACCACATACCATAGTTCTATAGTATGCTGGTTGCCTGTCTTCCTTTACTTTATTCTTTTCCAGTTTGACACCTTTGCCTACAGACAGAATTGAGAAACATAACCAAGGCAACAAATGTCCTTCTGCCAATGACAGAATGGCCTCTTCCAGGATTCTCAGTCTATGTGTCCTCCAGTGCCTATGCCAAGCAATGCCTGACATAAGATCAAACGGGCTATGCACAGTGGGATAGACGGAAAAATGTTTAGGGCTTGTGAGACGGCTAGTAGATAAAAGACCTGATGCCAAGCTTAAGATTGATTCCCAGGACCCCTGTGGGAGTAAGAGGGAACTGGCTCCCAAAAGGAGATCTCTGACCCACACACACAACTCCTGTCCCCACCAACACACACACACACACACACACACACTTTTAAAAATATTTATTTAATATTTTTACTAAAACCTACCCCAGAACAAAACCAGCCATTATCTGCATGCAACATTTCCATGGACAGCCATGCCAAGACTGGACAGAAATCCTGTTTGCACCACACTCACAGCCTGACCTTGAAGCCATCCAAACACAGGAAAGCTGGTGAAACTGCCCTTGATGTATGGGGCTCTGCTTGTCTGCTCTTGTTGGGTGTGTCCCATGGCAATGGGCCATGGGACAGCTATGAGGATTCTTAGGAAGCTTAAGCCATGTTCAGATAACTACCTCACTAGTGCAGTTGGGGATCAGAACACCAAACCCATCTCCCTCCATAAAGCAGTCTTGGAATGTATGCTGTAATCTGAAGAGGGCCTGCTGCTGCTAACCCACCTCCAGTCACATACTTAGCAGGCCATGGGGGAAACTGAGCTTCCATGGCCTCTTCCCATCCCTACTTCTGAGAGAGACAGAGAGAGAGAGACAGAGAGAGAGAGACAGAGAGACAGAGAGACAGAGACAGAGACAGAGGGAGGGAGGAGAGGAGAGAACCAGAACCCAGGCCTCCTGACACTAATACCTGAGGTGTGTCACATCCTGAGGTCCCCAGTTTAGGGATATCTCTGAGATGTCTTGTTTCTATGGCTGCAAAGTTAATAGGTTTCTTCTGTGTTGCCCTCTGAAATTACCTGCACTGTTTTCCCATCTAAGAGGTGGCGAGACTATTCAGAAAGCTCTAAAGGACTCCATCCTACCAGCCTCCCTGCACAGAGCTCCACATGTCCCACTTCCAGCTCCTGCTGCTGGCCTTTCTGCCCTAAATCAACCTCTCTCACCTTTCCTGGCTGCTTCCTGCCTCTTTCCTCTTAAACATGGCTGGTCATCTGGACCTGTCTCACTTTAAACTGAAGTCCCAGTAAACGCACATCCTGCCTTTCTATTCTAGGGCCCCAGATCTTCCCTTTCCCCTTTCTCAGATCCCATAAACATAACAGAGCATCCCCAGGCCTCAGGGCAATAAAAGAAAGGATTAGGCAAATTATGCATATCACATCTGCCACTCATAGAGACATTTTATGTCTGACTACATTGCTTTGTCCCTTCTCTGACTGTTCGCCCTGGGGATGAAACTGCCTAATCTTCTCCAGCAGGGGCAGTTAAACTTTAAAGACCCTCTCATCTACCATGGCATTGGGGCCCAGAGGGAAGCTATTATTATTAAACATGTACCCCAGGCCTTCAACTCCCCTCTGATCTTGTTCTCACTAGTTACATGCTTGGTGCATCTCCTGCTGGCACTTCTGTTGGTATCACGGCTCCATGGATGTTGATAAATGTTACATAAAAGTCTATTAAATTAATCCGAAGGCTGCCATGCTGGTCTCCTATTGATACCACAGATACAAGGGTCTCTAAAGCTTAAGTGCTCCCAGGAAAGCTCTAGGTGGTTTCCTTCATGTGGTTTAAATAAGCAATCTGTAGCCACTCAGAGGGTTTACTGGCTGGCCACATCAACCTTGTGTGTAAAAGCTATAGGCTCTGGTGGGAAACTACTTCACTGGACACTGAAGATAAGCTTGCAAAAGGTTTATTCCTTCATCTTCTGTATTTGCCAACATCATGCAGTGTAAACCTCTATTAGTCAAGGTTCTCTGGAGGAACAGAAACAACAGGATGAATCTGGAATGTATAAAGGGGATTTATTAGAATGGCTTAGAAACTGTGGTCCAACTAGTCCAACAATGGCTGCCTAGTAATAGAAAGTCCAAGTATCCAGGACTTAGCTGGTTCTTCAGTATATGCTGGAGTCCTGAAGAAGTAGGTTCTAATGGAAAGAAATGAACTTGAACTTGTCAGAAAGAGTGAGGGCAAGCAGGCGGGGGGGGGGGGGGAGATTCCTTCTTCCATCGCATTCATGTAGGCTGCCAGCGGAACCTGTGGTTCAGATTAAAAGTGGATCTTCCCACTTCAAAAGATACAAAGTAAATGTTGGTCTTCTCAGACAGATGATGGTGGTATATACCTTTAATCCCAGTACTTGGGAGGCAAAGGCAAGTGGATCTCTATGAGTTTAAGGACAGCCAAGGCTACACAGAGAAGCCTTGTCTTGAAAAACCATTCAACTAAGATAGATAGATAGATAGATAGATAGATAGATAGATAGATAGATAGATAAAATGTTGGTCTTCCCACTTCAAAAGAGTTAATTTAGAAAAAAAAAAGTCTCATAGGTGAACCCAGGTGCTTAGGTTTTAGTTAATTCCACATATAACCAAGTTGACAAGCAATTATAGTCATCACAGTACCCTTTCTACCAGTTGTTAAATTATCCTTTCTAGCCCTTCATGTTTGTTTATTTTTAAGTTTTGTTTATTTTTTATGTATATGCATGTTCTGTTCTCACAGAGGCAAGAAGAGAGAATCCACTTCCCAGGAACTAGAGTATCAGACGGTTATAAGCCAAAATGTGGGTGCTGAGAACCAAACCAAGATTCTCTTTAAAAAGCAATATGTGCTCTTAACTGCTAAGCCCCCAGCCTACCACACTCCTAAGTCCACATCTGTTCATATTTAACATCTCTCAATTGTTTGCCATTAAAGGGTAGAGATAAAGTAATAGAGCACTTGTTTGGAAGTCAAGATGTTAGAGAAATGACCCCATATCTGTAGCTGCAAGAGAGTCCAAGAGGGCAGTGTCCTGCTGCTAAAATATCTCTTCACCATCTGGCCTGGATGACTCTTCTGTTAACAAGTCTGGTCTTCAGGAGTCCTTCTTGGGCCCTCCAGGTTAATTGAAATTCCTCTGAAACATGCACTATAACTCCTCCTCAGAGCATCAGGAAATGAGAGCAACAGGTTTGTGTCTCTAAGATCATTACTCAGGAGGAGTCGGTAGCCAACGAGTGCCGTAGAAAGGGGGAAACCTCTGCCTGAGACACCAGGAGTCGGTAGCCAACGAGCGCCGTAGAAAGGGGGAAACCTCTGCCTGGGACGCCAGGAGTCGGTAGCCAACGAGC
>CM052712.1:61600887-61652752 GCA_028551405.1 Uromys caudimaculatus | reverse complement strand
TAAAAAAAAAAAAAAAAAAAAGACAATCTGATGTGGTGGCACACACCTATGATTCCAGCACTTGGGAGGCAAAAACAGGATGGTAGAGAGTTCAAGACCAGTCTGGGCTACATAGTGAAGTATGATTAAATACAAGTATGATTATATATTCTCATTACAATGGTGACACCTGACATCCATATTCTGTTCTGTTGTTCAAAAGCAAATCACAGACCCTGCCCAGACTTCAGAGAGTGGGGAGGAAATTACACAAGAGTGTGTACCTTGAATCTGGAGATTACTAGAACCAATCTACATCCCACCTATAAAAGGAGGAGGGGGAAGGAGAGGAGGAGGGGGAGGAAAAGGAAGAAGAGGATGAGGACGAGGAGGAAGAGGAGGAGGAAATTACCCTAAAACTCTTTACTTTAAAAATTGTGACATTTATCAAGCAGGTGTGTTGGTGTGTTAAAGAACACATGGATGGAGTTGGGGGGGGGGCAGAGTTGTGAGTCAGTGGGCCAGTGGAGGTCAGAATAGATGGTCTCCAGCAGGCTCAGAATTGACCTCCGTCAGTCTCCAGCGGGCTCAGAATTGACCTCCGTCAGCGACAGAGGGAAGGGCAAACCCTGAGAACCAAGAGGAAGTTTTTCTGGTCTTTTTATTTGCCAGGGGGAAAAAAATCAAGTGATAAAACAGACTTGTGACCAAATTTCTGTAGGAAAGATGAAGGGGAGGAAAACACATTTATCTTCCCAGGAGCAGGGACTGCATGTTTATTGGTGAGTTTCCATGTTTCCAGAAAGGGGGCAGGAACCAGAACAATTGTCTCAAGTCCTGACTTTATCCCCTGAAGAAAGGAGTTGAGCTTTCCTTAAGAAAATAGGGGGGGGCTTTGGGGTGAGAACTATGGATTCAGGGGTGAAGTGGCTGAGGGCTGAGCAGTGTGGGATTGTGGGAAGATCTGAGCCATCCTGAAGCAGGAGGTCTAGAGACTTGCTCACACTCTGCTGACCAGTGTGGTGGTTTGAATATACTTGGTCCAGGGTGTGGCACTGTTAGGAGGTGTGGCCTTGTTAGAGGAAGAGTATCACTGCGAGCATGGACTTTAAGACCCTCATCCTAGCTGTGTGGAAGCTAGTCTTCTCCTGGTTGCCTTCAGATGAAGATGTAGAACTCTCAGCTCCTCCTGCATCATGCCTGCCTGGATGCTACCATGCTCCTGCCTTGGTAACAGACTGAACTTTTGCACCTGTAAGCCAGCGCCAATTAAATGTTGTCATTATAAGAGTTTCCTTGGTCATGGAGTCTGTTCACAGCAGTAAAACCCTAGCTAAGACAACTGGCTTCTCCATTCTGTGTCATGCTGTGACTTGGCCTGCCCGGCCTGTCTCCAGGCCTCAACCACAGGAACATCACTGCCCTGCTCACCCTCCAGAGCTGTCATGAGGACCACAAAGCATTCCAAGGCAATGTGGATGGCACCACCGTGAGCAGTGGATCAGGACATAAGATGCAGGCCCCAGCCTGGTAGCATATACGATGAACCTGCCTCATCAACCAAGGCACAGCCAACAAATAGGATTTGCCTAAAAGATGCCTACTGCTGCCAGGGCCACCCCCAGCCCAATGTACAAAGCAGGAGTAGGTCAAAGACTAACTGAACTGCCCATAAGGTCTCGTGACTGTGGCAGAGCCTAGAGCTTGCTAATATTGTGCCTTTTTCACCAATATTTTCATATGCATTTGACAAGTATGTCCTGATGTCATTTTTTTCTCTTCTGTATGCATGTGTGAATGGTGTGTATGTGTGCTACAGTATACATCCAGAGGTCAGAGAATATCAGAGATTGCTCCTTTCCTTCTATCTTAATTGAGATAGAGCCTTTTTATTGTTCAATACTACATAAGGCTTGCTGGCCCAGTATAGCCAGACAGTATAGCCCACCAGGACCCACATGGTGGCTCACAACCATCTATAACTCCAGTTCCAGGAAATCTGGCACCCTCTTCTGACCTCCATGGGGACCAGGCATTCACATGGTGCACAGACATATGTGCAGGCAAAATACCCATACATATAAAATAAATAAATTTTTTTGCTAAAAAAAAACCTACTATCTTCAGAGTCAAAGGGGACTCTAGGTGTCTCTCTAGTATGCATGTGCATATCTACAGCTGGGTACACTGTGCCTGGTTCCCTTCAAACCAGAAATATGGAGAAGGCCACTGTCTCCTGTGTCTACTCTATTCTTTTTCTTAGTAGTAGATCTGAGTTTAAGGTCTTAGAAGGTCAGCCGGGCAGTGGTGGCGCACGCCTTTAATCCCAGCACTTGGGAGGCAGAGACAGGCAGATTTCTGAGTTCGAGGCCAGCCTGGTCTACAGAGTGAGTTCCAGGACAGCCAGGGCTACACAGAGAAACCCTGCCTCAAAAAAACCAAAAAAAAAAAAAGGTCTTAGAAGGTCATCCAGGTGGCTTAAACCTTTGGTTGGCCATGTGACCAAGTGTGTGTGTCAGGAAGACAAGTGAAGGCAGCATCTGTGACTTCCCTAGAAGGAAACAACTAGCTTTGGCCCCTCCCTCCTCTGGGCTAGAAGGTAAGTACAGTGAGATACTATAGCTTTCCGCTTGTGGACAAAAGTTCAGCCCAATGGACTGGGGAGATGGCTCAGTGGTTAGGAGCATTGGCTTCACAATCACAGGGACAAGTTCAGATGCCAACACAGGTGTGACAAGCTTGTTGTCCAGAGGGTATCTGGAGACAGAAGAATCTCTGGAGCTTGCTAACTTCCAGCTTACCCGAGAAAACACAAGTCCCAAGCTCAGGGAGAGACCCTGCTTCAAAAGAATAGGAGGTGGGTGATAGAAGCTACCTGGCCCACTCATCTGGCCAATCTGAGTGTGCACAAGTTTGCACATCGACACACTCATGCGTATACTCACAGAGACATGGACACACACATACAAATAAATAAATCCTGTTTTTTAAAAGTGCCACCCAAGCCAAGACCAAGATGGCCGCGAGATTCTCCTCCTTCCTCAAGAATGCCTGGGCGAAGGAGCCAGTGCTGGTGGTGTCCTTCTCTGTCTGGGGCCTCGATATAATCATGCCCATGATTAGCCCCTACACCAAGTATGCTAGCATGATCAACAAGGCCACACGCTACAACTACCCAGTACCTGTGAGAGATAATGGGAACATGCCTGATGTGCCCACAGGAGCCCCTGGGTCCAAGCTTGGAATGGCTAAAGAACCTGTGAATGCTTCTGCTGATGAAAGAGGCCCCTTCCCTGTTGCCCTCCAATAGAAATGTGAAAACTAAAAAAAAAAAAAAAAAAAGCCACCCAAAGGGACAGCAGACTAACATGACAGGAGAAATCTGTGTCCTTTTCAGAGCCAGAAGCCTAGAGTCCCTTATTTCCAGATTATCACGTAAGAAGACATGGGCTTCTATTAGATCTGTGTTACATAATTTGGGGGTGTTTCCATTACAGCAGATGAACCTAGGCTCTGACTAACACATGTCTGCCTTGGTGAAAGTGCTGGCTGAAATCCAGGGTGACTCCAACACCAGAACAGTTCTGATTGGACGTTAGACCTGTGCGCAGGCCTGGAGCGGCTCAGACATGTCCTCCTTCTAGATCACTTGAAATCTTACTCTTTTTTGTTGTTGTTGTCAAGTTCATGAAGCTTAAGATGTGATGGTTATTGCTATCTGCTTCAAATGAATCCCTGTCACGTCTCAGATTAGGGCTAAAGTCCAGGAAGTGGCAGAAAGGAGCACAGCAGCTGGGCTCCCCACCCCACCGTTTGCTAGCTGGAGCTATTCTGCAAGTTACTGCCCACCTGCACCAGGTGCCTTATACGTCAGGTGGGGGTGGCCACACCTGTACCTCCCTGCTCCGCAGGTGGTGTGGAGAGAATCAGACATGCTGTGATGAGTCACAAGCTTAGAAGCTCTGCCTAGCCAGGAACCAGCTCTTGTCAGACTCCTGGGACCCTGTTTCTAAGGTACCTTTTCCATTGAGAAGCCTAAGGGTAGACATAACATGAACGCTATACATTTAGTTGGTATGAGCAAGGGGGCACTTGCCCCAGTTGGTAGAATGCATGACAAGTGTGCACGAAATCCTGGGTTCGATTCCCAGCATGACATAAACTGGACATAGTGCTGCATGCCTGAGCTCCCAGCACTCAGGAGGCAAAAATCAGGAACATTAGGGGTATAAGGCAGATCTCAGCTAGTGAGGCCAACATGGGATACAGGAGCCCTTGTCTCCAAAAGAAAAAGGTTGGTTTTATCGGATGACACACGCACATTTCTTACGGTTGCTCTGAACATCAGACTCTACCAAGCATTGCACTTCTTGGTAGACATTAGCTTATCCATGAACATGTATCTGTTTAGAGACAAGATCAAAGCTACAAGCAAGGCAAGGGAATCTCGACTCACCCTTCCCAACACCCATTCCCAGTTTTCCTTTGAGCCCATTCCAGGGAGTCGAAGAATGGACAAGATTTCACACTGGAAGTCACAGAGCCAAAGTTATCCAGATTGTCGGCTAACCCCCTTCCCAAGGTGCCCTGCCCTTTTTCTGGCTCTCCAGTTCGTTCATTTCAGCTCCGAAGCTTTTACATAAACTCTGACTCCCCTGCCCTGATTACCCCTTTAATCAAATCCAGTCTTTCCCCACCTCCTTGATCTTTTCCTCTCAAATACAGTCGCTAATGATGTGTGCATGTGCCAGACTTGAACAAATGTTGAGCTGCGAACGGCTGCGCCTGTTAATTCTATCCTCGGCTCACACGGGCGGGATCCTCGAGTGCTGGCAGATGCTGCCTCCCCGGGGCTTCCGCGCCCAGTCACCCGCTTTCTTGGTGAGGAAGGAGGGGGACATTTCTCTCGTGAATGCCATTTGAATAAAATTTACTATGCTCAGAGAAAGATGTGGAACCACAGGAAGGTACTGATGGACAGTAACATAAATGAACGGCGACGAGTGAGGCCCGTGTGTGAGCACTTGGTAAGTGACAGCAACGCGGAGTGAAGCCTCCACAGCCAAACCGGCTCCTTCTACACAGCCAGGGTGAACAACGGGCCCCCTGCACAGTCCAGAAGAATCATCACAAGAAAGCAAACAGTCCAACAAGCCACAGCCTTTGAAGAGCCAGTGCCTTGCAAACAGATCCTGGACTCTGAAACCCGGCTTCACTTTGAGCAAGTGACTCAGTGGTCTGAGTAAAGTTGGAAGTCTGGTAACACTTTATTTGTTGGTGCACTACAGGTATCCTATGAGTTAATTTAAAAAAAACAAACAAACATCCCTGGTGCTTGGTAAGTGCTACACTGATGGTTTTGTGACAATGGTGGTAAATTTCACTGTCTGCCAGGTTCCCTGACTTCCCTTTGCTCTACCACTGACCTTGTGATCTGGGTTTTATATAACTTTATATTTCTCATCAACCATCAGAGAGTGTGATCATATTGGCCTCTTCCACCTGTCGGCAGGAGGCTTTTCCACCTGTCCACAGGAGGCTCTGCCATTAGCCGGCAGGAGGCTCTTCCACTAATGGCTCCCACGGTTTCCACTGCAACATTTTCCCTTGCCAGACTTAGTTCATTTTCAGTCTGAAGAATCACCTCTTCTACTTCACCGCCCTGAAGCATGCCTTCTAATTTTTTAACATCTGGTTCCATTTTGACCATACCCAGCTTCTCAGAGGTAATCTGTGCTGTGTATTTCCTATAGGCTGTATTTTTAGAGAACTACTCCAAAAGATCAAGAAACTTTCTATACACTATTGTAATCCTCTTGTGGGGAGTGGCTCACACAGCCAATCCCACCAGGCCAGTGTTGTTATCCTTTGGCAAACCCTCCGTGACAATACCTGGAGCCTGCAGCACAGGACTCATTTTCTCTTCCAAACCTTCTCTCTCTCTCTCTCTCTCTCTCTTTTTATATATATATATATATATATATATATATATATATATATATATATGGGAATATATTCTCATATATATTCTCTAACTTATATAGTGAATATATTATATATTATATTTATAAATATCGTTATATATTTATAAATATTATATATTATTATATATGGTATAGTATTATATATAATATAGTATTATATAATATATATTATATGTGTGTGTATATATATATCTTCCCTCACTCTCTTTTAAATGCACAGCCTCCTTTTTTCTTTAACTACTGTTACATACATATCTGTTGTACATATAAATACAACCTGCTCAGTCTGTATAATGTCACTTGTATGCATGTTTTCAGGACTGTCCACTTGGTATTGATCAACGCATTGGTGCCCTCTTCCATGGGAAAAGCTAGCCACTTCTGCTCTCAGTCTTCCTTGGTTGCCTGTGGTTCTCTGTGTATGGTTTAGGTCCTGCTATGTGACAGCAAATCTGTTGGTTCCCTTCATCTCGTTCAAGTTAGGTTTAGGCAGCCTTGTTGGTGAGACTTTATGGGTATGGCTTCTATAGCTATATGTCTGACAAAAAAAACAATATCCAGAGCATATAAAGAACAACGACAAAAAGAGTCAAAGCAAACAAATAACCCATTCAAAAACTGGGCCTGGAGTATTAACAGAGAGTTCTCAAAAGAATTTTAAAAACTGCTAATAAATATTACAAAATACGTTCATCATCCCTAGCAATGAGAGAAAGCAAATCAAACAGCTTGGCGATCTCATCTCACCCCAGTCAGATCCATAGAGATCAACAAGATGGTAGTCAGCGACTATTGGGTGTGGGGGGAAGGAAGCCTTTCCTCATTGCTGGGTAAATTGCAAACTAGTCCAAGCACTCTGGAAATCAGTGTGGAGAATATTTAAAAAGCTAAAACTATGACCATATGACCCAGCTATACCACTTCCTGGCACACGCCCAAGGGACTCTGCGTCCTGCATACATACATGCTCAGCCATGTTTAATGCTGCTCTAGTCACAATGGCTAGAAAACAGAAACAACATAAATGTCCTCCACCTGACAGATAATAAAAATGTGAAATATATACCCTGTTGGATACTATTCAGCTGTAAAGAAAGATAAAATTGTGAAATTTGCAAATTTGTAAATGAATGGAACTAGGAAAGATCACATTGGGTGTCTTAAGAGTTTTACTGCTGTGAACAGACACCATGACCAAGGCAACTCTTATAAGGACAACATTTAATTGGGGCTGGCTTATAGGTTCAGAGGTTCAGTCCATTATCATCAAGATAGGAGCACGGCAGCATACAGGCAGGCATGGTGCAGGCAGAGCTGAGAGTTCTACCTCTTCATCTGAAGGCTGCTAGCAGAATACTCACTTCCAGGCAGCTAGGATGAGGGTCTTAAAGCCCACACCCTCAGTGACACCAACAAGGCCATACCTCCAAATAGTGCCACTCCCTGGGCCAAGTATATACAAACCATCACAGTAAGGTAACCCAGACCCAGAAAGACAAATATTTGTCCTTATACCCACAGATAAGTGTGGCCTTCATCATTCCTCAAGGAAAGCTTCTCTTTGCAACCATTATAGAAAACCTCAGTCAACCAAAATGCTGAGGTGTGGGTCTTAAGTACAAATGGATACATCCGCAGCACTGCTCCCACACGGAAGGGTCTGAAACTTTGCAGAAGAAGGATGGAAAGACTGTAAGAGCCAGAGGACCAGGGAGTTTGCTGGGAGATGTCCGGTGGTTCCAGAGTAGGGAACAGGTGGAAGGCCGTGTCTTCCAAGTCTACTTGACTTTCTGACTTTGCTCTTATCCTTATTTAGCTCTTAAACAAATATCTTCAGTTTTATTATTATTTATTTTGATTGTGTGTAGAAGTCACAGGTGGTGACTCAGACCTGGAATCCCAGCACTCAGGAAACTAAGCCAGGAAGATTACCATAAATTCAAGGTCAGCCTGGGCTATGTTAAGCTCTAGGCTAGCCTGGCCTATGGAGTGAAACCCTGTCTCAAGTACATCCCCAAGCCTTGTATAGAAAAAAAAATGTAATACAAAAAATAAATGTCCCAAAGTGCAGTGGTTATTTGAAGGACAGGACTTTATTAATTTTTGTCTTTTTTGACTGATCAAAATTTTGTTTTAATACATGCATAGTCAAGGACTTTCTGAATGAGACTCCAGATAGCTCAGGAAGTAATATAAAGAACTGACAAATGGGATTTCATGAAACTAAAAAGCGTCTACATAGCAAAGAAAATAATTCTCAGAATAGAGATGAACTGCAGAACAGGAAAAACCATGGCCAGTTATTCATCCAAGAGGGTCTTCCTATCCAGAATATATAAAGGTCTCAAAGTAACACCAAGAGAAAGGATAATCCAGTCAATACGTGAGCGGACAGTTTTGCAAAGGAGAAAGACGAATGTCCAACAGATACATGAAAAATCCTTGGCATCTTCTGCCATGAGGTGAGTGCCAATCAAACTACACAAACCCTGTCTCCAGTCAGAATGGCTATCATCAGGAAAACAGCAGAGGCTGTAAACGGGAAGGGGAAAGGAACCCTTTGCCATCGCCGCTGGAGACACAAATGAATCCAGACACGATAGACACCAGTGTAGAGGTTCATCAGAAAACTAAAAACAGAAGTTCTGTCTGACCCAGCCATGCCATTCCCAGAACGTCCCTAAAGGAATCAAAGGCAGCGTAAGAAACACCTGCATGTCCGTGTTTATTTCACTGCTGTTCACAGTAGCCAAGGTGTGGGCTCAGCCTGGGTGGCCATTACCAGATGAGCAGATAAAGAAAATGGTGTATCATTTAATCACAAGGAACAAAGCCATGCTGATAACAAGACACTGAGCTGGAGAACTAACTGGAGGTGTTCGGTGAAGTGAAGCGGACTCAGACAGGCAAATGTCATGTTTCCCCTCAGATATGAAATCCAGACTTTTTAAAATGACACGAAAGTAGAGGAGAGATTATTTAGGCAAAGGAAGGAGAGGTATGAGAACAAGAGAAGGAAATGAAGTAAATACGATCAAAGTATGTTATATGCATGTATGAGAATGCCATAATGAAGCCTAATATTTGAACAACTGATGTACATTAATCATTTTTAAGTTTGATTTCTTTTACTAGTGCATTAAGCTTTTGCCACCCATTGATAGCTACACTTTTTTTTGCACCTTTGCACCACAGTTAGCATCAACTCATCTATGACAAATAATAAATCGAGTCCCAATGGCACATCCACACCTAGACTGTTCAGGTGATCAACTTGGTTATAGATGCAAATATGAAAGCACTGTGAAGCTACTGATGTCCCTACACACACACACACACACATACACACACACACACACACACACACCAGCAAACTGACTCCTGTGTTTTAGAGTGATTACAAATGACTTCTCATGACTAAATAAGACAGTGGCCATTAAAACAGCAGGTGGAGCTGTGCTCAGCTTCTCTGCAGACCTCAAAAGTGTCAGGTAATACAACACACACTGGTAATGTCACTGGGGCAGAGGGGGAGGAACATCTGTTCTGAAGTTATTAGTCTGGCATCCGACTTCTGAGGTTGTACAAAGAACCACACAGCAAGGAGAGACAGAAACCTTGGATGTGTATGGGCCTTCAATTTTTTCGTGATTTGCACATTTCTGTTTGTTTGTTTGTTTGTTTGTTTGTTTGTTTTTCAAGACAGGGTTTCTCTGTATAGCCCTGGCTGTCCTGGAACTCACTCTGTCCTGGCTGGCCTCAAACTCAGAAATCCACCTGCCTCTGCCTCCCAAGTGCTGGGATTAAAGGCGTGCATCACCACTGCCCGGCTGATTTGCACATTTCTAAGCCTAATTTTGTGTGTATGTGTGTGCTTTCTTACAGTGAGATGTGTAAAATGGAATAAGAGAAGATTTATTCTATCGTCTCTTCTTGAAGTAACTTAGAAACTCTCGTCAGAACATATATAAGAAATCAGAGTTGGGTCTGGTGGCACAAGCTTGTAATCCTCACTACTCCAGAGGCTAAGAGATGAGGATTCCCAAGTTCAAGGCCTGCCTGTGCTATGGAATGAGTTCAAGGACAGCCTGAGCAACTTCGTGAGACCCTGTCTAAAGACAAAAAGCGAAATTGAGGCTGGGGTGGTAGAGCATTGATGGTGTTGGTCTAGCATGTGCAAGGTCCTGGGTTCAATTCTTCAGTACTGCAAGCAAGAGAGAAATAGAAAAGTAAACCAGGAACTCAATGGACCGAGACACTTGATGGTATGGCCGCTGTCTGTTGAAGGTCATTTCCAGGCCTGGAGATATGTTTGACCCATGTAATACCTAAACCCAAGCATAGTCACATGTACTGTACTGTGTATGGGATAAAGGTGAGTATATATCACAAACCATATGAAATTATAGTCAAGATGAGTGACTACAAACACCCTCTACTGTAAGAACGCAGTGTCTACATTTTAGGTGGCTTTGTGAGGTCCTTGTGAATTGAGCATGTATATCAGGGTCCTGCTGACCTGTCTCCTGAAAAAGGTGTGATGGACTCTGGGTGAAGAAGACAGCATGACTTCTCTAAGGTGGTTGAAAGAGCTCATTAATTCACCGGGGATTGGAAGTCCTTGTCAGTCAACCTACACAGTACAGATCTCCATCATCTCATAGATGATGAGAACGCATATGTCTTCTCAATGCTCCTACCTCTAATTTGTAACCTATTGCTATGGCTGAAAGACAAGAGGGACAAACAGAATTATACAAAATATGACGAGACCTTTTCTTAGTTACATGATACCAAAATAATGTCCTGCAGCCTACTGCCTCATAACTAAGTGGCTTGATTATATACTTTCTTGTTGGTGTGACAGAATTACCTGACAATGTGCTGGACATGATGGTGCACATCTTTGTGCATCTGTAACTCACTTTCAGGGGATCTTCTGGTTTCTTCTGGCCTCTATGGACACCAGGCATAAACATGATACACAGACATACATGCAGGCAAACCACTCATACACATAAAATAATAAATACATTTAAAGAAATTTAAATACCTGACTGAAATAATGTAAAGAAGGCAGTGTCCACTCTGACTATGGCCTCATTGGGCATCAGTTAGCCATGGAAAGGAAGGCTTGGCAGAAGTACTCCCAGTCACAGTGGGAAGAATGTGGGCCAGGGCCTCTTCACACAAACAGAGCACTTGCTTAGGCATAGGCCAGCTGATGGCTGGAAGTAGACTGAGTCTCAGCTGGGTTGTCATGATCTTCCAGGTTCTCTCACTCTCCAGCAGGTCAACCCAAGTAGCTGGATAGTGTCCCAAGAGTGAAAATGAATACCCACACAACCTGAAGAGTTCCAAACTCAGAGCAAAACTTTTCCACCTCTACTGTATCCATCCATGTAAGCACATCATGGACCAGGCCAGATCTCATGGATGGTAAGAATTTCATAGTCATTTAGTGAAGGGCATATTTACAGGGATAGGTGGAAGGAATGGACCATATTTTCAGTCAACCTGTCTCATACTTGACACATGTGAAATGAGAGACACAGATCATGAAAGATGTCTCACTGTTGTAATTACTCTGAGACAGTGTAAATCATATAATAGAAAGAAAAAAGTCTAAGTCAAAGACCTTATCTTAGTTTAGGTTTTATTGCTGTGAAGAGACACCATGACCAAGGCAACTCTTATAAAGGCAAACATTTCATTGGGGCTGGCTTACAGGTTCAGAGGTTTAGTCCATAATCATCATGGCAGGAAGCATGGCAGCATGCGGGTAGACATGGTGCTGGAAAAGGAGCTTAGAGTTCTCCATCTTGATCTGAAGGCAGCCAGAAGTCTCTCTCTGCACTCTGGGTGGGGCTTAAGCATCAGGAGTCCTCAAAGCCCACCTAGACAGTGACACACTTCCTCCAACAAGGCCACACCTCCTAATAGTGCCACCTCCCACAGGCCAAGCATATTCAAACCACCACAGACCTAAAAATCATAAACACCATGTCAGACCTTGGTCCTCTTTTGTCCCGCTATGATTTTTGTCCTTGGAGGGAAATCTCCTTAATTCTAGATGATGCTTTGGAAGGTGGCTCTGGGTCTGAGGCACCTACAGAAAGAAACCCATGGCACTGAGAGTCAAGTGGAAGGTTCCCATGGCTTTGAGTTATGTCTCCAGTCCTGAGGTCGCAGAGAATGGGAGATCATTACAGTTGTTCCAACAAGGCATCCTGGTCACAGCCTTCTACTGACCAATCAAGATTTGACAAGAGGTAGACACATAACACTACTTGAGCCATCCTTCTGTAACCTGAAAGAACCTTGTTTGAAATGAAACTCCACAGGATATGAAAGTCTTCCATGACAACCCCTACTCCCACTCTATACCCCTCTGAAAAAAGTAACAGCCTAGACAGGAAGTCACCAAAGAGAACTCTTAACAAGTGTGATGGGGAAGCTGAAGCACAGCTCCCCACAATGATGGCTTCTGGTGGGGGTGCAGGAGGGGGAGGACTCAGTTCTATTTAAGGGGCAGGCCATGGGAGTTTGACTATGCCCCAGGGAGTGTGTAGATAACACAAGGTAAACTTGGGTTTGTTTGTTTGTTTGTTTTTTAGTTATTGTTTTTATTTTTACTTTTTTTTAGGGGAGGTAACAAGGATGTGGAGTGGACATGGAAGGACTGGGAAATGAATGTGACCATGGTGCATGATGGGAAATTCCCCGAGGATCAATAAAAATGTTATGATGGACAAATTAAATAAATAAATAAACAAACAAATAAATAAATAAATGAAACTCTACCTCCAAGGTGGCATGCATGGGATGATTACAACCACGCAAAGATACACGCATGTAGAGGACGATGGGCCCAGAATACACAAAAGAGGAACAGTTGCACTGTGAAGAGACGGTGGGTAGTGTTTTTCTCATTTTTCAAAGTTTCCTTTGATGCTGGGGTTATGCTGCCTTATAATAAGCAGAGGAAGAATGTAAATACGTTGAAAGCAAAGATTAATGAGCATTTATCTTCCACAGTATACACATCATACAACAGTGCAGGCCCGCCATTGTCTTTTCATTTCCTAATCCCTGAGGCTGACAATGAAATATTCAAATGCCAAGAAACACAAAAGCATCCCAGAATTATCCTCGAGGAAGAGTAATGTGACTCCACTATCATTACTTAATTCATGCAAAGTGCCTTAAATAAGTGGTTTTATCTTCATCTTGTGATTTTTTTTTTTATTCAGTAGATTTCTATAAATGTGTCTAATGATGACAAGCCAGTGAGGCCCATGTGCTGAAGCATATCTAACAATGCAATCACAGGGATTTGAAAAAACTGACAAAAGAATAATCATGGCTATATAGTCTCTGAGTAGTTTTGAATACAATAATTTTTGGTAAATGTTCATAATTAATGTATCTGGAGCCAAAAAGGGGAAATCTGGCTCCGTAGGAAATGTTTTAACTCAGGGTTCCAAACAATACAGAGAAGTTAATGTGAAGGCAAAGGGGGTGTGTCCCATATTTTGTTTTCTAGGGTGAACACAAAGGTTTTCATCTTAATCACAGTTGATAGAAAGAGATGCACTGAGATTAAATCAGGAAAGACGTTTCTGCTATTACGACGGTTGGGTACCTGGGAGAGGTGAATTTAAGGCTATTCTTAGACACTGCCTCTCTTCATCCCTCCCTCCCTAGACTAAAAATAGCCACAATGAGAATGTTCTATATCCATGCCATGATGATTCTTTTCAAATTATTTGTGTGCGTGCTTCCTCATTAGAGTCTCCCATTCGAGTGGGTTGAAAGGCACACATTACTGAGCTACGATATTTTTAAAGGCACAGAGAGATCTAAGTAGCTTACAGATGGACCACAAGGGGGCAGGCTGGTTAGGCTGAGAGCAGCTAAAAAGGGAAGTGTTTATAGATACTGCCTATAAAGAAAGGACTACTCTCTGACATGCTTGATTGAGGTATCAAACCACAAAATCAAGATCACTGAAAATGTCCAGAATTCCACACATAGAGGGGACCATTTTTAACAGCTTGGAGCACCTCAATCTGGCTATAATCTAATCTTGAGCCTTTCGTTGTAGACCCCTGCGCAAATGGACAAGATGATAAAAGAATTCTCACGATCCAAGCCTCCAGACCCCACATCTGTGCCTGTGTATTTCATGCTCCCGTCTACTCAGAAGTAAACCGATTGCCTTCCTATTATTTGCTATGCACCCCATTCCAGTTCCTCTCTCCCACTGTGCAATTTGCTCTTTGTCTGGAGTCCTGACTTGCGCCACATCATTTTTGCCAGTAGACAAAACGTATTAGAATTTTTCCTATTGTTCCATCTCTCGGAAACAAAGAAATAACAGTTGGGGAGGTAGCTCAGTGGTACAACCCTTGCTTAGTACGTGCCAGGTCCTAGGTTGGACTACGATCACAAGGAAAGAAGAAATTCTTGAGCTGCCCCCAAGCCCTCCCAGGATGGCAAAGAAAGAGTGAGGGAGATAATATAGCAGATTTGCTCACACATGATTTATTTGAAACCTTCTGACTAAGTATTAGGCAACCGGAAGGCACAGACGTATTTTAAATCTTGGTCCAGAGCTTTATGCTCAGGACCTAAAATAAGGTTTTACACACAATACAAACAACTTAAAGAAGAAAATGTTTACCTGGACTCAGAGCTTCAAAAGTTTTAGTCTTGCCCACTTGGCTCCACTGTTCTGGGTCTACAGTGAAGACTTTGGCAGAGAAGATGTGGTAGAGATAACCTCATGCTGCAGAGGGAAGGAAAAAGGAGGATGTAAAGGCCTGGGACAAATCCTGGTCCCCAAGGGCATTCCCAAAGAACTCTATCCAATAAGGAATCCATCAATAGATTGATTATCCATGTGATCAGAACCCTCATCCAGTCACTTCCCCAAACCCACCTCTGAATATTACTGACCTGGGGGCCAAACTCCCAACAAATGAGCCTTAAGGGGACATTTGAGATATAAATAACATCAAGTACTAAAAATGTCGCTGACTTGCCTGATTTTTTCACTAAAATGTATCTTCAGTATGATTTTTATCTATCATTGTCCTTTACAATATGGTTAATAAAAGCACATTGTATGGACTGACCAATGTTTATTTGATCAATTCAAATATTAGGTGGCCTCTAGCTTTTAATCCTTGTAAATATCAGTTAGGTTAATTCTGGCTGTACCTGAACCTGTTGTCTTCTATGTAACCATAGCCAAAAGAAGCTACTGAGCACTTGAAAGGTACTTAACCCACACTGAAATATATATGTGTAAGATCCATGCCATTCTTAATAAAAAGCAAGAAAAGTAATATGTTATTAATAATCTACAATACCTATTGTATGTTGAGATTATATTATTTTCATAGGTATATCATTTGCTACCAAGATTACATTCACATGGGGTTTTGTTGTTGTTTTTTTGTTTTTGTTTTTGCTTTTTAAGATGGCTATTGTAAAGTTAGCATTAGCTTGTGCTTCATGCCTGTGGTTCTTGTATTCCTCCTGTACACTGCTGGTCTAGACACATACGGAGGACATTAACATTGTTTAATTATTCATTACTCTGGGTTAACAAGCTATCTTAGAAATCGGCACAGTCCAAGGCTCCCAGCCTTTCAGGTTACAGTCTTAATTAACTTCCTTAGTGCTGGAAGTAACTCTGCAGGTGCCTTAGTAAGATAAATGTTTTCACATATAAAAATATAACGTTGGTGCTTTATGTGGCTAGTTTGACACCATTTGTCCTTTTGGTATCTCCAGTTTAAAGTCCTATGATCTCCCCTTCGAGGTGTGGTTTCTCCTGGTAGAGATTGTTCAAGGAAAAGTAAAGAAGACAAAGGATCAGACTTGAAAGGTGGCTGGGGAAGGCAAAGGGGGAGACCTTATATTTTTTCATTTCTGAAGATGTTTTCCACTGCTGCTGTAACATGTTCAACTCAGCAAACCATGAAATCATGCCAACATCTCTCCAACTTTTTTATTTTTTAATTTTTTTTATTAGATCTATTTATTTAATGGTGGATGCACATGTGTGAAAGTCAGAGAACAAGCTGTGGGAGTCAGTTCCCTCCTTTCACTGTGGGTTCCAGAGAGTGAATTCAGGTCATTAGGCTTGGCTGCCAATGCCTTTACCCTTCTAGCCATCTCACCAAACACTCCTCCTTCTTTTTGTAGGTGATTCCAAAGTGATTATCCTGTGTGTGATTCTGATCGTCTCTATTTTCCTTACAGAGCTGTGATGAGCTGGTTAATCTTGATGGTGAACTTGATAGGACTTAGAATCTATGGAAACAAACACTCAGGCATGTCTGCAAAGGGGTACCTAGACTGGGTTAGTAATAGGAAGATCCAATGTGCAGAACCATTCTTTCATCGAGGATTCTAGACTGAATACAAAGTTAAGCAGCAGTATTCATCTCTCTCTGCTTCCTGAGTGCACGTACAATGTGACCAATTACCTCACAATCCTGCTGCTATGCCTTAGCTACCATGATGGATTGTGTCCTTTTGAACTATAAGCTAAAGATACCCTTTCTCCCTTAGGTTGCTTCTTGACACCTATTCTGTCACAGCAGCAATAAAAACAGTGAACACACATGGAGTCATTGGCTACAAGATTTCTTTTACTTTCTTGGTCCATTTTGGAAATTTTAAATTCAGAAATATATCCATTTGCCAGATGTGTTGGCTCATACCTACAATCTTAGGACTCAGGATTAATGGCCAAGAAGATTGTCATGAATTTGAGAGCACCCTGGGGTACAGTGAGACCCTATCTCAAAACAACAAAACAAAAACAGAGTGAAAGTTCATGCCTGTAATCCTAGCACTTAGGAGGTGGGAGATGATGTAGAGTATGGTGGTTTGAATGAGCATGGCCCCCAGAGGCTCCTATATTTGAATGTTTGGTTCTCAGTTAGTGTAACTGTTTGGGAAGGATTCAAATGTGGCTTACTGAAGTGGGTGTGGCCTCATTGAAAGAGGTACGTCACTAGGGATGGGCTTGGTGTTTCAAAGGTTGATGCTAGGCCCGGGCTCTTTCTACTTGCAACTTAAGGATCATGTGAATTCTCAGCTACTTCTGTAGCACCATGCTTGCCACCACAGTGCCCACCACGACGATGAAGGACTAGCCCTCTGAAACTGCAAACAATCCCCCAATTAAATGTATCATTTTATAAGTTGCCTTGGTAATAGAGTCTCTTCACAGTAACTAAGACAGTGAGTTCAAGGCCAGCCTGAAACCCTATCTCAACACACACATGCACACACACACACACACACACACACACCAGTTTGTTCTGCTCCTGGCTCCCCCAGTTTCCTGTGTTTTCAATATCTATAAGAATTGAGCTCATACAAACAAGTAGCAAAGGACATGTATGGTCCCTGTTGAACCATTTGCTCAGAAATTAAGATATTTGAAAGACCCTATACAAGCTCATTGTCAACTCTGGCTTGACTCTGCATGATACTGACTCAAAAGCCACAGAGAACTAAATGCAATCTTCAGTTATTTGGAACTTTGGGCTTCTTGCCTTTCCCATGGGGATGTTATATCCCACTGCCTCTCGGGGCTGGAATGAGTTCAGATGAAATGAAGTAATTGGCAAGAGGATTGTATTTAAGAACATCAGCATTCCATTTAGACCCACGACATTCTCCTCCATCCCAGAGCTCTTCCATCCTCCACCCAAAGTAGAGCAGTTGGCTCTCTGCTGCCTTAAGATCCTGACTTTCGATGACTTATTTATACTTCTTTATCTGATTTGATGCACAAAGTCTCTGAAGGTGGATGCTATGGCTCGAATATGATATGTTATCATGTAAAACACAAATGTCGTGCATCAGAAATTCAGTTGCCAAAGTCACAAGTAAGGGTATTAGAGAAGGGCCTTTGGGATAAGACTGGATCATGAGGGCTCCGCCCTTATAAGTGGATTTATCCATTTGCTGATTAACAGATTAATGTGTAATTGGGGAAGTGGCTTTGTTACCAAAGCAAGTTGTCTGGCATACTTGCCCTCAGACCATTCAATGTCCTGTGTGTCTTAGGACTCTGAAAAACAAAATGTCATCAGACTTTTCAGCCTCCAGAACTGTACAGTGAACAGACTTTTTTTTCCCCTTTGGAAATTATTCAGCCTGTGGTATTTAGTTACAGTAATGGAAAATAGACTGAAACCATGATCAATTTAAAAAATCAAGGAGGAGAATTCTCTTTTCTGAGATACTGTCAGACTGTCTCATACTGGAGATGACTGCATGAACTATCTGAGCACTAGCCAGGTGTGTTATTCAGGGCTCTCTAGAGGAACAGACTGAGAGAATAGATACATACCAAAGGGGGAGTTACTAGATTGGCTTACAGTTAGATTAGACTGTGGCCCCAGTAGTTGGACAGTGACTGTTTCACAATGAAAAGATCCATGATCACCCCATGAGGTTGATATTTCTGCAGTTCCAATCTGGTGCTGCAGCCCTAGAGAGCTGCTGATCTCAGTCTACATTGTAATCCTGAGGAAATTGGATTTCATACCGACAGCAACAATAAAGACGAACTTGCATGTGAGAGTCAAGGCAAGCAACCATGTCCTTTTACACAGGCTGCCACCAGAAGGTTTAACTCATATTTGGCAGGAGTTTTCTTGCTTTGAATAACCTGATTGAGAAAATCCCTCACAAGAGTGCCCAGCAACTTAGATTTTAGTTGATTGTAAAGGCTGTCAAGTTGACAACCAAGATTGGTCACCATAACAGGCTTTGGAAACCAACAACTTCTCAGATAAAACCTATCCTTTTTTTTTATTTTATGAGTCTTTGTCCCCCACCACCACCCCCAGTAGTATTTGGTTTTACTCTAGCTCTCTGGGCTATCTAGACTCTGGTTCTTGGTCACCTGTGGGTCAGACATGGGTTCTATCTCATGGAGTGAGCCTTCAGTCAAATCAGACATTGGTTGGTTATTCCCACAAGGTTTGTGACATCATTGCACTAGCACAGTGATTCTCAGCCTTCCTAGTATTGCAACCCTTTAATACAACTCCTCATGCTGTGGAAACCCCAACCATAAAATGATTTTTGTTGCTACTCATAACAGTAACTTTGCTACTGTTATGAATTACAATGTAAATATCTGTATTTTCTGATGGTCATAGACAACCCCTATAAAAGGGTCATTGAAACCCTTCAAAGGGGTCACTACCCACAGGTTGAGAACCACTGCCCTAGCATATTTTGCAGGCAGGAAAAATTATAGATAAAAAGTGTGTGGTTGGGCTGGTGTTTGCTTTTCTCTTTTGGTAGCCTGTAGAGTGCCTTTTCATGTCATAGACATGACTGGAACATGAGGGTGAAGGTTCTATAGAAGCACCAGCTCATCCTATCTGTGCTCAATGAGTTGTGTGAGTGTTGTCCTCAGCAATGGGATTTTGCTGTCAGTTCACAGAGATCAACCTGTTGTCCTGGCAACAGCCTGGATTGTTGGGGGATTTCCATTGTGCCCCTTTGGCCAACAGTTCAATTGGATGAAAGCCAGTCCTGACACTGGATGCTTCGTTTGGTGACAAGATATAGCCAGTAGTGGTTCCACTTCCCTCATTATTTGGAGACTTCATTAGGATCGCTTTCATACATTACAGGAAGATTCCACTGCACAGGGTTTCCACATCACATTGCCCTTCAAATGCTCTTCAATTGCAGCTGTCTCTCCTCTCATTCCCTTTCCTCTTCCCACCTGATCCTCCTGTTCTTGCCCCTCCCCTTGGCACCAGTCCACCCATAAAATATATTCTATTCCCCCTCCCAGGGAGATCCATGTGTTCTCCTTAGTCCCTTCCTCTATGCCCAACCTTTCTGGGTCTATGGATTGTAGTTTTATTGTCTGTCATTTATGACTAATATCCAGATATAGCTGAATACATACCATATTTATCTTTCTAGGTTTGGGTTACCACACTTGGGATGGCTTTTTTTTTCTAGTTCCATTCATTTGTCTGCAAATTTCATGATGTCACTTTTTTTTTTTTTTTTTTTTTTGAGAGCTAATACTCCATTGTGTAAATGTACCACGTTTTCTTTATCCATTGTTTGGTTGAGGAACATCTGAGTTGTTTCTGATTTCTGACTATTATTAATAGAGCAGCAATGAATATGACTGAGCAAGTGTCCCTATGGTAGGATGAAGCATTCTTTTGAGTATATGCCCAAGAGTGATTTCCATCCATCCATCCATCCATCCATCCATCCATCCATCCTTGTTTGTTTGTTTGTTTGTTGAAACAGAATTTCCATGTGTAGTTCTGGTTGTCCTAGAACTCACTCTGTAGACCAGGCTGGCCTTGAACTCAGAGACCGACCTACTTCTGCCTCCACAGTACTGGGATTAAAGACATACCATCACTGTCCCACTGATTTCCATCTTTCTAAGGAGTCACCATACTAATTTCTATGGTAGTTGTACAAGTTTGCACTCCCACCAGCAATGGAGGAGTGTTCTCCTTGCTCCACATCCTCACCAGCATGAGCTGCAACTTGATCTTAGCCATTCTGACAGGTGTAAGATGTAGTAATATCAAAGTAGTTTTGATTTACATTTCCCTGATGACTAAGAATGTTGAATATTTTTTTTTGTTTCTCAGCCACTTGAGTTTCCTCTATTGAGAATTCTCTTTCTTAGATCTGTACCCCATTTTTAATTGGGTTATTTGGTTTTTTGATATCAAGTTTCTTGTTCTTTATTATTTTAAATTATTATCCCTCTATTGGATGTGTAGTTGCTAAAAGTCTTTTCCCATTTTGTAGGCTGCCATTTTGTCCAAATGACAGTGTCCTTTGCCTTACAGAAGCATTTCAGTTTTATGAGATCTCCTGTTTATTAATTGTTGATCTTAGTACATCTTAATGGTGTTCTGTTCAGAAGGTTTTCTCTTATGTCAATGTGTTTAAGGCTTTTCCCTACTTTCTCTTCTATGGAGGTTCAGTGTACCTAGTATTATGTTGAGGTCTTTGATCCATTTGGAGTTGAGTTTTGTGTAGGGTGATAGACGTGGATCTATTTGCATTCTTCTACATGCAGACATCCATGAAGATGCTGTCTTGTTCTTAGTATATATTTCTAGCTTCTTTATCAGAAATTAAGTGTCCATAGGTGGTGGGCTTATCCCTGGGTCTTCAATTCAATTCCAATGATCAATGTGTCTGTTGTTCTGTCAATACCATGCAGTTTTTATTACTAGAGCTTTATAGTATAAGTTGAGATCAGGAATGGTAAGACCTCCTTTGGTGAGCATCTTTTATCATTCAAGATTGTCTTAGCTATCCTGAGTTTTCAAATAAAACTTTCATTCAAAACAACCTCTGGGGCTGGCAACAATGGCTCAGCAGGTGCTTGCCTGCCAAGACTGATGACCTGAGTTTGTCCCCAGGGATCCATGATGAAGAAGAAGACTGACTCTGCAAGTTGTCTTCTGTCTTCCACATGCATACAAACACACAGACACACAGACACAGACACAGACACACACACACCAATAATAATAAATGTAGCAAAAATATTTTTTACTACATGCTTGTGCATTTTTCTGTGTTAAGCATCCACCAGCAACAGCAGACTCAAAGCCAGGAAGTTACTGACCATTTACAGAGTCATTGCTGAAGTGTCTGTTCCCATTCATTTACCTTTGCAGTCATTTTGACTTGTGAGTAAGTCCTGCTGACACTCATACAGGGCGTATTGTGTGCTCATGAGCCATTTGAGCACACTCCCTTCAGGGCTTCTTTAGCACTCACTATGCATCTGGTACTGAGACCATGAGGACTAACAGTGAATATAAACAACAACAGGGATGCTGGGATCCCAGCTAACCCCTTTGATGCCCTAAAGTCCACATTTGACACACTTAAAGCATCTGTCAGAAACAAGAAGGAAGCAATGGGTGTTATGAGAAGGTCACCAAAGCTATCATACAGTGTAAAATTATGACGAATGTCACTGCCACAAAAGAGGAGAGAAGGCTCTGGCTGTGTTTCTCTGGGGTACCTCATCTGGCTGGAGAGTGTAACATAAACAGAGCCTAAGAAGCAACTAATAAAAGGGAAAGAACTGGTCACCACTGTACATCCTCCCCAACAAAGGAACACCTTTATACTACATGGAGTGATGGGGTGCATGCACCCCAACCCCTTTGCTTCTAGACAGTTATTTTAGATTATCTTAACCAAGAGGGCACATGGGAAGAGATGCTATGCATCCTTTGAGATTCATCATCAAAGACAGCGTGATTTCCAATCAGCCTCCTCCGCTGCTTAGGAACTTGCCCTTAGACTCCAACCACTAGCAAACGGGCCAAGTCGTAAGTTCCCAGTCCTCAGCCATGGCTGAGACTTCAGTAGCAGATTGCCAGGTATAAATAAGAACCACATTAGGAGACAATTCAACCTCTACCAGGCCACCTTGGGTAGAGACGTTCAACAATAACAAGCTCTTGCTCAAGCCTTCGAACTGTAGTTGCATGAACAAAACAGATCATTGCTGCTGCTTTGCTAGAGAGAGAGAGAGAGAGAGAGAGAGAGAGAGAGAGAGAGAGAGAAAGAGCAGTGACTACTCAGAAGACCAAATGTATGTATGATGCTGGTGGTAGACCAGATAGATGCAGGAAGAGCTTATCTTGTTCAAAGACATGAAAAGAGGTCAGGGTGACTACAGGACACTGAGGTGGGAATGTGGTAGAAGACAGGAGGAGGAGAGGGAAGGGTTGGGAGGGAGGGCCACCTATAGGCTTGTATGTGGTTCTCTGGAGCACAGACTGAAAGAATAAAGAAGGTTCCTGTCCCTCCGGCAGTGGGTGCCTCCACCTCTAGTCCTGGGCTTTTTTCCTTTTTTCATACGTGACACAACCTCGCCATGCCCCACCAGAGACGCCTTGGGAGGTTTTGCTTGTTTGTTTTTGTTTCGTTTCTCATAAATATCTCTGTCTTCTAAGCTTTTGCATCAATATGTCCACTCAACACCTGCCCTTGGATGAGTCACGCTCATTGACCCAAATCTGCCTCACACAGAATTTAACATCCAACCTCCCAAACTGTATCTACACATTTTCCATTGGCAAAAGAATTCTGTGGCCCAAGTCTGTCCTTTTGCTGAGAACTCTTTCTGTTGTCTGCCTCATCCTCAGATTCAGTCCGTCTCAGAGTATGTCCCACAGACATCTGCCAAGAATCCACATTCTCTTGGTGAGTTCCCTGGTGTGGTCCACACGTCACAGTTTTTCACCCAGCTGAGCAAGGTCAACCAGGGCTTCATAGTGAGAGCCTGTCTCAAAAAGAAAAGAGAAAGAAGGATAAGGAATGGGGAAAGGGAGAGGGAAGAGGAAGGAGAGGAGGAAAAGGAAGAGGTGGAGGAAGAAGAAGCAGAAGCAGCAGCAGAAGAAGAGGAAGAGGAGGAAGAAGAAGAAGAAGAGGAGGAGGAGGAGGAGGAGGAGGAGGAGGAGGAGGAGGAGGAGGAGGAGGAGGAGGAGGAGGAACTAGAAAGATACAAGAAAAGCTATGAGTGTTCCCAAGATGAGAAACAGTCAAAAAATCTGATTCCAGTAAGTTGAAAACTAAAACATTCCCAGATAGCTATTGCTATGGAATCCTTAGCACCATTAACAAACTTCTGATGGTTAGTTTTGCTGCCTACTGGACTGGGCAGAGGAAGAACTAGTTGGCCGATTAAACATTCTTTCCAGGTGTGTCTGGAAGAGTGTTTACGGAGACCATTTGAATGGATAGTCTGAATTAAGCCAATCACCCCAATCAACATAGGGCATCGTACAATCCAGTGAGCACTAGAGGGGAACAATGACGTAGAGTTAGAGCAGTTTGGGACATCCATTTCATTTCTACCCTCAAACCAAACCTCAGATACACATATACATTCATTCTCTCTCTCTCTCTCTCTCTCTCTCTCTCTCTCTCTCTCTCTCTCTCTCTCTCTCCTTTTCAGGTTTTCCTATTGATTCTGTCTTTGAAGAATTTTGATGCTCATACTATTTGATGGGATGAGGGGAGGGAGTAGATTGGACACCTGGATACCTGGATACCTGGATTCCAAAGGATTGAAAAGTTGTCCCATGGGAGTAGAAAACTCTAGACGCTTGTTAGTGACCAAATTTAGATAAACAGATCAGTAACAAGGTAGAAATGTGAGCATTTGTGGAGAACTTTATCCTTTGGTTGGGAAATTTAGAACATAGTTAATACCAAAAAATAGCCTGTTGAGAAAGACGAGGTTTACAAAAGGCCCACAGATAAGGTTTCTCAAAGAATGCGCAGAGTGGATTTGAAGCAGAGTCAGGTCTGGCTCATGTGGGGGAGGGGGACAGACACTGTCCCCTGTGGCAGGCAGAGAGAGGAAGGGCTGATCATGACAGCTCTGAAGATTGGGTGATATAGATGGTCATGGTCCTAGAAAGAATCTGCCTTCTGGAGTAGCTGGAAAGCTAAGTTGTTAGGCGGAATGAGGTGAGGTTGGAGGGACGGGGAGGGAGGTCAGGGGGCTGCAGAGGGAGGGAGGCTAAGCTGATTAGGAAGGCACAATGAGATTACCCAGCACCACTGAGATATCTGACATCACTGCAATGAACATATTTGAAATGATACCAATCTGTGAGATTTTCTTCTGAGTCTCAGCAGTTTGGGAATGAGCACAGAGAAGACAGAGGTGGTAAGGGTGAGGGCAGGGAAGACAGAGGGGTGGCAGGAGAGTGGCAGAAAGGGGGCAGGAGGGAGCTGGTGTGGGGCTGTGTTTGCAAGAGAGAAACTGAAAAAAGAAAAAAACCACCAGGTCTAAATCTTAGAGTGGGGGAAGGGAAGACTAGAAGGAGAGGGGCTACCAGAGGAGGGGACAGCCCCAGCTTAGGCATAGCTGCAGTACTTGAGGCCACACAAGGTGCACAGACAGCTGGGGTGCAAGGGGGCAGGATGTCAGATAGGGACTCTCAAGTGGGGGCTAGGACTGTGGCAGATACAGGAGAATGCATCGAAATGACTCCAAAGACTGACAATAAACAGCTGTGGAGTAGAAAGGAGATTTTGAGATTGGAAAGACCTAGGCCAGGCCATGGCCTCACTGCTCATCTGTTAAGTAGTCTCAGACAAACATGATTTTCTCCTTGCCTTCAGCTTCAATCTTCTTTCCTTGTATTAAAACCATGGTAGATCATTGGTCATACCATAGTATAAAGTGATATGTGCAAGTACAGATCTGGTCATATGTGTAAGTATGATATTGTCATATGTGTCTCTGAAATAGATGCTTACTCGGTATGTATATAAAACAGCGCCCAACCTGTGACAGGTCAGCTGAAGACTCTTTGATTTCAAAAGGTGCCTGAGTAGACCTTTGGGGTCTGTCTCTTTCAAAACAATAGTCAACAAATGTTGTAAAAGCTTCAATACTTCATTATAAATAGGCTTTATGTCAGGTCATCTCCCTCAGCTATTGGTGAATAACAATTGTTCTGTCCCCTCTCCCGAGGCTCAGGGAAGATCACAGAGGGCAGAAAGGATGTAGGTGAGAGCTGGGGGGTGGGAAGGAGGGCTGTGAGATGCTGTTCTCAGGATACTGCCTGGCCACCGCACTCATGAACTCCCACCACCTACAGGAACCTGCACAAGACCTATGCAAGATCAAGACATCAAGATTAGTCAGTATTCCAACGGGCTAATTGGACTCTGTGGGTTTTATTAAGCAGAGGATTTGAACAGGGGAGGAGATCATGTTGGAAATGCAAGGGGGAGCTGGGGTGAATATGATCAAGATACATTGTTTATATCTATAAAATTGTCAACGAATAAATAAGAGATATCCTATTTGAAAAGGTAAGTGTCTAAGCACATTTAAGGTAAGCTAGGCTAAGCTGCAATGTCACTAAAGTCTATTAAATGTATTTTTGACAGTTCTTCAACTTCATGATAGATTTATTGGAAAATAGTCCACCGTAAGTCGAGGAACACATACACAGAAATCACTATCTATATATAGACTTTAAACCGCTATAAATAGATAGTAGTTTATATTTCAAGATAAGGATCAAATTCTCAGCACACAGCAGATACCCTATCACACACACACGCTTTCCCTTCTAATCACCCTCCTTTTTCCACACTTAAAAAGATAAGAACCAGCTGATTTAAATGATAATCCGAGGCTCAAGCTTTAAGCATCTGTCCTCTCAGGCCCTGGGAAGCCTCCTCCAGGGCCCAGAAGACAGAGCCCACAGTGTGCAGCTCTCCAGCCTCTCGGCTGGCATCCTGCAGATGCCCACAGACCTTCCATTCAGAGCTCCCGAGTCCGCGCTGAGCTCAGAGTAGACTACAAATAGCCCATCTTTCAAGCACTCAACCCTGAATATAATGTCTGTGCTTTTTAATTTTTTTTTTTAACTCTGGGAAGTCTGCTCTTGACTTTAGTGAATAAGTACATTCTTTTTGCCATGCGGAAATTGGTTTAGAAAATCTATATGTCTCCAGGTTTCACCCGTGAATATCCAGATTGGCCTTGCTGTTTCTGTACCTTAAAAATGACATTACATGTGAAGTGAGAGCCGGGGCCTTTGGAGGACTTTCTTGGATACGCCGTTCCATTTCCAATCTCCTCCCTGGCAGACCCGACCTTCCAAATATGTTGTGAGGTTGTAAAGCAAGCTCTGGCCCTAGACTAGGGCTTGGATACTATGGTTTGTGTTTAGGAACTTCCTTTTCTTATCCAACTTTAAAGTATGTGTTGCAAAAATCGTCAATTCAAGCAACACACTCATAATTTCACCAAAAGAAAAATTCACCGGTGAGCCAACCACGTCAAGAGATCAAAACGCTGTCTCTTGTAGTGTCCACCATCAATCCTCGTTGTGAAATATTTGTCATCGTGAAATAAAATATACACATACTCTGCAGTGCGTAAGTTGTGTGAGCTTCTAGCCCTGCAATCCCCTGGCACCAGCTCCCCTCTGTAGATATGTAGAAGTAAACTGTGCAGGATGGGGGAGGGGCTTCTCCCCTACCCAGCCCACCTGCAGGTGGTCCAAACGAACACCCCAAACTCTCCATCAATCACTGCCAACCATTGTCTGGTGCGTGCTCAGCTCTCTTCTAGACACAAAGAGGGTGGGGAAGAGGGATGTAGGAAAGAAACAGCAGGCTTGGTCCTCACTCTCTAGGGACACTGCCATGGCAACAGGAAGGGGGCAGCTGGGGGGTGGGGGTGGGAAAAGGGCACCAAACGGGGAGGACAGGGCCTCACCCAGGCTCTGGCTGCCTGGTTTTTGCTCACCCAGGTTGCAGCTGCCTCCTTTGTCCTCTGTGAATGAAACCTCTGACTATACTTTCTAGGGCAATTTTCCAAAAGTGTGTCATGAGAAAGAGGCAAGACACTAATGCGCTAAACAGAAAATAATAATAATTGGTGGCCACCTGATCAGGAAGGAGAAACAAATAGGCTTTTGCTTCAGATCTCTTACACCGCTAGCAGCAGTGCGCCTCCGCTGAGGACACAGTCCGGTTGCTTTCGTCCTGAGGGACCAGGGCCCAAGGGACACCCTGTGAAGGTACAGCTCTTGACTGTGCATGGTGGCTTTCACCTTTACTCAAGCACTTGGGAGGCAGAGACAGGTGGATCTCTGGGAGTTCAAAGCCAGCTTGGTCTGCATAGCTCCCAGGACAGGTTACATGGTGAGACCCTATGCAGCTCTAGACAATTCTCAGTTGTGTCACCAACCACCATGTTCCCCTTGGTGTTCCTAGGCTAAAGAAACCACTGTTGTGGTGATGGTGGGGAGGGTGCCCTTGCCTTCTTAGTAGGCCTAGGAAACGGGAGAACTGAAGGAAAACTAAAGATTGGGCTGCAGGGCTCCACGGGCAGAGACACCAAAGAGAACAGGAAGGAAGAAAATGCGGGACTCAACATTTCAGGACCTCGGCTCCGCCTCCAGCACTGAAGTCACAAGGGAATCACCGAGTGACAGCTGCTGTTGGGTCTAGGACTGAAGGCAGGCAACCCCAACAGAAGGCCCCATGACCCCCCCTCCAAGCCACCTTCCTGAGATGCCACAGTAAACCCAGCCTTTCCTCCCAGCCCATCGGCCCCAGGGTCTAATATAAAGCCAACAAGTGCGGTCAGGAAGGATCCTGTGGTTTAGCATCCTAGACGTCCTCACACTGATGCACAGGCCGCTTCCCCCAACCTCCCCTAGGTCTTTTGAAACTGGTTAGGCTTTTCTATGTCCGTCCTGGTTTCCAAATAATGACATGGAGGCTTGTTTTTATCTACAATGCTTATGGCCTTAGCTTAGGATTGTTTCCCAACTAGCTCTTAACTTATATTAACCCGTTTATACTAATCCAAGTTCTGCCACATGGCTGGTTACTTCTCCTCAGCCTCATACAGGAGACTCCCTCTGTATCTGGGCGGCTAATCCTCCTCTGACTAACTCCCAGAGTTCCCTGTTCTCTCTCATCCCAATGTCCCACCTTCTAATCCTATAAGCTCATTGGCCATCAGATTTTTATTGACAGGTGATGCTTCCACACAGTACACAAGAGATTCTCTCTCTACCATCTCTCCATTCACCTGTCCTCTGATCAGTTGTTCCCAACGTTGGGTGCTCGTTGTGATAATCTAGAGGTGTTTGTTTTGCTATAAACCCCCATGGCCAAGCCTCGTCTCACATAAGTAAAGTCAGAATCGTGGCGAAATTCTGGTATAGGGGTTTTATTTGAGTGACTCCTACCGAGAATCGGAGCGACCTTTTCTTCTGGAAATGGAGTTGCTTGGGAAGCAGATTTTTTTTCACCTTTACTTATAGCCCAAAGTGTTCTACCTGGGGTACACGCTTTCCTGCTTCGGGGTGTCTTTCGATCATTGTGTCTCTTGTTTATGATCTGAGAATTCGTGGGATCCAGCATGCTCCTGGTTCTGCGGACCCAGCTCCTTCGGGCTAGCTGTCGCATCCACAGATAACTGTGACTAACATCTGCACAGCACGTATTTCCAGGAGGCCAACTCATGATTGCAGTCTCAACAATGCTTGTCAGCCCCTGAGTTCTTTTACTAGCTTCAGTGGCACCACATAAGCCCCAGATACCTTCCCCACTAGACCCTCCTTGCCAAAGGTTTTTCTTCTCACAGAAAGTCAAATAAATTCAGGACATGAATTCCCCTGTCAGATTCATCGGGCTTGCATGGCTGCAGTGGGCTGCTCCCGAGACACTCTGGAACTAGAAAGGAAATGTCACCTTAGCTGAAAGAGTCAGCTTTAAACAGCTGAGGTCCACACACATAAATAACTCATCCTAAAGACTGGCGCCAGGCTCCTACAGATGGAAGCAAACTGCACTAAAAGATCAGTGATCGGCCAGCCAGCTGTGGCTGCCCATGCCTGTTACTCCAGCACCTGAAAGACCAAGGCTTGAGGACTGAAATTTTAAAGTCATCTGGATTGTATAGTAAGTTCCATGGTAGCCTAGGCTACATAGCAAGGCTCAAAGACAAAAAAGAAAAAAAATAATGAATTTTTTTCAAATATTAAAATATAACTTTAGATTGGGGGTGGAATTAATGCAAAACCAAGACTCTTTAAAGAGATGGGACAGGACAATTTGGAGCATAGAAAGAAAAATGTTAGCACTTCAACTTGGATTTTAATTTATAGAATGAACACATCTTCATTTTAACATAAAATTGATAGTAGTGCTATATACATAATTTATAAATAAGTATGTGTGGATCCAGCAGTCACAGCTTCGGTCATAAGGGTCCACGATTTTTTTAAAGTTTGGCTAGCCATGCTGTTAATAGTTACATCATAAAATGCCCAGCTTGGAAAAGCTGAAAGAAGGCACTCCAGACAACAGGAGCAGCCAGTTCTTTCTGGCTCTGTTGAGAAGCCTTGATCAAGCATGCATAGAAACATGGCTGGCTCTTACAGCCTAGAAGCTGGTTTTTTAAAGTCTTCCCGCCCCTGTACCTGCACAGGTGATCTTCTGACAGCCTCACTCTCCTGTTTGAGGCTGAGTAAATCAGCCAACTAGAGCCCCAGAACTGGCTGGACGCACTGTAAACCCATCGCTTCCTAGTTCGTTAGGCCATTTGGCACATGGGTTGAATATGTGAGTCACGTCACCTGAACCTTCTCATCTGAGGGAGCATCAGACCTTAGGTCTCTCTGAACAGCTCTGTTCTGTTTGGTGATCTTGAAAAACCACTACCAGGTCCTTTCCAAGCCACTAGCCTATCTCTCCGAGTTGCCTCGAGTGTCACTTAACACCCATGCTACTTACTTTGTCAGAACCTCAGACTGGTGAGGATTGCTTAGCCTATGTTCTCAGGGAAGGAAAGTAGCTCTCATTCTTCTAGGCCCAATAGTAAGACCATGGAGACCATAGGAGGCACAAAATGAAGTGGAGAACCAGAGAATCAAACTCATAGATAAAGCAGTGGTTCTCAACCTTCCTAATGCTGTGACCCTTTAATACAGCTCTTCATGTGGCAGTGGCCCTCAACCATAAAATTCTTTTGTTGTTACTTCATAACTGTAATTTTGCATAATGTGAATTCTGAGTTTTCCAGTGGTCTTAGGCGACTCCTGAGAAAAGGTCATCCAGCTCCCAAAGCAAGTTGAGACCTACAGGTTGAGAACTGCTGAGATAAATGGCTATACAAAAGAATGTGGCAAGTCCATACAAAAGAATATTACTCAGTCCTGAAGAAGGAATGAAGCTCTGACATGCAGTGTCACACAGGGGACGCCTGACACACACTGAGTGGAATAAAAATGACAAGAGGCAAACTGTGTATGGATCTGAGAAAAGACAGAGACAGAAAGCACCTTAGGAGTTCCCTAGAGGTAAGAAGACTGGAGCCAGAGCATACCGGAGTTCCAAGGGTCATGAGCGTGTTCTAAAGTTGACTATGCAACACTGAATGCATTAAAACCATGGTGTTCCCTGCTATCAAGGAGTGGCTGGAACAGCACACAAACCATTTCTCAATAAAGGTCTTTTTCACTGAACGGTAAGATGAAGACGGGATCATTTCCTGTTTGTCTCCTCACTGGAATTCCCATCCGTGGCCATGCTGTGCTTATCATAATTACCCAAAGTATGAAGACCTGAAGGCGTCTGTTACTGAGCCCTCAAGAGGGACCACAGAGGCCATGACCTGAAGCTGACACCCCAGGACTCAGTTTACAGCAGAAAAGAGAGTTGTAAGCTGAGAAATTCTGACCCCTGCCTCTCACCTGTTTCCCTAGAGTGCCTGCCAGTGGAGACTGCAGTTTACAACCAAACAAGCACGAATTTCAAGGAAAGTCACTAATTCAGACTTTCAACAAAGGTGCCTGGGTGCTTTGTCTTCATCAACTTGACAAGAACTAGAGAGAGCAGGGAAGAGGGAACCTCAGCTGAGACAGTACCTCCACAGGGGGTATGTCTATATGGTATTTTATTGATTAGTGATGGAGATAGGAAGGCCCAGGGCCCACTGTAACTGGTGCCACCCATGGGTCTATGCGCCTGGGCTAAATAAGAAAGGAAGCTGAAAGCCATGGAGAGCAAGCCAGTGAGCAGTGTTCCTCTGTGGTCTCAGCTTCATTTCCTGCCTCCAGGTTCCTGATTGGTGCTCCTGCCCTGGCTTCCCTTGCTGATGAATTGCTACCAGGAAGTGTAACCAGAAATAAACCCTATCTTCCCCAAGTGGCTTTAAGTCATGCTGTTTCTGCAGCAACAGGGAAAGCAAACAAGATACACTTAACCTGAGTACTGAGTGCTGGGTGCTTAGTGCTGAGTGCTAAGTGTTAAGTGCCACGTGCTAAGTGCTAAGCATTATAACCACAGATGTGGAAGGCTACACAAAACTGAGGCTTTAAATTCCTCTGGCTCAGCCTGCCTAAGGGGCTCTCCCCAGTTTCTGTCAGGTGTAGTAGTCATTTCCTCTGCACTCGAGAGTCCCCTGCCTCACTTCTCTGAGGGTCTCCCAGCAATCTCTTCCTTCCACTTCAGAAAGTTTGACGTTGGTGTTTCCAGGTGACAAAAACATTAAATCTGTTATTTCCTGCCTTCATATGCTTGTCCCTTCAAGCTTTCGGAGCACATATGATTCTTTTCCCTCAAGTCATTACCCCATCCGGTCAGTGAACGGCTCTCCCCAGTATGTCTGCTGAAATGAGTGACTGACTCTCTGACCAGTTGGATCCCTTGTTTCTCTTTATATCCTAAAACTAAAATCCTGACCTCCCTGTGGGAATGTGCTTTGGGGTGACGACTTTGGAAACAATGTACAAAACCAGATGAAAAGAGGCACAGTGCCATTTACAGCGTCCAAAGGGGGCTCCGGGCACTCTGTAGCTCAAGAGACAGGAATCTGGCTTTAGCACAGCCAGCTCTGGATCCCAAGATCTGACTCTTCCCCAACTGTCATCCTCTTTCTCTTTCCTATCGTCTCCACATGGCTGGGTGATCATCCTTTCAAAACACATCCAATCCATTCCCAGTGGTAAGAAAAAAAGAAGAGAAAAAGATAGGGGAAGGGGGGAGGGAGGGAGGGAAAAAAAGAGAGATCATACATACCTCCTAGGTTCTGGGACAGAGCCTAAAATAAGACTCTAAATTCTTTAAAGTCAATTTGATTTTATATTGAAAATTGGGGCTGCTGAGATGGCTCAGTGGGACAAGGTGCATGCTTCCAATCCCACTGCTCTGAGTTTGATTCCCAGGACCCATGTGGTCGAAGAAAAGAAATAACTCCTTTGACCTCTACACATACATCATGGCTCACTCAAACACATGTTCTCTCTCTCTCTCTCTCTCTCTCTCTCTCTCTCTCTCTCTCTCTCTCTCACACACACACACACACACACACACACACACAGGATATTTCAGAAATTCATGAACATATTCCATTCTCTTTCAAAACTAATCAATTTTTTAAATATACAAATGAAAAATGACTTAGCTGGTTCTTTCAATCTTGAAGTAAACTTGACCCTCTGGAATAAAACTCTTAGATTCTCAGAGGCCTTAGCATACGGCAAGTATGTATTCCTTAGTGAGGGGGACCAACTTCCCAAATACGGGTAGATTATTTGACAATGCTAAATGACTATTTCGAGTCACTGTAGCACTTAGAATATCAGGGAGTTGAGACAATACTAATTAAAAAAATTATTTGGGCAGGAAAAAAAAGGGGAGGAAATCACTGGGAGAAAGGTCAAAAGAAACAAAAAAAAAACAAGAAAGAAAATGGTTCTTCTCCTATTTCAGCTCTCCGGGTGTTCACACACATTGTTTTCGTCTTCGTAGCAGGAAATGGGGATAATATTGGGGGGTGTTATTTCCTCTGCTGATCTTCCATCATGCTAGGGTATTCAGAGCAGAAGCCACTTCTGGGAGGTGGGTGATTACAGAGGCCCTTACAACTATAGTGAAGATAGTCTTTCCCAGAACGAAGATGCCACTGGTCTAGCTCTGGAGGGGAAGGAAGGCCTCTTCCATTCCACTTAGGATTCTACGGGGGGGGCAATGGGGGGGATCATAAAAAGAGGAATTTTGGAAGACTCCCTGCCTCATCTTGGGACTCCTACCCCAAAGAGAGCATCCTGTTTGTTTTCTACACCAAGTAGCCAATGATCATATACTTCGTGACTTAACACAGCACAGCTCAGTTATCTCAGGCTTTTCCAGCATGTCCTTCCTAGCTGGGCCCTCAGCCCAGGATCTCTCCAGGCTGAGTCAAAGAGTCAGCTGGATGCATTTCTGCTGATGGGTCAGGGGGTCAGGGAGGGCAAGGGTCCCTTTCAAGCGCATGCTAGTTGTTAGCTCAACTTCTTTCCTTGAGTTGCAGGCCTGCCTTGCCCTTACCTTGCTGGCTATCTGCCACCCAGTAACAGTTCTTAAAGACAAAGTACTCTCACACTGTCTCACATTTCCAGAGCATCTGACTTCACTGACCTTGGATGTGGTCTTGGAGGATTCATGCACCTGGGTCTGGTCCATGTCATTTCCTTCTCGTAAGGTCAGTGATTGAGAGTTCAATCACATCTTCAAAATCCTTCACCACAGCCTCTGGTATTTGGGTTAAGGTGGAAAGCGTAAGAAGCACACCTCTAGGACTACTCTTCGAGTTTTGCCAGCATAGAGGCCATAATCCCCCTTCTCTTCATGATAAAGGTTGAAGATGCCTATTGGCTAGCCTTGCTTCGATTGGCATTCTGGGAAAGGTCACCCACCCCTGGGGAAGGCACAGGCTTGCCACAGCTGATTGTAAGAGAACAGGAAGTAATGAGCATTGTTGTGCAGGTGTTTGAGGTCAGAAGAGCCCAAGGCAGCTCTTCTAATTATCCAAGGCCTCCTCATAGTGAGCAGAGGAAAGCAAAATACTCAGTCATGGAGAAGTCCTGTAGAGCAAGGAGTGGACTCTGTGAGATCAAAGCGCCTGGAACAGAGCCACAGACACTACAGGGGGAATCTGACAGCTTCTACCTCCCCAAGTGAGCCAGGAAGGATTCAGAATTTCCTGCCAGAATCCTTTCCTTCTGAAACAAATGAAACTTCCTTTTCCCCATGACTCCCAGAAGAGCTGAGGAGGTGATCATCAGAAAGCTCAGGCGGTGGTCCTAGGAGCCCCACTCTGGGCCTGAGTTTGGATTTCCTAGAAGTAGGCACATTCTAGGGCTTTGGGTTTTAAATTGGGAATCTTGTGAGGAGCCAATTTCTTTCTTAATTTCTTCCTTCCTTCCTTCCTTTCTTCTCCTCCTCCTCCTTCTTTTTAGATAAGGTGTTATTATGTCCTTCAGGGTGACCATAAATTCTCTACCTTCTTTCTCATCTCTGGAGTCACAGGGCTTGCCCATGTGCACCATCACACTAAACTTTAAATTGAACTAAGATATAAATGTAATTTTGCTATTTTGTTATGTGTGGCCACACACACACACACACACACACACACACACACACACGCACGCACGCACGCGCATCAGTTGGGAAGACCTTCTCAGCATGGAACCCTATCTATGGTCCACTCTCTCTCCTCACTGTTATGCACCGTGAGGACACCCGCAATCCCAAGCCACCCCTTCCTTACTCAGCACTACACTAGCTTCATCCTCAAGGCAGCATTGTGATCTAGACAGGAAGGAGTAGGTTTGCCACACAATAGGTGAATCTAAGAACCTCATCTAAAAGCATGCCACTCAGGACACATCACGGGGCCAGCACTGAAAGCCGACCCTCTGTTATGAAGTATTCAACATTTGAAGAATCTTCAGAATCTAAGAATTTCCCCAGCCCTATCTTTCTCCATGCTTTATTTAATATCAATATTAGATTTAACGCTAACTGTTCATCAATGATGAGGATTATTCTCAAAGCACCTCCTGGCTAGAAGGCTGTGCTCAAGCCCCAGGCAGACCTGACCCCCTGGCTAAGCAACAGCCTTCTGCAGCAGGAGCTCACCTGCCTTCCACCTAGATGACAATGGAAAGCCAGAACAAAGAGCAGGTTGACCAAGGACGAATTTGGTGTGATGCTTCCCTCTTGTGGTCAATGCGCAGCTTTGGAAAGTAGAGAAAGAAGCTCCAAAGGTCTCCCATGTCTGGGATCTGTCACCTGTTCAGGTAAGCCACTGGGCCTGGGACTAGGTGGACTCAATCAGCTACCACCAGCCCTAGCCTCCACTTAAGCTCAAATCTCACAGGAAGAATCCTGCTTCCTCATTCATCTTTGTCTCTCCTGTATGTAAGGGAGGAAGAGAACAGGCTTGCTCGTGAGAAGTCCAGGTGCTCAAAAGGGAGATCCACAGAACGTAGTCTGTGATGGCAATTTAGCATTGCTCCTGGGCTAACTCTGTAGGTAGGACAAAGTAGTGCTTGTCTGTCAAGTGACGCTGAGGGTATCAACTGGCCATAAGCCATGGCTGATGACCACAGAGAACAGCTGGTGGTGTGCCACCCCCAGCATCACCAGAGCCACTCTCTCAGGTCTCCCCTCCTAATTCTTATTCTGTATGTGGTGTAGTGTGTGTGTGCGTGTGTACGTGCGTGTGTGTGTGTGTGTGTGTGTGTGTGTGTGTGTGTGTGTGTGTATGTATGTGTGTGTACTGAGTAAAGGCAATTTTAGGGAAATACATTTTTATTTCTCTTGATACACAAAGCTTTAGCCTAGGAGGCTAAGAGTATGTAGCTCAAAGGTAGGGAACATACTTAGCATGCACAAGACTCCAAGCCCAGTTCCAGCACCAAATGCAAATATGATTGACCCTGAGAGCCCCTTCCATCTCTCTCACTATATCCAAGTTCTTCATGTTCTATGCCTCTGGTAACCCTGACAGGCCACAAGCTCACAGGACCACCACATCACCTAGCCGCCATGGCCTAGTCCAGGAGCCTGAAGGAAGATGAACATAAGCAGGTTTAACTTAGCACAGGGGTAGAACCAGCTCCACATAGATTCTAACAAGAACAAGCCAGCAGAGGAGCTAGAGTGTGGAGGAGGGAAAATGGTGGGGAAAGGGCAGAAGGTAAGGTGAAAGAACCTGGGACAAATTCCCAGATTGTTTCTCTTGTCACCAAGGAGGCAGCACAAATGGGAACTAATTGCTTAAACGCTGTCTGAGATGACTTGTCTCATATTCCTTTTATATAATGCCAGGATAAGGCTGGAAGTGGAAATGCCAATGAGGACTGGAGTTGGGGTGTTCTGATTGGTTCCCTCTCGTTCCTCTCCGGTCCCTCCTCCTTCTTGTCCCTCCTAATGCTAGTTTATGTGGTTCCTAATGCCTTAGCTCAGTGTCTAACTCTAGGGAAGCACCTAGTAAGTTGCTTCCATATAGACTTCTCAAACATCCCTCTCCCTGCCTTACACCCAGAGTGGCCAAAGATGGATGAAAGAACAAGATTCTTCCTGTGAATTAAGACAGAGTCATTTAACCCTGCTCGTTTCAGCGGCTGAGCCGTGAATGAGGACAAGGATTTCAACAAACGTTTTTGAGTTAAGGGTAAATGATTGATGGACTGTGTCACTGAATGCACAGATGCCGCGCGTCTGTGCAGGCACTAGAGACACCAAAAGACTGGCCTCGTGAAACCCACAACCCAGCCAGCAATCAGAAGACAGATGAGCATTTGAAAGACAAACACAGCGAGCTGTGGGGATGCTCTGTAATAAGGCATGGTTTAGGGGTCTATGAGTTTATCTCAAGGCAAGGGGGGCAGCAGTGTGACTCACTAAACAAAGAGGTGGTGGCACTCAGAGAAAAGAACATTGCAGGCAGAGAGAAGGCCACATGCCAAGGCCTGGAATAGCAAATAATATAGTACAGTAGTTAGAAGGGAAGAAAAGCAAGTAGCTCAACCTGAATGAAGTGAGAGAGGCACACAGTAGTGTGAGCAGGGTCACTTACTCCTGATTGAGTTGGACTTTCCCTACAGACAATAAGAAGCCACTGGTTGGCCTGAAGCTGTGATGCAACAGAACTGGTTTGTATTGTTTTTTAAATACCCATTTCTCTAGTTGATGTGTAGAGGATTGTTAGAGAGAGAAGTATAAAGCCTAGACCTGCAGAGACTGGGGCAGCTCTCCAGATGAGTGGGAAACTGTACTTAATCCTGGCCGTGGAACTGGAGAAGGGAGGATCCAGGAATGACTTGGAAACAGAACTTGAGGCATATACGGAGTCATAAGAGGATATCAGAGAAATACCCAGGGCCAGGCTTGAGACCTGGGTGTGCATACTAGAAGACCAGACCTCTGGGCTCATTGGAGGACTTTCTGAATTTAAAGATCCTGCTAGGTCTCCTAAGCCAGTAACTGGCTCTGTGAGTCTATACTTCAGAAGAGAGCAACATTGGAAACCACGAGCGTGTAAAGGTAAAGGGAGCTGTCTTAGGGTTTCCATTGCTGTGAACAGACACCATGACCAAGGCAACTCTTATAAAGGACATTTAACTGGGGCTGGCTTACAGTGTCAGAGGTTTAATCCATTATCATCATGGCAGGAAGCATGGCAGCATCCAGGCAGACATGGTGCTGGAAAAGGAGCTGAGAGTTCTACATCTTGATTCGAAGGCAACCAGGAGAGACTGTCTTCTGTAGATAGCCAGGAGGAGCGTCTCTTTCCTATTGGGCAGAGCCTGAGCATTGGAAGCCTCAAAGCCACCTCCACAGTGATGCACTTCCTCCAACAAGGTCAGACCTTCTAATAGTGCCACTTTCCATGAGCCAAGCATATCCAAACCACCACAGAAGCCTAGAAACATCAGGAGAAGGGAGGTCTAGGGGATTCTATCTAACTACCAGCGACCAGACAGACAATACAAAGCAGAACTCTGAAGCCTGAGTCTCTTGCACTTTCTCATCTAATCTCTGTTTTCCTGTGGGTATCAAAAAATGGAATTATTGCACATAGTAGAGGCTTCTGGTTACCTACACTATATCCGTCTCTCTTGGGTCTACCTATGTCGGAAAAGGTCTCAGTGTACTCAACTAAGAAACTACACTTCCCAGCACCCTTTGCAAAGGAGAAAATGGAAGTTGTTGAATGAGACTTCTAAAAGACAGTTTCTGAGGGAGCCAGAGGCATGTGCCCTGTTACTTTCCTACCTGTCTTTATTACCTCTCTGCAGCAGAGGCCTCATGACTGGGACTCCAGATTTCATCTTAAAGCAAAAGGGAGTAACCTTGAGAATAGAAGCTGTTCTCTAAGGCTGAGGAACAGACAGAAATGTTTTCTGCATCTCCGGCACTTGGAGAACAACTTCAGATTTCATGGCAGCAGTGAGACCTAATATATCTAATATATTATTCATGTGGCAATCAAACAAGATGGTGAATTCTAGAATGAAACTGTGCAGGGATACACAGAAAAGGCTCAGGCTAATGTGCTAAAAAACAAATCAGGGAAAATGTCCACATTCCTTTCAGTGTCTTGAGCTAGGGCTGCAACTACCAAAGTAAATACCCAGATGCCCCCTGGGGCTCTATTAGCAGCTGAATATCTCTGAATCCCAAGGGAATATTAATTCCACATATTGAAAAGAACTGCAAAAATAGTGCCCATTGTGATTACAATTCAGAAGGATAATTGAGTGATTTCAGAACTTGGAAAGCTCCAGTCTTTCAGCTGTGTGGGGTACACATCCCTATTTAGTACAAAGTTAGTTCCTTCATAAAATTTTGGAGAAAGAATTCATATATAAATATGTGCATGTGCATATTTATCCATCTCTGAGTGTATGTCTGCTTGTAATGTGTTGTTACCGTTCTCTTTAACAACGAATTGTAGGCTGACTTGCAGCCTGGTCTCTCTCTCCCAAAGATGCCCTGGAGGTTCTAGTCAACCTGGAAGCAGCGGCATTTTCTAAAGTCTTTTTACATATAGCCACATTCTTGGCAAAGGCTTGACATAAAGATGTGTTCACTGAGTGTGAAGCACAGAAGCTGCCTCATTCCTCTCCACCCATCTACAGCATTGCATTGATGACCTTCAAGGAGCTAAAGACTGGGAGAGTGTTGTCAGGACTTCCCCCAAACAACGGAGAGGAGTTTAAGGGACTGGTGTAATAATGTATTAGAGACAAGCCAGGTCCACTAAGTACACATTACAGGAGGAAAATGTCTACATCCCACCCAGACAAAGGAAGCAAGGATGTGGCCAAAAGAGAACACTTTCAACATTCTTGGAGGTTCTGTTGCTCTCTAGCAACCTCTTGTGGGATTCTGAACAAAATTCAGGACCCACGAGGATCTACTCCCAGCTGTTATGTCTAGTCCTCTGATACCCTAAATGCAGTGTCCTTGTTCCAGACACAAGAATAGAATAGAATCTGCCAGAGCTCCACAGTGATGAAGAAAAGTTATCAATGAGTCCATTTTCAGCACACCAGTAAAATTCAGTTTATGAGAACTAAGTGAGTTAAAATATCCATCCTGTCTGTCTCTCTGACCATCCGTCCATACATCTGTCTGTCTGCCTGCCTGCCATGAAGGACCTTTGATGTTCTGTTGAGAGATGTGAAGGAGATAGAGGGACATTGGGCATAAAAAGTATAATCAAGTCTATCATTTTAGAAATAGAACCATGTTTGGTTGGGTGTGCTTCAGTATGATGGATCAGGGCTAATACGTCAAGACAGACAGACTATGCAAGTATGCTGGCTAGTTTTATGTCAACTTGACACAAGCTAGAGTCATCGGGAGAAGGGAAACTCCACTGAGAAAATGTCTCCATGAGGTCAGGCTGGAGGCAAGCCTATACATCATTTTATTGATTAGTAATTTATGAGGAGGGTACCAGGCCATTATGGGTGGTGCCATCCTCGGATTGATGGTCCTGGGTTCTGTAAGAAAGCAAGGAGAGTAAGCCATGAGGAGCAAGCCAGTAAGCAGCACTCCTCCATGGCTTCTGCATCAGCTCCTGCCTCCAGGTCCATGCCCTGCTTGAGTTACTGTCTTGACTTCCTTCAGTGATGATCAGTGATGACCAAATACACCTTTTACTGCACAGCTTGCCTTTGAGTCATCGTGTTTTGTCATAGCAACAGTCATACTAAGACACCAAGACAAGAGTGTGAAACACAGAGAAAGAGAAGGACAATGCCTGCAACCACATGACATAGGTTAGGACAGACACCCAGAGGCCCACCCGTCATGTGGCCCACCCACAGGGGGAGCCACTACAATGTGCTAGTGTGCACTAGAGAGATGGGGCAGAACGAGAAGGAGAACAGTTTGAGCATTGTGAAAGGAAATGGAACTGGAGACGGGAGGAAGTAGAGGAATAGTCTGTTGTGAGTAGCCATCCCTGACACCTGAGTCCATGGTGAAGTCTCAGCCATGCTGCCACTGAGGGTCATGTCTGAGTCTGTGGCCATGCAGCACCGGGGTCTGTGTCAATATCTGTGGCTCATATTAGCACTAAAGACCATGCAGATATCCCTGGTCTGGACTGTCACCTGGGACCACGGGATATACAAAGCTGGCCCTGTTCCTCACTGGTTACAGCCCTCTGGAGAGCTGGCCCTACTCCCTACAGGCTGGAACATTTGGGAGAGCAAATCTTGTACCTCACCTAGGCAACTGTCCCTGGTTGCAAGAAAGTAGAGTGAGTGGCCAGTAGAGAGATCATGGGTGAACAGCTCAAGAACATGAGTACAGGGGAGCTGGCCCTGCCATTCATCTGCTGGGCAAGGGCATGGGCATGGGAGAGATGCCCAACCCTGCCTTCATTCTTGCCACCTTTGGGAGAGCTGACTCCTAGGTCACTGGAGCAGAACTGACCCAACCCCTCACTAGCTACAGCATTTGGGAGAGCAGGTCCCACACCTCGACAGGACAGCACAGCAGAACTGACTCTGGTGGTGTGGTTGCAGGTGAGATAGCCCCCGAGGGCATGAAAGCAGGAGAGCTGGCCCTGCCCGTTGCTGACTGAGGCATTGGGTGAGCTAGCCCTGGTGGTATGGGTGCAGGAGAACTGACTGGCTGACCAACTCAGCTACCTCCCAGGCCCAGATCCAAGGCTTTGAGTTGGCCCTCCTTGGGGTAACACCTACCTCATCTATGAACTACTGGAGTACATGAAAGGGCCAATCCTGAAGATCCAAAGCTGTAGGATCTCCATGACTCGGGGCAACAACAGGATATCCAAGAGGAATCCCTGTGAGGATCCAGCATTGATAGAGTAACAAAAGTCAGAGGCCTTGAACCAAGAACTTATCGCAATGAACATTTGCAAATAGAGATGTCCAGACAAAAGAGCATACCATGGGACATGCTGTGACACACTACAACTTCTAAGATGAGAGGTTTTGTATATTTTGTTTTGTTGTTTGTTTCTTATTTTATTTTTGTGGGGAATGTTGCAGGGCAGATGCAAAAAGATGGGGAGATGAGTGGAATTGAGGTACATGGTGTAAAATTCACAATCAATAAAAAGTTTTTTTTTTAAAGGGAAGAATGACATGCATATAAAAAGTTTTCATAAAATAAATGTACAGTACTTGATTAGAGAGAGACAAACAGACAAGCAGACAGAGACTGAGACAGAAGGAGAGGAGAAGAGACGACAGACAGACAGGAAGGGGGAGAGGGGAGGGGTGACATCTTAAAGAGTCGTGATATTGACAGCTTCACAGGCTGGGTCAGATCTCCACCTAAGGCACTGAGCTGCAGGCAGAATGGATAACTGCTGCTGCTGTAGCTTAAGAAATCTGGAATAAGGCCATGGAGGGAGACAGACAGAAGGATTTGGTGAATGTAGATACTTCCATAGAAAGAGTTTTGTATCTGGAGGTGGGCTCCTGTTCTGACTCCATCTTTCCCAGTTCGTCTCTACTGTTTTGGTTTGGTGTGTGTGTGTGTGTGTGTGTGTGTGTGTGTGTGTGTGTGTGTGTGTGTGTTTTAATGCTATCATGATCCATACAGCATCTTCCCAGGGCTAAACTTGCCACCAAAGTTGCTTGCATCTCCTCTGCTCCAGCTTTCCCAAGGTGCCTGAGAATCACACTACTGACCCTGCAACCAATCCCAAGTGCGTAGCCACAACTAGCTCCTTTTCTTAGTATTTACAATGTGCCCTGACTCTGACAGGAAAGGGTTCCTATAGGCTCCTGTGCATGAGCACTTGGCCCCAGCTGGTGGCACTGTCGGGGAAGACTGGGCAATTTTGGTAGGTGGAGCCTCGCTGGAGGAAGTGGGTCACTAGGGGAGAGGCTTGAGGCTCCATAGACTAGCCTCACTTCCTGTCTCCTCTCTACTTCCTGACTGTGCACTGTGACCAAGCCTGTCATAGTGCCTTTCCTGACAAGGTCCTGTGTTTGATTTCCAGTCCCACGAGTAACATGATAATAAAAGGGAACGACTTGCCGGGCAGTGGTGGTGCACGCCTTTAATCCCAGCACTTGGGAGGCAGAGGCAGGTGGATTTCTGAGTTCGAGGCCAGCCTGGTCTACAGAGTGAGTACCAGGACAGCCAGGGCTACACAGAGAAACACTGTCTTGAAAAACCAAAAAAAAAAAAAAAAAAAAAAGGAATGACTTTGTGTGATGTCATAAAACTGATATAAAATGTAACCACAGGAGGCCTGGAGAGCTGGCTCAGTGGTAAAGAATGCTTGCTGCTCTTGACTTCCGGGGCAGCTCACAGATGCCTGGAACCCCAGCTCCTGTGGCCTCTATAGGCACCTGCAGTCACATGCACATACCCACACACATATACACTATTAAAAATTTAAAAAGTAATATTTTTTGAGACAGGAGCTCACTATGTAGTTCTAGATGACTGGTACTATGTAGCCCAGGCTAGCTCACTATGTAGACCAGAAATCCATCTACATCTGCATCTCAAACACTGGGATTAAAGGCAACAACCAGCAGGCCCAGCATAAATCATTTTGGTTTTTAATGCCATAATAATAGTAGTAGTGGACAGATATGATCAATATATACATTTGTATGGAATTTTCAAAGAATAAATGAAATAGTATTTTTGAAAGTGATGAGAGTCTGCACTTGATAAGCATATTCACTCTTGTCATTAGCCATCTGTTCTGTGGCTGACCCTTCCCGACAAAATGGGCTTCTCAAGAGCACAGAGCAGTCAAGGACACCATATTCATGGAATATGGTCCCAGGTGGAAAGCATCATACTCTGACCCAGGAATACTCTCCTGCTCTGCTTTGTAGCAAAAGAGCTACCAGGAACTAGACTGGCTGGGTTTTGCCTACTGAAATCTACACAAAACTCTACACTCAGAAGAAAGAAAAAAGAAAACAGTCAAAAGGACTCCCTAGCTCATACACGCATGCACGCGCACACACGCACAAGTTCACATCACAGAGATCCTAGTTAGGATATTTCGGGACTGATTAGGGCTCAACTACTCTGCCTTCGTTTAAGTTCAGTGGCCAGTTTATAAAAACTCCCCACTAGCCTCTCAATTCCTATTGTTCTCAGCACAGTGGTTAGAAAACAAAATGGAATAAATGTTTTGGAAAGGAAGGTAATACAGGATGAGAAAAGTAAGTGAAACAAAAGAAAATGGTCTTTCCCAGCTATGAAGTGCTCTTGTTACTCAAAAGTGTGGAGTTTCCACAGAAAGCCCCAGACAGTTAAAGACGCGGAGAGGAAAGGTCTGTCAGTCAAAGTACAAGACTGTGATGGTGACTGACATGAGACAGTTCTAGATTTCCCAAAGCATGTTCTGCTAACCCTCCTTGGTCCCCAAAGGTAACAGATCACAGCAGGATGCCAACTAGGGTGAAGCTACTGAGGCCCGTGGATGCAAAAATGAAGGACCACAGCTGTCAACTCTGACAGTGCCCTGGGCCCCACCCTGCTTCACAGCTGGAAGGATGAAGGAAGAGCTTCCACTCTAAAGTCACTGGCTTAGAGCATCCTGAGAAAGTGGCCGACTCTCAGTTGTCACATAACCTAAACACAGGTCACCGTGTGCTGTGCTCCACCTGAAGTACACCTCTCTGCACACACTGGCCAAGTTGCTCCCATCAAAACCTAGGAGCCCAGAGTTTGAAGAGGAATTGAAGCTATTTGGGACCAGTAGCAGAGCCAGTTTGCCATCTCAGGGAGCCAAGAGGATTCTGAAACTTTATTCCAAGTTCTAAAAATTCACAAGCCTAATTAAAACAGTCACCACCCAAGGCCACCCGTGCACTGCATTCCAGAAGCTCTGGAGATCAGAGACTGCCCTGCCTCTGATGTTCTTTCCCGTCTCCTTGGTCAACCTAGACTTTGGATAAGAAGCCAATAAAACTCTAGGCCAATGTTTCTCAACCCGAGGGGCTCGACCCCCGACTCTCCAAAAATATTTACATTATGATTCATAATAGTAGCAAAATTACAGTTATGAAGTAGCAATGGGAGTAGTTTTATGGCTGGGGGTCACCACCCCATGAGGGACTGTATTAAAGGTCACAGCACTAGGAAGGTGAGACCACAGTCTAGGTGGCTGTTGTCTATTTCAGAATCTGGTTGGTGAGCTTTGAACTTTCTCTATGTTTGAAGTTCTTCATAATAAATGTAGGCGGGGAGGGGAAACTTCATTGTTAAAAATGGTCCTAAGATCTACCAGACTGGGAGAAGAAAGACTTGGGAGGATGTGTTGGAGTGTCTTGGGGAACCTGGAGGGGGAGAATTGAAGGGGTGATAAGGGTTGATATGATCATTAATATATTACAGGCATGCATAAACTTCTCAGAGAATAAATTATGTCTAAAAAAATAAAAACACTTTGAATTTTTTTACCTATTGGAAGAAGAAACAAAAAAACTAGTCTTCAATCCTAACCCTCAGTTCACCTCCTCTTGTTTCTAGGGCACGTGGACAGCCGCATTACAGCCTCTGAACCAGTGTCTCCCTTGCTTGGCGTGTGCCTTCCGTACTTGTGTTTGGGCACTTCCTGACCTTCCTTCACATGTCTGCCCAATGTTACCGTTCCCAGGGAACCATCACGGCTACTCTACTCAAGGAGCCAGCATGCTTCGGTTCCGTGTTGGAGCAGCACCATTCTCTTTGAAATGGGATAAGCAAAAAGATGACTTTAGACCCCCAACAGCTTCTCATCCTCACTTGGGTGAGGCAGTAGCCTTTGGTTCCCAGCAGTGACAGGTGCTGCCCCTGCCTTTCCAAGAGATGTTGATCTGTGTACTCACTGCTGAACCCACACACACGCTTCATAGGGGGCAGGACAACCAATGAATCCAGGCTTAGTTGTTCTTCGGGTTTCTTCTCTCCCTTCAACAACCAGTTCTGAAGCTTTTCTTCCATTCCTCCCAGCCTATTGTCTTTCTTTATACTGTGATGATGCTTTGAATTATTTATCATATTGTATTTAACCAAGATTTGTAAGATGTTGCTAAAATAATGCTTTAGAGGGGAAATCTGTACATGTAAATCCTAAATTAGAAGGAATTATCATCTCAAATAAATCAGGCTCTACCGTAAGAAGCTGGAAGACAAAAAAGAGCCAACTCAATCGGGAATGGGCAGAAGAAATAAAAAAGAATACAAATCAGGTAAATAGAAATGGGACAAATAAGCCGGGCAGTGGTGGCGCACGCCTTTAATCCCAGCACTTGGGAGGCAGAGGCAGGCGGATTTCTGAGTTCGAGGCCAGCCTGGTCTACAGAGTGAGTTTCAGGACAGTCAGGGCTATACAGAGAAACCCTGTCTCGAAAAACCAAAAAAAAGGAAAAAAAAAAAAAAAAAAAAAAAGAAATGGGACAAATAACTGTGGGTAGAGAAACAGTGAAACCAAAAGCTGAAATTATCCATAAAATTGATCAACCTCAAATCATAACCACCAGCCAAAAACTGAGACAGCAAGTCAGGGATGGTAGATGCACCTGTACTTGCAATACATGAGGGGCTGAGGCTGGAGGATTGCCATAAGTTTAAGGCTATGTTGGGCTACAAATCAAGTCCCTATCTCAAAAAAAAAAAAAAAAAAAAAAAAGCACAGCACACATACAATTTGTGGTCAATACCACAAATAGGCAAGAAGACAATGTTACAGACGGTACAATAGTAAAGAAGAGGAAAAGAATGAAGGTTATCAGGAATTTAATGCTCATTAATCTAATAATTTACAAGACAATCTTAAAAGAAAATACAAATTATCTAATCTCCCTCAAGAACAGATATCCCAAATATCCCTGTATGTATTTTATGCTTTAGCAGTGTATGATCTTTCCAAGTCCAAGTAGTTTCAATGAAGAATTAGATCAAATATTTAAGCCAAGTGTGGAGGCACATGCCTATAGCCCCAGCACATAGTAGGCTGAGGTAGGAGGAGTGCTGTGAGTTCGAGGACAGCATGGGCAATATAATGAGACAGTACACGAATGGTAAGGGCTAGTGAGATGGACAGCTCAGTGGGTAAATATACCTGCTGCCGAGGCAGATGCCCTGAGGTCAATCCCCAGGGCCAGCAAAGTGGGAGGAGAGAACAGGAATCTAGGCATTCTGTGACCTTGTGACCTCCGCAGGCACGCGAAGAGACAGACAGAAAGACACTAAATAAATAAATAAATGAAATGGTAATTGTAAAAATGGGACAAGGCTGAGCATGGTGGCACACGCCTTTAATCCCAGCACTTAGGAGGCAGAGGCAGGTGGATCTCTGTGAGTTCGAGGCTAGCCTGGTCTACAGAGATAGTTCTAGGACAGCCAGGGCTACACAGAGAAACCCTGTCTCAAACAACAACAATGTAAGACATGTGCAAGGTGCTATGCCAGGAACTGAACCAACCTAGAAAGCTGTCAACAGAGTGATAAATAAAGAAAATGTGGCACATGCAAACAACGGAATTTCTACGCAGCCATGAAAACAGTGATTACATGACATCTGAGTCGAAATGGGTGCAACTGGATATGTTATGTTACGTGAAATAAGCCAGATCCGGGAAAACAAATGCCAGGTTTTAATCTATATGCGGAATGGAAATTTTAAAGGATTTGCACATGGAGGTACAGGTGTCAGAATATAAGGTCAATTGCATTTCTATAAAGTAGCGTGCACGCGCGCACACACACACACACACACACACACACACACACACACGCACGCACACACACATTCAAAGGCCATTAGCCCAATGTGACTGTATAACTGTGATCACACTACTTGGGAAGCTGAGACAGTTAGTGCGTTCCAGGTCAACCCTGGCAACAGAGTGAAACGCTGGCTTAAAGAAAAAAAAAAAAAAATCATGAAAACATGAAATATTTGTAAGTAAACTAACACAATATATGCAGATGTATTAAAACTTACAGCATTCAGTCTGACCACACACACAGATCTAACCAACCATGGATAAAAAACATTTTGAGAAAAAAAAAATCCAGAAATGTTCCAAAATCGATTTGCTGAGCAACACCCTGAATCCAGGTAAAGAAGAAACCTTCCACCCTCAGTGGCCTTCCACTCCTTTACAGACACCCTTCTCTCTTCAGCATTGGTTGGGCATGGCTCCTCTTGCTCTGGGCAAGTTGTATTGCCCTAAGCATGCACAGACTTCTGTATTGTTATCATTCTCTAATGATAATGTCCAACCGATATTTACATAGGGCTTACATTGCAATGGGTACCATCCATACACTAGATATGATTTCCTGAAGTGTACAGGAAATCAGGCATAGGTTATACACAGTTATTGCACTGCCTTACATGAGACACTAGACAGTTTTACATTTGTACGGGGGCCTGGTGCTGACCTCCATGTCTCCTGAGGAATAACCGCATTAAGAAATTCAAGCCCAGCATGGTGGTGCACACCTTTAATCTCAGCGCTAGGGAGACAGAAGCAGGCAGATGTCTGTGAGTTTGAGACCAACCTAGTCTACAAATCAATTTGCACGATAGCCAAAGCTACACAGAGTAAACTCTCTCTTAGAAAAAAAAAAGACAAAACAAAAATAAATAAACAAAAAAAGAAATCTAGACGGGATGGTTATTCCTGGTTGTCAATTTGACTACATCTGGAAAGAACTACAATCCAGAAATAGCAGACATACCTGTGATTCAGATCTTGAGGCTGGAAGACATGGGCTTCTGACCCAGATCTGGACATGGAGATCTTGAAGCATAAAAGTAGCCATGAAAAGCTTAGGTCCAGGCAAGGTACACACCTTTAATCCCAGAAGACTGAAGCAAGCAGATCTCTGAGTTCAAAGCCAGCCTGGGACAAAGTAAGTTCCAAATCCAGGCATGGTAGTACACACCTTTAATCTGGGCCACACCTTCTGCCAAAGGCCTACATAAGGACATTGGAAGAAGGAAGATTCACTCTTCTTTGCCTTCTTGCACTCACCTGCCAACACATCTGTTGGAACCTACTTCTTCAGGATTCCAGCTTATACAGAAGACCAGGTGAGACACCTAGCCTTGTGGGACTGAACAACTACTAGATTCTTGGACTTCCCATTCACAGACGCCCATTGTTGGGTTAGTTGGACTACAGATTGTAAATCATTACAATAAATTCCCTTAATATATAGAGACATTCCAAAAGTTCTGTGAATCTAGAGAACCCTGACTAATACACCAGGTCTTGGGCTAAAGAGATAGCTCATTAGTTAAGAGTGTATTCTGCTCTTGTAGATGGTCCAAGTTCAGTTTCCACCACACGCAATTGAGTGGTTCAAAATGATCTCTAACTTCTGCTCCAGGCACACTGAGCAGCTTGCAATGGCCTCCAACCTCAGTTTCAGTGGATCCGAGATTTCTAACCTCTGCAGGTATCTATACTCACATACACATACCTACACACACACACACACACACACACACACACACACACACACACACACTAAAGTAAAAGTCACTCTTTTTTAAAAGAGAAATTCCAGACTTTACAATGAGCTACCAGCAAACCTGTCAGCCTCTGGCCCAGAGAAAGACACTGTCTCTGTACCTCAAACAGCGCTGTCCTGTGCTGTGGAGAGGCACTATAGGCAAGAGGCAGCAGTTCTGTCGCCTGTAATAATTGCTGAACCTCAGGGCCTAAATCGATGCCCAGCTTAGTACAATTGAAACCAGGAGGGATACGTTTGGAAAGAGACATGCAGGGGCCTTGGAAGTGTCCAGAACTATAGCAAAGATAGACTCTGAAACAGACCAAACTCCCAGCTCCCAGCCCCCAGCACTTTGCCTGTCTGTATCCCCCACATACAGAGAAAGCTTCCGCTTCATCAGGAGCATTCAGTGAGCCGCACTCTGAGTTCTACCTTCCACTTCCATTACTCCGAGCAAGGCCTGCGGTCTCTAATCACAATGTTCTGTCGTGCTCTTCTATGTGACATAATGGTCCCCTTGGATCCTGAGCTGGTTGGAATAAAGTCTGCCAGCTGCCTCATTTAGGCTTACACATTTTAGAGATCAACTACACAAAGAGGAGTCTGTTCTATAATAAATATTCTTGGAGGGAATTAATTTTAAAAATGGCTTCCTGTGGCTGGCCTAGCATCATGCTTTCATGGGAAAACCAAACCCAGTCTTTCAAGGGAGGAAGAAAAGATGTGTAATCGTCCCGGACCCATGAAGGATGCATTCGCTCGGGGAATGGCTTTGTATACACCTGATTCAACCAGGAGCCCGTTGGGAGAGCCAGCTAAACAAACCACACCTGAGACAGAATAGCCAAGCCCAGATCCACAAAAGCCTCCCTTTGTTTCAGCTTCATCCTGATCAGGCCTCCAACTTCCGTAGACCAAACCAATCTACAGCCCAGGCTCCGCAGAGAAAAGCCTGGTTCTGATTCTGTTTGGAGCAGTCGGTGTGAAATGTGATGAAATTCAAAATAGACAGGATACGCAAGCTCCAGAGGGAAGTCATTAATACCCATGAACAATGATAAAGCAAAATGCCATCTGCCGGGCTAATGTGACAAAGCTTTTAAAAATTCCAATTAGCCTATAAACCAGAATTGGGGCAGGGGAAGCAAATATGTTCCCCTGCCATGTGAGACCATCCATCCTTGGCTTCTCCCTCCTCTTTGTATGAATGAAGGACCATTACTGGTGTATGAATTTATCTGGGAAGTTACATCCATTAGGCTTTAGGACATGGGTGCTATTTATGTCTCCAGGTGGGTCAGGATGATATAGACTGCTAATTAAGAACACACATATATTTTCACACACATTTTAATATGGGAGAAACAATTGTCTCTATTATAAACATTGCTATATTATATGCTGTTGGACTTAGCCTTTATTTGGAGTTGAAAGTAATGAAACATTTCTGTTGCTGTTATCCTGAGGGAAATTGCCTAGCTTATGATGGATTCTGATATGGTAGACCGTTTTCCTGAGTGGCTTTTCATGAAGCACACCGCTATTAAAATCACAATGGCCATTATTAGAACTGGTGAATTTCAGCCTGAAATAGAAAGGCTCTGATTACAAACAGATAGAATAGTTCTCCAGGCTGAACTTGCCCGTCACTTGTCTTCGACAATATCAAAGGATCCAGGCAAGCTACTTCTGCATGCTGATATTCTCAGTATCTCTTGCTTTCTTCTTGGCTCATCACGAAAATAATAGTGGAATTTATATATTTGGAATTGCTAATCCTAGTGCTATCCTTACATTAGTCTTGAGGTCCTTGGTTTCTACACATGAGATGTCTTCCCTACCTTTGTAGGAATTTTTAAAAGCTTATTGCAAGACTCAAAAGAAGTGTAAAAGATAGATTTAGAAGTTTTTAACCTCCTAATTAAAAAGAAATGAAAACACTAGACCAGATAAATTAGACAGGATTGTCTGTTAAAGGATGGAACTGTGTAGCTACTATTTAGACAGAAGTGTTATTCCCAGGAATCTGTCTCCTTCCTGGGCTGAACCAAGATGGAGCCAATACTCAAGGAGCAGCCTTGTGCTGAAGGATACAGGCCTGGATCTGTAGTCTGTCTGGCTCTGAGGTCATTTGGTTATCTGAAATTGGGAGTTATTCTGAATCAGGGACCTGTTTTCCAATTATTAAGAAAATAATCTCCACTAATTAATTAATCGCACCAATTTATATGAGATACCAGGAAACTGACGAATGTGAAGGACATAAATCTGCACATAAGAGAGGGTGCTCAAGCACGGCACAGGTGATGATGCATGGATGCAGGCTCATCACTGTAGCAAGCATTGTACGCGCTGATAGGTTACCATAGAGTTGGGAGGCTGCTCGAGTGTGATGCCAGTTGGTATAGTGGAGATCTCCAGCTTCCACTCAGCTTTACGCCTAAAACTGCTTTACTAACTAGTGAGTCTATTCAGAAAGGGGGGAGGGGGAGGGGGAGGGGAGGAGGAGGGGAGGG
>CM052712.1:61507842-61600787 GCA_028551405.1 Uromys caudimaculatus | reverse complement strand
AGAAGTGGTAGACCTTTGTAACTTTAAATCATATATAATAAATCATTTATTGAAATATAAAGATCTCCATTTACACGTTTTAAAACAAAACAGGAACAGGGATATTTGGAAGCCATCTTGTATTGGAAGACCCTCCCTATGGAGTTAATTGCTCTCACACATTTACCACACCACCATGTTGGGAACATGTAAGTATTTTTCTCTTTATTACTTCTAAAATATAAATTTCGGACATTCAAAAGTGCAACAGTTAACGTGCCTGTGGGGAATATCACAGTTAAAAAAATATAAACCAAGGCAGTGGTACAGCTTGTCATACACATTTTGGCAGTATTCTCCAAGTCTACATAGCAACAGGTATGTACAAACCGATGTATAACATCGTTTATCTTACGTCCCTCTTCACAAATATAGGACCATTTTGTACAGGGTGGCAGACCACATTTTTAAGGACATCATTCATCATTTTAAAAAGTCACAAATTGTGTTTCTCGGGCCAGCTTTGATTGTCATCATAAGAAATAGAAAGCAGGAAAGATTGATAAATTTTCTTCCAGGGACTCTGCAGGAGGCCAAAAGGAAAGTGAATCAGGGTACAGTCAAAGCACTGTTTAAAAATAAAAATGTGTCCCTGCTGAGTGCGGTGGTGCATCCCTGGGGGACAGAGACAATAGATCTCTGAGAGTTCAAGGCTACCCTGGTTTACACAATGAGTTCCAGGGCAGCCAGGGCTACATAGAGAGACCCTGTCTCAGAAAACAAAAATGAATGTGTTCCCATTTAATCTCAGAGGCGAGTACTAGTAAGGATGGGAAACTGTTGGACTGAGAAGCTCCATCCAACCTCATGGTGTCATGCAAGGCCCCAAGTGACATCAGAGTAAACGGAAGCAACAAACCAAGGCTGTGCAGACCCGTGGTAAACAGACGGCTTGAGCCACAATTCTAGAAACACGGATGCATTTCAAGTCTAATTGGCTCGAAAGAATCTAGTCGGGTTTTTGTGTTTCAATTGGCCAATCTGGCTCAGTCTTCACACTTACTGTGAGAAGGGAAAGTTGGGGTTTGCATTGAGATTATGCCAGTAGGTAGTCAAGTACCTTGTTATTGCTTCTGTGCTTTCCAAAGCATCACCTGCTGGAAGCAATACAGTGATTGCAGTAATCACAGCTCATGTTTCATTCACACAGAGTCAGCAATTAAACACATTGCAGAGAATGCCAATGAACTCACGCTAACCACTTTGACAGTTTGGATGCTTGTGAGAGCCTCCCACCTAAAGCCCCCAAATCCAGAAAACTTTATCTTCTCCACCGAACATGGAGCTGGTTAGACAAAGGCCTGACACACAGACTTGCATCATTTGTGGACACACTTTGAGGTGAGCGAGCTCAGGTCCCCAGTCCAGTGGAAAGTGGTACCCACGTTAATTAGAACTGGAAGATGTGCCCAAGCCAAGATTTTGCTTTCTCAGCCTCAGCTAAGCCTGGAAACTTAAATCAAGGGGAGGAATTGCTGGATACGTGGCCCTGACATGTTACTGACATGAAGCCAAGGACTTAAATAGTAGCCTTCCTGCATGGTTGACTTCTAGCCCAGTTCCAAATTTCAAAGTTGCCCCCCACTCCACCCACAGCAACCCCCTGTAACCCAGGCCAGTGTTTCTGAACACTGACTACTCAAGAGCACCAAGGAGTTTGTATATATAGCTTCCTGCTCTCATCAGACCTTGTAATTCCAAATCTCTGGGGCAGAGGTTGAAGCCATTGAGGCTAGTGACTGCAGTTAACGGTGGGAACGAAAGAGCCAAGCTCATGACTGCACAGCCTTCATTCTACAGTGCCACAGGGTTTCCAACTCGTTCTCTTTGAGACACGAGAGGAAAAGTGAGGTGCTGATGATGAAGCATCCTTAAAGGTCATAGATTTTAAAAGTAGGTATGGGTGGGATCCATCAAAGTCATCACTAGTCACGAAAGATACTTCTGCCCATCTGAGTCCTTTTTGTGGACGGTTCTCTTCCACAAGGTCGCACACAGAGTGAGATGTCTGGGCTCAGACTTAAGCCTGTCTACTGAGAACATTCAGGAGACCGAGGTTCTGCTTTGCTTGTTTCTAATCCCAGTACTTCAGAGGTGATTGATTGACTGTTCTTAGTGCCTTGGATTAGGGAGACTGCTTAGAACACAACAAAAAGGTCTGACTTTCTGGACAACACTACTTTATACTCTGCTCTCTAGTGTTTGCTAACTTTAATCCACTAAGCCTATTATACTATATTGAGAAACATGTTACTTAATATAAATGTCAAAAACTGCCAAACTCGTCACCTACTTAGTAAGGGTTTTGTTTTAATTGTGCTTTCTCTGTAAAGAAATCATGTTACGGATTACATATTTAGCATTCTTGTTAACAGTAGTAGTGTTATAAGTATAGATTACAAGATACAGAGGAGTTCTTGGGTTCCCTAAAAGACCCAAACCTACTACTCAAGGTTGGTTAGTTTTTGTCTTTTGCCTCTTTAACGCTAACAAGACAGTAAAACACAAAGGTTCCAGTACCTTCCAAAGTTCAAAGTGGTTTTGCATGTACTTCATGAGAAAATTCAACAGCAGCTGGTACTGGATTCCAAGAGGGAAAGAAGCACATGGGAGGACTGAGTGGTCTCTTCAGGGGTCCAGAGAGTTAACACAGATCTAAACACATCCTCGGTTAGAGTTATTTACATAAGTACAATGCTGGAGTTGTCTGCAGTACAAGTTGTGCGTGTGGGAATCTCACCAATGCCCTGGAAACACAAAGGCCGTCTTCTGTGGCCAGTTATTCCCTTGTCCACCCATTCAAACCGCACACGCTGCTGAGATGCTACTGACACGTTGCAAGAAGCAACACAAGTTCAATCCAAGTATCCCAGTCATTCACAGAGGCTTCCCAAGGCCCTTGGCTGGGAACTTCTCTCTCCACATCACCCAAGTCCTCGTCTCAACCTTTGCATTGCAATGAAGTGGTTTTCTTAAGGGGATCCCCAGGAGGCTCCTGGAGAAGATGATACCCCGAGCCTGCCAGTTACAGGAAGCTGTCTTCCACCAGGTCCGAGGAATCTATACCAATGTCATCCATCATGTCGATGTCCTCAATGGTCTCGTCCTCTCTCTTGATGAAGGTGGAACTACTGGAGCCTGTCTCGATGGCACTCTCTTCTGAAGTCTGCGAGCTGATGGGATTAAAAAGCAAAGTCTAAGGTCATGAATAGACTGACTACGGGGGCTGCATTCCCAGAGTAGCTGCCTGAAGCAGTGGGACTCTTTGCACAAGGTCCTTGCCTGTTGAAGTGTGTGCATGGCCAGTTTGCCGCTGAGCCAGACAGCCACTCATTGCCATTGCTGCACAGAGCCAGCACAAAACCAAGACAAGGCCATCTGCACAGGCCAGCTTGCCGCCTTTCTTGCCACAGGTCTTCTTGTGGGCGTGGCTAATAAGACATAACAGTTTCTACTTTTCCTACTCATCCTATCAGGGGAGAGAATAAGTGTGTGTGTGTGTGGGGGGTGATATATGTGACTCCAAGCTGGATAAAGAGAATGAGGCAAATGTCATCCCCTGTACTCACTAATCGGTAGGTATACTCTCACACCATTCCTTGTGTACCAAACATTTTTAAAATAAAAGTTTAGGCGCACTATCCCTAAAGTCACTAGCCTGCCGGAACTTCCACCCATCCTCCCTTCTCTAGATCCCTGCTGTCTTTTCCATATTCTGCCTTGTGTCACTATGAGTCCTGTCCATGTGAGTCTTTCTACTCGAAATTCATCTGCAGGTGGGTAGAACCACAACTTCCTCCCCTTTGTGAGATGGCCTCCCTGTGCTTCACACAAAACAGAAGGAGAAGGCGGCCCACTAGAGGAAGGAAGGACAGACAGACAGGGTGGGGCCTGTGAATCCGTAGTTTCCGAAGTCCTCCCCAGATAGTTCTGAATTGCGTGCGGGGTAAGGGCTACTGATGGATCATCTCACATCCCAACCCCGCCTCGCTCAAGGTTTGCCTCAGCTCTGTGAGCATCTGAGAGCTCAGACTGAAGCTTTTCTTTTTCTTTCTTTCTTTCTTTCTTTCTTTCTTTCTTTCTTTCTTTCTTTCTTTCTTTCTTTCTTTTTTTTTTTTTTTTTTTTGGTTTTTCGAGAAAGGGTTTCTCTGTGTAGCCCTGGCTGTCCTGGAACTCACTCTGTAGACCAGGCTGGCCTCGAACTCAGAAATCCGCCTGTCCCTGCCTCCCAAGTGCTGGGATTAAAGGCGTGTGCCACCACTGCCCGGCCAGACTGAAGCTTTTCATCACCAGACATCACAGTGATGGCGCCCAAATGATCTAAGGACTCAGATCAGAGATCGTTCACCAGAGAAGCGCTCACTCAGGAGGAAGAAGACACCTCAGAATCACTCAGGAGGAAGAGGACACCGCAGAATCACATAGAAGGTATTCTCAAACCTTCATGACCCTGGAGCTATGCACCTGTTGCCCAAGTACAATTTACATTCCTGGCGGTCTCAGTCTCCCTGAGCCCTCCCTTGCAGGCTAGCACGGAGAAGGTGGCCATAGTTACCTGTGTCTGTTCCTCTTGCCCAGGTCTTCCTCCTCCGGAACAGGGTCAATGTCTGGAAGGGGAATGATGTAGCCACTGTCTGCGCTCAGTCTCTGTTCATCCAGGCCACCTGCCCAGTCCTTCAGCTTGTCCTCTTCATTTTTGTAAGTGACACCGATGTACGCATTATCAGAGTCCACACGCATGCGTGCTACAGCCGGATGGTCGCTCTTTAGGAAGTCCAGGTGAATCTTTTCATAACTCTGAAAATATTCGTTTAATGCATTTAAGCGGGTGTTACTGACAAACTATAAAGTGAATGTAGACATTTAGAACATGTGATTTGCATGTATGTTTCCGCAAGGAGAACTAAGAGAGAGTTGTGTGATAACCATCACCAGGAAGAAAAGTAGGACATGAGACGGACAACCAATGGTCATGGGACTCCTGGTGAGACTTCAGACACAAAGAGCCTTTCCCTTGGTCTGCAGCTGCAATGAGGTGCTGACCACTCCCACGAAGGACAAACATGGGGACTGGGGACCCATCACTGAGTCCCTCCAGGGCTCACACAGGACACAGAGAATGAGCAGAGGGCTTATACTGGAAGCATCATTCCCAGAATCTTCCTGAGCCCTCAGTGTTGGGGAAGTCTGACTTTTGATGTGAAAAATCCTACTTATCGCGCGCACATGTGTGTGTGTGTGTGTGTGTGTGTGTGTGTGTGTGTGTGTGTGATTTTCTCAGTTTACTACAACATAATGGGTTTACACATCTCTCATTGTGCTTCGATCTCGTCATTCCCCGCCCTCCCCCCACCCCCCATTACCCTCTTTTATCCTCCCTGTTTCCCTCTGACTGATTCCCTTCCTTCCTCCAGATAGGTCTGTCTGCTTTTTTACCACATATATTTCATGACTCCACCCCAGCCTTTAACATCTCTTCCTCCCTTCTCATGATCCCCTTCCTTGTTTGTCTGTGCGCATGTGCAGGTATACATGTATATATAGGGACTGGAGAGATGGCCCAGTGTTTAAGAACATTTGCTGCTCTTGCAGAGGACACAAGTTCAGTTCCCAGCACCCACATTTGGTGGCTCACAACCTCGTATAATTCCAGTTCTAAGAATTCCCACACCCACTTCTGGCCTCCACAGACACCCACACATACACACATGTGAGATATATACACACACACACACACACACACACACACACACACACACACAAGCAGGCATATGCTCACACACATAAGTTCAAATTTAAAAATAAAATCAGTATTTAGATAAATAAGTATACAAATGTATGTATATGTATACACACATAATTTTAAATTAGTTTCTACATTTAGAAGAAACATGGTACTTGTCTTTCTGAGCCTGGCTTCAACACAATCCCCACCACATTTCAACAACATTTTTTTTTTTACAAAACTGAATAGCAATTCTAAAATTCATATAAAAAGACAAAAGACCCCAAATAGCTAAAGCAATGCTAGAAATGTCATAATCCCCAGACTCATAATACCTGACCTCAAACTGTATGACAGAGCCATAGTTTTCTCTATAAATTAAATATGTATTATATATAAAACCTATAACTATATAACTATAAATAAATATGTCAACAGAACAGGATAGTAGATCCAGAAATAAGCACACAGACATAGCCACCTATTTGACATAGGGAGGCCAAGTTGACACTGGAGAAAAGACAGCCTATTTAACAACTTGGAAAACTAGAAGAATATGGAGTTAGATCTGCCTCACCTCACACAGAATTCAGTTTAAAATGAATCCAAGACCTGCATGTAAGACTTAAAGCTTTGAGACTGCTAGGAGAAAACATTTCAAGATAGAGACATAGGTAAGAACTCCCTGAGTCAGACTCCAAAAAAGCAGGAAATGATCAAGAATTAACAAGTGGGTCTGAGCAAGTGGGGTTTGCCAGTAATCCCAACACTCAAAGACAGGAGGATCTTTGTGAGTTCAAGGCCAGCTTGGTCTATATGGTGAATTCCAAGCCAGCCAGGGCTACATAGTGAGACCCTGTCTCACACACATTTAAAAAAAAAAAAATGACAAATAGGATCAAATGAAATGTAAAAGCTTCTGTATAAGGCTGGATGTGGTGACACATGCCTTTAATCCAGGAAGTGGAGGCATGCAGATCTTTGCTGAGGTCAGCTAGGTCTACTTAAAGGGTTCCAGGCCAGCCACAGCTACAGTGAGACCATGTCTAAAACAAACAAACAAAAAACAAACAAACAAAAAAGGTGTGGTGGATCCAATACTAGGGAGAAGAGGAAGGAGGATCTCTGCGAATTCTACCTAGCAAGTTCCAGGTCAGCCAGAGACACAAAGTGAGTCCCTGTCTCAAAAAAAAAAAATAATAATAATAATAATAATAATAATAATAATAATAATAATAATAATAAAATAATAATAATAAAGGAAGGAAGACTTAATAAAGCTTTTATGTTTTGTTTTTTTGAGTTTTGTGCTGTGTTCTTCTTTGTAAAGGAAACAGTCACAAAAGTGAAAAGAAAATGTAAAGATTGGGGGCAAAAGCTCTGCCAAATATATAAATATACATCAAACAATGGATTAGCATGCAGGCTATATAAAGAACAGCAAACACATACACACACACACACAATATTCTCTCAATAAATTGGCTAATAAACTGAATATTTAGCTTTCAAAAGAATAAATATAAATATTCAGTAAATTCTTGGAAAAGTATTCAATATCCTTAGCTACTGGAGAAAAGGAAAGACCAATCAACCCAGTCAAAGTGGCTATCATAAAGAAAGCAACAACAAACAAACAAACAAACAGTGACAAGGCTGTGTTGATGGGGGTGGGGAGGTGAACGTCCATATTGGCAGTCTGTACGGACGCTAGATTCCTTAAAGAAAAGAAAAGCCTAAAAGAAAATTGGGCATCGTAACAAACATCTTTAATCCCAGCACTTCAGAGGCAGAGGCGGGCAGATCTCTAGATCTATGAGTTTAGAGGCTAGCCTGGTCTACAGAGTGAGTTCCAGGACTACATAGAGAAACCCTGTCTCAAAACAAAACAAAACCAAAAATTAAAAGTAAATTATCATATTACCTAGCTATGCCCCTCTGATGCACTCACCCTAAGTCAACATGCCACATAGATTCTCCCCAGTTGTGTGTAGTCTCGAACCGGCAACAACAGACAGAAATGGAAAACCCCTAGTTTCAGCAGTAGTGTCTTCCTCTTCCCACTGACCTAGGTAAATGATTCCCACCCACATCACATATGAGAGGTGAAACTGAGCTGAGGCTATCAAAACTGACACATTGAACTTTCAGCTCAAATGGTGGGAGGCTCTCGGGCAAATTCCTGATGTTGCCTCTCAAGAAGGAAGGGAAATGGGTCGGCCTGAGGTGAGACTCATCGCAGGTTAGTGTGCGGACTCCCTTCTCAAGGCTGCGGCAGAAAATTGCTCCATTCATTCACAGCTCCTGCATAGATCTGTGAAATTACATTTGTCCCTTTGAACAATGCTTTCTGTGCCACAGAAAACCAGCTGGAGTCAAAGATAACAGCTGGGGATGTCCCCTCCAGTCAGCTGGTAAAAGCCAGTTTCAAACGGATTTAAGTGCATTCAAATGAGCAATGTAACGGCCTCCGCTGTCCTGGGAGTTCTAACTGCATGGTAGCTTCAGATACTCACATGTCTGGAGAATGAAGTACCTACAGGTGTCTCACATGTAAGATGAAAGAGAGCCCTGTGGGAAGGGGAGGGCTCTCATCCATCAGTGCTACTGGGGTCCTAGAGAGCACTCCCCCAAGCCATGGTCACAAGATCACACAATCCGTGTCCTCCTTTGAAGGTGTTTCTTTCAAACAGTGCAGAACAGCACTGCTCATCGGCATAACTGCTAGCTGGACTGTCCTCCTTGTCCGCATCCTCCCACCCACCGTCCCAGATTCAAACCAACCTTTTTGTATTGTCCGGGCAGCAGATTCTCCACTATCTCGCTGAGGTGGTAGAAGGAGGGTCTCTTCTCAGGTTCACTATTCCAGCACTGTACCATAATCTCATAGCTGCAGAGGCAGAGCTCAGAGTGAGTGTGGCCATGGCCTGTAGACGTCAGCCACCCCGCAGACCCCTGGGGCGTGGACTTGGGTCCAAGGGTGGGGAGGAAGCTTACACTTCACTAGTGGCATGGTCAGGTTTGGCCATCCGGTATCCACTCTTGATCTTATTGTAGAAAGTAGAATCAACCATCATGCCAGGGTAAGGTGTGCCACCTACAAGCCAAAAGAGATAATCAGATGACAGAGGGTTTATCCTTGTACCACACATCTTTGATCCTGAAGCCCTGATGGCCTGATTCCTGTAGGTTATCATCTCCTTGATTCCAGAGGACTCAGACTTGCCACAGCAGCCCTGGTTGATCAAATCCAAGCGTCTTGGGCAATTTTAGAACAAAATTCACTAACACACTTACTAGTGTTTCTGACAACCACATCTAAATGCAAACGCACGAACAAGGCAAAGAGGTGTTCTAAGCCACTAAAGAATATCATCTTCTTCAGAAGTGTTCACACAATTACAGCCCAAGTCAAATCTAGGACCTGGAATGTCCACAGTCTTGCTGTTTAAGGGCATACAGGGGCCTCAGAAAAAGGAGAACTGGAGAGGGGTAGCAGTGTGTGGAACAGCCAAGGCCAAGTCAAGATCAATTCCCTCTCTGAAGCTTCCAAAACCACTCCAAGACTCCTCTGTGCTTCCTCTGAACCCACATTACAGCTTACAGAGTTTACCTATAAGTGTGTAATCTGTATGTCCCCGAATCCAGTCAAACCTCACCACTCCCTTACGACCCTCCCTTGGCAGCAGACACCTGATTTGTTCAGGCCCCAATGACAAGGACGTTTTTTTCTCTTTGAGACGTGGAGTTATATACCCTGCGGGTTCCCTGCCACATCACCTTTCGCCTGGGCATCATTCATCACCAAGTAAGGAGGAAGAACTGTTGGTGAGCCCTCTAATCGAGTCCAAAATGAAAAGGTAGGTGTCATTGGAAACACTTCCCATGGGGGCAAATGACTCTGGCACAACCAGAGTGATGGTGACCAGGGGTGAGGAACCAGCCCACGGAGACCCCTTCTGGATCTGCTCAGCCTACGTCAGACATGGTAGGGATAAACCTGTAGAGTGAGGCTGCAGTGTGACTGGTTGACACTGCATATGTCGCCCTGGATCTGGAACAGACACATGTCCTTCTGGTGCTGTTCGGAATGAGCCACACTAGCAGTCAAGCTCTTACCAAGGGAAAAGATTTCCCACAGCAGAATGCCGTAAGACCAGACATCACTCAACGTGGTATAGAGGTTGTCGAAGATGCTCTCGGGTGCCATCCACTTCACAGGCAGGAAAGTCTATGGGGAAGGAGAGAGGAAATTAACCCACAGACTGTGCTCTGATATCTGAAGAAGCAGAAACAAAAAGGGGTTCTCCCTGGGCTGGGAATGATGCATTAAAGATCCTACCTGCACCCTGTCTCTCATGTCTCTCATGTGTTTACTGTTCACCGGTAACTAGGTATGTTGTGTGTGCATGTGTATTTACATGTGTATATGTGCCCCTGTGTAGGCAAGTGCTTGGTGCATGTGTGCATGCATGTGGAGGCCAAAGATTTCCACTGTTTTCCTCAGAATTCAGCCCACATATGTTCTGGAGATCAAACTCAGACACTCGTGCTTACATAGCAAACACCTCACTCACGGAGCTCTCTCTCTAGCCCCACTGGGTAGATTCTTAATAATGGACAAAGAATGGTCAACGTCACTTCTCATATCTTCTGAGGGAATAGTATACTAAAAATATTTAACCTTCAATTTACCATTAAAGTGTGACCTTTGACCAGACCAGTTTTCAGGTGACCATAGGAACAAAACTAAGAATAGATACAGCATCCTGGAAACCAGTGTCAGCTGCCAAGCTGTAAGAAATAAGTGGCGATTTTCCACCACCAAAAGACAAGGCCCTCAAAGTGTCTCTTTTGCAAAGGTGGTCCAGGCTTCAGGTGAAATACTAAGTCTGGGCAGATATAGAGCACAGCACCGCCATGCTAGCATCCTCCCCTACACACCCCTCCCCCCGGACTATGAAGAAACAGTAGACATTCATAACCTTAGGTAAGAAATCATTTCCACCCAAGTTTAGCAACTTGTTCAGGGTGCCTGGGGAGAGCCACGGCTACAGTCATTGAGCATGAGTCTGGGGCACAGAGCACGAAGAGAGACCACTGTCCCTCTCTAAGTTGAGGCTGCAGCCCTGTAAGCTGTCTTACACCAGTGGAGCAGAGTGACATATAATTGTACCAATGGGTGACAGATGTGTCCTAAGCTACCTATGTGCTTACAAGCTGAAGGGATTGAGAGGGCAGTTCAAGTAGACAATGAGACCATTGCCAGAGAAACAGTGGCATTCTAGTTATGGAGGCTGGACCACTGACCAAAGAATACACATCGAGGGACCCATGGCTCAGACTACATGTGTGGCAGAGTATGGCCTTGTTGGCCATCAGGGGGAGGAGAGGCCCTTGGGCCTGAGGGTGTTAGAGGCCCCAGTAAAGGGGAATGTCAAGGTGGGAAGACAGGAGTTGGTGGGTGGGTGGGTGGGAGGTGGAATTCCCTCATAGAGGAGGGGGAGGGGGAGGGGATAGGGGGTTTCCAAAGAGGAGGCCTAGAAAGGGGGAAACATTGGAAATGTAAATAAAGTATCAAAAAAGAAATTAAAAAAAAAAAAGAAATCTTAATGTTCTCAAGGTTAAACTTCCTGTTGGAAATCTGGTAAGAGCTTAAAACCTAGAGATCTCCCTGGAAATGAATGCTTGTATATGTGTGTACATACTTGATTTATTAGAAATTAACTCATACTGGGCGTGTCTAATTTTTTCCAGTTTTGCATATGTGGGTGTTTTGCCTGCAATGTCTGTATGCCACATGGATCGGAAGCCAAAAGATGGCATCAGATCCCTAGACCTGTAGTTACAGGCTGTTGTGAGCTGCCACCTGAGGGTTGGAAATTGTACCCAGATCCTCTGAAAGAGCAGCAAATGCTCTTCTTAGCCAGTGAGCCATCTCTCCACTCCCTGATGGGTGCTTACGTAGGTGAAGTGCGTCTATGGCACTGGGTGTGAATTACCTAAATCACTCCGTTGTAGCAACTTAGGAAATGGGTGAAGTTGCAAACAGAGAAACTAAGGCATGGAATAGACAAGAAACTTGACCAAACAGCAGCCCTAGAATAGGGTGGAGCTGACACCAGGCCGTCTGACTGCTAAAGGTAAGCTTTCCCTATGAGTCCTCTGGAACCGCTGATAACTGGCTCCGGAATGAAGAAATGAAAGAACTTCAGAGATTAAAGGGGTGGGGGAAGAAAGACCGAGGACGAAGGGAACGTACACTGCCTTTTGACACGTAGTTGGAATCATGCATGATGTCCCTGGCCAGGCCAAAGTCACAGATCTTCACAATTTTCCCTTGTGCCAGAAGGACATTGCGGGCAGCCAGGTCCCGGTGGACACACTACGTGGAGAGGAAAGAAACCACTTCAGCATGGCTCCAGCTCAGGCCAGGTGGCAGCACTCCTGCCAGACTGACCAGTCCATGAGGGGCACTTAAAAGGTGCCCTGGCAAGAAGGCCTTGCCCTCCCTTCCCGACTCCTCCTGAGGGACAAAGGGTTCTGGAGAAAAAAGACTCCCAGTGATGTCACACTGTGAGCCTGTCTGGGGAAGCGACAGAGGTGGGTTAAACTGAGAAGCCACTGTTACTCTGGCTCTAAGACCTTCCTCCTAGAATTTCTTTCCATGCCCCTCCCTCTGAAGCTATAGCTGGGTCTGAAGAGATCTCTGGGCCTTGAACTTACATTTTTCGAAGCTAAAAACTCCATTCCTCGGGCGACTTGATAGGTGAAGCTCAGTAAATCCAGCAAAGTCAGACCCTCGGAGTCATCATCCGAAAGGAGATTTTTTACTTCTGAGTCTGTGGAAATGAGTCAAATATGTTGGTGTTGGGTGAAAGCATGTACCCAGACATCCCCCTTGTCTGGCGGGTTGCAGAAGCTTGTCCAAAGATCTCTCCCGAACGCATTTTGTCATAATTTTTAGACTTTACCAGGTACAGAAACTATACAAAGGAGGCTGGATGTGGCTCAGTGGTGGAGCATTTGCCCAGGAGGCATGAGGCACACATTTCAACCCCTAGTACTATAAAAATAGAAAGAAAAAATAATAATAGTTCTTTCTTCCAAAAGAAATATATACACAGGTTGAGCATTCCCAACCCAAAATCCTCAATCTAAAATGCTTCAAACATCCAAAACTTATTTAGCACCAGCGTGATGGTGAAAGCATCCCCATGCCAGACTTCATGTGACAGATCACAGTCAAAACACAAGCACACTAAAAAAAATATTGTATAAAATTACTGTCAGCTATGTGTCTGAGGTGTGCATGAAACAGACATGAATTTGTACTTAGACTTGGCTCCCAAACCCAAGATATCTCATTATGTATATGCAAATATTCCAAAATCTGAAAAAAAAATTCAAAACACATTCAGTTCCAAGCATTTCAGATAGATATTCATCCTGCATGCACGAACACAAACCTGGGCGGGGCCGGGGAGCAGTTATACACATAAGGTCAGGCAGACCAACCTCCACAGGTTCACAGACAGATCGGCATTGCCTTGAATTTCACTTTCCATCTAGACACATCACCTCAGCCATCTTGGAGACTCGGTCTTTATTCCCCCCCTTTTCCCCTACACACACACACACACACACACACACACACACACACACACACACACACACACACACTGACATCGTCCGTGATGAATTTGAGGTTTGCTTTCTTTCCTTTTATGCTTTGTGTATAATTTGCCAGTTACATCACCTACTGAACAGACCGGGCAGCTATCCCCAAGGACGGTGCCCATGAGCCGGCATCGACCTCCCCTTGTACCCTGCCCACTGTCCCTCATTCATCCCATCTAGAAGGACCCTGTGGATTTTGAGGCAGGCAATCTAGGCCAGCAGTTCTCAATACTTTTTGATGATTCGCAGGCCAGGGATGAACGGCTTCAGCCATTCATTTTTTTTTTTTCCAACCAGCTACGGGAAGGCCAGAAAACTGCGGTCTGCCTGCCAGCAGGACCCAGGCCGAGCATGACTCAGGTCCCTTCACTCTGGTGCCAAGTCCACCAGCAATCTCTGCCCGGGAAAGCAATGTAAACTATTTTTAACCATTTGGGAGTGGGAAGGAAGCCCTGTTCCAACAGCTCTCATTGTATAAACTTTAAGAACTGTTTGGAAGTTCACCCATTTGGCAATGCGAAGTGAATGGAGCTGCAGATACGGAAACTGTTATTCCAAACTAAGTTTTGCAGAACAAGCTCGCCCTTTTTAATGGATTGTACCTTTCACTTAAGAACCCTGAAAGCATTCAGAGCATGCTAGAGATTTTTCAAAAAGTCTCCATGGCAGCTGAACATTTTTGCAGCAGCTGATGAGAAGTTCAACCCCACCCCCCACCCAAAAAAAACAGAATCACAGAAAAAGCTCAGACCTGTCTAGACATTGCTCACTTAGAGTGTATGGTCAAGCAAGGGCCCTGGAGTGGCCACGCCAGAGTAGGCATGAGGTGGCCCATCTGGCGTGGCATCACCCGTGGCACCCTGGAGTTTACAAATGAACTCATCCCCAGCACAGTTTTCAGAACAGAAGGGGTTGCTTTCAAACCAAAGTCAATAGAAAACACTTGTCAGAAACTGCAACCTCAAACTGTCTACTCTCCGGTCACTGTCGCAACTTGTACCTTAGGAGAGCTAAAAGCCAGGACTGTGGAGCTCACGGAAAAAGAAACCATGAAGAAATAATGTCAGATTGCCAACTTTCAGATTGGCCATTGAGAAAACACCAATTATCACCACTTCCGTTTTTTAACAAAAGACATGTTAACAAGCAAAGACCATCACAGCAGAATGAATTATTTATTTAAAACCACTACATTTAAAGTCTGAGAAATGGATTACATTATATCTGTCTTTATTCTTTATTATTATTTTTACAATAGTATATACTTTTTCTTCAGTGCCAGAGAAGGAACTGCGCACACGCGAGGCAAGCAATATACCATAGGGCTACACCAGCAGCCCCGTGTCTTTATTCTTTTCACTCACAGAGCACAAATCTACAAAAAGGTATCTAGGCCCAGCTGCACAGCCCTGCACTTAGGGATCACGCAGCTTGCCAGAGCTACCTGCCATCCCAGCTTCCCTTCCTCTGAGTAGCAAGTTAAACCACAGAAAGTTCATATTTGCCAGAATGAGCAGAGGCATTTTTACCTAGCATGGATTTCTTCTTATAGGAGGCTGGCCGATCATACAGCGATCTCTGGATGTCAGAGTATTTAGAAACCTCTTTCCTTTCAAGCATGGGCACATACTGTGTGGTGTCAGCTTGCTTCATGTCCATGTAGTCGCCATTATTTTCAAAAGACAAAATCACATAACTGTAAATAAATAAATAAATAAATAAATAAATAAATAAATGTCACCCTGGGTGGCCTCTAATGCAGTCACTCAATAGATAACTAAACACATGCTAATCTGGGTACCTACAGTGTGCCATTAACTGAGGGAGGTATCAAGGGCTCGGAGATGAGCATAAACAACCCCCATGTGCACACTGCATGGGGTGGTCCAGACAGACAGATGAACAGTAAGCAGTCATGAGTCCATGGGTCATCTCAAACCCAGGTGTGCTGGGAAGGGGGGATGATTCTGATGACATGGAAGGAAAATGTCCATCCGGGACTAAGCAAGAGTCCGTAAAACCGATACTATCTAAACAGAAGGGAAACACTGTAGGACTGGCTGGGATCCCCAAAAGGAAGTCGCCATGATTCTTCATGTTTTATTTACTTCTCTGTCTTCTACACATCCTCATAAGGAGCAGAGACATCCCCAAGAGCCACAGGGAAGTCAAGGTGGGGCTACATTCCCAAAAACACACAAAATGTTCTTTCTGAGTCTGCTACACTGAAACACTGAAAACTTCATGACGGGAAGGCAGTCATTGTCCCCTGAGGGTTCAGTGGCCATGTGGCCATGTGGCTCAGACACATAGTTCCTGTGATTCAATAAACTGAGCACCCATTAGGAGCCCATTAAGTAACTTAATAGCTAAGCCCAGCACTTGAGAGGCAGAGGCAGGTGGATTTCTGAGTTCGAGGCCAGCCTGGTCTACAGAGTGAGTTCCAGGACAGTCAGGGCTACACAGAGAAACCCTGTCTCAAAAAACCAAAAAAAAAAAAAAAACAAAAAAAAAAAAACAAAAGTAACTTAATAGCGTGGGAGGTCCTTGTACTCTCAGGGGTCTTTACAGCCACTTGTAAGTTTTAACAGTAGAGAGAAGTGAGTATCAATGGTCCAGGTTCAGCAAGGATCAACAGCTCACCCTGGGGGTGAGCACTCATGACATCCTTTGCCAGAGCAGCATTGACATGTCCTGACAAAGAGAATGGCTCTCAGAAGGATCCCTGCCTCCCTGTCATTCAAAACTATCAGTACAGCCTTCCCATGTGATGACCTAGTCCAAGACACCTGCAGATATGTCCCCATCCACACTGACACGGATGGCTAGGTAGGCTCCCAGCCTTGGGACCTCCGGTGCTGGCCTAGAATCTGCAGGCCTGGAGTTTGTCAGGACAGGCTTTTCTCCATGTATGAGGCTGTGACAAGGACACATGTGCTCCCCTCAGATTTACCTCCTTGTGCTCTCGTCTGCAGGATTCAATCCAAAGATGTCCAGGTCTTTCTTTGGCTTCTCTGGGTGTCGGCTCATGAAGCTATCTCTGTTCTTATGCAAATAGTTGACCAAATCCCCATAGAAGCAGTATTCTGTGATGATGTAAATGGGACCTATGGGGACCAAACAGGTATAAAAATGGAGACTAGAAAGAAGCCATGATGCTCTGAACCAATGAACTTCCAAAAAGTCAGGGGAACCAATGAACTCCACTTACGAGCTTTATACTCAGGAGGCATGTTTGGGGTGCAGAGAGGAGAATCTGTGCCTGAGATTGGTTCAAAAGTTTCCACAACAAAGAGCACTCCCAACACCCCCTCAGGCCCAGGACAAGGAGCCTACCTGACTTGGTGCAGGCTCCCAGCAAATTCACAATGTTCAAATGTGGTCCCAAGTGAGTCATGATCTTCAGCTCAGACATGAGAGCTTGCTTCTCACTAGACCTGGCTGTGGCTGTTGAAGTAAACCAGATTTTAGTACAACTGAACTCCCTACTCCTGGGTCTCAGAAAAACACATCTAACCTTGTGATTCAATATTATTTATTTACCAAGAGTCTAAAAGAAGAGCACTAGGTGATCTCCTCAGTCTAGACTACTGACCGTGTGTGTGTGTGTGTGTGTGTGTGTGTGTGTGTGTGTGTGTGTGTGTGTGTGTGTGTGTATGTGTGTGTGTGTGTGTGTCCTTGCCTACAAATACACATGGAGGCCAGAGGCTGACATTAGGATATCTTCTTCAACTGTTTCCACATCTTATATTTCGAATCAGGGTCTCTCACTGAACCTGAGAGCTTGCCAAGTTGAGCAACCTAGCTGGCCAATGAGCTTCCAGGATCCACCTGCCTCAGCCTGCCTCCCGGCAGTGCTGGGGCTATGGGAGCACACCACCACTTCTGGTTTCCTGTATGGATGCTGGGGAATCAGAACTCAGATCCTTATGTTTGCACAGAAAGCACTTTTACCCATTTAGCCATTCCCCAACCCCATAGTCTCTAGTCTTAAAGATTAAAAAAAAAAAAAAAGTCACTAAAAATGAGAGCATCTGATTTTTAACAATGAGGGATGAGAGCAAAAGAAGCCTAATTGGGGGAGGTGGGCTAAATCTGAATCCACATAAAACTTAGAGTCCAAAGAATCACAATATAATAATATTATTATTATTACTTTTTATTACTACTACTACTACTACTACTACTACTACTACTACTACTACTACTACTACTACTACGTAGTTCCACGTTCAAAGAATCCCTGGGAAGAAACACTTACGTTTTAGCATCTTCACAGCCACCTTCATTACGGGCTGGGACCGGCTTAATCCATAAGCTGTGCCTTCAACCACTTTCCCAAATGCACCGGATCCCAAGATCCGACCTGTGGGCAAACAGAACCATCAACACCAGCTCCAGGCTCCTCAGCTTTACTGGCAGAGGCCCGTGCACATTGGTGTACAGCTGGGTGGGTGTTTCTCCTGTATTGAGTAAGCCTAATTATTCCTCCAAGTCATCATGTCAAAAAAGAATTGAGCCCACAGGGAAGGGAATTAGTGTAATTGCTTTTGTCAAACAGCATTTGCAGTGGAAAGGAAAACACAGCCCTCCCTGGTGTGAGCATGGGCTCCCGTCAGGCCCTGGGCCCCCGTGCACTTGCCTCCATGGCTTCTACCCAACCCCCTGGCTCTCGACCCTTCTGTTTCTCAGATGCACACAGAGGCAACCTTTGCATTAACAAATCCTTAACCACTGGAAATCTGTATTCCAAATGCCACTGATTCTGAGGAATGTACAACTGAAAACTTGAACTACTCTCCTTTGTCATAAAGGAAGGTCCTTGTACCAGAGGCTGTACGTGCCAGCAAGGTCCCTGGACCAGAGGCTGTACGTGCCAACACAGCCTTTCTTTGTGTAGAGAGACAAAGAAATCAAAGCTGTTGTCTCCACTCTTAAAGAGACTGCGGTCTAAGGGTTTTGGTTTTTGTTTCTTTTTTTTTTTTCCAGGAAGCCAGTCTGATCATGGGCAGCCCAGGCACAGAAAGACACCAAGAGTGGACATGCCTGCTCTTCCGGTCTGCAGCTCCAGCATCTATGCCTAGAGCATCCATGCTGTTGTTCCTCCAGCAACTTGGCCTTGCCAAGAGGACAGGAGCAACGTGCTGGATAGCAGGGCCTCTGTTCCTCCCCAAGCCCCACCTCCTCACACACCCGCTCCCCACCGATTTTATTCCTTTTTACCTTCTCTAAGCTCTGTGTGCCTTTCTGGGAAACAGTGGTGGAAAATCTAATAAAGCACAGGTGTAAGCAGGGAAGCTCTGCTGGCCTTCAGCTTGAATGACTAAGATCCTAGCTCTGCTGTACTTTGGATTCAGACAGAAAGACAGGCAAGCAGGTAGACAGGCAGACAGACAGACAGACAGACAGACAGACCGATAACTAAAAAACTGCATCTGGTGAGGCCCTTGATTGCTACATAGCCCCCAAAGAGCTAAGTTCCCTTTTATGGTTTGCTTTAAAGTGTGTGTGTGTGTGTACATGTGCATAGATGGAAGGTGGTTGATTTGGGGGCTTTGAGACAGGATCTCATATCAAAATCTCTACGTAGTTAAGGATGACCTTGAACTCCCAATCCTTCTGCCTTCCTGGGATTAGAGGCATGTACTACAACACCAGCATATATTTTTCCATCCTATCCTATATGTACATAAAGAAGTATTTCAAGAATCCTTAAAACGGACATAGCTCACCAAGTTCTCTCACTTCTCAGCTAGTCCTCTTCAGTTATAGAAATTTAATTCACTTTTCTATTGCAACATCTTTGCCAGGTCAAAATCATTCCAATGATACAATTAAGAGTTTCTTTCCTTTTGGCATTTTGCTATATAGTGTCTCATGTAGCCCAGGCTGGCCTGAAACCCAGGATGACACTGAACTCAGGATCCTTCTGCTTCTGTCCTCCTAGTCCAAAATTATAGGTGTATACTACCATGCCCAGTGCAGTAACTCCTTTTTTAGTTTTGGGGGTGTACTAACTCCTTTTTTAGTTGTAGGGTAGAATCTGAGGCCTTACAAAGGCTAGACAACTTCTTGACCCCTGACTTCCCCTACTCAGCCCCAGTGAGCTCATCATGCTCAAGATGACCATGTAGCCCAGGCTAGTCTTGAACTCACAGTCCTCCATCTTCAGTCTCCTCAGTGCTGGGATGAAGAGTGTGAGCCACCATATCTAGATCTGTGAGTAGAGATCATGTCCCCAATTCTGCCCCAGGTCTGTACCTAGCAAGCTATGTAGGAGACACTAGGCTCCTGGGAAGTTACCCTCACAGAAACTTACCAAGTACTAGTCCATCTCTCGGGAATTCCCATCTGGAGTCATAAGGCAGCTGCATGGGGTCCACATAAATATACTCATGTCCGTCGGGGCTGATTGACTCAATGACCCTCCAGCGAATTTCATACCGAGGTTTCTGTAATAACCAGGGCAGGTAACTGGTGAATTACCAGTGTCTCCAGGCAACTGAACTTCACTACAGAACCAAAGGGACTGGACCTGGAAAAATCTATCATGGTTCTCCACACATGGAATTACCAAACCCCTTCTCTGAACCACTGAAAGATACAGCCGGTCCTATTCTAATGGCTCCGAAAACTCACCTGCTTCCAAATGACAACCAGGACAATGAGAGAGACAATGACAATCACCAACAGCACCAGCACCGCCGCCGCCACCGTGAGTTCAGATCGCAGGGCTGGGGGCAACACAGAGATACAGTAGAGCATTTCCTCAGTTATTCGTGGATGACAGAATAAGATGGCGGCGGGGCAGAAAGAAATCAACTGGGGCTATCTCCCTGCTGGTGGGGAAGTATCCAGGATCCCCAGTCACTTTAGGGGTGGCCTGTACCATCTCTCAAACACTTGTACCCTTGCAATTAAATGTGTGTGATTCTTCCCTGGGACAAAGCATTTCCAAAGACACTTCAAGGATCTCCTTTTGGACAATTTGAACCGAGACGATGAAGACTGAAAACAAACTGGGAGTGGCTTTACTGGCAGAAGCATCCACCTCATAAGTTTCAGAGTAAAGGTGAATTTTGCCTTTTGTTTCTCTTCTTATGGCTTTATTCCTTTCTTTGTTTCTGACTCAAACCTGACTCACCTGTTCTGAGGAGCGAGAGACAAGAGCTCCTTCCTCACTTTCTATCCCTTCAGCCCAGTGCTCAGACGACTGAGGCTTAGCTATGCTCTACATGACAAGCAAAACTGTCTGCAGCTCTGCAAATGCAGCCGTGTGCAACCTAAAGGTCCTGACAGTAAGAGCACTGCTTCAAGTGCAGACAGAGCTGAGCTTCTCTCTTGGAACCTTTGTTACTATGTGAGCCCTGTCTGGGATTCCACACCCCACCTGAGGAGCACAGGGCCTGGCTGGTGATCTGGAGCTGTCCTGCCTACTGAGAAACTCACTGGGAGCCACCAACTTCAGCTCTCGGTTCCCAATGCCAAGGTCGTTCTTTGCCAGGCATCGAACTGCGATGGTCTCTTCCACCTTGGCGAAGGACACTCGACCCTCCACAGTGCTCCGGCCTCGGCGATGGAACTCTGTGATAATATTCGAGACATTGCTGGCCAAAACTGTCCACGAGGTGTCATTATTACATCTACAGAGAATGGAACACAAATGAAGACCTGATTACCACAAATGAAGACCTGATTACCAGGCATCCCAACGACCGGTGACCCTTCCACACTGCCGACCCTGCACATATTTGGGGGTTGCCACAGGTTGGCTTTCCCATTTTATGGTGCATGTTCACATTAAAATTTGTTTGCACCTGCTCATGAGGAATCATGTGGCCAACCAAAGTTAATAGTTTGTGGAGGAGGCAGATAAATTCCACAAAATATAACTACCTATCTCAAATCTTGGACTTGTGAGCAAACTGAGAAGATCGCATCAAACCTGTTCAATAATGCAAATTTCCCACTCCTTCGAAAATATCCTCCCTCCTCGTCCTCCACCCCAGGATGGGCTTCTACTGGGTCCCTAGGGCTGCAGTCGTCTTCTGGGTTAAATCATTACACCTGGAGATCCCAGCACCCAAGTCACTCCACAGAAGAGCAGCAAGAAGCTTCACTTTCAGCAGAGACACACTCAAGGCCTGAAAACAGCTAGCTGTCGTGGGGAGAATTGTGAGCACACGGTTCATGGGCCTACCTACGAAGGTGGAGGAGGGGCCAGAGAGATGGCCCAGCAATGAAGAGCTCATACTGCTCTTATGGAGGACTCACGTTCGGTTCCCAGCACGCCTACTAAGACGCTCACACCACCTGTTACTCCAATTTCAGGGCATCCAGTGCCCTCTCCTGGCTTCCAAAGAACACATGGGGGTGAACAGTCATGTGGTCATGGCTCTTGGCTCTGTTTGCATTGCCAGTCTAGCCACTGAGACAACGTTTACGGTAAGAAATAAGAAATGTGAGCTGGACAGGGGTGGTGGTGCACACCTGCAACCCCAACATCTGGGAGAGCAAAGCAAGAGGATTTTTCATTTGAGGTCAACATGGGCTGCACAGTGAGTAAGACCTTGTCTCACAACAGGACTGCAAACGTGTGTGTGTGTGTGTGTGTGTGTGTGTGTGTGTGTGTGTGTGTGTGTGTGTGTGTGTGTATTACATTGGCTGATGCAGTTAAAAATCCATGAACAAGAGTGGTTCTTCCAATTCTTCTTGTCTTCACATTAGAGACCATTTTTAAAGAGAAATAGGAAAACAATGAAGAATAAAATAGGAAAATAAAGGTCCTTTGCACACACACACATCAAGAGATGGAATCCACTTTCAGAAACCTATTGTATAGTGTGTGAGTAATAGGAGCCTTGGGCCGAGGAAGAATCACAAATTACAAAAAGAGGTCAACCAAAGCAATACACTGCACAAGAGGCCCTTTATGTCATGGAAGAAACATTCTGACCACACAAGAAGAGGGAACATCTGGTTTCCGTACTTCTTAATGTCCTTGCAGACCATCCACTCGATGTCCGGAAGAGGGGTGCCTTCAGCCGTGCACCTCACAGTCTGTCCCCCACCAGAGCCATGGTGGTCATCCACGAGCTCCAGAATGGATGCAGGAACTGGGAGAGGAAAGGAGAAGTCAGGGCTGAGCAGTTCTTGTCCCTGGCTATGGAGGGACATCCCTCCGAGGACTGCTCCCATGGGTTCAGAAATGGTCCTCCAGGGAGCGGTCGTGTAGACAGACGGAAACAACTCCAGCTTGAACTGACCCGCTCAGTTAACAGCAGCTCAGTGTCAGTGCTTGGGGGCTTTGCGCCTGGATGATTCAAATCTGACGGAGGGAGGGGAGAAATGCCTACGGTCCTTCCATTGGAAGGCAAGGGAGATCCTCTGACTGTCTTTGCATTTGGGATTTGACCAATGGCTTGACAAAAGCAGCCTTCACTCAAATGCATCTGGGGGACATTATTAGATCTGAAAGACCTTTTCACCCAATTGTAGTCAAATAAGTTAGAGACAGGCAAGTGTTTGCTGGCAGCTGTGTATATGCACCACATTCAGGTCTGGTGTTTGTGGAGGCCAGAAGAGGACATCAGATCCCCTGGAACTGGAGTCAGGGAGGCTGTGAGCCACCACGTGGGTGCCGGAACCTGAACCCCAATCCTCTGCAAGAACAGCCAGTGTTCTTAATCATTGAGCTATCTCTCTAGCTCCTTGACTTGTTTCTAAAACATGGGATTCCTTTACCAAATGATAATAATAATAATAATAATAATAATAATAATAATAATAATAAATAGAAGAACAAGAACAAGAAGAAGAAGAAAAACAAGAACAAGGAGCTAGAAAATATACAATTTTTAGTTTACCTTTATATACTTTAATTTAAAGTAAATAATAATTTAAACTACATAAAGCTAAATAAATGTTAAAAATAAATATTAAATATTATAAAAAACTAAACTAAATAAAAATCTGAACTATATAAGAAGACATATTTTCATTTAAAATTTTTCCTCAGAACATATTTTTCTCCAAAAGTGTTTCAGATTTCAGACCTTTTCAGAAGTTGGGTCCTAATGAGATAGATGTCTTAGGGAAGGACTCAGCCTACATAGGTAATTCATTTATATCTCACATGCGCCTTATACACATAGCCAGGTGGTAATATTTTTATGTGCCTGAATATTTTCTGACCTGTCACAAGATGTCAGGTCAGGATGTTCCACTTGTGACATCGTGTGAACACCCAAAATGTTTCAGATTTTGAGCTAGATGTGGTGGCACGTGTCTGGATCTTAGCACTTAGGAGGCCAAGGCACGAGGCTAGCCTGGGCTACATACAGAGACTCTATCTCAACTCCGCCCCTGTTATAAAACAAAGTTTCAAATTTTGGAGCATTTCAGAGTTTTTTATGAGGAATGTTCCAAGTGGCCCTGAATTTTCTTACCTAGAGTGGACAGTTCAAATGTGTAACTCTTCACGTCATCGTCATTTTGGACTATGATGGTATAATGGCCGCTGTCTTCTTCTTTAGCTCGGATCAGCTTCAATTTGCTTTGATACCTTAGGAGACAAGAAGTTTATTTTCATTAAGTAGGAACTAAATAAGCACCAATTGTTTAAGCAGTTTCATTTTACGATTGAAATTTTATTTCTAAAAAAATAAAATCTTTCTTGTCAATATCAATGTCTTTTCTAAAATTTGATCTAGTTTCCACACATGGAAGGTCTCACTCATAGACTCAATAGAAAACAAAGTATTTTGAAATAAACCATCTCTAGTAGCTACCAATTCTGGCAAGGCCTCATTTCTGGTGTTTTGTTTTGTTTTGTTTTTTCGGTGTTTTGTTTGTTTTGTTTTTAAAGACAGGATTTCACTGTATTTCTGGCTATTTTGGAACTCCCTCTGTAGAACAGGCTGGCCTCAAACTGACAGAGATCCTCCTGCCTCTGCCTCCCCATGTACTGAGAGTAAAGACATGTGTCACCCCCACCCTGCAAGACCTCATTTCTGAATGAAAGTAAGAAAAAACTTAAGTTGGTAAAAGTGCTTGTTGCTCTCTAGCCTGGTGGGCTGAATTCAATCCACAGAACCCACATAAAAAGTCAGATGCGGTGGTGCCCGTCTCCAACCCCAGTGCTCCTGTCATGAAATGGGAGAAAAAGTCAGGAGAATGCCTCAAAGCACTCAGGACAGCAGCAGAACCAAGAGAAACCCTGCTTCAACACGGTGTACTGCAACAACCCACTCCCCCAAGTCATCCCCTGACAGACAGGTGTGTGTGCCTGCGCGCGTGCGTGCGTGCGTGCGTGCGTGTGCGTGCGTGCGTGTGTGTGTCTATGTGTCTGTGTGTCTGTGTGTGTGTAAATACAGTATTTTCACATTTGGCTTTTCATTTCATTATAAAACATCCCAATACATAAAGCATCTGGGATGGAACAAAACTGTAGACATTATTGGACTCCCCACGCCTCCACTTCCGTACACATAAAATATGATGATAGCACACACAGAGCACTCATTCTGAGATTCATCAAATGATATTAAACATGGGAAAGCATTTCATAGGCTTCAATATACCCTGCAAGTGCCTATACCTATAGAAAACTTTTATATATACTTTTCTATACCTATACAAAAGCAGGCGCCAGGCAGTGGTGGCGCACGCCTTTAATCCCAGCACTTGGGAGGCAGCAGCAGGTGGATTTCTGAGTTCAAGGCCAGCCTGATCTACAGAGTGAGTTCCAGGACAGCCAGGGCTACACAGAGAAACCCTGTCTCAAAAAAAAAAAAAAAAAAAAAAAAATGCACCCTCTGACTCCTGAATTCTACTCATAGCTCAAAAACTTCAAGAGAAATTGGGGTGCCCAATGGTAGAGTGCTTGCTAAGCTTGTGAGGGACACAAGAGACCCAAGGGTTGACCAGCAGCACCAGGAGGGCAGGAAAGCAGCAGCAGCCATTAGAGATGAGAGCAACCTGCACCTCACCCGTAGTCAGATCTAACGAGACCCCAGTCGTATCTCAGTAGAATCTTGGATTGGGGCAGACGCACTCTAAACAATGTTACTTGGTGACATGTAGGCTTACATGCAAATTACCTCACAAGTGGAATCAGTTCATATGTCTGCAGAAGTATGATGACCATCAAGGTCCACGCACATCCAATTCCCCCCATCTTACCTTCACCTTTAGCTAGAAACAGTATGCTGTCCTCCACTGGGGGACAGAACATTTTAGCCTTTTCTTCCCATTTTACGTTAAATACTTATGGATGTGTTATCGTCAGTCTGCAATGTTATCACAGTGTGATGACGCTGTGATTAAAACATGACCAGAAGCACGTCTCGATCAGGTGATCAGGTGCTACATCTGGTAGGTGATGCTCTCAGAACACACGTGTTACGGAAGTGACTTGTGAAGGGCTCCCTTTACCTTGTTTCCTGGCTCTTCAGTACATCTGTGGTGATCTCAGTGAGATTCTCAATCAGAGTCAAGTTGTCCTTCAGCCAGGATATCCTGGGCATCGGGTAGGCCTGCACCTCCACCACAAACTCTCTGACTTGATGCAAGTTGACAGCTTCCAGCTGGCCAAAGGTGGGCTTGATCTCGACGAAGCCTTTCTCTGTGAAAGCAAGAGTTCTCATTAAATAATAATCATACGCATCCCAACCACGTACTGCGAACGACTGCCGTTTAAGAGATAGTAGGTACCGTGGACAGAAATGGTGACTCTCTTCATTTCCTTGACCTCTTTAGTGGCCTGGCGGGCAGCACATTCATAATCTCCGCTGTCTTTCACCGTGGCCTTGGGGACGGTCAAAGTGTACACCAGTTTGATGGACGGGAGCTTGATCTCCTCCAGCATGGTGTTACCTTTGTTTCTCTGCAGTAGCATACAAGAAAACGGTCATGTAAAAAGATCCTTCCAGAGTGAGCTCTAATGTAGGGTTTGTGAATGTAGGAGGCTCATCGGTCCTAAGCCTCTCCCACTCCATGGGAGACTTGGCAATCGGCAGGCTAAGCATATGTGCGAGCCTGGACCACGTAGGAAATTGGTGTACTTTGTAAATTTGCTGTGAGCCTAAAGATGCTCTAAAACATAAAACCTAAAGAATAGAAATAAAAATAAGAATGTAGAGGGGGAGAAGCCAAAGAGGCCCCAGTCCAGGCCAGCAGCTACCGGTTGCTGGGGGAGACATTCTCTTCAGTAATGTAGACCCTGGTAAGTGACCCATGCTCCTGCCGTAACCCTTTGCCCATCCTCCTAGAAGTCACTTTAATTAAGCTAATTGGGCCACATATAAATTGTAAAAAGGCATGAAAGAAAGAACGGGACAAGCTTGAAAGAAGGGAGCCTGCTTACGTGGGTGGGGCGGGGGCGAGAAAGCAGAGTTAATGGTGGAGGAAACATAATCAAATGTGTGTGAGGGAATGCCGTAGCAAACCCGTAATCGTGTTTGGTTCATATGCGCTAACAAGAAGTGAAAATAACACCAAATCTAGATCCTGTAAAAAGTCATGCTTTAAAACGATATTAGAGTTAAATGTGGTGGCTCACAGCTCTAATCCCAGCACATGGGAGGCTGATGCCGGACTACTCCCCTGAGAATGAAGCCAGCTTGAGCTACAAAGCAAGTTCTAGGCCAGCCTGGACTACAAAGCACTGGGCTAAGTCAGTGACTTAGTGGATCACGTGCTCCGCACCTGTAAGACTCGGAGTCAGTCATCAGTATTGCAAAACAATCTCTTAATGAGGGTTTCTAAAGGGTCTCTCTGTCTGTCTGGAATCTGAAACATGTGCTGTGTCCCTCCATATTTTACAAATTTTCAAAAAGAATTTTCAGCACTTTTATGGAAAAATAGTGTTAAAGCATCTTCTGTATTTGTGGGTCAAATGTCACGTGTTTCAGCTTAAGAAGTATCTGTCCCTCATAAATGAAGTGTTGTGTTTTAAGGATTAAAAGCAATGCAGCATGAAGAAAACTACCAAGTCACTTTATAGTGCAAGGAACGTATGAACACACTAGACCGTGAGTGTCCCACAAGGGATGTAGGTGATCGATAACGCCTAACGTAAGAACACCAGACTTGCTTCTGCGAGATGGCTCGGTGGGCGAGGGCACTTGTCACGCAAGTCTGGAAACCTGAGTTCAACCCCTGGGACCTTAAAGGTGGAAGGAGAGAAGTGACTCTAGACGAGTCATCTTCTGACCTCCACAGCATGCTGTGACAAAGGCGCTGCCCCACACATGCACCAATAACAAATAAACATGTAAGTGAACAGTCAGCCAGCAAAAGCTTGGGAGAGAAATGGCGAGCAGAAAGCAAAGTTCTCCAATGATGAAAAGACCAGGGTACAGAAATTTACAACTCAAGAGCAGGGAGCAGGGCTGGAGAGATGGTCCAGCAGCTAAGAGCACTGACTGCTCTTCCAGATGTCCTGAGTTCAATTCCCAGAAACCGCATGGTAGCTCACAATCATCTGTAACGGGATCTGATACCCTGTTCTGTCATGCAGGCACACATGCAAGTAAAGCACTCACGTAAATAAATAAATAAATAAACAAATAAATAATACATATATATTATATGTGTGTGTTTTTTTTAAAAAGTAAGGAGAAAAAATGTACGTTTGATATATATAATTGACACATGGATTTGTTCCCCATACATAAATGTATATGTGTGTTTTGTTTCCTATGAAGCCCCCATCCACAGCATTGATCACCACTTCTGCATCCGACTTACATATCCTTCATACCCGGCTCTTATATACTCTCTACGGCTATCAGAATGAATGAGGCTTTATATAAAGTTCCAGTCAGCTGGAAGGAATAAGTTCTGGTGTGTTGTTGTGTAGCTTGGTGACTATAGTCCACAATAACACACATGCTTACAACGCTATTGGACGCCTCACAGCTTCAAGGTGCGTGAGCCAAGACAGTGAGGACGTATGACTGTCTGCAATCAGCTAATACTTAAAATCCAGGCATTTCTTGCCTTTCTAATGCTTTAACGTTTGTGTTATAGCCACAGACTATTCCTATTTGTCTCTGCCTTTTCAAGGAGAGCATGTCCCTTTGTGGTCGTGTCAAACTCTGCCTGATTGAGAAAAATTAAGTCCTAGAGTAGAATGTGCCCATTGCCCAGATGGGAAGCTGAGGCCCGGAGAAGCTCAGGGATGTGCCCATCCGTGAGAAACTCCTCTGGCATGTAGACGTTACAAGCCCTGCTGTGTGGGTTCCGTGCGCTTTGTATCTGGGGATACCTACCACTTCTCCAGGGTAACTCCACTGCAGGTCAACCACCTCATTGTTAAAGACGGCACAGGTCACCACGATCGTTTCTCCTGCCTTATACACAGTCTGGCGTGCGTCCATCTCCAGATTCAGTTCTGACGTTGCTGTAATGAAATGATGAAGAAAATACAATACAGTCAGGGTGTCAAAGTAAAACCTGTAGCTGAATCAGGTTTGTTAAAAACAATGAAAAATCGCATCCAAACTAGAGTAATCAAGGCAAAAGCTGGAACGTCTAAGGAGCCTGGACTTGGAGTCTTACACAACTTATATAACAGAAATAACAAATAATAACGATGGTGAAACTCAGTCTCTTTTAACCAAAACACCACATGCCTGGGCTGTATGCTTCACGACTGCACTCTTCCAAGCCACCTTAAGGCTCTATGCCCCTGGCTGTCACTTCTATACTGTGCCTCTCAGTTAATCTTTTTTTTTTTTTTTTTTTTTTTTTTTTTTTGAGACAGGGTTTCTCTGTATAGCCCTGGCTGACCTAGAACTCTGTAGACCAGGCTGGCCTTGAACTCAGAAATCCGCCTACCTCTGCCTCCCAAGTGCTGGGATTAAAGGCGTGTGCCACCACTGCCCGGCTCTTTTTCTTTTTTTTTTTAAGATTTATTTATTTCATGTATGTGAGTACACTGTCACTGTTGCTGTCGTCAGACACACCAGAAGAGGGCATCGGATCCCACTACAGATGGTTGTGAGCCACCATGTGGTTCCTGGGAATTGAACTCAGGACCTTTGGAAGAGCAGTCAGTGCTCTTAACCACTGAGCCATCTCTCCAGCCCTCCCTCAGTTATTCTTAGCACCTCCCAGAGCCCAGCACAAAATAAGTTTGTAACAAGAGGCCAGTGACATTTTCTTGCTTCTGCTCCATGTCCATGTAAAGCCCTCCCTAAAATTGGCCACTGCAACCCTCCTCCCCTCTGTGTGAGAGACTTTGCCAGTCAGGCTAACCCCTCACATCAAAGGGAAGAAGTTTAGCCTCTTTAACTATAGTCTTCCTTCAAAACTGAAATTGCTCAATTCTTAAGTTACTGAAATTAATCTAGGCCTCCAACCCCCTGGGGTGTATGTTTGTTACTTAGGGCTGTATTAGTCAAGAATTGTAAACCAAGCAGTAAGAGGCTTATGCAAGGAAGAATTCCTTGTGGTATTTTTCAGGGAGCATGCGACCTTACACGTAGAAGCAAGTTCGGCCTGTAGTGTTTTTAAGCCCATGTTATTATAGGTCAGTCCTGTTGTGTAGTGAAGGAAGAACCGAATTAAAAAGCCTTGTGTGCCTGTTGCTCTCATTTAAAGAGGTGAAAGTACCTTTCAAGGCATAAACGTTAAACTCGCCGGTCTTGAATATCCTTCCTTTGACAGTGGCCTCACAGATGTAAGGCCCCACGCTGAAGGTCCCATTGAAACCCTGCCTGCTGTCATAGGAGGCGAGCACCAGTCTCCCATTATTGTGCAAGGTTACTTGAGTCTCTGGATCTGTGGTGCGACAAGGTATGATGGCAGAATCGTCCTCTTCCACGATGACTAAAGAATCTGTCATCCCGAGAGGCACAAAAGCCATGTCTGGGTCTGTGATTTTAAAGAGAGAAAGAAGAATCCATTAGAGTTTCATTTCATTTTTACACACATATACAGAAAAAAAAAGTTCTGTTGGCATCATCATCATCATCATCATCAACATCATCATCATCAACATCATCATCATCATCATAGTGTTGGTGGTACTAGGGAGACATCTCAGAGGTTCATACATGCTAGATAAGTTCTCTACCACCGAATTATACTCCCAGCCTGACATTCTTGCTAGGTATGAGTGTTACCTTTGCACTTATATCCAAGAGTCATGTCACCAACATTCATTATTTTGACAAGCAGAAAGTAACTTTAAAAATCAAACAACAACAGCTAAATGCTGGCAATCAAAAGAAACGCCAGCCAGGACGCCCAATCAAAATTCTGAAAATTAAGAGAACAGTTACAGCTCTTGTCTCTTTTATTTTCTGTTTGTTTGTTTGTTTGTTTGTTTGTTATTTTGCACTCGTTATGTTTGGTCTTGTTTAAGATGAGATCTTGCTGTGTTTCCCAGTCTGGACTAGAACATGTTAATGGCTCAGAGTGGTCTTACTGACCTTGAACTCATGATCAATCCCCTTGGCTCTACTTTCCTAGAGCCAGATCATGGGGATCTACTACCTTGCCCAGCTATACTTCTTATCTCATGAACTGCTCTTAGAAACCCCTACTGCTTATAGCTGGAAGCGTGGACAAGTAGCACAAATATCTCTCAAGAAATAAGAAAAGCTCAAGCTGCGGGGTAGAGGTGGGATGCAAAAAGCTGAGGCAGAGCATGCACTTAGGGATCCAAAGACCCCAGGCTCCATACCCAGCATGGATAATTCCACAGTTGGAAGCCTTTCTCTGCAAAGCATCTCCAGCTGAGTTGCAGTGGTAAGAAGTGCTAAGAATCTGCAGTATCAGCTGCAGAAGGGTCCAGCTTTACAACTGCCCAGGAGAAGGTCCCATAGGGGAATAACACAGGATAGTGTTGGGTTGTGTTTGTACTGGAGGTAGTAACTGGGGAAAAAAATCCAGACTAGTTTAGGCAGACTGAAACGTCAAGAGCCACTTTGAACGAGCCTGTAGTCCGTTGGTTCACAGCATGGAGAAAGCCCTCCAGGCTTAGAAAATCTCACTGAAAGGAACCTATGTGTTATCATCATCATCATCAACATCTTCATCATCATCATTAATATATAGCGTTAAAGTGACATTCTAAATATCTACCCTTTTCACAACAAAATGTATTATTGTTAAGAAAAAAAAATTTCAAAGCTGGGGAGGAGTTTATCATGCAAATGTGAGGACCAGAGTTCAGATCCCCAGCACCCGTGCACATTCTGTAAAAGCATGGTATAAATGGCAGTTGCCGTATTCCAAAGCTCTGTCCATTACCCAGTTACATAAATTCCCATCATTCCAATTTGTGTTCAAAGTTCCAAACACTTGAACCCTGTCCACAAGAGTTCAAAACAGATGCATCCGTTTCAGGTTCAGATAGATAGATTAGTGTCCCTCATGATTCAGCTGGGCTTTCCTTTCCAGTACTAATCTTCACTACTACTGAATACTACCTACATGATGTGTAGGGAACACCAGGGTCCTTCTCTGTACAGCTGTTCATGTCAGGAGACAACGTTACATACAGATATCTACAGCTACAGATTGGCAAAGGCTCAGAGCGGAGGCAAGCTGGGTGGTAGACTAAATGTATCTCAAACTTTCAACTAAGCCTGGATTCCAAAGAAAGCATATCCCTCCAACCACAGAGGGCTTAAAAATCTAAAGCCTAACCCTGTAGCCCTCAGAACCTAACGTCACACTCCCCAGAAACGCTTCCTGTCAGTGACTGAGGAGTCCAGCAGGACCATGCAGGACCCTCCCACTCCTTTCCTAGGTCTTGCCCTTTATAAAACCAATGCATATAACTTCCATCTTAGCATCTGCTTCTCAGGAGACATGGGATCATATCATCAACAGGGAATTCCCTAAATGTTAATGACAAAGGCAAAAAAAAGACTTCCTTCTCAATTGTTAAAGATAAATGCACGTTTGTATGAAAGCTGAAACCGTGGCTATTTGGAATCTATCCTACTGAACTGTAAGTGTTCACAGCAAGGCCTGCTGCCTGTTAACCCTTTGTCATACACAAGGCATGGTGCCTGATACGTTTGTAAGTGCTTGCTCACACTGATTGAACCAAATAGAATGATTACATTTGATTTTTTTTTTGCACCATCCCAATAAAAGACATGCCACAGTAAAGACTTTTCAAAATTAATAAAGCCCTGACATTGACAATAAACACTTCTCTGGGAAGAATCTACAGCCTTCCACATGCTGGAAAAGCACTCTGCCATGGAGTTAGATCCCCATCTACAAGTCTTTCTTTTTTAAATAACATGTATTTGTTTGTTTGTTTGTTTGTTTTATGTGTGCTTGAGAGTGTTTTGGCTGGATGTATGTAGGTACATTACATATATGCAGTGCAGGTAGAGGCCAGAAGGGGGCACTAATCTCCTGTTATGGTACTAACAGAGGAATGCATCTCTGTGAGACCTAGGAACCAAACCTGGGTCCTCTGCAAGAGCTGCGAATGCTCCCAAAACCTGAACCATTTCTCCGAGCCTCCCATGAGTTTTTCTTGACTTGAATGTGCAAATGATCTGTATTTAATTTGTGTGTTTTGCTGGTCATAATGTGGGTAGTCTCCGCTGCTTGAGAGGCTGAGGCAGGAGGACTAGTTGAGTCTAGCAGTCTTGGCAACATACCAAGGTCTTGTCTCAAAAGCAACAACAACAACAACAAAATCTGAGTCTGGTAACAAATGCACATAATTCTGTGACTTGGAAGGTGAGGTCAGAGAATGGTAAATTCAGAGCCAGTCTGGTCAACATACGGAGACCTTATCTTAAAAACAAAGACAAAAAAACAACAAAACAAGCAAGCTAAGTGTCCCCATGCCTTTAATCCTAGCACTCAGAAGACTGAAGCCATAGGACTGCTATGAGCTGGAAGGCAGCCTGGACTACGGGGCAAGTTCTAAGACAGCCAGAGCCTCAAGAACCAAAGACAGACAGACAGACAGACAGAGAGCTAAGGAGAAGGCCCAATGAGTAAGAGCACCTGCTATAAACGCATGAAATACCAGAGTTCAAATCCCAAATCTATATCCTTAGCTCTGTGGAAGGCGGAGGCAGGAGGATAGCTCAGGTTTGCAGGCTGCCGACCTAGCTCCAGCCTCAGTAAGAGAGAGAATCAGGTACAGGGAGAGAGCAGGACACTAGTGTCCTCCTCTGGCTTGTGAGCAGGAGGGCGGGGGGGGGGGACGGAGAGAAGAGAAGAGGAGAGAGGAGAGAGGAGAGAGAGAGAGAGAGAGAGAGAGAGAGAGAGAGAGAGAGAAAGAGAGACTGTTTTCTACCTTGCAATATCTCTGCAATAAACATTTATGAAACCTTAACATGGTGACTCAGAGGCAGGCAGGGCAGGATGCAGCGTGGTCTAGGAGAGCCCTGCATCTCACCTGGTACATAGATGTAAATGTGCCTGCCTTCGATCTCACTCTCTTCGGTCTGAGTGTGGTTGTAATAGCAAGTGTACCATCCGGTGTGGGCCGCTGAGGCGTTGACCACTTCCAGCACTGTGACAAAGAGGCCACTGTTGTTCTCCTCGTTTCTGATTTCCACGTTGGGGTCCTCTTCTTCAGACATGGGGTGCTGCCAGCTCACTTCACTCTCCCCAAAGCATCTCAGGGAAAAGGACGAATTCAGCTGCACAATCTTCTCATTCTCGTTTGGGAGGATAGAGGGCAATAGGAGCTGGCAGAAGATGAGGCTCGGCCCTGGAGAAAGGAACAACCATTGAATAGGGCGAGCCAGGAGGAGGGCTTCTCCAGAGCACTGAGAGTAGCCACAGTGGTGGCTTACATGAACAACGGCCATTTCTACGTGAAACTCCGTTGCTCGGGATGCCCATGAAAGGCCCCTCATTATAACAGCCACTGCATCTGCTGAGGGTAGCAAGTGTTCCAACGGCCTCAACAGCCCCACTGAGCGCCCCATAGTCACCCCTCCAAACACTCAAATGGATAAAGGATGTCTGATTCCAGTTCCATATTTCACACTCTTATGTGTGACCATAAAATATCCCAGTGCAGTCTGGGCTAAAGCACATATGGGTTCTTTATCATGCATATGCCCTGCAGAAGTTTCCCTTGGTTTAAAAAAAAAAAAAAAGTGGGCAGGAGATGTGAGAAGAGGGGCAGGGAGAGGGGCGAACAAAGCACAGAGTGGATCTGGGCTCACTCAAGAATCACATGTCTTTCCTCACTGCCGCCCTCTGGCACGCCATCTCTGCTTAATGATTCCCAAAAGCCAACGCAGGAAGGCAGGGGTTTAAATTCACAAATAATAAATAAAACGCAGGCGGGGAGGGGCTTGAAACTAATCTCCAAGCTTCCAGTTTCAGCCTAGCTTCCCTTGTCTAAAGAGAAAAAGGAGACACGTTCTGACTTAATTATTAATTAATGGTCTCTAGTTTCCCTCGGTGCCTAACTTTAGAGTAATGTCTGCAACACAGAAACACGTGGATAAAATCTACCAAGTGCCAGGCAAGTGCTTTACCACTGAGCACCTCCCCAGCCCTCTTTTCACATTTCTTTTTAAAGACAGGGTCTCACTACGTAGCTCTGGCATACCACGAATGTATGATCTTCCTGCTACAGCCTCCCAAGTGGCTGGGATTACAGGTTTGAGTCACTAAGCTGGAAGAAGGATGCCCGAGCCTTTATTCTATTTGGACATGCTCAGATTGATCTGCTCCTCCTTTGCTGTCAGCTCATCCCAGAGAGAGGAAGAAGGCAGTGTGCAAGTGTAGACAACATGTCGAGATTATTCATACCCTCAGACCACTGACAGAAAGCATTTGTTTTGAAATGGAGTTGGTGCTAGTTAGTAAAGAGCACCAAATGTTCCTGGTCACTCTAGAGAATTGCTGGCTTTGTCTCATCCCCTTTGGACCTATGTGCAGGTGAGAGGCCCATGGAGTGTAGACACTGGCTCCCTGGAACAGTAAGTGAGGAGAACAAGGACGCATGTGAGAATACGTACCTGTGAAGAGACAGCTAAGGAGCAGAAAGGCCTGGTGGGAGGTCCCCATAGCTCCTGAGAACTGCAAAAGACAACAGACAAATGCAAACAGCATTAGCAAAAAGAAAACCACTGATGAGGCCAGTTCTCCTGCAACGGGAATCCTTAATCACCATGGGTAGAACATGTCCCAGCTTAAGGTTGACAGCTAATACAGTCAGACAGCTAAGAGGGAAGTTATCAAAGAGCAGAGTGGAGTCTGCAAGTCATGCCAGGGTCTGCAGTTACTGTCTCCAAAGAGGATTGGGGGAATAAATGCTACGGACTTCCCCGGCATCTGAGCTGGAGAAGTCTCTGCTTCACATGGGCTGTCCCTTGCTTCACGTCACAGATCATCAGCAGTTTGAATCTTCTTAAGTTCAGAAAAGTTCCTTGGGCTGGAACAAACAATTTGACAATAAAGCGTGGTTTCGAGGTAGCCCTAGCTTAGAGGCAGGCTCTCTGAGACAGAGGCCTGCAAGAGCATGGGGTTCCAGCCTGTGTTTGTTCTTGTGGGACCTGGACGTATGGCCAGGCTACTAGAAGCTTGGAAAGCCCAGGACAGGCACACAAACAACGGGACAATAGAGAGAAAGGAGGAGAGGCCCAGCATGGTGGACATACACTTTTAGTTCCATCGATTGGGAGGCACAGAAAACATCACTCATTGTTAAAGTCTATGCAGACCAAATTCTGGGGAATAGAAAGGCTCCTTCATAGAAATCTCTATACAGGGGAGCCTCCATCCATCCCCTCAGTTTCTTACTGCAAAGCACAGGAGTTTAGCAAATGATCCAAAAGCACAAAACCAGGGGCTGATCCAGGATTGAGTGTGTGTGCGTGTGTGTGTGTGTGTGGTGTGCGTGTGTGTGTTGTGTTGTGTGTGTGGTGTGTGTGTGTGTATGTGCATGTGCGTGTGTGTATGTGTGTGGTGTGTGTGTGGTGTGTGTGCGTGTGTGTGTGTGTGTGCGTGCGTGTGTGCGTGTGCGTGCGTGTGCGTGTGTATGTGTGTGTGTGGTGTGCGTGTGTGTGTTGTGTTGTGTGTGTGTGTGGTGTGTGTGTATGTGCATGTGCGTGTGTGTATGTGTGTGGTGTGTGTGTGGTGTGTGTGTGTGTGTGTGGTGTGTGTGTGTGTGTGTGTGTGTGTGCGTGTGTGTGTGTACATGCATGTGTGCACAAGCGTACAAGCCAGGGGTTGACATCGAGTGTCTATCTCAATCATTCTACACTTTTTTATTTTTTTGAGGCAAGGCCTCTGACTTAACCTGAAACTCATCAGCTTTGGTAGACTGGCAGGCAAGCACTTCCTAGGGACCTGGGACAGGTTAACCCTTTCTGCACCCTCTCTCCTAATACAACCTGCCCCGACCCCCCTCCTCTGAACACCACCATTAGAAAACCTAATTGCAGGGTTGTGAACCAAATGCACTGAAAAAGATGCTGTCTGGCGTGATGGGCTCTGAGGATGTTGGCAGGTACCGGAGGATGGTGGGTTTCCAAAGTGCTGTGGTGACAGCCACAGGAGGCCCAGAGCCAGGCTGGTTGCCTGATTTACCACAATTAGCAGAAGGGCCAGTGTGTTTGTACACACAAGCATCAACCCCCCCCCCCCCCCCGACAATCCACTTGGCCAGCTCCAAAGCAGCTCACAGCGCCGGCTGGAGTTTTATCACAGTCCCATCCTGTACCCCCCCAGTCAGGATCAGCAGCTACGGATCTTTCAAGCCCCACTCAGCTCAAGAGAAAGCACTCAACGTGGTGACAGAGCAGTCTCTGAAGGACGGTCTGCCCCAGCCAGGCTCCCACGAATTTCCTTCTGTGTGTCCAGATACGGTGGACCTGCTGCCAGGGAAGATGATTTACTGGCCTTCAAAGTGGGCAACGAAAACAGGGCCTCCGAGAGAGTGATAACGATGCGAAAGTCCACATGTATTTGCTCAAGCTTTCCAACTCCAGACTCTGATAGCAGCGGTTGCCTGGCTAGCAACGCCGGGCATATTTATGAAGGTGCCTGCCGTTACTCATCTGTGACCTAGACAATCCGGCCATGAACAACTGTAGCACGTCTGTCCCACAGTGAGAAAGAGAGCCAAGGGGAGAGAGAAAGAGACTCCTTGCTCTACTAAAGATCTCCGGAAGGTGCTTTCCCACCCTGCAAGTACCCTTAGTTGCTTGCAGCCAGAAACATCATCCACAGGTCAGACATACAGACAGAAGGAGCTGGGGTTACAAAATCCGAGGCTTGTAGCACTGTGAGTCGGTGCAATGGGGACTAAGCACTCTGCAAGAAGGAATAACGGATTTCATTTTTTAAAAATCATTAATGGGGCTGGTGAGACAGTCTGGCAGGCAGAGATGCTCGCCCCCGAGCTTGATGACCTGAGTGACTCCAAGACCCAAATGCTGAGGAGGGAGAGCTAACTCTCACAAGTGGTCCTCTGACTCCACATGGACACTGCGGCACACACACAGATAATAATACATGAAGGTATTTTTAAATTAAATCACTTATTAGTCAGACATAGTGAAGTAGAGACAAAAGGCTAGCCTGGGCTCTAAGAGACTTTTTTTTAAAGGTTTATTTATTTCATGTATGTGAGTACACTGTCTCTCTTCAGACACACCAGAAGAGGGCATCAGATCCCATTACAGATGGCTGTGAGCCACCATATGGTTGCTGGGAATTGAACTCAGGACCTCTGGAAGAGCAGTCAGTGCTCTTAACCTCTGAGCCATCTCTCCAGCCCCAGAGACTTTATCACAAATAAACAGATAAACATGGTTTCTTGCTCCCACACTGATTCCATGTTGGATGTCAGTTTCCTGCCTCCATGTTCATAGCTCAAAACCATGTTGCAGTTGGAGAAACAAGCCAGAGTGTGAGCTTGCTGCCCCGCTCCCTCTCAGGCGCCATGGGACATGTCCAGCCTATGGTTCTCATTCCTTCTCAGAAGACAAGATGCACATCACACCAGACTATATTCTGATTCCAACTCTGACACCCTGTCTATCCGTTTGAACTTAGGTCTTATCTCTAACTTGAACCAACCATCACCGGCTTGCCTCCCTGCCTCCCTGTGCCCTAAAGGACTAGCGTACACAGTTTCAAAGTGTTTGGTGCTCACTTTGACTCTTCCCGCAGAGTTCTAACAGGATCTAGAGGATCCTAGAGGATGCTAGGTCCATTAACTCCTTCTTACTAAGCAAGTGAAGCCCTAGACACCCCACATCTCTTCCTTCTGCCTAGTGGGGAAGAGGATGCAAACCTCTAGCTGGCACCGCTGTGACAGCTCTGCAACCTTACCTAGCACACACAGTTCTAAGACTGATTGTGGCCACTGTCCCCACACTCCCCCCATCCCTCCCTTCTTCCCTCCTTCCCTCTCCAGTTCTTCCAGATACACGATGTGGCCCAGGTTGGCCTTGAACTCAAGATCTTCCTGCTGCAGAGTGATGTACATCAGAGCTAGTCATCTCGTTGTAGAAGTGAAAACTCCTGAAGGTGAGTCTCTTTCCAGAGACCACAGGGCAAGTTGGAAAGTAAACAGGATGCAAGCCTTCTTCCAGAAGAGCTACCATTCCCCCTGAGGCTGGGGCCAGCTTCCCTGACAGTAAGGATGAAGCACATGAATTCGGCTGCTCAACCATTGGACAATGAAATCCACCCCACCCTGTCCCAATTAAAGACCATAGGAGACTCTCAGCCACCAAAGCCACCATGGCCCTTCAAGACTCAGATTTCGGAGGTTTGGTTAATTTCAGCTCTCCTAAGTTAATTCTAAGTATGAAAATAACACATCTTGGTTTTTGTTTTGTTTTTCCTCTCTCTTTACTCAGTCTCAGAACAGCCCAGGCAGCTTAAATACGGGTCTGCAATGGTGGCAACTTCTGCATACTCTAGCCAAAATTATATTTCCCAGGACCTGTACCCCACCAGGGTCTGTGGTGTTTTGATCTGCCAGAGCCCACTATTAGATGTTCCAATAAGGGGCAGGGGCTGAGACACTTTTACACACACACATTTTAAGTAACAGCCTGGGTTCGTCATATGCCTTTCTGGTCTCTTTGCACCAGATATGTAACTATGAAAGAATAAAGTAACACGGCCTTCAGACTATCACTAAATGAATAGAAAAAGTGACCAGTGGCTTGAAGTCACCAAGCCCACACACTGGGTTTACAGAAGGAAAAAACCCTGCTCCTGTCCTTACAGGTCTGCTCACATAAACACTGTTCATTATGTAAGTGTAAAAGAGTAGCAATCACCGCTTGATGTAGCTCAGCCGTACAGTGCTTACTGAGCACTTGGAGATACTGAATTTGATCTCTAGACCACACACACACACACACACACACACACACACACACACACACACACACAGTTGGAAACTACACAAATATCTGAAAAATAAAGTCTGTTCTTCCGGTGACTGTTGCAGACTCACAGGAAAGAAAAATTAGTAAAAGCATCTTTGTGCTCCTCAAGAGCAAAGGGGGCCTGGAGAGATGGCAGAGTGGTTAAGGTCACTGAGTGTTCTCTAGGTTCAAGTCCCAGCACCCACAGGGCAGCACCCACAGGGCAGCTCAGACCCAGGAACCTCACACCCTCTTTTTGGCCTTAGAAGACACCAGGCATGCACAAGACTCATATTATACTTATATGCAAAAAAACACCCACACATCTGAAATAGATTTAGAAATTTGAGAGAGAGAGAGAGAGAGAGAGAGAGAGAGAGAGAGAGAGAGAGAGAGAGAGAGAGCGAGCGCGAGCGCAACTTCCCTCGGACCAATTTGCTTGGAATTTGCTAAGCCCACTCAGAGGCATGTGCAGTTCTTCAGAATAGACAGCAGATGGCAGTGTTGGCTCAAGAACCAGTATCCTGCAGTCCCTGAGCGCAGGCGCCATTGAAACCAATTCTGACTTAAAATGTCCCAACTTTTACAATATCTTAGGTTAAATTTTTTTTTCCTTAGGTTAAATTTTACTTTTAGGTTTCATGATGACTTTCACTTGAACTCCAAGGCGTGGAAACAGAAATAACAAAACTCCTGTCTAAAATGCTAAATTTCTTTGGGGACCTCCAGAGAATTCGGTGAGGAACAAACATAACCGCCATCAGCAGCAGCAGCATAATTATCACCACTACCCAGAGAGGGACCATGACGCAGCCGCGCCTTGAGAGCCAGGAAGATAGCGCTGCAGACCAGGCCTCTAAGACATTGCAGGACTGGTCTCTTAGGTTTAGGGGAAACAACACCCTTTGACTTTCCACCCCTCCAAGGCATGAAGACATCCTGTACCCTGCCAAGAGAGGCCACGACGCCTTTCCCTGGCGCTCCATTCTCGCTGCTCGTAAACCCGCCCCCGCGGGATCCCTGCAGCCTGGCGGGTTTGAAATGACTACTCCCATTGCTCGGTAACGCCGTATCGTAAAACAAACGGCAACGAGCCGAGGGAACTTGCGCCGGCCTGGAGCGCACAAACCGGCGACTGTCCCCCAAGACCTCCCTGGATCCGGAATTCCACCCCCTCCACCCACCTTCTGCTAAATTAAGACGCCCCAACTCCCCAGCTCAAACCCTGACCCTCAGCCCACCCTCGTCCATCCAACGATTCTGCGCCAACGCAGTGCCTGCAGGGAAACTCAAGAGCGACCCAGGTGAGCCCAAATTCTGGCGCACCCAGCTCCCGGCTGGGGGACCGCTTGACCGCCCAGGGCTACTGAGACAAGGGTCGCGCTGCGGGAGCCACTAGAGGGCGCGGCAACCCCGCTGATCTTACCCGCTGGCTCCAGCGTCGCTCACAGCTCCGGCTCCAGGTCCCCTACAGCGCTGCACGGACTGGGGCCAATTCTCCCGGAGAGTCCGCGCTAGCACTCTCCGGATCCCGACCACCCCTTCTCTCTGGGTGTCTCTCTGTGTCTGTGATTGTCTGTCTGTCTGTGTGTGTCTCTGTCTCTGTCTCTCTCTCTCTGTGTATCTCTCTGTGTCTCTGTCTCTCTCCCTCCCTCAACTTCCTCTCCCTCCCCCTCTCCCTCCCGTGTCTGTCTGTATGTATGTGTCTCTGTCTCTCTTGTGTCTCTGTCTCTGCCCCCTCCAACACCCTCTCTCCCTGTTTCCCTCAACCCCCGCGCCACAAGATCGCCACCAGATACGAGGCGACACGGATCTACCCGGTGATCCCAAGCCCAAGCCCCTTCCTCTTAGCTCAGGACTGCCGAGGCCGCCGCGCCCCAGGCTCTAAGCTCAGCGTTTGCATTGTTTTCAACTGCGACCTGAGAGGAGACTGGGCAGGGTGGAGGGAGGGGGCCAGGTTTAGGGTTACAGGCGAGCAACAGCGCCTCCTGCAGGCCAGGCAGCGCCGCCCGCAGCCGCCAGAGCCAAAGGCTGGACCAAGCAAGCTCTGTGGATTTGGGTCTGGAGTGCCCACCTTGCCCCTTTGTTGCCCTGTCCCTGGGCACCTCTGCTCCTCTTCATGCCTCTAGTTTCTCCCGGGACTCCCGGGAGGGAGGGAACTAAAGTAGAAGGAAGAGACTCCCCAAGTCCGTGGCTTTCTTTTATCCCCTCCTACCGTCTAATTTCCTAGCTCATGTTCGTGGTTCGCCCTTCAGTTTAAAACAAAAGAAAAAGACACTGAACTACTTCAGAAAAACAACAACAACAACAACAACAACAACAACAAAAACGCACCGATGAGGCCAGGGATCAGAATGCAATCAGGAAAAGCTGCTTGCCGGGACTCTGCATCCCACGCTGATACTATCCTACAAGACCCCCTCTACTGCTCCTCCTCAAGGCCGATGCCTCCGGCCAACCGAACAGTCTGGGGCCAGGCTGTCGCTGAGCTTCTCACCTTTGAGTCACCTATCCAGCTTTCAGCCCTGCGTCTAGAATTGCCACTTTCCAGTCAGCAACCTTTAACCTGGATGCTACTCACTGAAAGCCAGAGGGGGTCCCACCCTTCGAGGTCGGCAGGCAGAAGGCTGGTCAACACGTCCCCAGGTCGCGCGCAGCCTAGGTCCTGTCCCAAGGAGGCAGAAATCCCGCCCGCCAGCCTCGGCGCCTGACGCGTTTGCAGCTGGAAGCTCGGCCTGAAGCCCCTCCCCCTGCATCTCTCCGCAGCCCGAGCCCAGGAAGAAAGTAGAAGCCCCTGGGCCCAGAACTGGGAGGCCAGATTCTGAGTCCAACCCCTGCGTGTCTGCATACTAAAGCAAAAGGGATCCGTGACAATAAATAACTAGTGGAGTTAGGCTGTGTTCGCCCTCTCTCTCCCGCGAGCTTTATAAACGCAGCTGTACTAGAGACAACCCAAAAACAAGACCTTTGCAAGAGTTCCGAAGCAAGAACTCACCAAAGCGAGAAATTATCTGGTGTGTCACAGGCGCGCGCGCGCGCACACACACACACACACACACACACACACACACACACTCCTACTCCTACTCCTATTGGGGAATCGAAGGAGTCCTCATCAAGAGGAATTTGGAAAGAAAAAAGGCTGAGAGGAAGGAGAAAGAAGATGGTCCGGGAAAATCCAAGCACACGAGAGGTTATGTAAACGCCAGTGCGACGGCAGAAGAGGTGCGCACCCCGAGGAGCGTCCTCAGTCCCGCGCCTCTTCTGCGACTTTGGGTGTTAAATCTGGGGCTGAACTGCAGACCACAGTGTGGGTTTACACTAGAGGCCTCCTCCGGCTTCTCAAGGCTGCCTAAGACTGATCCGAAACCATTCAGGAGAAGCAATTCAGTCCAAAACATTGAGCAATTCCGCCACGAAGCCAAAAATCCGTTTCCCACACCGCCCAGCCTGGGGCTTTTCTGGGCAGTTCTGTCCGAAGCTGGGCAGCCCGGACTTAAAAAGTGCCACCCACGCCCCCTCCCCAGTTTGGGTTCCCCCACGCACACCCCCCCAGGGAGGGACTGAGTGACCAAGGTCTTTCAAACATTTTTCTTACATCTAGAGGTCTTAGCAGAGCTGGGAGCTTCTAAGCGCGAGTCCTACAAGAGCGCCCCAAAGCTGACAAACAGGCCAACACTTCCCTTCTCTCCAAGGAGGGTCGCCAAGTCACTGGCAACTCCTGCACACCTGGCTGCGAGGCTCTGGCTTGGTCCTGCGGCAGACCGTGGCCGAGCCATACGCCTTACTCTGCAGACTGTCCCACACCCCTTCCAAACAGAAAAGAATCCCCGACCTCAGAAGCTTCAAAGCCAAGTGAACGCAGCCTGCTTTCCTGGCCCTGCTAGAGTTTGGCGGGGGAAGTTAATCTCACAGTATAAACTGATTTCCAAGGGGATAACGGTGTAGGAGGGAGGGCTAGGCGGAGACCGCTCCTGAGCCTTGCAGGATACTGAACGTTGGGGGCAAAAGGAGAGAGGGGACATGGGAGAGGTTGCATTCAGGCGACCAGTGCCAGCATCCATCATCCCAGGGCAGAGAGGCACCCAGAGTTCCGTAGGCAGGAGACGAGGGTGGTTGGCCTCTTACATTTCCGCTTACCTGCACCCACGTCTGTCCTTTCAGAGTTGTCCTGACTTCTTCACAAGAGGTCAGCTCCTAGCCAGGGATCTTGCCTCTTTGCTGCCTGAGGCCAGGACTAAGCAACAGCCAGGCCCCCGGCCCTGCAGAAAAGACTCCACTGGAGACGCAGGCGAGCAGAGTGGGGGTGGGGACTACGGCGCACAATGAGGGCCCCTCGGAGTGCAGTTCGAAATTCCTCAAATCCCAGTTGCTGGAATGCGAGGCCAGGACGACTTCTTCACTCCGGGGCCAAATGTGTTTGTCATTATTCCAGATCGCTCGTCCGCTCCGCCGCCCGTGTCGCCTGGGTGAGAGGCGAACGATCCGAGCGCACTGCGTATTCCGCCTGTGGCTTCTAGCACCCAAATGATTCGTTCCCAATTCTCCGGAACCCTCGGAGCCAGTACCCCTCGCCCGCGCGCCCCTCTCTTGGTGCCGCAGCCGCCACTGTCGCGCTCAAGTCTGGCCCCAGATGTTTCCAGCAGCAGCGCCGTCCAGTAATTACGAGGAATCGACTGGCGCCGAGTGTGCCCGACCAGCATCCGAGGTCCGACCTCCTCCAGCTGAGTCCTTCACACCTCCTTTTTTCCTAGCCCTTTCCCGCGCCCCACTCGGCACCCCTGTCCCCACACTTCTCCTGGTGCTCGCCCTCCCTGAGCTTCGCGCCACGCCACCCGCTACAGCATAGTCCCGCCAAACCGCGGGCGACGAATGAAAATACTCATTAAAAACCTGTCCTCTTCCATGACCCACTGCCAAGAGGCCAAACGCCGCTGCTTCCACCCCCAATGTTACTTAGTGTTCGTCCCAGTAAGCACGAATGCCACCCCCACCCTGGAGAAAAACCTCAAAAATGTAAGCCTAACAATTTCTTTGGGAAGCTATAGGATTGTACAGAAAAACAGTGCTTTTAAAAATAGGCCTGGAATTTTTTTTTTTTTTTTAATCTTTGACTCTCTAATGGTTACCCCCATCCCAGTGAAGTTTATTCAGAATAAGTTAATTTCTGGACACACAACTGAATACAGCTGTTTTGTTTTTGTTTTTGTTTTCCTCGTTGCCCAAAATTTGAAGTTACTTAGCTTCTTCCAGCTCCAAGTTATGATCAGGGACCTTCTTTAGAAACAAAAGTCACTTTTTCCTCTCCCTTACCTTCGCCTTCTAGGTCAATTTGCAAGGAAAATCCAATACCCGCAGTAAAAAGTACGCCCCAAGCCTCCAGTCTTCGCCCGCAGCTCCTCTGTTTGTTTCTCTCCCCCGAGCTCCAACAGTCATGGGCTCAAAACCCACATTTTGTAATTGATTCAATGTTATAGTCCATCCTCCTAAAACTAATCATTTGCTTAAAGTAAATAGCTGTCAGGAAATGAAGTCCCCCCCTGGTCTCTTCAAAATAAAAGTTTCCCTAGGACTCCTTGCTCTCTGACTCTCTCAGGCTCCGATCTCTCCTTTGCCTTTTGCTCTTATGCAATCAGGGGGGCCAGTCTCAACCCCCAGACTTCAACAACAACGGGGGGGGGAGCAAACCAGATGGGGTGGGGGTGGCTGAAGGGGGAGGTGTTGACGTTCTGCCGGGAAAGAGGTTTCATGAAACTACAAACAGCCATCATTTCCAAAATGAGTTGACTTCCCAATTGGGGGGTGGGGGGGCGCGGTGCTGCTGCTGCTATTGTTTTGTATCCTCTTCGAAAAGAAAATACACGCAAAATTGCTGCTTATTTCTAAAACGAATATAAATCTAGAATTCGAATTTTCCCTTCTATCGACAGCCCGGGCCTCGCTAGAAATATGGCCCTGGGGAGAAATCCTAAAGCGCTGCGTCGTTTTGAACTCGGGGTCTTAAGGGAAAGTGCCGTGTAGTTGCTAATCCTTTAATGGGATTAGGAAACTGTGGCGTCTAATAGGAAGATGATGGGGTTTTGAAAGGCTGGATTGTGAGATGGTGTGCAAAAAACGGTTGCGCAGCATACCTTTGGGACGTTCTCCCGAAGAACGACCTTTATCCCCTTGGAGTCATTTATCTGGTCGTGCCTTTGTTTTCCGGGTTATCTGGTCCTCGCTTCTTCTATCTTCATATGAAGAAGCTCAGGCTGGGCGTGACTACCATACGCCTGCCCTCTGCATCTTGAGGGCAGAAGTCTTTTGACCCTCCTAAATTCCACCCTTCCGAGTGGGTCGCACACGACATGCCCTAGGAAAGCTTTCAGGACGTTTGAGCCACAAACCAGGGAACCCAAGACACCCAGGGAGACAGTTGGGACATGGCGATCCTGCTGGCGAGGGAAAGGGGGCGCTGACACTCCAGGAACCAAACCTGGGCGAAGCGGGACTTCCCGGAGCGGATGGGGGAAGGGACGGCCTTCGACTTGCGCTCTAGTTTTGAATGCTCTTGTGGAGGAGATGAGAGTGGTCTTTTATCTCCACCACCACCACCACTACCTCCATCTCACACATCAAAATTAAAATGGACAAAGTGGCCAGGTGGATAACAAAACGTGGAATAACTATTGGTTATTTCACCACGATAGTGTTCCTGAGGCTGGGGTAAATCACAGAGGTTTCCCCGAAATGCTGAGTGCTGTGCCTAAACGGGACAGGACCGACCATGAGGGTGTCAGGCTCGGGAAGAGAATGCCTGGAGCTGGGCTGAGAGCCCCAATTCTCCTCCGCCCTTCTGCACGCCTGCCTCTGGTGTATCTTCAGCTCGGGTGACTGCCCTCCTCGCTATTACTTCCACATGTTCCTTCAGGAAATCATTGAAGGCGAAATGTATGAACAGCCCCTTGTTCGGAATGCTAGCAGGATACCGTAATGTTTGTAGATAATGAACAGGATGCTAACGACTCCTGCGAGCGCGCTTACACACACACACACACACACACACACACACACACACACACACACACACACAGCGGAGGGGGTATGGGGGACTTTCAGCCGTTGTTAAGAGCAAGTCAAGATTTAGGTTTTTGTAGCAGGTACCCGAGGAGGCTGAGACTGAGGCTGAGATCCTGGAAAGGAGGGCCTGCTTTGTAACAAGCATCCTACCAGCTCTATCCCACTACCAGGGTCTCTTCTCAGGGCCCCTGCGTTCTCCTCCCACAAATGGTAACTTCACAGTTCATTTCAGAACAGTTTTAAAGGAGTCCGAAAAGCGGGCCGGCCCGGGTATCCTGGGGCAGTAACTCCTCGGGAGTTTCAAGTGGAGAAATGACTGAGTGTCGAGCACCCAGTTGCTCTTCTGGTAGTAATTACCTGCCTAATTTAAATGATGCCTTTGTTATGATCATTAACAAACATTTGCTAAAGGTTTCCATGTGTGACATTCCCTAAGGTTTAAAGGCCTGGAGAGCTGACTCCGGGGACAGTGCCCCAGTAGGGGGTGGAGCTGGCAAGCAAATGGTTGGGAGAAGATCTCGCTGAGTCGGGACCCAACGAAGCATCTGCCTTCCCTGCAAAAGGAAAATAAACGCAGTGGTCTGGAGCAACCTCCGGGCAGGAGGCCTGTGAGCTCAAGCGGTTGTTTTCCGAAACCAGGTCCTGCCCCCGCCCTCCCACTGCTCATAGGCGGGTTTGAATCGCTTTTTCCGCCCTCCACACTCTGAGACAGTAGGAAAGGTCCGGTCTGTGGCCGTCACTCAGCCCAGGGTGTCAGGGGGAGGGGGCCAGCCCAGCTCTTGCCCTGTTGTTCTAAAATCCTTCCAGATTGCTCCCTCGACGCCCCGGGTCCTGGGTGGTCTAGGAGCCGGAGAAGGCAGTGCCACTGCCTAGCCAAGGTCTTTTCTCCCCTTCCTGAACTGCTGTCCCTTATGTCGTGGGGGAGACCAGGTCATCCGGTGAGCTTTCTGCTTGGGTTACTGTGTTAAGAACCCCTTACACTCAAGATTGTGGTTATCAACCCTTTGGGTCTTTTTCCCTGGAATTAAGAATGAGGTTTTCCCAGCAGTTGAGACCCGAGGAGGCCCAACTCGCGCGAGGCCAGGAACTTTGGGAAATCAGATGGAAAGGTAACAGTTCTTACCCTGGCCTTGTGCCCCATGGCCTGCGGGCTACCAGAGCTAGGGTACAAGGGTATAAAGAGACGCTGACTGCTATAGATGATTTAACCTTCAAGAGAGGGTCCCGTGAACTTTTGACAACCACATCAAAATGGTTACTGACAGGAAATAAAATCTGCCTTGCATCCCGGAATCAGACCGTCCGGCTGCAATGCCTGGCCTTTCCCATTGCTCGCCTGCACTGCCCACTGGTACTACCATCTTTGGAGAGTTCAAGTCCTGTTGAAGACCAGTTCCAACCATCAAAGCCATCGCCTGTGAAAATTCACATTCAAACAAACTTGTTAATTTTTTCAAATAAAGTTGAGGAGCAGGATGAGATGCAGGGGGGCGGGAGTCTGGTTTCTTATTTGAAAATAAACGGGCATTTGGTCTATAGTAAAAGAAAAAACCTTTGACTGCCCCTTTAACTCCTGATTGCGTCGGGAGGAGGTTCCTCCCAGGGCTGGGAGCCTGGAGCAGGCTGGAGTTGCGGCAACCAGATGTCGGAGTCCCTGCGGGGAGACGGAGATGGGCTCCACCCCAACCCTGAAGCAGCCCAGAGGTAGCCCACTCTTGCAAGAAGCAAGAAAAGGAGCTCTGCAGAATCCAGAGGGCTGGTATAACTAGTTACCTCTCTCCAGGACGAGCTGCCTATCTCCTCAGCTAGCTTACTCCAACTGTGTAGGGCCTCCCGGGATTTCTAGGAGGTAATGGAAGGCAGTTCCCTGAGTCCATGAACCGGGCATTCTCTCTAGGATTCCTAATAGCCGGTGATGGCCCTAATTGAAGAGCTTGTCTCCTTGGTACGTCCTAGGCGACGAGGGCCATACACTTCTCTGCTCTCTGAATAGCTGTGGCTGGACAGGGCCGCGGGGAATCTGGTCTTCCGATTCCCTCTTCTGCAGAGAGACCGGCCTCCTTCTAGGGATCTCTACTACACTCTCCATCTCCTTAGGCCTTCGTTTTTAGTTAACTTTTAATTTGAAACGCCATGTGAGAGGTGGGGGAGGGAAGGCGATTGGGAGGTCTGCTCTTTATTAGGGGCCTCTACCATCCAGCTTTTCCAGCACACAGCTGTGGCTTCGGAGGAGGGCTGGCTCTGCTTAGGTCAGCCGCCTCTGAAGAGAGAGCCTTGTCCTCAGCAAGTCCCAGGAGTGTAGCAGAGTCTGGTGAGGTGTTCTGTTGTTTGTTTGTTTGTGTGTTTGAGCGTTGGGCAGACAAAGCCTGTGAAGTGAAGAACCAGTTGAACTGGCTCTTTGGATTGCCGGGAAAATTCCAAAATAAATACATTCAAAAGTATGCCCTATAACTTCTATAACGCTTTACAATGGAGTCTTACTAAACCAGAAGATGCCTCCAGCTCTGTGCCAAGTGGGAAGGTTTCAACTCTGCCTTCTCAGGATTAATGGAACAGTAGAGGCCTGTAGGAGCTAGTCTCATACCCCATACCCAGCAGCTGAATACCCAAAAGATGGTGGGGCAGAGCTTCCGTGTAGAAAGAAACATGCTCTCTGAGCTCCTAAAAAGAATGGTGGCAAATCCACACACTGAGGAATCTCAAGGGGGCTCAGCAGAAGAGTCATAGAATGACTGGAATCAGAACAGTCCATCTGGGAATAAACAAAGACACCAGCTCTTAGAAGGCTTCTAGACTGGACACAGTGATTCCCATCTGCAAAACAGCCCTATGTAGACTAAGGACAATCATGGGTTTGAGGCAAGCCTCTACTACTAGACAGCAAGTTTGAGGCCAGTCTGGGCTACAGGAGACTCTGTCTAGATAGAGATAAATAGAGATAGATAGGTAGATAGATAATAGATATGTCATAATAGATAGATAGATAGATAGATAGATAGATAGATAGATAGATAGATAGATAGATAGATAGATGCTGGGTAGATAAAACAAGAAAAGAATGCTGACCTTGCCGGGCAGTGGTGGCGCACTCCTTTAATCCCAGCACTTGGGAGGCAGAGGCAGGCGGATTTCTGAGTTCGAGGCCAGCCTGGTCTACAGAATGAGTTCCAGGACAGCCAGGACTATACAGAGAAACCCTGTCTCGAAAAACCAAAAAACAAAACAAAAAACCAACCAACCAAACAAACAAAAAAACCCAAACCCCATTTTAAAAAAAAAAAAAGTATTTGAAAAAAAGAATGCTGACCTTATTCTATAGATGTGTCAGATTGGTGGGGGTGGGGCTGCTGAAGCAGAGCTGAGGGTGAGGGAGGCTACTACTTCAGGACAGCAAAGAGGAACTGCCTCTGGCAGTGAGAGCCCTCAGAGATGGAGTCACAAGCCTTGCACTCCCTGGCTGGGTATGAGCTGTGAGGGAGGGGCCACCCTGGCTTAGGTCACCTGGTGCCTTCTACTCTGCCAGGAGCAAATTTGAGAAGGAACATGATGAAGTCAGTTTTTAAAAAGATTTTATTTATTTTTATGTGTATGAAAGTTTTGCCTGCTGCATGCATGTATATGCCCTATGTACATGCCTTGTTCAGACAGAGGCCAGAAGAAAGCATCGTGTCCCCTGGAACTGGAATTACAGATGGTTATGATCCACCATGTGGGTGTTGGGACTTGAACCTGGGCCCTCTGGAAGAGCAGCCACTACTCCTAACCTCTAAGCCACCTCTCCAGCCCCCAGCCCTGATGAAGTCACTTTTACACAGGATATATTTAAGAAAGTTTGGGAGACGAAATAACATTACAGGAAAATCTAAGGTAGAATTTTGGACAATCCTGAGGAGGGGGACTTCTTTTTCTAAGAAGACTTTGAGGAAGAACCAAGAATCTTTATCTCCTGAACATTCAAGATTCAGACAATGGGATCATTTGAATGTGACTGGAGTCTGTACTTCCTACCCAGATCCAGACAACGGGATCATTTGAATGTGATTGGAGTCTGTACTTCCTACCCAGATTCAGCAAGATAAGTCCCAGGCAGACTTAGCTGTGAGTAACTGAAGATTCTATGAAGTAGGAACACTTTAGCTACTACATGACTGGAAAAGGAGATTGTCTCTCCTTCACACCTACTCATAAATGGACATCCGAGTTCACGTTCACTATTTTCAGAGGAGCCACTGGCCCACAGCTGGGTTTTACAAGCTCTTTGTCCTAATGTTACTGAGCTCTAGCTTTCTGACTGCCACCCCTGCTCCCTGGACAGACAGACAAGGCTATCTTTTTGGGATAAAAGTTAGATGCCAGGTTCCAGGGACAAAGGTTGCATATTTTTCTCTAAGTAGCCGTCTCCTTTTTCTCTTCCCCAGTAATAGTTTCTGGAGGTTCAGGTGTTTGTGTGTTTCCTTTCAAAGTCTCTCTCCCAGTTAGATCTGGTCCCGAGGAAGAGTTCCAGCCAATAAGACGTGTTGAGCGTGAAATTGGGTGTCCTTCAAAGTAGATGACACGCTTTTCTCAGATCTGTCCCGACCGAGGGACGTTCAACAGGGGTCCGAGGAGGAAACTGTCGGATAGGAAAGAGACAGAAGACAGGAGATACTGTGGGAGCAAGACGGTAATACGATCAAGCTCCAAAGAACTTTATTTCTGAGCAGTATAAAAAGCACTTAAGGCGGGAGGTGTCAGGGGTGGGGGAGTTCCAAAAGGTCAATGTTCCTACCAGCTGTCATATTGTTCTCACAGCAGGATAACACAAGATCTCCCTAAATCCGAAGGTGGCATCAAATGGGATATCTCTGGAACTGCAGGCTGTGTCTGATGAGATATCTCAAAACCACAGGCTGGCCATCTGATTACTGGGAGACCTGAGGCACCAGGTCTGAAAAACTGAAACTCAGACCTACTAGTCAGGTCAAAACCCGTTGGTCTCCGACAAGATCTTTTTCCTGTCCATGAAAAACAAACAAAACAAAATTTTTTAAAAAATGTGACTTAAGGTTTCCAAAGCACCATGGACTGAGGCCACCTTGAAAATTCAAACAATTCTCTGTGGTACAATAAATTAGAAGGGCCCCTGACAGTCAAAGCCCCAAGCCCACCCAGACCTAAAATGTGGCAGACACAAATAACATCGTAAGACCTTTATTCTGGAGTTTTCTCTTACAGCCGCACTTGATCCTAACTGATAAAAATCAGAAGACATTTACTCATTGTAACTCCAGATACAACTCATTCACTCAAAAAACAAACAAAAATGACTGGCAATGAGAGAGCTGTAACCCACAAAAAGGCCTGGCCTTGATGCTACTCAGCCCCTGTGCTCAGTTAAGCTTTCTGTAGAATTTTACAGCATTGAGCTCACCACTGAGCTCATGCTTGCTGACCCTCTGCTTGCTCATGGTGTCTTCCTTTTCTCTGTTCTGGTTTCATTGTGTTTTTTTAAATGGGGGGAGTTGTTTGCTGGTTTGATTTTTCTCTTCTTTCCTTTTCTTTTCTTTCTTTCTTCCTTCCTTCCTTTCTTTCTTACCTTTTTTTTTTTTTTTTTAAGACAGGGGCTCAATATATATGCCAGACTGACCTCCAACTTCTGATTTCAGTGACCTCCTAAGGCCAGAGATCACAGACATACACCATTGTGTCTGCATATTTATCTTTGGAAAGTAAGTGTGACACAAAAGTAAAGCAGAAGAGATAACAAAATTTACATAATGGTTCTTTCTTGTCCCTTTTGTAGGCTGGAGTAGGGTGCTGCTTGGCTGCTTGGCCTAAGCAACCTTCTTCAGCCTCCTAAGTAGAGCCTTGAGTCTACAGGCATGTAACAAGATCAAAAAGCATTTCCAGTTTGTTTGTTGTTTAAGAAGTGCTAGGTTCTAATCCAGATCTCCTGCATGCTTAACAAGAGCTCTGGCGGCCACTGAGTCACACTGTCAGTCCATCAGTCCTGCTTCCCAGGCAGGACCATCCTTCTTAGTCTACACAGTCACCATCTTTTTAACAGCTGCTCTAGAACCTCAAGGCATTTACTTTCTTTGAAAGGCTGGTGGGGGCTGGAGAGATGACTCAGCAGGTAAGAGCCCTGGATGTTCTCCCAAAGGACCTAGATTCAATTCCCAGCACCCACAGGGCAGCTCACTACCGCCTGTAATTCCAGTCCCAGGGGATCTGACACCTTCACCTAGACCTCCAGGGAGGTAGAACACCAATGTACATACAAATTTTTTTTTTTTAATGTATTTGGGTTTTGGTTTTGCTGCTTGGTTGGTTGAGTGGTTGGCTTGGGGGTGGGGGGATAAAAGATCTGGCTATGCCCTTCAGGCTGGTCTAGAACTCTGCTTCCAGCTACCTCACCCACTGCTCTTTGACTTTCAAGTGATTTAAAGGTGAATTTGCTCCACAGTGTGAGTTAAGAAAGCACTCTTCCCCAGATAATCCTATCACAAACTATCCACAGAGTTTAGGGCATCTCCATCAGGCCTAGAAAGGTAAGGTAAATGCAGAGAAATGTGGGGCCATGGAACCAGAGAGACGTTCTGTGCTTGCTCACAACGGTGCTGAGGAGGAGAGGAACTCGCCCCTTTCTGTGGGTGCGTAGCTCAGCCTTCTGAGTGCTTGCCTCTGAGTCTTCAAGCACCTGCCTTTCTGAGTAATGGTGTCACTTAGTATACGAATGGAAATCCCCCTTGCCTTTGGCCTGTCTCCTCCAGCATCTACCCCAAGGGGCTGTAGAAGCTGACCAATGTTTATGTAACACCTCCTGTGTGAGAACTGTGCTAGACTCTATGACGCTGTCATGGATAAACAGCTGCTACACTGAGGCTTAGCTTTGGGCTGGGGAGACAGACAGAAAACAAACTAGGCCCTGACTAAACAGCAGGTGTGAACAGTGCTCTGAGACCACCAGGTGCTTGAAGCCACCACGGGCAACCAGAGTGGCTCAGTGAGTTACAAAATCTTCCTTGAAAGTGATATTTAGAGCTCTGAGCAATCCCAGGGCTAGATACTGCATTTGAGGTGGGGATAACTCAATGGTAGGGTGTTTACCTAGCATGCTCAAATCTCCAACATCATGAGCTCCACACACATTTGCTAGTATGCATGTGCACGCGCACACACATACACACACACAGAGAGCTACATTTGCTCTTATTTTATAAGTCTAGTATGTAGGTTACATGTGTGTATGTTTAGGGTCTTGTGAAGACAGCACTGTAATCGCCATCCTGAGAAAGGTTTGCAGTGCCCCCAAAGGACTGTGACGCTATGATATTGAATACACTCCTCTAAGGAGCTGCCATTGTTCAAGAGATAATTCCCCCCCACACACACACACACCTCCAGGATTGGATGCTATCTTGGAATCTGAACGAAACTGAGACTTTAAACTGGTGATCCCCCCAAATCTGATGCTTTACCGTCATCATGGGAGTGGTGCTATCTCGCAAGATAACGGGCCTGCTTCTAGAGCTAACGTTTCACAGACTGACAATGAGAGAGGGACAGCCTTGGATTAGAGCATCTTTTCAATTATCCATTAAGTATTTACAATTTATTGGGTTTGCACACCACTAAATAAGATACCGAAGACCTTTCAAAGATCCCACAAGATGTGTCAGGTCTCTTATTGTGTGCACTTAGTTAATTGCTTCATTGCGTTGTAAGCGTAGTTATGCACTGAATTCACTACGCGGCAGATAGCTAAAAGGTTACAGCGATTCATAGACTGTGAGTTTTTAGACCACTAGAGGGCACAAGAGGGCAGGTCAGAATCTAGATCCGCCCTAACGCGTTCACAACGGCGGCCTGAAACCAATCTTCTGGAGAGAAATTAGGTCACATCCTCAAAGCCCATGCTAAGCTTCCCCTGCCACCCTTAGCAGTTTATCCAATCCGAGGCTAGCCCTCAGCAAGCCTGAGGTTACAAATGAAGGTCAAACTGTTTGGATTCATCCTCCGGACACTAAGAAAAGTTGGTGAAATCTAAGTGCTGGGAGAGAGAGTGACACTAACTTCCAGCCCTCCCTTCGCTAGGCTCTGCAGAGGCCTTGGCTGTGAAACCACATGAAGTCCTGGGAGCGTCACTCAGCCTATGATGCTAAGAAAAGCTACCCGTGGTGTCATCTTTTCCGGAGTGGGGCTCCTTAGGGAGAAAACACTTGAGCAAAATTCCAGTTTCTTGAGCTGTGTGGAGAGCAGTAAGCGAGCACTCCCTCCTGTAGTGGCTGCCTCGAGATAGCCCAGCCAGTAAAGGTGCTTGCTATCAAGTCTGACGACTTGGACAGAACCAATTCCTACAAGTTACCCTTGAACTTCCAGAAGCTGTTATTGTAGTAGCTTACATGCACCACCCCCACTCACAAAAATAAACAAAAATGTAATTTAAAAACAAACAAACAACAACAACAAACCCACTGTTAAGGGCTGAGCATGGTGATATGTGTCTTAAATCCCAGCCCCAAGGATGCAAAGACTGTAAGTCTGAGGCCAGATTGTTGTACATAGAGAGTTCCAGGCCAGCCAAAAAGGTAGACACCTGACTAAAATAAACAGACAAATACTTTTAAGACCAAAACAAATTTTCTAGCATGATTAGCAAAGATTATAGCCTATCAAATTCTTCCCCACGATGGCTCTATGGAAAAGTGGTATTAATATTATCATGAGTTTGCCGTTTTGCTCACTTAGAAGCTTGGAACCAGGGCAACTTATCTACTGGATTGGGCCTCACAGTACCACATAAGAGCTCTACCAATTAAGCTGCATCCCAGGCCAAGATTTGTATCTTGCTGGGTGATCATAATACCAGACACTGGTCACACTCAAAAGACTCATATGTGCCAAGGTGACAATTCAGGGATAATGCTGTTTTTATTTATTTTACTTGTATTTGTTTGAGATGGGGTCTCACCCTGTAGCCTAGGTTGGCCAGGATTTGCGGGTGACCCTCATATCCTGTCCCCACTGGGATTACAGGCACGAGCCACCACCCCTGCCTCCTAATGCCTAGTTTTTATTAAGGTCAACTTTAACCATGACTGCGATGGCCTTACCCTTGCCACTCACACCAATCCATCTCCTCTTAAATGGCTGTACAAAGGGGAGTCTTCACTGGTAAGAATGCATAAAAGTATATTGAAGATTTATTCCCATTCTCTGTGAGATAGAGACAACAGATTATTACATGCACATAACATAATGAATGACTAAAATAATTCTGTCTAAGATTCCTGGGGCCTGGGTCGGGCCATGGAAGGTAAAATGGCTCAGAGGCTAAAGGTGCCTGTCCAGAAAGCCTCGAAGCCCTGGCTCAGTCCCTGAAATCCAAGAAAGGGTAGAAGGAAAGAACCAATCCCATAAAGTTGTCCTCTGACTATATGTACCAAGACACAGGCCTGCTCATGTGCACACACACACACACACACACACACACACACACACACACACATGAGCACGCACACACATACCTTAAATAAACATTTTTAAGAGATTCATGTTGATTTCCTGAATTCTCCAGTTCTGTCATGTATAACTGCTATTAGTGTAGCATAAGTCAGTAATTCATGTTTAAACCTGACATCCAGCCTGTTGACAGGAAAATCCATACTGTGCCTTTGACCTGCCCTCTGAGTCCATGTGCTTTCTAACTGTGTGCTCAAGTCTTGTCCTCAACATACAGATGAGGTTCTGCATGGCTCCAAATGAAAGACCATTCCTAACTTCAGACTCGGTGGAAGGCTATCTTATCTGTCTGAGTACTGTGTCTTAGTCAGGGTTTCTATTCCTGCACAAACATCATTACCAAGAAGCAAGTTGGGGAGGAAAGGGTTTATTGAGCTTACACTTCCATGCTGCTGTTCATCACCAAAGGAAGTCAGGACTGGAACTCAAGCAAGTCAGGAAGCAGGAGCTGATGCAGAGGTCATGGAGGGATGCTGCTTACTGGCTTGCTTGCTTCTCTTGACTTGCTCATCCTGCTTTCTTATAGAGCCCAAGACTACCAGCCCACAGATGGTACCACCCACAAGGGGCCCTCTCCCCCTCGATCACTAATTGAGAAAATGTCTTACACCTGGATCTCATGGAGGCATTTTCTCAACTGAAGCTCCTTTCTCTGTGATAACTCCAGCTTGTGTCAAGTTGACACACAAAACTAGCCAGTACATACTGTTTGCTTCTCCTAAAGCTACCAATAAAACCAGAGAAAGTAGAGGCTCCAGAATGCCCTGCCCTGCCCCACCTGGAGGACAGAGGAAGACATTGATGATTTCTCAGTCAAAGCGACACCCAGGTGACTAGTTTAAATGCACAGGCCAGAAGAATGGCTTGTATATAGAGTGCTTCTTCAGCAAGTCCTGGGGTGGACCCCCAGAATCTCAAGATAGATAGATAGATAGATAGATAGATAGATAGATAGATAGATAGATAGATGATAGATGGATGGATGGATAGATAGATAATAAAACACACGGACCTTCTTTCCGCAAGCATTACAAGCTTCACTGCAAAGCTACTGGGCAAACAGCTCCTTTTTAGGTCCCATGTCCAATCATATTCACTTTGCAGAGGAAGAACACCTCCTGGACCTATGCATTAGTCAAAGGTTGAGTGAAAAACAAATGTCTCAGTTATAATGATGCTTTCTAAATCCAGACAGCTCGATGACAGCTAAGTTTTCCTCCTGCCTTTCAGTCACCCCACACTCCACGGCCAGGTCTGCTGCTGCCACAGTCCCGCTCACCCTGTTCATTCATCCAGCGCACTTCACATCCTCGCTGAAAGGCCAGTGCGCATATAGACACAGATGGTTCCCGAAGCAGTCATCCCTGTAAGCGATGAGAATGGGGTCCTTCCTCCTCCAACTCGGTCTTTCTCCTCTCAGCAGAGGGTTCTCCCCAGGCATTGACACACTTTTCACCACTGGAAATGACTCCTGCGGGCACAAGAGGAGCATCATCAAGGAACTCGGAAGTGAAATCGGCCTTCTCTCCCCCCCCCACCCCCCCCACCCCGGCCTCTGTCACCCAGAATCTACTTTCCAGGGTTATGTTAGGATGAGTACACACCACTCGAAGGATATAGTAAAACTCTATGTCCAATCTCCAGTGGGGAACTGACCAGAAACATACTGATAACAGAAATGTAAAGCTGTTTCCCCAAAGTTTAAAATCTAGTTGTTAAGAAAGTAACCATTATCTAGCTGTGGTAACATAAACCTGCAATCAGCACAGTCAGGAGGCTGAGACAGGAGAATCTCTGAGAGTTTGGGGCCAGGCTGGGCTACATGAAACCAAAAAGGAAGGAAGAAGGGAAGGAAGGAAGGGAGGGAGGGAGAGAGGAAGGAAGGGCAGGAGAAGACTGTGGAACTGTCTCCTATAATCTGAGTACAAGGCAAGCCTGGGCTACATAGGAAGACCCTGGAAGTTTGGGGGTTGGGCAGATGTTGACCATTATTATACAGATAAATGGGACAGATGGATCACTGATTAGCTTGGACAACAAGGAGTCTTTCTGGTCAAAGAAACCAGCTAATCTCATTCTCGGGTCTCACCCTGTTTCCTGTCCTACATTTGTAAGTCAGTGCTATCGTATATCAAGGCCCCTTGCCTGGTCCACCTCCCTCACACAGGATCTGTGCCACTGGCTCCCTCCAATATACATTCTGACTCCTGGATCCTGATACCACCTATTCTTTCCTTCCTTCCAGGGAGTCTCCAAAGCCTCATTTCAGGCCCTCTGCATCCCTTGTCCAGACTGTGGTCACAGACTCCCAGCTGCTTGGCTTGAATCTAATCTTCAGTGTGCCCACACAGTGGGCAACCCTGCTAAACTTCAGCTGCTACAGCCCTGTGCCCGCCTGTGCAGTGGCCCACCCTATGATCACCAAATCAAGTTAGTTCTTGTCAGAGGCCACCAAGACTGCCATGTACAGTGGCTGGCACGCTCTCTAGCCCTGCCTTGGAGACCTGTGCCAGCACAGTGGAGTCTCCCAGTATCTTACTGTTTGGATCAGAACCCAGACAACTCAGAAGACACTTGTCCAATGGGGCATCACCCTAACCTTGGTCTTAGTCAGCCTTACCCTCCATTGTAGAATCAAATCAGTAAGTACTTTAATAGCTATAGCCAGTGAGTTGATTTTATAGACAGTCAGGCTTGGAAAAAGCAAAAGTTAACAAATAAAAAGAAACCTAGCAAAAAACAGATGGATCATTTCAAAGTCACTTTCCTGCTAAGATAGGACAAGCAGAGAACAATGGGAAATACCAGATTAGCCACCGCCAAGTTATTTCAGGTCACTTCTTTTGTGTGCAGATCAAAGCTGGGGCTTCGTTTAGATCCCCTGTTTGGGAACTGAGGCCTTATCTCAAATCTCAGAGAGCCGCATAGACTGTGCAGTTTCTCCTTGATGACTGAGAACTTTAACTACAGAAAATCCGGTTAGATTTTTTTTTTTCTAGTCTGTCTAAGAGCTTAAAAAACAGTGGCTTTCACTTCCCCACCCCATTTCATAGCCCTCTGGGTGCTTTATGGCCTCCTAAATGATTGGTTTAAAGTCAGGTGTCACCACACCTGTTTTTGTTTGTTTGTTTGTTTGTTTGTTTAAGATAGGACCTCAGGTAGCCCAGGCTGTCCTGGAACTCTCTAGTTTTTGAACTTCTGATCCTCCTGCCTCCCCCTCTGGAGCGCTGTGGTTACAGTTGTACATCACACGTGAAGTGCTGGGGATAGAACACAGGGCTCCCTGTGTGTTAGGCAGGTACTGTGCCAAACTCACTGCATCATGAGCCCCTTTTATCATTTTAGTTAATTTCTTTCCTTTTGTGTTTTCTGGTTGGTGTTTTTTATCAGCCCCCCCCCCCCAACCCCCAACATACATGTGCTCGCGTATACTTTGCTCCGAGGACAGTTTTATTAAAGGGTTTTTTTTTTTAATTTATTTAGTTACTTTACTTCCCAATATCAACTCCCCCTCTCCTCCCAGTACCTCCTCATACAGAACCTCCACCACTACCACCAACCTCCCCCACCAGCTCCTTCCTTCCCTTCTCCTTCGAGATGGGAGAGCCCCTCTAGGTAACCCCACCCCCACCCCGTCCCAGGCACATCAGTTCCCTGCAGGAAAAGGCCCATCCTCTCTCACTGAGGCCAGACAAAGTAGTCTATTTAGGGGAACAGGATCCACAGGAAGGCAACAGAGTCCCAACAGATGGTGGTGGCCTACAATGCCCGCACTCAGGAGGCAGAGACAGGCAGACCTCTGAGTTCAAGGTTACCTGGTCTACACAATGTTCCAGGACAGCCAGGGCTATACAGTGAAACCCTGTCTCGAGAAAAAAACAAAACAAACAAAAGCAAACCCTCCAAAGCAGAACAAAAAAAAGCAAACAAACAAAACAGGCTCTCACCGTGTAGTTCTGGCTGTCCCAGAACTCCCTATGTAGGCCAGGCTGGCCTCAAACTCAAAGATCCTCCTGCCTCTGTCTCTGCAGTGCTGGGATTAAAGGTGTGTTGCATGACACTGGGCCTGAGATTTCTGAGAGCACGGTCACGATCAGGCATGGGCCATTTTGTGTTTTTCTTAAGTCTCTGAACCCTCTCCAACAGTTTCATCCCCTTTGTTGGCTGCCCAGTCAAACTGCAGCTGCCCAGAAGCCCAGCTGACATATTCTGCCAGGCTCACCGGCCAGGTGTCCCCTGTGTAAAATCAAGCTAGGAGGACTATGGAATGAGCAAAGAGCGCGGCTCATCATCGACTTCACTTCAAATAGGAGGTCAGTCTCACACAGCTGCGAGCCCCGGAGCACTCAGCCTCTGCAGTGCAAGCCTTTAGGAGATTTCTTCCGGCTCCGGGAATCTTCCACTAAATTCAACCATTAGAGTGTGTTTCAAATCAGGAGCCACACGCTCAACGTACCTTAGCACTGTATCAACGGGCACCTCGGCAGGGCCCTGGTATTTTAAACTGAATGTAATAATCTGACTTCAGAAAAATCGTGTGTTCTACAGTCACATCGGAGAACCTGAGGGTCTCCTGCGTGCTCCGGGTGTGGTGATGGCGGGCTTGTCTCCGTCCTCAAAGAAGGAAAAGAAGCAGATATAGTGGCTCATACATTTAGCTCCAGATCAGGAGGCAGAGTAAAAGGATCTCAAGGCCACCTAGACTGCACAGAAAGACCCTGTATCGGAAGGAAGGAAGGAAGGAAGGAAGGAAGGAAGGAAGGAAGGAAGGAAGGAAGGAAGGAGGGAAGGAAGGAGGGAGAGGGAGAGAAGGAGGGAAGGAGGGAGGGGAAGGAAGGAAGGAAGGAAGGAAGGAAGGAAGGAAGGAAGGAAGGAAGGAAGGAAGGAAGGAAGGGAAAGAAAAAAGAAAAAGAAAGCAAGCTAATGCATGTTTGTTTGTTTGAAACAGAATCTCATTCTGTCCCCAAACTGACCTAGAATTTAACCTAGAATATATAGAAATCCTCCTGTCTGCCTCCTGAGTGCTGGAATTTCATGTGTGACTACGACTACCATACCTGTCTTAAATATATTCTTATTTTCTTTTGGTTAGGGATGTTCTGTTTGTGTTGGGGATTGAACCTAAGGCCTCCGCTTTGCCACTACAGGTCTGGCCTCTTTTTCTTTTTCTTTTTTTAAATTTATTTTATTTACATGAGTACACTGTCGCTGTCTTCAGACACCCCAGAAGAGGGCATCAGATCCCCTTACAGATGGTTGTGAGCCACCATGTGGTTGCTGGGAATTGAACTCAGGACCTTTGGAAGAGCAGTCAGTGCTCTTAACCGCTGAGCCATCTCTCCAGCCCTGGCCTGTTTTTCTTGTTTGTGGTGGCGTTTTCTTTGTTTTTTTGTCTTGTTTTGGGCTGGGGGGGAGATTGTTCTAGGATTTGTTTGTTTGTTTGTGTCTGTTGTTGTTTTAAACAGAGTCTCTCTAAGTGGCCAGGCTGAACTCCCTGCTCCAGCCTCCCGAATGTTGGCATCACAAGTATGCACCGTCATGATAGGAAAAAAAAAAAAAAAATATATATATATATATATCAGACAAAGCCACAGAAAAGAAGGCAGAAATGTGGAATTTACTAAGGGCTACGACTGAGGCCGACTATAGCCCAGGAAGGAGCCCAGAACAGAGATTTACTTCAGGCCTGGCAGGACTCTGGGGACAGGGCAAGGTCTCTAGGATCCTGGTCTTTCTTACACGGCATTTTTTAAAAAAAAACTATACCTTCAAAATTCAGCTCCATGCCCTTTCTGAGAGTCCGCCCTCCTGGCTGGGGCACCTCCATAGCAGTTCTTCTACTCCTCTCTGTGGCTTTTATTATACAAGTGCCATTTCTAGACCACCAGGGAACCATGTGACTGTCAGGAGTGTTCGTTCCGGGTCAAACTGTGGTGGCTGAAATCCATCCGCTGTTTATTGCTGTGAGTCCCCACTTAACTCCTCTGTCCACCGCCTGTTCATCCTCTGCAGGAACCTGAACCATATGAGTAAACACACCAGTGCCTAGCACACGGCTCAGCACGCGGCTCAGCACACGGCTCAGCACATGGCACAGCACGGGGCTCAGCACACGGCTCAGCACGCGGCTCAGCACACGGCTCAATCTGCGGCTCAGCCCGTGCTCTACTGTTGTCCTGGGCCCACCTTGTTTCTTTTGATAAATAAAAATTTCAGGAAGTGATTGTTTCCCAAGAGGCCCCTACACTAAGGACACAAATATCAAAATGGAGGGCCAGAGACGGAGGCGCCTGACTGTAACCCTGGCACTGTGAGAACACAGGGAGGAGGTGTCAAGTTTAAGGTCAGCCTGGACTATGTAGAGAAACTGTACCTTAAAAGGAGGCAGGGGAGCCGGGCAGTGGTGGCACACGCCTTTAATCCCAGCACTTGGGAGGCAGAGACAGGTGGATTTCTGAGTTCGAGGCCAGCCTGGTCTACAAAGTGAGTTCCAGGACAGCCAGGGCTACACAGAGAAACCCTGTCTCAAAAAAAAAAAAAAAAAAGGAGGCAGGGGAGTTTGGGGTTGGCACTTCCTGGTGTAGTGCTGGCCCAGCCTGTGCAGATCCTGAGTCCCCGGCACGGTCTTCACCATCTTAGCCCATCCGCATCCACCACTGTCATTCGTGCTAAGGTGCCAACATCAAATTGCGGCTAAACTAGGACCTTCTAGGAAATGAGGATCAAGAAGATAACAGCAAATTTCCCATTATCAGTAGTGATAATGATGTTTCTACTTTGCTTGTTATAAAAAGTAATGTGGCTTTAACTCAGCGGTTCTTGACCTGTGGGTCGTGACCACTTTGGGGGTCATTTGACCCTTCCACAGGAGTCCTATATCAGATATTCTGAATATCAGATATTCACACTATGATTCATAACAGTATCAAAATCACAATTATGAAGTAGCAACTTACAAAGTAGCAACAAAATAATTTTATGGTTGGGAGCTGGGGGGGGGGGTGTCACCACACCATGAGGAACTGTATTAAAGGGTCACAGCATTAGGAATGTTAAGAGCCACAGCTCTAACCAATCAGTTACCCTTTCGTCGCCTCTCTGGCTGTCTGTGTCTTAAGGACTGTGCCTTCTAAGCAACAGATCTACCCTTTGTGTAGTTTCTGCGTTCTTCTGCCTTTCACTGTCTACAAAGCCAGCTTCCTCTGCTTGGCTCCTTGGAAATTTTATTTTGTGAAATAAAATGTTGTTCAATTCTATCATGAAAAATAAAGTCAGAAACAGGTGATAGCAGACAGCAATAATCCAAAACAGTAGAGGCAGGAGGATCAGATGTTCAAGGTCATCCTTGGCTACGTAGTCAGTTCAAAGCCGGGTTGGATCACATGAAACCTTGTCTCTAAAAAGTCAGAAAGCAGAGCCAGTGAGAGGAATCAGCATCTAAACGCGCTTGACGCTAAGCCTGACCCCAGTTCAACCTGAAGAACACAGAAGGCCGGAGGAGAGACTCTTCTCCCACAATCTGTCCTCTGACCTCCATAAGTAGACTCTGTGTGTATGTGCGAATGCACACACACACACACACACACACACACACACACACACACACACACACACTCAGTGATTTTTAAAAATCTAAAAGCCAATTAACACCTTTAAAGCCAGAGGATGTGGTACAGACGTTTAATCTGAAAACATGGGAGGGGAAAGCAAAGAGGATCAGGACTTGCAGGTCATCCTCCATACACAGGGAGTTTAAGGCCATCTTGTATGTGTGAGACAAACCCTGGTTCAAAAGAAGAAAGCAAGCAAGAACATCTTTAGACTAAATTATTGGAATTCTGTTCTTCGGCAACTTGTCATCCCCCTGCCCCGTGCTCATCTCTGTACGCTGTGGACGGGCTCCAACCATTCTCTGCCCACACCCAGTGTCTAATGTCACTCTCCCACATGCTTGCTTGCTGAGTTCATAAGGGTCTACAAGATGCTGTATGACTCTTGTGGGGTTATTTTTAAAAGTGCATATGCCTGTAACCCTAATACTTAAGATGTAGGAGCAAGAGGCTCAGGAGTTCAAGGCTTTGCCAGTATGTCTTGAACCTTGCTATATATCAGGTTGGAGGCTAGCTTGGTCTACATGAGACCCTGCCTCAAAAACAAAATTAAAATTTAAGTTGTAAACTGCTTGAAGAGAGTCATAGCCATCAAATGTTTGTTTAGGTCTAAGTGACAATCAATGGTGATATCTAATATTGCTAAATCTCAGGAACTTAGCTGTGTACCTTAACTCACTCTCACTTAAAACTACAAAGCACTTCCATACTTTTCCGAGAAACCTGAAAAAAAGAGGGAGGGGTGTATATCTGTTTTTCATAGCACCAGAAAGAAAGCAGTTCAATGAAATTAAATGTTTACGTTATCTAAATACAGCAGACTTTGCTCATGGACCATTTTGAGGCCGCTGCTTTCAGCAAGCTTACGGGGAGTGGTGTGGCACTGTGCCTCTTGGTGTTATAATTCTAAAATTACTGTGAGCATGGAGGGGAGATCCCTTTGAACCTTCACAATGGGATATTTCTCCACCACCCCGGAGAGTGCGTGTACACAATTGCCATCAGCTATGTTGTTAGCTTATATCATACAGGTTAGACCATAATTAAAATAATTATTATTTATATAGCACCCGAGACATCCACTGCTTGAGTCATAATCACAGCAGTTAGAGACAGAAAACAGCAATTAAATAATCCCGTCAACCCCAGCAGACGAGCATCAGCCAAGATCCCAGCAGAGACCAGCTGATAATGAATTTCTAGCAGAAAAAAGTCACAATCTGAGCCATGTTTTCTTTAATTTTTTTTCTAGACCAAATCTCACTATGCTTTTCTGACTGGTTTCAAACTTACTATGTAGACCAGGCTGGCTTTGAGCTCACAGAGATCTGCCTGCCTCTGTGTCCTGAGTGCTAGGATCAAAGGCATGATCTACTACGCCCAATCTAATTATGTTTTTACGCGTGCGCACGTGTGTGTGTGTGTGTGTGTGTGTGTGTGTGTGTGTGTGTGTGTGTGTGTGTGTGTTACTGCACAGCACATTTGTAGAGGTCAAAGAACAACTTGCAGATAACTCATTTTCTCCTTCCACCATTCTCCAGGATGGAAACTGGTGTCCCTGTGCCATCTCACTAGCCTCATATCTGGTCTTCAGATTTCCATTCTCTTCATTTCTGGGTGACTTTTCTCTCCTTCTTTCACCCCCACCCCTGTTTTTGTTGTTGTTTTGCTTTGAGAAGGGATTTCAAGTAACCAAAACCCATCCTAAACTCCATCTTCCCCTGCCACTATGCCCAGCTCTTGTTTCAGAAACCATGTCTTCTACAGCCTAGTCCCCTGGTCTGCTTTCTGTTGCCATGCTAAACACCATGACCAAAAGCAATGAGGGAAAATGGGCTTTATTCTGTTTACACTTTACAGTCATATAACCCATCATTGAAGGACCATTGGGGAATTAGCTCAAGCAGGCAGAGTCAGGAACCATGAAAGGGTGATGCTCACTGGCTTGTTCCTCATGGCTTGGCTTCTTACCTTGCCTTCTTATTTATCTCAGGCCCAATTCCAGGAGTGGCACTACCCACAATGGGCTGGACTCTCCCATATCAATCACTCATCAAAGAAAAGTCCCCATAGACACACCCATAGACCAACCTGATGGGTGTGTCTTAGTTACTTTTCTATTGCTGCAACAAAGCACCATGCCTAAGGCAATTGTGGTGGTTTAGATAACAATGCACACACACACACACACACACACACACACACACACACACACACACACCGTGGGTTCATACATTCAAATGCTTAGTCACCAGGGAGTGACACTATTTGAAAGGATTAGAAGGATTAGGAAGTGTGGCCTTGCTGGAGGAAGTCTGTTACTGGAAGTTGGTTTTGAGGTTTCAAAAGCCAAGGTCAAGCGCAGCGTCTCCCTTTCTTGGCTTGCAGATCAGGATATAGCTCTCAGCTCTAGCATGTGTGCCACCATACTTCCCACCATTATGATAATGGACTAAAAAAACCTCTGAAAGTGTAAGTCAGTCCCAGTTAAATGGTTTTTTTTATAAGAGGTGCCTTGATCATCATGTCTAGTCAAGCAACAAAACAGTGCTAGGACAGCAAGTTATAAAAGAAAGCATTTAATATGAGGCTCATGGTTACAGAAGATTAGAATTCATGACCATCATGTCAGGAAGCACAGCAGCAGGCATAGTGCTGGAGTAGCAGCTGAAAGTTTACATTTGTTTGTTTGTTTGTTGAGACAGGGTCTTTCTACACAGCTATGGCTGTACTGGAATTCACTATGTAGACAAGGGTATCCTCTAAGTCACAGAGATCTGCCTGCCTCTGCTCCCTGAGTGCTAGAATTAAAAGCTTGTACCACCACACTGCTGCTTGAGAGTTTACATTGTTTGTATGCTTGCTTGCTTGCTTGCCTTTTGAGACAGGGTTTCTCTGAGTAGCCCTGGCTATCCTGAAACTCATTTTGTAGACCAGGCTAGCCTCCGCCTCACAGAGGTCTGCCTGCCTCTGCTTCTCTGAGTGCTTGGAGTAGTCTAAGCACCACACCTGGAAAGGCTTTACATTTTAATGCGTAAGAGGCAGAAAGATCTAACTGGGATGTCAGTTTTTGAAACCTCAAATCCTGCCCCCAGTGACACACCTCTCCCAGCAAGAATGTTCTTTTTTTTTTTTTTTTTTTTTAATTTTTGGATATTTACTTTATTTACATTTCAAATGTTTCCCCTTTGGAAACTCCCTATCCCATCCCCCCTCCCCTGCCTCTATGGAGGTGCTCCCCCACCCACCCACTCCTGTCTTCCTTCCCTAGCATTCCCCTACACTGGGGCATCAAACACCCTCAGGTCAAAGGGCCTCTCCTCCCACTGTTCTTGTTCAATTGAGGTTTCTTCTTTCTATTTGACTCTAGTTTGTGTCAATTTTACAAAAATGAACCGTCATGTCTAGGCCCACCCTAAGCGTAAGATTCCCCTTTAATTACAATTTTTGAGACCATCACACAACGCTGCCTGGTTCCCATTGCTGCATTGATTTGGCCATTTGATCTCCATGGTTCCTGCCCCCTTGGTGGAAATAAAGACCTGGAAGAATGAGCAGTCCCTCCCTTCAAGGGGCTCTCAGTTCCTTAAAGAAAGTCCCCAGAGCCTCCCTCAATGGACTTCTAAGTAAGAGTGACTTGTGTGTATAAAGACTTGTGTGTATGTGAAACAATGACCAATGCTCATGAAACTCTTACCTTACACAAGACGTGGGCTAGGTGCTGTGCGCATGCCCTTGGTTTAATCTCCCCCACCCGTACCCCTGAAGCTAGCTGTCAGGTAATTATGATTGTTCCATATACAGAGAAGGAAAATAAGGCCTAAACAGGGGAAGCCATTTCAGCTCAAACACCCTCTGCCATCCTTAGGCCCGCCCCTTCATGCCAAACACAGGCTAGCACTTTTAGGGTAAGAAGAAGGCATGAGACTCCAAGACTCACTGATACAGGGGCCCAATTTGCAATGCTTGGGAGAGAGGCCTCAGTCCTAGACCTGGATGGCTCCCTTGTTGCCACCTCTGCTCTGTTCTCTGACCTTGCTTTTATAGTCTTTTTTGTTTTTTAAACCCATAATCCTGTCTGTAGAATGTTCTAGAAGCTACTGTCTGTAGAATGCATCTGTGTGGCCTGTGATGACGCAGCCTCACAGAAAGCTCACTGTAGGTTGTTTGTCTGTTGTTTGTTTTGTTTTCCCCTCTTCCTCAAGGGAGAGGGGTAGTTTTTACACATCAAAGGCTGAGAAACATGTTCCTGGAGAAGTGCTGTGGGCACGATTTCCCAGGCAGACACAGGTTGAAAGGTGGTGGTCGATGTGGAGGTACGGAGAAGCAGTAAGGCCTTTAAAGGACTTTTAATCTGGGGACTCTGCCTTTGTGAATAGATTAATGTTCAGACCTGGCCTGAGAAGCTGAGACAGGGGGATCACAAGTTCAAAGCCAAGCAGACTACATGGCTACAACCCAAACTCCACTGGTTACAGTGAGCACTACAGTGTCCCCTCTTCTCTGTTCCTGCCTGTCTTTCCTTCCACTCTCTTGCTACGACTTGTTTCACTTTTGCTTTTGGAGACAGAATTTTGCTATGTAGCCTACTCTGGCTTTGAACTCACAATGATCCTCCTGCCTCCACTGAGAATATAGATGTGTGGTGCCATACCCAGGCAGAATGTCTGTCTGTCTGTTTGTTTGTTTGTTTTTTAAGACTTGGTTTCTCTGTGTATTCCTGGCCGTCCTGAAACGCCATCTGTAGACCAGGCTGGCCTCAAACTCAGAGATCCACTTGTCTCTGCCTCCCGAGCACTGGGTTTAGAGTTGTGTGCCATCACTGTCCAGCTCAGAAGAGTCTTCTGACCCTGTAACTTTATTACCTCTTCTTGCTGAGGGGCATAAAGGAAAAGGAATGACTCAGCTGCTTTATGCCTGAGTTTGGGGCAGTAAGCTCGTTGGGAATTTTGCTTTGGTCAATGGCATCGCCTTGCAAACCTTCATCAATGTCCAGTGAAGGCGGCTCCAGGGAGTCAGTGGAAGAAGATCACAAGCACCAGGCCTCCTGCACGTCCTGGCTTCAGTCATCCTGGCACCTGCTCATGATCCTGTTTTGAGCTCTCCAAGCTAGGACAGGTCAGATAAAGTGATCTTCATGAGGGTCACAGAGATAGCTCAGAAGGTAAAGGTGCTTGCCACTAAGCCTGACTACCTGAGTTTGATTCCCCAGGGCCCATGAAATATAGAGGATGAACTCTCACAAGCCGTCCATTATCTACTGTTCTACACACACACACACATACACACACACACACACACACATACACACACACACACACACACATACACACACACACACACACACACACACACACACCATACTATATGCATACATCACACACATATAAATCAATCAATAAATATAAAATGTATTTTAAAGTGCCAGAAAAGTCACATTCGATCACATAATGATCTTTCTTTAGGGAAAAAAAATTCTATCCTAAATAAATATTTGAAAATAAAGGCTAAGATTTTCCCCCACAGATTTTACAACCATTGGGTTCCTTTACTTTTAAGCAGCCTGTGTTCTTAATAAGATCCTCTCGGAGCCTGCCTGTAAAAGAATATTATATTCTTCAAGGTCTTCATAAATCCTGTTTCTTGGCCACATTACTATAGTTTTAACCCCAGAAGCCCTTTATCCCATCTCCAAGGAACCTAACAATGTCATTCAGCCATGCAGTCCAGCTCTTCACCCTGTTATCCCTGCCCCACCCATCAGCTAACATGTCGGGAAGAAGGGGCAGGGAGACTTGGAAGGCAGAATCCAGGAAGGACACATGCCAACTGAACATCTTCCAGGAGTATTCGAAACACTCTTTTTACACTAACAAGTGCCTTGGGTTTCTTAATGAGCCCAGGCAGCCAAACCCCAGTTCCACATCGGAAGGAAAGAGTGTCTGTACCGCAGACCGCTCTGAGGAGGAGGCAGAAATGATTCCAGCCAGGCCAGGAATGTGCAGAAAAGCTGGCTTTGGCAGCTGGTGTTCAGACCACCAGGAGAGGTGACCTGCATCTTCCCAGCCTCTTGAAAGTTCTCAGGGCCTCCTCAGGTAGCTTTCATGAATAAACACCATTAGGGTGAAGGAAAATGTAACCAAAAATCTCCTAGCAGAGGAGACACAAAGAGTAACATTTTCCACATGGCTGCACTAAGGATTCACACACACACACACACACACACACACACACACACACACACACACACCCTCAAACTTGATACTATTGTGGAAAATTACAAGTTAATTTTATTTTGCTAGGAAATTCCGACTTTCCCAACACTTGACAGGCAGAAGCAGTCAGATCTCTGTGAATTCAAGGCCAGCCTGGTCTAGAAAGTAAACTCTAGGGCAGCCAGAACTACACAGAGACTCTGCTTGATTGATAGATAGATAGATAGATAGATAGATAGATAGATAGATAGATAGATAGATAGACAGATAGACAGATAGATAGACAGATAGGTGATAGATATGAATGAAAAAAATGAATGGATAGTTGAACAATAAATAGATTGATGGATGAATGAATGAATAGCAAACATAAAACAATGGATCTCTTGAGTCTGAAGTCAGCCTGATCTCCAGGCTATCAAGGCTGTGTACTGAGACAGCTTAAAGTAGGTACTGCTCTTTCAGAGAACTTGAGTTCTTTGGGCAGCTCTAATTCCTGAAACTTCAGCTCCAGGGTATCTGAAGCCTCTGACCTTAGAAGGCACTTATATTCACATACACAGAGACACACAGTGCACATCCCCCAACAGATACACAATACACATAACCCCAACAGACACACAGTGTACATACCCTCAGCACACACACATACACACACACACACACACACACACACACACACACAAATACACATAATTTAAAACAAATATATATATATATACATATATATCATATACGTATACACATACATATATATAATGAAATTTGAAGCACCTGGGAGAGGAAATTGGCCCACCAGATTTCCTCATCATGGCAGCTGATGTGGAAACACCTACCTACCACCAAGGTGACCACAGAGCACCCGGCATCCCTTCCTGTCTAGTGCCCCCCAACCCTTAGAGAAGCCTGACTTTACCACTATCTCCATTGGCCAGTGGAGCAAGCTGCTACATACTTGGGGGGATATTGTTGATGTTCTGTGTGGTAGTCAGGTTTGATTGACAACTTCATACACCTAGAATCACCTGGGGAAACCATCTCAGGAGGGACTATCTAGATCACATTGGTCTGTGACCTGGAATTGTGAATAAACTAAGCCCTTTCTTCCTTACGCCGCTGTTTCTCGTGCACTTTATTGCAGCGACAGGAAGGAAGCTGGGTATCCCGTTCTCAGTCTTCGTTGTTATCGTTTTGTTTTGCTTTGCTTTTGTGGGTGGATGTTTGTTTGAGAGATAGGGTCTCAGCTAGCCTAGGCTGGCCTCAAATTTGCTATATATCAAGGATGACCTTGAACTCCTGATCCTCCTGGGTCTATCTCCCAGGTGCTGGGATCAAGGCATGCTCCATCATGTGGGAAGATCAAACCCAGGGCTTCATGCAAGCTGGGTAAGCATTCTACCAAACAACCAAGCTACAACCCCAGCCCCTACATGTATTCTGTAAAAGTCTGAGACTTATTATGTAATTCCCAGGCCTCAAATGTATGACCATCCCGCTGCATGGACTTCCCAAGTGCTGGGATTAAAGGCATGAGATGAGCTTCTGCCCCTGCCACCCTTGGTTTTTTTGTTTTGTTTTCTTGTTTTGTTTTGTTTTTGTCTCTTAGATAATGGCTGTCCATCTGAGCCTTCTCTCTCCTTTTCCAAAGTGACTTTGTTTCTAGATTTCCCTAAAACACAAGGACTGAAGAATCTCTGCCTAGGTGACAGAAGCCAAGCCTTACTGGCACAGTTGCAGTGTTTTCAAAATGTAGCAATGTCAGTCTGATGCTCAGAGCAGCTTCCAGGGGCTCATCAAGGTCCCTGGCGGCTAGGGATCTGGAGAAGTACCTGCAGACAGGGTTTCACTATGAAGCCCTGGTTGTCCTAGAACTTGCTTTGTAGACTAGGCTGGCTTCGAACTCAGAGATCCACCTGTCTCAGCCTCCCAAGCTCTGGGATTTACAAATATAAGCCAGCAGCACCAGCATTTTGTTTCTTTGAGACATGGTCTCACTATGTACCTCTGGCTGGCCTCAAACTCACACAGATCAGCCTGCCTCTGCCTCCTGAGTGCAGGGACTAAAGGCTTGAGCCACCATGCCTGGCTTAAGGTCCCAAACACCTGCTGGTTCCCTCGGGCCTTATTATTTGTTAACAGTGAAATAAATTCAGAAATTAAGGTGTGTTTGACACATTCTAGGTAATCGCATCCATTTAGTGGCCCTGTTACTGCGAGCTGGGCTTGGAGCTGGCCTGGCTGCTCACATTCTCCTCCTAACAGGAGCCTAATGAAGCATCTTTGGGTTGAGGCAGGGAAAACAGTGAGATTCACACATTTCACTAGAATGCAGACTCCCCAGCACTGCCCCCCCCCCCCCCCGTGGTGGCAGGTAGGAAAAATCAGGACTAGTCAGGAACATGGGTACATAATGACCAACCGCCCCAGTGATCATGAACGGAACCCTGACACTCTGCTTCTCTGCCTTAGCAGAGCCATGGAGGCTATTGAGAAACTTACGGCTCATTTGAAGAGTTTGGCCAGTTCATCTTACCCAGAGTAAATCCCTGCCCCACTCTTCCATTCCGACCACCGTCTGCCTTCCATGCTGCCACAAGAGGCAGCTGGGAGATTATCGATGCCTATCTACACAAATAGAATTTAATTTAAAACTGGAGGTCAAACAGTATCAAGTATGAAACCAGGCCTCTAAGAACCATCGCAGCATTGGATGTAGGGGTAGGAGCCCTGGGGAACTGAGAGGGTAGGAACTTAAGCCACTGGGGCCACATAGTAAGATCAGGTCTCCAAAACCAACCTAAGGGTTAAGGAGTCAGCTCTGCCTTAGACACTTACTAAGCATACGAGAGGACCTTTGTTTTCATTCCCAATAAGGGGTGGAAAGAGAGATATAGATAACCACCAACTTACAAAAGGAAAGAGAACTAGCTCTTCCGACTCCTGAAGGAAGATAAGATACCACTTGTTAATGGTAGTAATGGTTGCTTTGTTTGCTTTAGACAGTATTTCCAGGGTCCCAGGATAGTGTGTGTGTGTGTGTGTGTGTGTGTGTGTGTGTGTGTGTGTGTGTGTGTGTGTGTGTGTGTTGGGCTATTCTTTTTGGAAGGAGTGGGGGGAGATTACAGTGTCCTCTATGTAGTGCTGGCTGTCTTGGGACTCATTATGTAGACTAGGCTGACCTTGAATTCACAGATATCTGCCTGCCTCTACCTACAGATTAAAGGCCACAAGATTCCACTTCCAGCTCAGGCTGGTCTTAAACTCAAACTTGATATGCAACTGAGGATGACCTTGACCTTCTGGTCCTCCAGGTTCTTATCTCCCAAGTGATGGGATTACAAGTAGACACCAGTATGTCAGACTTTTTGTTTTGTGTGTATAGCTAAAACTTTACATCTGGCTGGTCATGATGATGCAAATTCCTTTTTTTTTTTTTTTTAGATTTATTTATTTATTTCATGTATGCAAGTACACTGTCACTCTCTTCAGATACACCAGAAGAGGACATCAGATCCCATTACAGATGGTTGTGAGCCACCATGTGGTTGCTGGGAACTGAACTCAGGACCTCTGGAAGAGCAGTCAGTGCTCTTAGCCACTGAGCCATCTCTCTAGCCCAATTCTCAATCCCAGCACTCAAAAGGTAGAGGCAGGCAGATTCCAGAGAAAAATTAAGACTGTCTCAAACAAATAAACAAGTAAACAAACATCTAGACTCTATGTCTAAGAAGATAAAGATATTCTCTAGAATGTAAAAAAAAAAAAAGGTTAAATATGGAGTCCAATTTAGCTTTTTACTGTTGAATAGTCATTTCCGTTATTAAGTAATTGGTATTACTAACCAAGTTGTTACTATTAGCTAGACATACTTGTACAAACCCTCACGCCAGGGAGATTGTAAGTTCAGGGAAGCCTGGATACATGGGAGGACCCTGTCTCATTCATATGTCTTACCTGGAAGACGCAGATCCCTAGTTTAGAGTTAGAAAACGTGACTTGTAATTCCAGGTCCCCCAATTCCAGCTCTGTGATATGAGCAGATTACTTAACCTTTCTGGGTTTCAGTCACTGTGGAGGGGCTAGAGCATGACCGGTGTCAGGACTGCTGTGAGGATGTCATAACAAGACAGCCCACAGGGGACGCTGGAACAGCGCTGCCAAAAGTCTGCTATGAGCAAAGCCACAAAGTGCCTAGAATTTCTAGTAGTGTGCTTCTGGCCTAACATGCAGTTACTGTGTTCGTGTGCTGATGTCCAAATGAGGACATGACAGGTCCAAGGAATGGTTGAGAAAAAGGATTTTATCACAGCCATGAGGGAGAATTCAGCCAGGGGCATCTGGAAGAGTCCAGCCTGAGCCAGGTCATGAGAAGAGAGGTGGGGGTCAGGAAGGAGCAAGAGGAAGAGGAGAAGAGAGGCAAATGACCTAGAGAGGAACTGTGAACAAGAGACCAAGAGCAAGCCGAGGAGAATGCATAGCCAAATGCCTGGATTATACAGGAAAGAGAAGCCCCTGTGCTTCAGAGGTTTAGGGTTGGGGAGGGGTTGAGAAGTGCTGGGAGGAGCCACAGGTGCTGAGTGAGCGTTGTCCCAGATCTCTTTGGGACCTGACAATGTCCTAAAGTATGCACGACAGCTGCCATAACTGTTCACTAACTTCATAGGAGAATGATGCTGGTTTGAGCCAAGGCCTCCCAACTTCCCTATTAGCGTAGCTTGTAAGCTGTAACTTTTAACATTTTATTTTCTCTCACTTATTTATTTGGGAAGGGACTCGGATGTGCCACAGCTCATGCGTAGAGAGGGTAACTTTAGGGAGTCTGTTCTCTCCTTCCCTCATGTGGGTTCTGGGGATCAAACTCAGGTCCTCCGATTTGGTGGCTAGAGGCATTTACTCAGTGAGCTACCATCCTGCCCAGGAATTACATCTTTTTGAACAATCTTCATGTGACTAGAAAGAGTTAACAAAGATTTCAAAGAATCTTCCTTTACCACCTAAGAAAAGCTTAGGCACTGGAAGGCTCTGACTCATTTATCCTGACACAAAAGCTGAACTAACAATCAGCCCACATTCTCTCTTCAATAAATGGCATAAATTTTATTTTAAGTGCATTAAACTCAAATTTAGACTACATTTGCCAGAATCTTATCAAAAGAAGTCACACGTATTGAGAACAGCTCAACATGTATAATTCAAATTTTCAACCGGTAACATTAGAATTAACAGCCGCCTCTCTACCCCTCTCATTTTCACTCCATTTGTTTAAATATTCACTTATTTAGTGTTGTTAGTGTGGTGTGTGGGTGTGTGTGTGTGGGGGGGAATCATTCAGCCATGGGTTCTGGAGATGAGGTCATGAGGGTTGGATGAAGCTCCTTCACTCTTACCCGACGGCCACCTTGCTGGTCGCCATTCCACTTCTGCTGAACGGAAGCAGGGCAAACACACGCATTCTCCACTGAATTACACTCCCAGTTCCCCATCTCAGCAATTCTCTCCACTGTAAGAGACAGGCGCAGCAACAGACGTCAGAAATAAGGCCTTAGAGTTTAACCCTGTGTCCATTCCCACATTTGACGCTTCACGCAAGGCTTGCTTAAATCATGGTTTTAAAATACTGTTTAGAGAGCATCTTTGCATAGACTCTTCTACTTTACAAGCTACGCCTATGTTTTAAGGAGTGTCTCTATGCAAACACTGACCTTTCTGCCCAGACATAGTGATTCCTCTCTATAATACCAGCTCTGGGAAGGTAAAAGCAGCAGATTCTACAACATCTGGGCCAGCCTGGTCTACATAGTAAGGTTCAGGCCAGCCAGTTTGATAGAAGATCTTGTTTCATAGGGTAGAGAAAAAAAAAGCCAGGCATGTTGGCACCCTCTCAAATCTAAGTACTTCAGAGGTGGGAACAGGATGGCCAGAGTTCAAGCTTATCCTTACCTACATAGCAAGTTCAAGGCTAGCTACAGGGATCTTGAGTTAAAGAAAACAAAACCATGTGCTCCCCTTCCCCGATTAAAAGATCTAGATTTAGATAGTTGTTTCGGTTTGGGTGGGACTTAGTGATTTTTGTTTAACTTGTGTCTTGTTTGTTTTCTGAGACAGGGTCTCACTGTGCTGCCAGGGCAAGGCTTGAACTTGCCAACCCAAATCCTCTTTCACAAGTAGCTGGGATTCTAAGCAGTGCCACTACACCACACCGCTTAACTTTTCTCTCACATGCTTGGCCAAAGTCCAAGTTCACCCCAGAGGCAAAGGATGCTCAACAGAATCCAGCTCTTACGGGGAGCTCCACAAGGCTTAGATAAAGGGGTACCTCACCAGTAGCCACAGTGCAGTCTACCCAGGCCACTCAGGCTGCTCGGATTCGCCTTGTGGAATATCTAAAGTGTCACAAAGGGCAAAGTGGAAGCAATTGTAGTGTCGTTCAGGTTTGTGCATGCTTTTAAAAATGTAGATCAGGGGCGGGGGGGGGTGCTCGGCAGTTCAGAGCACTGGCTACTCTTCCGGAGGACCTGGGCTCAATTCCTAGCACCCACATGGCAGCTCGCAACTGTCTGAAACTCCAAGATCTGACACTCTCACACAGACATATATGCAAGCAGAACACCAATGCACATAACAATAAATAAATCTTTCTTTAAAATATTTAATACAGGCTGGAGAGATGGCTCAGCGGGTAAGAGCACTGACTGCTCTTCTGAAGGTCCTGAGTTCAAATCCCAGCAACCGCATGGTGGCTCACAACCATCCATAATGAGATCTGATGCCCTCTGCTGGGGTGTCTGAAGACAGCTACAGTGTACTTATATATAATAAATTAATAAATCTTTAAAAAATTTTTAAAAAATAAAATATTTAATACTTTTTTAAAATATAGATCATGGGTAGGACAGATGGCTTAGTCACAAAGAACATTTGCTGTTCTGCCGGAGGAACCAAGTTCTGTTCCTTGCATCACTGTTATACTGGACAGTTTTATGTCAGCCTGACACAAGCTGAGAGGAAGGACCCTCAATTAAGAAAATGCCTCCATAAAATTGGGCTGTATGCAAGCCTGTTGGACATTTTCTTAATTAATGATTGATGGGGAGGGCCCAGCCCGTTGTGGGTGGTACCATCCCTGGGCTGGTGATCCTGGGTTCTATAAGAAAGCAAGCTGAACAAGACATGAAGAGAAAGCCAGTAAGCAACACCCCTCCACGGACTATACCTCCAGATTACTGCCCTGTTTGAGTTCCTGTCTTGACTTCCTTCAGTGATAAACGGTGATGTGGAAGTGTAAATCAAATAAGCCCTTTCCTCCCCAACTTGCTTTTTGGTCATGGGGTGTTATCACAGCAATAGAAACCCCAACTAAGACACATGTCACATGGCTCACAGCTGCCTGTAACTTAGCCCCAGGACATCCCATGCCTCTGGCCTCCAGGTGCCTGCTTTTACCTGCACACATCCACACATAGACATACACATAGACACATAATTAAGAATGAAATGCTTTTGAAAACTATAAATGTAGATCATGTATCCATTTTGAAGAATTATATTTTACTTTACTTTAGACAGGGTCTCACTGTGTAACTCTGGTTGGTCTGGAATTCACAGAGATCCTCTTGCTTCTTCTTCTCCTGTGCTAAAATGTATAAACCACCACATTCACCAAGACTCATTTTCTTTAAAAGATAAAATTCAGAGAAGCAAGGAAATCTGAATCAGACTAAGCCTTCCACAGGGAGTGAGCTTTTCAGGATTGGAGAAATGGCTTAACTGTTGAGAGCAGTTACTGCTCTTCCAGAGGACCACAGTTTGGTTCCCGTCGTCTACATTACAGCTCACAGATCCGGCAACTCCAGCTCCAGACTATCAGACGCCCTCTCCTGGCCTCCACAGGCACTGCACTGACAAGGACAAGCCCCGCCCCCATCCCCAGACACACAGAATCACAAATAAACAAACAAACAAACAAATAAACACAATCGTAAATTTTTTTTATACAAAACTTACACTTTTCTAAACCATCTAAATTCTCATCAGTATTTTTCTAAGCTGCTTGGCAAATTGGATATTGCATTTTTATGGAAACCATCGTACTTGTTTATAATTTGGGACAAAGATTACATCGTTTTCAAGAAAGGAGCAGGTGCATGCTTACCTTGTTCTCTCCCTGAATGACTCCAGATGGTGGTTATTCACTGCAGCAGCTTCTTAGGAAACAGCTGTTCACAATATTTATATTTGACTTCATTATATTTCCCCAAAATTGTGTTTTAAATACAGTTTCCTTTAAATTAAAAAAAACACTCATTTCTCCTATTCATGAGAAAGTCTCTCTGTTCATCTTGTCTCGCTGTGAACGAGCCCTTCCTTATTATCTCCCAAACAAAGCAGAATCGGAATTGCAACTCTGTGAAAAGGAGAGAGGGAGAGATACGGGTCCAGTCTTTTGTACAGACGACTCCAACATTGTCGTGCGCAAATTAATTATTTCTTGATTAAGAGGATTCTATCATCTTCAGTTTTCCCTTCTAAAAGCTGTACATAGGAGTTTTTGCAGCTTATTTTAAATATTCTCAGAGCAGGGGATAAAACCCGCAGGTGAGCTAGGATATTGGTGGCAAATTGATCATTTCTCTGGTTGTGTGCAGGTTTTTTTGGTTTTTTTTTTTTTTTATGACAAAATGCATTCTTTTGAGACAAAGTACATAATGATCATAAATGCAGCAAAATTGCATACTGTGAAAAGCCAAACTTCAATGAAGGAGAAAAAAACTCTTTTCAATATGTAAACAATAAAATACTAATGTAGGTTTTGTGGAGAGAAGGTTTCCCAAGAACGTGTAAAATTTCTAATTTGTTGGGTGAAAGATTTGCAGAGAGCAAATACGAGACTTACTTTAGTCAAATCTTAGACTGGGATCATCCCAGACTCTTAGACCTTAGGTCACACACTTTCAGCAAGGTTATACACAGAAGTACCATGGGAAAACCATACAGTGTCCAATGACCAACATACAACATGTCAACAATGAACTCGCTGAGAAAGAAATTAGGGAAAAACAGCACTCACATGGCTTCAAAAAGAATAAAATAGGTCTAATCCCGGAGGTAAATGTTCTCTGTCGTGAACCATTTAAGACACCAATGTTACAAAGCTACAGTCCTGAGACTCGTGAGGCAGAGGCAGTAAGAATCTCACAGGTGGGCTGAGATTGCTCGGCTGTCCAAGCACTTGTCATTTAAACCTGATGACCTGAGTTTGATCCCTGGAACCCGCATGTGGTGGTCTGAATGAGAACACACACACACACACACACACACACACACACACACACACACACACACCCCGCTCATATATTTGAATGTTTGGTTCCCAGCTGCGGATTGTTTAGGAAGGATTAGGAGGTGTGGCCTTGTTGGAGGATGCGTGCCACCAGGGATGGGCTTTGAGGTTTCAAAAGCCCATGCCAGGCTCAGTCTTGCCTTCTCTCTGCCTGCAACTTGAAGATCAGACATAAGCTCTTAGTTACTGTTTCAGAACCGTGCCTGCCTGCCATGCTTCCTGCCTCATGACCTGACGCTCTGAACTCCAACTATATGATTTTTTCATATAAGTTTTCATATAAGTTTTCATATAAGTTGCCTTGGTCAACTTATATGTACTTATGTGTACTTTGACACAGCTATAGAAAAGTAACTAAGATATCATGTAAAGAGCCAGATGCAGATCTTATGTTGAGAGGGAAAGTGGAGACAGAACAATCACCCAGAAGCTTGTGGGCCAATTCAGCTCACCTACTATGTGCAGAGTAACAGAGACAGGAGAGACACTGTGTCAACAAAGCAGATGGGGAGAACCAACCCCTGAAAGTGCATGTGTGTCCATGCACGCACACACACACACACACACACACACACACACACACACAATGAGTAAGACATATTTTTTAAAAAGATGTCACAAGCCGGACAGTGGTGGCACACACCTTTAATACCAGCACTTGGGAGGCAGAGGCAGGCAGATTTCTGAGTTCAAGGCCAGCCTGGTCTACAGAGTGAGTTCCAGGACAGCCAGGGCTACACAGAGAAACCTTGTCTTGGAAAAAACAAAAACAAACAAACAAAAAGATTGTCACAAGTTTAAGGCCATCCTAATCTATATAGGGAATTCCAACCAGCCAAAGCTCCCTACAAAGGGAGACCCTGTCAAAAAAACAAAACAGGCCAGGTGTGATAGGGTGCATCTGTAATCTCAGACTTGGCAGGTAAAGGCAAGAAGATCAAGAGTTCAAAATCATCTGCTACATAGCTAATAATGATAATAATAACAGTAACAACAACTATAATAATCCAAGGAAAACACGGAAAGAAGACATTGAAGGTGGATGGAAGCCTGCTTGCGCTCAGAAATGGGCAGAATTGGTATAAAAACAGCCACTCTCATGAAACCAGTGTGCAAATTCAACAAAGTCCCTGTCAAAATGCAATGGCATTCTCCACAGAAGCAGAAAACACAGTCCTAAAATTCACGTGAAAGCAGGAAAGATCCTCACTGTTTGGAACAGTCTTCAGCTGCAAGCCGTACCACAATACCTGATCTCAACCTATAGCACAGAGCCATAGTAACAATAAAGAAATAAAAGCAGAAGCAGAGAACAATGAAATAGAACTAGGCACTCAGAAATAAGCCCATATAGCCACAGCCATCTGATTTTTAGCAAAGACGTCAAAGCCAAACATTGAGTAAAAGATCCTTACAACAAATGGTCCTGAGAAAAATTAAACTAGATCCATATCTCTCACCCTGCAAGAAAGTTTAATTTAGTCAGGCTTGGTGGGCATACCTTAATCCTCATTCATAAGACTGGAGTGAGAAAGTTAAGAGTTTGAGGCCAGCCTGGGCTACATTACACCCAATTCCCCCCTCCCCCCAAAAAAATCAATTCAAAATGGATCAAGAATTTTAAGGCAAGACTGAAAATTTGAAAGTTAGAGGAAAACACAGGTAAGACATTTCTAAATACAGGCATAGGCAAGAAGTTCCTGAAAAGGACCCTCATGGCATGAGAAATAATCCCAAGAATTGACAAATGTGAAGTCAAAATGTTTCTGTACAACAAAGGAAATAATCTCCAGAGAGCTAGCTCACAGAATGGGGGCGGGGCAGGGGCCTCTGCCGATTATGCATCAGACAAGAGGTTTCTTTTTTTTTTTTTTTTTTTTTTTTTAGAACTATTTATTTAATGTATGTGAGTACACTGTAGCTGTCTTCAGACACGCCAGAAGAGGGCATCAGATCTCATTATGAGATGGTTGTGAGCCATCATGTGGTTGCTGGGATTTGAACTCACGACCTTCTGAAGAGCATTCGGCACTCTTAACCACTGAGCCATCTCTCCAGCCCCCGACAAGAGGTTTCTTGAACAACGAAGAGCCAGATATGGTGTGGCACACCTGTCATCCCAGCATCTGGGAAGCTGAGGCAGGAGGATCAAGAGCTGAAAGCTGGGTATGGTGGTACTTGCCTTTGATGCCAGCACCTGAGGTAAGCCTAGTCCTTACGAACGTACCCCAGGGCTACATAGTAAGACTTTGTCTAAAATAAAATAAAAATAAAAAAGAGCGTGGGGAAGGAGAGGCAGGACATTATCTGTTGCAGATGGTGACTGTGTCTTTTCCCCATGGGTGGGGTCGGGCCTCAGACTTTTTAAACTGGCTAGCTTTAAAGAATCAGTGCAAAGGAAAGTGGGAAGGGATTGGCTATATCGGGCTATCGAGTTCTGGAAATGTAGGTGGGGAACAGGGCTTTTCACGAATGAAAGATTTACCTGGTTGGGCAGATGAAAAGATTTGCATGAAAGTTTTATAAGGTGGGGGAAATTAAACAGATTTGAATTCCTCTGCATAAAAGTTTTATAAGGCGAGTGAGATTTATGCACTGTTGGCCCTTGGTGGGCTGGCTACCTTGATAGGAAAAAAAATATTTTTCACAGAAGTCAGCATGGGTTTCATGAGCCTCCATCTAAAAGAAGAAGGAAATACATATTTTTTTAGAGAATATATATTTAAATTATATATATATATATAGAATATATACTTATATAGAGTATATATATTTATTCAGAGTACATTATGATTGCAAAATTTAAACATATCTTATTGCATGTCTATATAATAAGAATATATATTAATATATGTGTGTGCATATATAGTTATTGAGAGTATGTATGTATAGATAGATAAATAGATAGATATGGATAAAGATATAAATGTGGATATAGATGACTGCAAGATTTAAACACCGGGGAAAAAAATCTTCTAATTCATAAATGAGCTAAAGGGATCATTCTCAGCTCAATTCTTCAGAACTAATGATCCCAGAAGGGAAGTCTGGGAGGTCCTTGGAGTTCTCCAGAGCTCTGTTTATTTAAGAAATGAGATTAGGGCACTTGACCTCAGAGTAGTCACGTCTTCCTTTGCCAAATAGAAGTGCTCTGAGCCAAAGTGTACATTCCCTCCCTGCCTCATGAGACTGGGAAGCTCGGTTGGATTCAGAAGAAACTGAGTCTGCAATATACAGTGTTATGAAAGGCGTCTGCCCACGTGGAAAGGACGTCATTGGCATGGGCTGGCAATCGGAAGGCTTCAGATCACAGGCATTTTAGGGCTTGCGAATCTGACCAGTAAGAGATAGCCTTGTCTTGAAGAGGTCCACATTAATTGGGCATTGCTGTGCTCAGCTCTGACAAGAATTTTCCAGTTTAGTTTTTGTTCCAGTAAGTTCCATAAATTTAATAGGAAAAATAGATTTGTAGTGTGAAAATATCTCATAAGAAGTTTCCAACAGAAAGCATATTTATTAGTAATGGAGAGACTTCAACATTTAGAAAACATTTCCCATAAAAATTAAGACGATTTCCAGAACAGAGTGGACCTCTCCTCTCCCATCTTGTTGTTCTTAATGCTATTGTGATTTATTTGCTAAAAGTGAGGTATGTATTTTGCTTCTTTATATCTTTAGACCAGTGTATAATTCACAGTGGATCTGAGGATGACCTTGAACTCTGAACCTCCTACCTGTACTCTCTGAGTGCTGGTACAAGTGTACAGCCCCACACTTGAGACTCAAGGCAAAGGCTACCTGCCCACCAGGTAAGCACTGACCAATGGAACTACCCCACCAGCTATCGATGTATATTATATATGACACTCATTTGAAAATGAGGATAAGCCGGGCAGTGCTGGCGCACGCCTTTAATTCCAGCACTCGGGAGGCAGAGGCAGAGGCAGGCGGATTTCTGAGTTCGAGGCCAGCCTGGGCTACAGAGTGAGTTCCAGGACAGCCAGGGCTACACAGAGAAACCCTGTCTCGGAAAAGAAAAAGAAAAAAAGAAAATGAGGATAAAATAGGTAGGGGGTGAGAGACAGAAGCAGTTTCTTCACAATGCATTTACAGGGCTGTAAGGGTGAGGAGTTAGCATGTATCAGACCCCAGGGATTAAGGAAGAGGAGGCAGAAGATAATGGAGAAGAGAAGAAATTACGGAAGAAGGGTAGGAACTGTGTAGAGACTGCAGCTCATTGCTGTTCATCTTCCCAACCCAAGTCTGCTAAACACTTTCTAGGGTCCCCACCTGTGCCAGCTCTGGAGACAGTATGCTACAAAGTGAATTTTGGGGCCTGCCCTAGAAGAACTTAAGAATATCAAGGAAGACAGACTTTAATTTAAAGGGGGCTGGAGGTGGGAGTCCATATAAAGAAATCCAGGCATGAGCAATGGAGCCAAGAGCTCAGGCAGGGACCAGAAGAGAATACATGACTGGGGGCCTGAGGACTCGGGAGTGAATGGCCAGCTCACCTCTCAGTCTGTGGGAGGCAGGAGCTAAGTTCCTCAGGAGTTTACCAATCCACAGACATAGTCTTGGGCCTGAAAAAAAAAAAAAAAAAAAAAAAAAAAAAAAAAAACACCAAAAATATGCACTTTTAAAAAAAGTGTCATTAAAATCTAGATTAATGAGTAGTTAATTAAATGTCTGCAAAACACTTCATTGTGCTACTGTCGCTCACTGTTAATTTAGACTCCCAAACAATGCACCATGTTAGAAAATGAGTTATGGGTTAGATTTTTCTCTTTTGTAGAGTTTCCCTAATAAGCACTGTAACTGTTAAAAACTCAGAGCCTGTCATAAATGTGGTGAGGCTCTGAGATAAGATTTTCCAGGAAGAAGGGTGACATGGTGGCTCATATAGCCCAGAGAGACTTCGACTTACCGTGTAGCTGAGAGGCAAGGATAACCTTGAACTCCAATCTTCTGTCTTTACCTCCTAAGTGGTGGAATTATAGGAGGGTGCCATGGTTGGCCTAAAACCTTGGGAATTTGTCTTGGTTGTTTGTTTGTTTGGTTGGTTGGTTGGTTGATTGGTTGGTTGGTTTTGAGACAGGTTCTCCCCAGGTCCTAGCTGTCCTGGAATTAGTTGTATAGATTTGGCTGGCCTCACACTGGATCCCATTCTCCTGCCTCTGCCTTCCAAGTGCTGTTATGTATCTCTACACCTGGCCTGTGGGTGAATGTTTAAAATCTGAGTTTACAGCCTGCTTTGGAACCCTATACATTACAATTCACCTCAAACACACGTGTGTGAGTGTGTGTGTGTGTGTGTGTGTGTGTGTGTGTGTGTGTTCGAGAGAGCTCTGAGGGAGGGGGGACTCATGACTTAACAGAAGGTCACAAGGGCATAGTGTTAGTAAGAGATAGAACTGAGACTTGAACTCAAAGCTCTGGAGAGCAGACTGTACCCTAACCCCCACCCAACCGTGCTCCTTTGGGGCCTGTGCTGTCTCACTCCCTCATCTTAGCTTGTTCTCCCTTTCCTGGGCTGTTCCTCCCCCTGCTGTGAGGATACCTGGCTCTTTTTCATCTATCCACCAATGACAATGTTATCTCCATGGAAACCCCTTTCTGAATAAGCTCAGGGCCTTTCTTCACGCCTCTGTGCTTCCTCCACAGAACCTGCCAGTGTCTGTAAGCTTTTTGTTTATAACCTCTACCAGATTATCAAAATGCCATTATGGGTGACCCTGATTCCCTAGCAGGCAATAGACTTTCACAAAGATATTGGTTCTGTTGTTTCGTTTTTGAGACATGCTCTTAGGTAGCCCAGACTAGCCTTGAACTCACTATATAGCTGAGGGTGATCTTGAACTCCTGATTCATGTGTGTCTACCTTTTGAATGCTAGGATTATAGACATGTGACACCAAGTGATTGTTGTTGTTGTTGTTGTTGTTGTTGTTGTTGTTGTTGTCTGACAGGGTCTTTCTGTGTAGCCATTACTGTCTCTGGAACTCATAGTGTAGACCAGGTTGGCTTAGAACTCATAAAGATCCAACAACCTCTGCCTCTCAAATGCCAGGATTAAAGCATACACCACCACACCTAGCTATTTATTATTTTTAATTGTACATAAGTGTGTCTGTGCATGTGTGTTCCAATGCCTGTAGAGGCCAGAGACACTGGGTCGCCTGGAGCGGAGTCCCAGGGGATCCTCTGTAAGAGCAGTGTGTCTTTAACTTTTGAGCCATCTCTCCAGCCTCAAGCGGTTAGACTTTTTTTTTTTTTTAAAGATTTGTTTATTTTTTTATATGAGTACACTGTCACTGTTCTCAGACACACCAGAAGAGGGCATCAGATCCATTACAGATGGTTGTGAGTCACCATGTGGGTGCTGGGAATTGAACTCAGGACCTCTGGAAGAGCAATCAGTGCTCTTAACTGTTGAGCCATCTCTCCAGCCTCAAGTGGTTAGACTTTTTTTTTTTTTTTTTGGTTTTTCGAGACAAGGTTTCTCTGTGTGTAGCCCTAGCTGTTCTGGAACTCTGTAGACCAGGCTGGCCTCGAACTCAGAAATCCACCTGTCTCTGCCTCCCAAGTGCTGGGATTAAAGGCGTGTGCCACCACTGCCCGGCTGACTTTTTTTTTTCAAAAGATTTGTTTATTTTATTTATATGAGTACACTGTAGCTGTCTTCAGACACACCAGAAGAGGGCATCAGATCCCATTACAGATGGTTGTGAGCCACCATGTGGGTGCTAGGAATTGAAGAGCAATCAGTGCTCTTAACTGCTGAGTCATCTCTCCAGTCCCAAGTGGTTAGACTTTTTGTTATTGATATTTATTTTGCCTTGTTGTTTTGAGACAGGCTGACCTGAAGCTCCCAGAGATTTGTCTCCTGAGTTCTGGAACTAAAGGTGTATACTGAAAGACCTCCGAGCTGGGGAGACCCTCACTCAAGTCTCGGGATGGCGCGACCCCCCCCCGAGAACTCACGAAAGACCGTCCTTGCTGCAATCACACGAGGTTTATTGGGGAGACGACCAGTGCACTGGGGTCGAGCTCATATCCTACACAGAGGCAGAGGAGTTCAACCCTGAGCAGCTGAAGTCAGGGGTATTTAAAGAAAAAGCCATGAAGCAAGGAAATTCTATGTGTCATGGGAAGGTATAGAATGTCCTAAGTTCATCACTCCCATGGTTAGCTGTTTCCCGAGACAGAGACAAAGATATGGATTGTTGCGATATCAACCCTGCTGTTAACTATTTTCCCGGGACAAAAGGATGTATGTCAGCCATTAGGCGGTGGAATATGGCTATGCTATCTCTGGCTTTAATTTGCTAAGGGGGATCTAACTTCCCTATAATGGGCTCGGGTCTTTCATATACCACTACACCTGGCTCACTAGAGAATTGTTGGAGGAAGAAAAGAAGCACTTCATGTGTAACTGAACTACAGGTAAAGTACATAGGAGAGGTTAGAACAGTATCCAGTGAGGGCAGAGTTCAATCCGGCCTCTGAGTAATTAAACTCAAGACCTAGTCCCTGAGACAGGAACATTCCTTTTCTAACCCATGAAACCAGGAGGCTCTTTAGTGTACACATCACAGGAAGAGAGCTATTTATCTGTTTCTCTCAGTGCCGTGTGGTATGGATATGTGAGTCCCACTAAAACAGCAATTCTCAACCCCATGGGTCATGACCTCTTAGGGGTTACATATCAAGCATCCTGCACATCAGTTATTTACATTATGTTTCATAACAGTAGCAAAAATATGGTTATAAGTAGCAACAAACTAATGTTATGGCTGGGGTCACCACAACAGGAGGAACTGTATTAAAGGGTCCCAGCATCAGGAAGGTTGGGAACCGCCATTCTAAAAGTCATGTGTTGGAACCCAGTAGTCAAAAGAATGACCTTAAGAGGCAGGCCTTTGTAAGTGACTAATGTTTTTGTTGTTGTTGGCTTTTGGTTTGGTTTGGTTTGGTTTTTGAAACATTGTCTCGTGTATCCTAGGCTGGCCTTGAACTTGATATGTAGCAGAGAACAATCTTTCCCTCTGTTCCTCCTGCCTCCACCTCCCTAGCACTGGGATTACAGTCATGAGCCACAGTGGATTTATGCAGTGCTGGAGATCACACTGGAGCTTTGTGCAAGCTAGGCAGGTACTCTGTCAGTCCAGCTACAATCCCAGCCACAGTGCTGTCCTTGTAGAAGTCGTGGAAGGGATTTCCTTGGTCCCTTTTGCCTTCCATCTCTTCTGCCATACGAGGCCAGCATCTCCCACTTTGAAGATGGAACAGCAAGGTGCTTCCTTGCAGGCAGAGTGAATACCTCACATGGTGCTCCCTTGGAGGCAGAGTAAAACACACCCCTCCCCCCAACCTCCCACTTACACATACCAGACACTGAATCTCCAGCACCTTGATTTTGGAATTCCAGGCTTCCAGAATCTGGAGAAATGTGTTTCTATTATTTATAAAATGCCCAGTATTTTGCTATAGAAGCTAGAATACACCAAATTACATGCCCGTCAAAACTACCTAATCTTTCAGGGGCTGGAGAATTAGCTCAGCAGTTAAGAGCACCTACTGCTTCTGAAGGGGTCCTGAGTTCTGTTCCTAGCACCATAAGCAACTCATAAGCACTCGGAACTTCAAGGGATCCAACCTAATCTGACTTCCAAGAACATTAGCATTCACTTGCACAGACCTACATATAGAGACACACATACTCATAATGGTTACATTTATTTTTGTAAATTTTTTATTTTTTTAAAGATTTATTTATTTCATGTATATGAGTACACTGTCACTGTCTTCAGACACCAGAAGAGGGCATCTGATTCCATTATAGATAGTTGTGAGCCACTATGTGGTTGCTGGGAATTGAACTCAGGACCTCTGGAAGAGCAGTCAGTGCTCTTAACCACTGAGCCATCTCTCCAGCCCAACATTTATTTTTAAATGATGCAATATTTCCAAGTTTTTCTCTCCTGTTCTCCGATATTGACACTTGAGTTGTCACTTGTGTTATCTCTAAATCACCCCTTTCTTCAATCAGCCAGGCTTCTGGGAGTTTCCAGGTCAGAGACCACTGAACCTTGACATCTCCCTTACTCTTTCCAGGTGAGGAACTATACCTACCCACGGTAAGTTTGAATTTTTTTAGTTTTTGAGACAAAGTATCACTCTGTAGCCCAGGCTGGTGTAGATCTCATTGTAGAGCTTTGTCTGGCCTTGAACCCAAAGTAATCCTCCTGCTTCATCCTTTAGAGTCTGAGTCACCACACTTAGTGAGGCTCATTGCTATAACTCGTTTGGACTTGGTTATTTTTCCTAATAATCAGGGGTTTAACAATGGGAGGGGGTGTTTTTGAGACAAGGTTTTGCATAATTCAGATTGGCCTCCAACTTGCCATGGAAATGAGGATGGCCTGGAACTTCTAGTCCCCATGCCTCTTCTTTAGGGTTCTAGAAATACAAGTGTGTGTTCCCGTGTGGCGTTTATGCAAAGCTAGGGACTGAACCCAAGAGCCCTGTGCATACCAGGCAAGCACTCCTTCAACTGAGCTACATTCCTAACCCTTGTAAAGATGTGGGCTTCTCAGAGTCAGGGTTTCTACTGCTGATAAATTAAAGTACCATCACCGCGACTTGGGGACGACAGGGTTTATTTCATCTAACACTCCAGGCAACAGTCCATCATTGAGGGAAGTCAAAGGCAGGAACTTAAGCACAGCAGGAACCTGGAGGCAGGAACTGAAGGTCACAGAGAATCATCACTTACTGGCTTGTTCCACATGGCTTGCTCATCTTGCTTTCCTAGAGCACCCAGGACCACCATCCCAGGGTGAAATGGGCTCTCCTCTATAAATCGCCAATCAAGAACAAGCACCAAAGGCCAATTCAGTTGGGGCATTTTTTTGGTTAAGGTTCCCTCCACTAGCTTGTGTCAAGTTGCCATAAAACAACTGGGGACTCTACAGCACAGGACTCTACAGGACAATGCATGGAAAACCGGCAGCTTCTCTAAGGAGACAGAAAAATCAGCAGTGGAAATCATGGGTCATTACCTGTAAGGAGCCGGGTGACTTCCGGGGGTCATACATCAGATTTGTGAGAGTGAGTGAGTCCCTTCAGTTCATCCAGGCAGCCTGCTCTTCTGAGGTTCCAGCAAGGCTGTTAGCATACTGAACTGCAGTAATTCACCATGCACTGACTACCCCACTGAACTGCAGACATCTTAAAAGCAAAGAGTCTCTGAGCTCCAAAGGAGGGAGCATGCTGCAAAGCACTCCATTACTTCATAGCCCTGCCCCGCACTGTAGATACCTACCCACTGTGAGCCCATGCCTCCAAAAACGTGAAATAGACATGGTGAGTTAAAACACAGAAAGTAGGAGAACAAAATTTATTCCAAGGCAGCTATTTGTTGAAGGCTAAAAGATTTTTTAAAAATATGTGAGAACTGAACTCTGGTCCTCTGGAAGAGCAACTAGTATTCTTACCACTGAGCTGTTCTCCAGCCCCTAAAAGAGACATTTTTTAAAAAAAGATTTATTTATTGTGTATGAGGGGTTTGCTTACTTTTATATCTGTGTACCACGTGTGTGCCTGGTGCCCAATAAGGTCAGAAGATGGCATTGGATCCTTCAGAACTGGAGTTATGGATAGCTGTGAGCTACAATGTGGGTGCTGGAAATTGAACCTGGCTCCTTTACTTAGTGCTCTTAACCTTTGAATCATCCTTCCAGCCCCTAGAAGAGATTTTTCATTTAATTTAATTTTTTGAGACAAGTTCCCTATACTAGGTTAGCTCTGATTGTCCTAGAATCTGTATAGACCAGGTTGGCTTCAAACTCATTTATATCCATGTGTCTCTGCCTCCCAAGTGCTGGTATTAAAGGTGTGCACCACTACCACTAAAAAAGAGATTTTTAATACTTGACAGAAAGTCCCAGAAGAGAGGGAAAAAAGAAGATGCTGAAGGAGCATAAATCTGTCTAGAAGGGATGGTCAGAGCTATGGTCTACTTAATTACTGTACTGGCTAGTTTTGTGTGTCAACTTGACACAAGCTGGAGTTATCACAGAGAAAGGAGTTTCAGTTGAGAAAATGCCTCCATGAGATCCAGCTGTAAGGCATTTTCTCAATTAGTGATGGGGGGGGGGCCTTGTGGGTGGTACCATCTGTGGGTTGGTAGTCTTGGGTTCTATAAGAAAGCAGGCTGAGCAAGCCAGGGGAAGCAAGCCATTAAGTAACATCCCTCCATGGCCTCTGCATCAGCTCCTGCTCCTTGACCTGCTTGAGTTCCAGTCCTGACTTCCTTTGGTGATGAACAGCAGCATGGAAGTGTAAGCTGAATAAACCCTTTCCTCCCCAACTTGCATCTTGGTCATGATGTTTGTGCAGGAATAGAAACCCTGACTAAGACAGTTACTATCCTGTTGCTGTGAAGAGACACCATGACCAAGGCAACCTAAGAAAAATACAAACATTTAACTGAAGGCTTGCTTACAGTTTCAGGGTGTTAGTCCATGTTCAGCACAGTGAGAAACATGGAGGGCAGGCATGAAGACATGGCGCTGCAGCCATAGCTGAGAGCTCACACCTGATCTACAAGCTGAAGAGAGAAAGAAAGAGAGAGGGAGAGAGAGACAGAAAGAGACAGAGACAGAGACATACAGAGAGACAGGCAGGCAGAGAGAGAGACAGATCTACAAGTTGCAGGAAGAAAGAGAGAGGGAGAGAGAGACAAAGAGACAGAAAGAGAGACAGAAGGAGAGACACAGACAGAGAGAGAGAGACAGACAGGCAGAGAGAGACACCGAGACAGAGAGAGAGAGAGAGAGAGAGAGAGAGAGAGAGAGAGAACGCCTGACCTCCACGTTTGAAATCTCAGTGTCTACCCCCAATGACACACCTCCTCCAACAAGGCCACAGGGTTCCCAAACAGTTCACCAACTAGGGACGATGGGGGCCATTTTCATTCCAATTATTACACAAGAGAAGAAAGACTCACAGGATGGCAAGGGTTCAGGACTGGAATACACAGCTCCTACGTGCACCGGAGAAAGTCTGAGGGAGCGGGGTCCATGAGCGTCAGGGACATGAAAACAGCGTTGGTTCTGCAGCCTCATATGGTGGCGCACACCTTTAATCCCAGCACTTGCAGGGCAGAGCCAGGTAGATTTCTGGAGTTTGAGGCCAGCTTAATCCACATTGTGAATTTGGACTGGGGCAGGCTACAGAAAGAAGCCCTGTCTCAAAGAGAGAAAGAAATACTAGTTTGGAATAGCTGAAGGGGGTCCCGGGCACGTAGCGGTGAGAGTTGAATGTCACTCAGTAAACGTGAGGGTGCTTAGGAAGGCAAGTGACAGGCAGCACTGTCTTCAGTAGGTTGTATTAGCAGAGCAAAGAAAGATAAAGTGGGAAGAGGCAGGAATAAATATTAGGGGCCTAAAATCAAAGAGCAGCATTAAATAAATATGAATGTAAAGTAAATATTCATGTGGTTTTTCTCTTTCCTTTTTCTTTCTTCCTTCCTCCTCCTCCTCTTCCTTCTTCCCTTCTTCCTCCTCCTCTTCCTCCTCCTCCTCTTCCTCCTTCCCTTCTTCCTCCTCCTCCTCTTCCTCCTTCCCTTCTTCCTCCTCCTCTTCCTCCTCCTCCTCTTCCTCCTCCTCCTCTTCCTCCTTCCCTTCTTCCTCCTCCTCTTCCTCCTCCTCTTCCTCCTCCTCCTCTTCCTCCTTCCCCTCCTCCTCCTCTTCTTCCTTCCCCTCCTCCTCTTCCTCCTTCCCCTCCTCCTCCTCTTCCTCCTTCCCCTCCTCTTCCTCTTCTTCCTCTTTTGGAAATAGGTTTTATTCTTAACCCAGGCAGAATTGTCAACCCTCAGCCTTTCAACTGCTGGATTGTAGCTGTGTATCACCATGCCTACATTAAGACTCTTGTTCTTTTCTTTTCTTTCTTTTCTTTCTTTCTTTTTTTTTTTTTAATGAACATATACTGAGTTCTAGAATAGTCAGGGCTACATAGAAAGGCCCTGTCTTTTAAAAAGAAAGAAAGAAAGAAAGAAAGAAAGAAAGAAAGAAAGAAAGAAAGAAAGAAAGAAAGAAAGAAAGAAAGAATGAATCTTAACCCATGCCTTGACATAAGTGGTAGATGTTATGGTATATATATAGATATCATACATATATACACACACATATACATGGATACACATAGCAGATGCTGTATCTTCTAACTATTCCTTTTTTTTTTTTTTTTTTTTTTTTCAGGGTAAAGTTTTATTAAGGATTTCAAACTAGGCATCAACCAAATCACATTTGAAATATCTGTATCTAGAGAAATAGCAACCACTTTATCATCTGTATAATTCTTTTTTTTTTTTTTTGATATTTTATTTACATTTCCGATGATTCCCCTTTTCTTTGGA
>CM052712.1:61420064-61507342 GCA_028551405.1 Uromys caudimaculatus | reverse complement strand
ACTTTGGGCCTGAGGGTGCTAGTGGCCCCAGTAAAAGGGAATGTCAAGGTGGGAATATGGGAATGGGTGGGCGGGTAGGTGGGAGGAGGAATTCCCTCACAGAGGCGGGGAGGGGGAGGGGACACGGGGTTTCCAAAGAAAAGGGGAATCATCGGAAATGTAAATAAAGTATCAAAAATAAAAAATAAAAAATAAAAAAGTAAAAAAGAAAACAAGTCTATAGGCAGAATCTATATCATTTGTCCAAAAAGCAGGAATTAGGCATTGAAGAGAAGAATCAGCTGTCTGTACTGGTCTGCTTGAGGTACTGTAACAAAATACCAGAGACTGAATGACTTAAACACCAGAAATGTAATTTCTCACAGTTTTAGAGGCTGGCAAATCTGATGCCAAGATGCCAGGCCAGGGCTGGAGAAACGGCTTAGCAGTTAAGAGCACTGGCTCCCCTGTTCTTCCAGAGCCCAGGAGTTCAATTCCCAGCAACTACGTGGTGGGTTACAGCCATCTATAATGGAACCTAGCACCCAAGTCTGGTGTGCAGGTGTACATGCAGACAAAGTACTCATATAAGTAAAATACATACACAAATAAACCTTAGGAGGAAAAATATGCCAGCCCAATAAGTGACTGGTAAGGTCTTGTTATAGTTATAGGTGGTGACCTTCACACAGTGCTTCATGAGAGAAAAGAGAGGGATTGAAATTGCCTTTCTTTTTCTATTTCTATGGGCTGAGAGCCCATTCCTATGACCATATTTAGTGTGTGTGTGTGTGTGTGTGTGTGTGTGTGTGTGTGTGTGTGTGTGTGTGTGTGGATCGAACCCTCTGTGTGTGTGTGTGCGTGTGTGTGTGTGTGAGGGGATCGAACCCAGGTCTTTTTGCACGCAAGCATGCGCTCTAGCCCTGAGGTACATCCCCATCCTTTCTTGTTGTTCTTGTCAGATACCCATGCGTAGACTAGACTTTGCTCTCAGCTCTGGGGTACCTCCATCGAGAGCACATGGGACTGGCAGGCATAGAGAGGTGCAGATAGCTGCTGTCTACAAACTTTAGATGAAAGCCCCCAAGCTGTCTTTGGGCTCTGTTCTCCTTCATGTCCTTTTTTGAGGGATAGAGGACTCAAAGATACAAGAGTATACAGAGGGAAGGGAGGGGACTAAAGCCCAGGGACCCGAGGAAAAGAATTGTTTCCTGAGACTGACGAGGGAAAATGGGGTGATTCCCCACTCAATTTTTTGTTGTCTGTCTTTCTTTGTTTCTTTGTTCCTTTCTTCCTTTCTTTATTTTGATACAGAGCCTTGCTATGTAGCTCAGGCTGGCCTCAAATTCATGGCTATCCCCTTTCTTCCACCTCCCAAATGCTAGGATTCTTTCCAGGAACCATCATCTCTGGTTTGATTTTCTCCATTCTCTTTCTCGTTTTAAGTTTTATTTCATGGATGTGAGTGTTTTGCCTATGTGTATTCGTACACGATGTGCATGTCTGATGCTCACATAGGCCAGTGAAGGCATCAGATCCCCTGAAACTGGAGTTATACAAGGTAGTGAGCCGCCATGAGGATGCTGGGAATCAAACCCAGGTCCTCTGGAAGACCGCCCAGTGCTCTTAACCTCTGACCCATCTCTCCTATCCCTTCTCATTCTTTCTTGAAGGGGGATCCTGCTGAGGTTTGGTGTTTTGCTATGTATTGTAATGCTAAGTGAGGGTCCCCAAGATCTGGTTGCCCCAAAGACCCAAGTGACATGTGACCTTTCCCCTGAGTTATTTCTGATTGGTAAATAAAGATGCCTACAGCCTATTGCTGAGCAGAATTGAGATGGGCGGGGCTTGATGTTCTGGGCCTGGCAGTCAGAAGAGACTACGAAGGGGAGCAGAAGGTGAAGGAAGAGGAGGAAGACACCGTGGGTTAGGAGTCAAGAAAGCATGGCCCTGAGGGCTGGCCAATTGGAGTGAAGGGCAGCACAGATGATAGCTTGGGGTTAACGATTGGAAATAGATTTTAATAGCACAGAGGGTAGACATCTGCCCAACTCTAGTGCTGATTAAAGCTTATTATAAATATAAAGGTTGTGTGTGTCTTTTATCCAGGAACTAAATGGTCAAAGGCGGGCTAGAAATCCCAGATTGGGATTGAATAACTTCTACAACAGGATCCAACCAGGGTTTTGCCCCTAGAGGGCAGGCACTCTTCTGCTATGCTGTAACCCCAGTGAGGGAGGGCATTTGGTGAGTTCTGAGATGGCAGCCATTCTGGGTTTGCATGTAGATAGCACCTACTGAGAGGGCTGTAGCAAGTACATGGGGTTGATCAGCAAGCAGGGCAGCTCAGGAGTCCCAGGAGGGCCTTCCAAAGCGATGGCAGTTTGGAGATGGCAGGAACCTCATCTGAATCTGCCTGACAGACCAGGAAGACCAGCCTGATTAGCAGAGTTTTAGAGGAGAAAGTATTGAAGTACTGACTCCTGATGCTTCCCGCTAAAGACTGGGCCTGTCCTGCTACATAGGACAAAGACTCCACATAACCTGGATGGTGGACAACCCTGGTCAGAGAGGGAAATGCTTCCTCATAGCTTAAATTAACGTTCTCATTGCCTCCTCTAGTGAAGACTAAGAATAGGGGTAATTTTATTAAAACCACTAGATAAGGTAACAATTCACACACCTATAAAGAAAGCCACACCCATCGCATTTCTGTTGAAGGGCGAGACTCTTCTCAGGGTGTGTGTAAATCCAAGCAAATGAAAGAACGGACAGCCTCGAATAGCAAAGTTCTGGTTGTAGAAAATGAATGCCGTGTTAATGAAGCCATGTCTGTGCAGACAGGGATGCTATCATAATCATGTGTATACCTGTCAATCCAATGAGGTCATTCAAGTCTCTCAAGACCTGGGCTGCTTCTGAATAATGCCAACCACTGCAGCTCAAATTAAACCTTCATGTTTTGAATGAAACCTTAACTATTTTGTAAGTTTCCTTTTTTAAAAGGATGCTGTTTTAGGCACAGAAATGGTTTTCTTTTCAGTCCTTGCATTCACAAATACTTTTGATACCAGCCACCAATTGTTTATATTGAAAATAAGTGACAAGCTCATTTCTGACAGCTTAATTGCAGGTTGACAGCTGTGATGGGAGCCAACAGGCTACCTTGGCAGAACCCACAGATACGGGAGCTGCTAGACCTGTGGGTAATCACAAAAGACAGATCCACAGAAAAGAATTCAGAAAAAGACAACAAAGCTTTTCGAGGAAAAAAATAAAATAAAAGAACCTGTCTTGGGATCCTTAAAAGCGAGGGATTGTTATTTGTCTGTCTGTCTGCCTGCCTGCCTGTCTTTCTATCTGTCTGTTTGAGACAGGACCTCACTATGTGGCTTTGACTGGTCTGCAGCCTACTATGTAGACCAGGCTGGTCTCCAACTCATAGAGATTTGTCTGCCTCTGCCTCCCAAGTACTGGGTTTAAAAATGTGTGTACCACTGCCCAGCTGAAAATTTTTAGTAGGACCATTTTAGTGACTCCTTTCACTTGCCTGTGAAATATCAACAGATTTTTCTTCAAACTGGGAAGTCAAAAGATAAATTCACTGTGTCTTACTTGAGTAAGAAGTGGTCAAAGGACTGACTCTTTCAGCAGAAGAGACGAGATGGCAAGCCTGAGAATGGATGATCCAGGCATCCACCTTAATTTGATGGAACAATATAAATGTATTAAGAGGCAGAGAGTGGAAATGGGCGTTCCAAACACCAGTCTGCATCCAGGAGCAATCTTGTTCACTGGGCCTCAGTCATTTCCTTCTGAGACTTTCTAGCTCCACCCAGTGCTGCCCTTCAGAATCTTCCCATGCCACACAGGCCTCAAGGACCAAACTTAGGTCTCTGCTGTGCTCCCATTACACCTCCATTTCCATCAGGGCTGTCTGAAGGGACACAAGCTGACCTTCCTCAGGAATATCACCAAATCCTTGTCATCTCACTATGAAAAGACTCTACAGAAGCCAGGCATGGTGATTCCCACCTGTAAGAAAGGGTGAGACAGAACAAAGAGGGGGAGGAAGGGAGAGGGAAGCATTCTACCCCACAGAGAGACCTAGGACATCTGAAGACATGGGCATTCGCTCACTCTGGTTTCGAAATTCAGACAACTTTAAGATGAAAACTGGGAGAAAAGATGGTTACTTGTGTCTGAGTTAAAATACTTTTTAAAAGTCTCAGCTGAGCGTGATGACACATATCTATAGTCCCAGGATTTAGGAGGCTGAAGCAGGAGGATTGCTGTGAGTTCAAGGTTGACCTAAGTTAATTAATAAGACCCTATCTTGAAATAAAATTTAAGAAGTGGCTGTGGCTGCTGTGGTCAGCTTCTGATTGAAGAAACCTGAGAGGGTCAGGTCAACTTGAAGGAGAAAAATGTTTGTTCTGGCTCACGATTTCAGAGATTTCTGTTCACTGCCTTGGGCCACAAAGCAAAGCAGGACCTTATGATAACAGAAGCATGTGACCACCAGAAGCTACTTGCCATACGGTGGCCAGGAAGGAGTGGGTTTAGTAAGGAGTCGGGGACAGGATATAGTTCCCAAGGGAACACTCCAGTGACACTCTCTGTAGATAGGTATCACTTCCTAGATTTCCTTCATGTCCCAATAGTCATCAAATAATTAACAAAAGTAGATGTCTCAATTGCTGGGCTCAGAGCCCTCATGGTCCAATCATTTCCAAGAGTCCCACCTCTGAACATAGCTGTCTGGGAAGTCAAGCCTCAGCCCCGATCCTGGTGTAGACTTCAGATCCAGCTATACTACTGGTGAAGGTCAAACCATATGGCAGGGTTTCAACAGTGCCAGGAATACCAGCGGCCCTTGTAGCCCCACTGCAATGTTTCCAGGTCAACATTACTTGATCTTTAGTTCCCTCAGCCACACGTGTGGTGGCACCTTCTCCACACCCCTGTGCATGGTGCACGAGGAGCTGAGAGTTCTACATCTTCATCTGAAGGCTGCTAGCAGAATAGTGGGTTCCAGGCGGCTAGAACAAGGGTAAAGCCCACACCCACAGTAACACACCTACTCCAACAAGGCCACAACTTCTCCAACAAGGCCACACCTTCTCCAACAAGGCCACACCTCCTAATAGTGCCACTCCCTGGGCCAAGCATATACAAACCATCACACTGGGTAAAGATATTTAGTAAACTCAGGATCTATTTTGGCCACATCTACTAATTTAGTTTTTATTGTTTTTTATTTAAGACATTGCCTTACTACATGGTACAAGCTGGCCTCGAACTCAGAAAGAGCCTCTTGTCTCTGCCTCCCAATTGCCGGAATGTCAGTCATGTGCCACCACATCCAGTTCATTTCATGCCTATAAACACAACCCGTCTGGATAACGCTGGCTAACATGTTCTCAGATTTATGAAATATAACTCCAAAACCATGTTGCCTTCTCTCCTGCCCTCAGAATTTGACAGATTAAAACAAGTACTCATATATTATTGAGAGTAAGCTATTACCCAGAATACAGTTAAACTATACCAGATGTTCTTTCGAGGTACACGTTTTACACTGGTGTCCTTCATGTGGTGCATATTTCCTCTGCACAGTTTCTTACAGGCTTGGGAAATTCCCAGTAGAGGAAGAGGCGAGAGAGAACCATATCCTCTTCCCTTTGTCGCTGGTCTGATGAGCTTTAGGGATTCAAAAGTTTAGATGCTTTACCCAGGTGCTAGAGAAACAATTTAGCTCTTCATACAACTCCCCCCCCCATAATAGTCCTCCCTCCTTCTGTATCTGCAGGGGACTGGTTTCAAGATGCTGTTACTCCCTTACTCACAGATATAAAAGCTTAGTGGTAAAGCACTTGTCTAGTATGCTCGAGGGTCTAATTTTAATGTGCAATTCATGTACATACCCAAGAAAAGAGGTCTAAGTCTTTTTCATAAAATGGTACATCATTTATCTGTAACCTATGTATCTCTTATACACATTATCATTTCTAGATTACTTGAAATACCTAATACCCTGTGACTACTATGCCTAGTTATTAGATAACTAATAGTTACCAAATAGTTATTAGACTTAGCTCAAGGAATAATGAAAAGAGAAATAGTCTGTTGTTTGGTAAACATTCAATTTGTTTTCTGAACATTTTAGAATCAAGATTGATCTCCAAAGTTGGGTCCAAAAGGATGGCTCAGTGGTTAAGAGCTCTTCTTGCTCTTCTAGAAGACCTGAGTTCAATCCCTGTCACTCATGTTAGGAGGCTCACAGCCAACTGTAACTCCAGCTCCAAGGGGTCTGACAACTCTGGCCCTGAAGGATACCCACATTCACAGACACATACTGCACAGACACAAATGCACACAGATAATTTAAAATAATGAAAATAGTCATGTGGTGGTAGCAGCACATGAAGTTTAATCCCAGCAGAGGCAGGAAGATCTATGAGTTTGAGGCTAGCCTGGTCTACAGAGTGTTCCCAGACACTCAAGGTTACATAACCTGTCTGGAAAAACCTAAATAAATAAATAATAGCAGCAATACTAAATAACAATAGTAGTGATGATAATGATAACAAACCAGGCCAGGTGGTGATGGGCAATGCCTTTAATCCCAGCACTTGAGAGGCAGAGGCAGAGGCAGGTGGGTCTCTGTAAGTTTGAGGTCAGGCTGGTCTACAGAGTGAGTTCCAGGACAGCCAAGGCTACACAGAGAAACCCAAACCCAAACCCAAACCCAAACCCAAACCCAAACCCAAGCCCAAACCCAAACCCATACCCAAACCCAAACCCAAACCAAACCGAACCAAACCAACCAAACAAAAAAAGCCAGACATGGTGATACATGCCTTTAATTCCAGTACTCAGGAGCAGAGGCAGGAAGACCTCTGTGAGTTAGAGGCCAACCTATGTACATAGTGAGTTTCAGGCCTGCTGAAGCTATGCTGTGAAACTCAACTTCTGAAGCAAGTGTGCTTAACTGATGAGACAACTCTCCAGCCTCTCTCTGTGTCACTATCTCTGTCTCTGTCTTTCTCTATTGATCTCTGTCTCTCTTTCTGTCTCTCTATCTCTGTCTGTCTTTCTCTTTCTGTCTCTTTCTCTCTGTTCATCTCTCTGACTCTCTGTCTCTCTGTCTCTGTCATCTCTCTGTCTCTCTGTCTGTTTCTCTATCTCTCTCCCTGTCTCTCTGTTTCTCTATCTCTCTCTGTCTCTCTTCATCTTTCTCTCTGTCTCCCCATCTCTCTCTGTCTCTCTCTGCTTTCACTGTGTAGTCCAGTAGTCTAGACAACCAAGCAAATTCAGTTAAACTTAGCTGTGCTGCAGTTTATGCCAGTGGGCACAGACATCGATCTCCCCAGACTGTCTTCTGTCTTCATCCCGCTAGCCTGCTATGACAAAATAACGTGAACTGAGTAGCTGCTCTCACAGTTCTGGGCAGATTCTGTCTGCTTGAAAGCCCCATTCCTCAGAGAGGAAGTCCTTTCTATGTGTCCTCGTGTAGGAGGGACTCAGACTTTCTAGGACACTTTAATTGATTTAAATTGCATGTATTATTTATTGTGATGTTACTTATTGTTTGCATTTACTTATCAGCCAGCATGAGATGGTCTGAGGACAACTTTCAGAACTTAATTCTCCCTCTACCATGAGAAAACAGGGGATCGAACTTGGATGGTCAAGCCTGTCAGCAAGGACCTTTACCCACTAAACCATCTCCCCACTGCCACTCAGGGCTCTTTTATAAGAACACAAATGGCATCATGGCACACCAACCCTATGGCCCAGTCACTTCCTAGAGGCCCTGCTCCCTGACCTAAGAGATTTCAAGATTTCAACAAATGAATGAGAAAGGTGCACAAACATTCAGACCTTGCCCCCGTACCACCTCCACAACCTAACTGAATTTGTTTCTTTAATTAATTAATTACTAACTTTTTGCCTGCGTGTATGTCTGTGTACCACATGCATGCTGTACCCTCTGAAGACAGAAGAAGGTGACAGAGCCTCTGAAACTAGAGTTACAAATGGTTGCGAGTTCCGCTGTGGGTGCTGTGAATCTAATCTAGGTCTTCTGCAGGAGCAGCCAAGGGTCCTAACCATTGAGCCATCTGTCCAGCCCCATATTCTTTCTTCTTCCTTCCTTTCCTTTTTCTTTCTTCTTTTCTTCCTTTCTTTCTTCCTTTCTTTCTTTTTTTGACACAGGGTCTCACAGTATAACCCCAATTGGCCTAGAATTCCCTATGTAAACCAAACTGGCCTGGAACTCAGAGATCCTCCTGCCTCTGTCTCCTGAGTGCGGGGATTAAAGGCATGCACCAGGTCCAGCTTGGTGTATGTATACTTTTGAGGCTGTGTTTAAACTTTGATAGGCAAGCAGCTAATTTTGCCTCCATACCGAGGGGATGCCCCATGAGTACTCCATCTGAATGGAACAAAAAGACTATAGGAAAGCCTTCATTCTGGTCAGTGGGAAGAAAATCTTTCCAGCATTGTGTCATAATGGACGTCAGGGCTGAATACCTGGGAGAATCAGACAGCAGCCTCTCAGTGGGGAGAAAACACTAGGTCGAATCAATAGATATACAGCAGTGAACAGTCAGGGTATGGTAGCGTATGCCTTCAGTTCTAGATAGTCAGAGGCCACCCTGGTTGACATGAGTTCTAGTCCTTCTAGGGCAGCATAGCGAGACTTTGTCTCCAAAAAAAAAAAAACAAAAAAAAAACCATGGCCTTTATAGAAGGAACTGAGTCAGCCATGGCCGTCCTGAGGAGCAGCCAGGCAACCACTAGGCCTGATTATCTATTTATCATCCATCTTGCTATCATCTATCCGTTTGTCTATCTATGCATCAGTCCAGATATCCATCAACACCTTCCATGTATCAATCATCTATCCATCTACATATTGCCCTGTTTAATCTATAGTCTACCTATCTCCCATCTATCAGTCATTGGTCCACCTACCTATCCATCCACCTATCTATAACCCAATCATCTATTGTCTGTCTGTCTGTCTATCTATCTAATCTATCTATCTTTAAATGCTGGAAATTGAACCCAGAGCTTCCAGATCTGTTACTGAGTTACATATCCCCAGCCTTTGAGCTGGGTTACTGAAGAAACTGGTTTTTGTCTTCCGTTTTCTTGTAGCATATATTGATGATAAATGATATTTTTATAATGAAACTTTCATACCTGTATGCATACTGTATTTAAATAATAGTCAATCCTATTACACCTATCTGCCCCCCCTGCTACTGATCCCCTTTCTCTTTCCAATTAGCTCCCCTTCTGTTTTCAAGTCCCTCTTTTCTTTCTCTTTTTAAAAAACTAATGATGACTCAATGGGCTTCGTTAGGTTGCTTGAAGGAAGATGGGCACCGTGGCAGTGGCTGCACCACTGGGGAGAATGTCTCTCCCCTTCCCCAGCAGACTTCAACTAAGAACAAATCATTAGGGAAGGGCCTGGTGAGCTTCTCCCTGTTCCATGACAAGGTGTCTCCTGGTCCAGTCTTGTGCAGATGTGGTGCAGGTAACCATGGCTGCTGTGAATTCTGGGATGCAGTCACCCTGTCATGTTATCAGGGTGACAGGTCAGGGTGATATATTTTAGAAGAAAAGGGGACTATTTGCAGTGACTCGCAAATTAGCAGAAGCTGGAGGAATTTCCACTCGTGTCTGAAGACTAGAGGGGAGTCTAGGTAGAAGCTGCAGTCTTGGAAAAGGTCTCTGAAAGAATTTCTAGAGAGAAGCAGCAACTGAGACTGCACAGCATTTCCGATAAGCATTCCCCGCCCCGCCCCGCCCCGCCCCTCCTTGCCCCGCCCTCTCAGGTTGGTAGGTCACTGGGAGTGCCACTCACTCTTTCAGCCAGGATGGAAGCCTCTGGCAAAGGCCTGCAAGATGTTGCCGGTTACCGCGTAAAATCAATGCAATCCACCAAGGTGGGATCTTAAGACTCCAACAAGTGAAGAGAGGGGTGGAAGAGACTCTAGACGGGTAAACAGCCAATGCTAAAATAGGCTAAGAACCTTACTTATTTAGAAGCAAACATTTCTCTCCGGAGGAAGGGAGGTTGGCAAAAGAACCAACAGGATCTCTGATGTGAACCGTCCCTCCTCAGCATCTTCGTGGGAGCTGGTGCACAACACCAGCCAACTCTGTCCCGGTGCCCTGGAGAGGCCTGAGACACCTGGTTCCTGCTCAGGCAGGGGACCGTGACGTCTCTGTGGAGCTGGCTGCGGACTTGGAAGCTGGGCACCGACAGGCGTCCTGCCCATCCCTGACTTGGGATTTGCCGGGCCCGGCTCAGCTCTCCGGGAGTTGTCGACACTATTCAGAAGACTGGTCTCCAGGCAAGAAGGGCTTTCCACGTGGACCGAGGGGCTGTCCTTCAGGTGGCAAGGATCCAAGGCGGAGCCTTCTTCCCCTCGGGGTCCACCCATCGCCCCTCCCCAGTCCCAACCCCGAAAAGGACACAGACACAAAAAACTTTTGCTACACTATTAATATATTCTGGTTCCCTCCCACTTTCCCAATGGGCTACCAGCTGCAGAACTCCTGAATAGAAAGCTTAATTGTGCTTTGTCATGCAGAGTACCTCGATTTTCTATAGAAGGTTACAAAGGGCCATTTGAAGTGTTTCTTTCTGGTCTAATAGTGCGTCATTTGCATAGGGCACCTCTGCGCCTGCCAGACCCAGGTAGCTGCGCTGACGCTCCGGGGGCCCGAGATAACAAAACTGCCCGCCGTTTCCAAGGGGCGCCCCGCGGGCCTCGCGCCCCGCACCACCCCCCCTCGGTCTTTTCTCTCAATTCCCAGGGGTCACTGCCAGCCCCAGCAGCTGATCTGAAGGACGCGAAGCTGGAGGCCAGCAGGGCGCGGCTGACCTCGGAGCGGCCTCGGGCCACGCTAGGCCCTAGGAGCCTTCCCTGCGCCTATTCTAGACTCAGCCTTTCAAACCCAAGAGTTCTTTCTACGGGTCCCAAGATTTCCCAGGAGGCGGAGTCCTCCAGCACTTGCCTCCTACCTACAGCCCAGAGGAGATGCCGAAGGAACTGAGACCGATCTACAGTTAGAGACCAAGCAGTTCGTTTCCCTTGGTTGATTGACGGGGCTGCCTACAGACTATCTTTTCTCATTGCTTGTTTTGACACTTCAAATCCAGGTCTACGTGACATATAAAGCTAATAAAATTCTAATTTCATTGTTAATCTTATTTCATCGCAGTATAGGTTGTTACCCTCACACCTGCATGGCAGGGTGTAATTCCATTAATAAAAAAATCAACATATTCATTGCATGTCTTTTCCCTGATGATATATTGTGAGCAGTGTGAGTTGAAAAAGCCATTTATTCCCACCGTGAATGAGCCTGCATGGGGCGGGAGCTTCACCTGCCCCTCAGTCAATTAGGAATGTATCGAAAAGTCTAGCAGAAAACGAGTTAAATTAACCGTTCGCTAATTTCCTTGTGTCCCTCCTACATAATCCTCCCTTTTCAACTTGCCCAGAAAGTACCACATGTTGCAAGGTTCAAATAGTGCCTAATGAAACAGTGGCTAAACGCTTCTCCCTCCAGCGCCACGGACCGAAGAGCCCTTTCGCCGGCCTTCAAAGCCCACCCGGTCTCCTGTCCCGATTTCTACGTCTTAACAATAAAATAAAATAGAAAGTTAAAAAAAAAAAGTTTCCTTGGCAGAAACAACACAACGACAAAAATATTTAAACTCCCAGTAACTCTCGATCCAAGGATCCAGACAGTAAAACTACCCCACCCATTGCCAGGCCAGGGACCTAGCGAGATTCGGAAATGCCTCAAATGCGGTCCGCAGCACCTGCGGCTTTGCTTTCAGGCCATCGATGGAGAACTGGGTACCAGTTAGGAAACTTGAGCTAAAGCCAGGGTGGATTCAATGGGAAGAAAAGAGAGGGGAACGGGGAGGGGGAGAGAGAAATAGTGGGAAGAGAAAGAGAGAAAAGGAAGAGGGGGGAAAGAAGAGAGAGGGAGAGACACAGAGAAACAGAGACACAGGGACAGAAACACAGAGAGACAGACACACAGGAGGAGGAGGAGGAGGAGGAGGAGGAGGAGGAGGAGGAGGAAAGAGGAAGGGAGAGATGAAGACAGCAAAAAGCAAGCTGAAAGAGAAGCAGACCCACAGACAGACAATAAACATACAGCCCTGTCTAAACTCCCTCCTTCCAGTGCAGTCCCAGCTCTCAGGGTGACCATTCACGCAGGAGGATTACTCTGCCCAGCCACACTAATAAATTTCAGGTCAGCCCTGGGCCTCAGAATGAGACCCTTTCTTAAAACAACCACAAACCTAACTGCAGCTCCCTTCTCCCAAGTTAAAACCAGCTCCTAGTTTAAACTACTCAAAGCCCCTTGAAGCCTCGAGATGCCTAATAACTAATCGTGGTCATTAATTAGGAGGGAAAAGGGGAGGTGGCTTGCTGCTGCTTGACCCCAAATAATTTAAATTAGGCTTTGTGAAGGTGGTCTCTTAAAGCAGTCCTCCCCCCTCTCCTTCCTATTCTTTTTCCTGCAAGCTCTCAAAAATTTCCATTATAATCCCCAACGGGGCGGGGCGGGCGGTGCTGCGTGCTCTCCCTCGCACTTCCCAACAAACTGAGGCCAAGCTGGCCGCAGCTCTCAGAGTCGCTCGCCGGCTGCACTTGGGTCTGGAGCTCTTTCCCATCGCCGCAACTCCCACCTGGCTTCCCCCACCCCTGTCCCTGCACCTGCTGTGGGTTGTTTCTCCCAGAACTTCAGAAATCAAGTAGTTGCCCAGGAATTAGTCTCGCTACAGTGCGCAAGAGTTAACTAACTCTCTCTCTCTCTCTCTCTCTCTCTCTCTCTCTCTCTCTCTCTCTCTCTCTCTCTTCCCCTCCCTCCCTCCCCCCCGCGTGTCTGTCTGTCTGTCTTCCTCCCTCACTCCCTCCCCCTCTCCTATCTTCCCCCTTCTCTCTTCTTCCCTGCCTCTCCTCTTTCCCTTCCTTTCCTTTCCTCCTCTCCTTCTCTCTCCTCTCAGTTTCTCCCTCTCTTTATAGACTGAAGTCCCTTATTTGAAATGGTGCCACTAATACAAAGTCATCAAAGCACCATGGTTCTTGTCTTAAAGTGACAGCTTGCTTTATGGAGCTGTTTTAAATACTCTCCCTCCTTTTCAATGTCTCTCTATCCATCTTTGTCTGCTCTTCAGAAATGAGGACAATATAAAGCCGGGCCTGGCTAGCTCCCCACGCTGGGCCTGGGCAGTGCCAACCTCCGCCTTCGAGCAGATTGAAATTGTCACTGCTTCATTAATCTGAAACTAGTTACTTTCCTAAGCACACAGCACACACTTCCGATCTGTCCAGATTCTCCGAGGGGAGCCCTTGCCCCCTTTCTGTGTTTGGCGCTGCGAAAGCTCAACAAAGATACAATTGGGTTCAAGAAAACTGCGCTCAGGTGGGAGACGAGTAAAACACGGTGGAGAAGGGGGATTACTGACATCAGTATATCAAAGAAGAACAAAATCCTGTTTTTAGAGACGATGGGGCCCCAGAATTTTGGAGAATGCACTTGAACCTAAAGCGCCAGGGTTAGTATCTACCATAGAGTGCCATTAGGGTCTGTGGGGTTTCACAGGTCTCCTTTCTCTAGGTAGAAGAAACTTACTTCAGGTTTCTTCTGAAGTTGGATTGTTGCTGTTTCTTTTTGTCTCTGTTGTTTGTCTCTCATCTGAGCACATTCAACTCTGTTCCTAAGACATAGCTTTAAGTTCTCACTCTTCTGCCTGGCCCAAATGCAGCTTGTCCTACAAGTCTCAGACTCGGGGATCCAGAGCTCTGGCTGGGCTCGAATTTCTCCTGTGTTATGAGCTCCTGCTTTCTCCAAACCTCCCCCATTAACAAAGACAATACAAAAGACTCCTTTGCCTTTCTTATTTCCAGCTGTCTTAGAATAGCAAGTTTTCGGATTTCATTCTAATTTAAGAAAGAGGCATCTGTGGGCACTTTTTTTTTTTTTTTTCTAAAAAAGAGCTCAATTTCAGTAATGTGAGCCTAAAGATTTATAAAATAGATTTATATTAAATTATGTTAATAGAAGCCTAGTAAATGCACCAATTAATTGCATGGAAAAATGTTCCCTTTTAAAAGGTCTGTCACCTTAACAGGTACATTCAAAGATTCTCTGTGAATAATGAAAATTGGAACAATTGCTTTGATGCACAGAGCTGCATTCATCCTCTGGGACAGCCTTATGTTTGGGGAAGATGGGAGGAGTTCCTTTTAAAGAAGTGATTGCTCCTTTAAACCCAATTTCCTCTAGCAAATGGGCTCAATTGCAAGTGTCATTCTCTCCCTCCCATTAAGGGTGGGCTGGCTGGCACTCCTGTCCCAGAATTCTCTTCCCTCTCACTTCAGAATCCCCCCCACCCCCAAGTCCCAGTCTCCCTCAAGGGCATCTCTCAAGGAGCAGGCCCTGCAAAAAGGATGAAAACACGTTTTTTAAAGAACTGGGTTTGGAGCTCAGTCCCGGTGCTGGCCATAGTTCCTTCAAAGCCCTGGGTTCTAGCCCCAGCACCACATAACCTAGGTGGTGTCAGTACGGGGAAAGATGAGGGAAGGGGCTGTCCTTATCTACAAAGAGAGTTTGTAGACAACATGAACTAAAGATGCTGTATTTTTTAGAAAAAGAAAGTGAAAACCCCCAGGATTCGCCTATTTATTAATCTTGACTTTCCATTTACAACACTACGACTACTCAGTTCTCCCCATCCCACTGTGTGTGGGGGGGGGGCGCGTGTGTGCTTCTCTCTCTCTCACATAAGCACACATGTATGATACCTGCATTACTGCATGTATGTGAACACAGAGCTCTCTTTGCCACTGTGACTGCTTTCACTTTTCCCTACCACCTTTCTGGCAATTGTCTGACCAGTCAGTGTGACCTAAGCAAACGGACACAATCCTAATCAGATTATCACTGGATAGAAGTGGCCACAAGTAATGGGGGAGGGGAGAGGCAGAGAAGGCCAGAAGTGGAAGACTACCCTTCTCTGAATTTTGTTTCTATTTGGGAAAAAAAAAGTAGCAAGAAACAGGGCTTTGATGCATAATTCAAACTAACCCAGTTCCGAATTAGAACTCTGGAGAAGACAGGTCTACTGGGACCAGGGTCTCAATTACCTGGGCCTCTGACACTCCAAGAACAGACTGTTGGGTTCCTTTTGCCAGGGATTGCGATTGAGACAGACGCCTTGACTGGGGACACAATCCCTATCAGTCCCTCCGCCTAGAGCAAGTGTTGGTCACTGGATGGGAGAGTAGAAGAGGGAAGGTCACGCTCCTCCTTGCCGATCCTGGATGAGCCAGGGCACAAGGTGAAAGGTCATTTTCCCTTTATTCTGAAACTCTTAGCTGCCTAGGGTTCTACAGGTTGGACACAATACCTTCAATGGTTCTCACTGACACCTTTTTAGCCAGAAAAAAAAAAGTTTCTAGTTTCTACTTCAAGTTTTCACCTCTCTTTTCCTGACTATGTTTAAGGATTATGTTTGACTGTGCTCTGGTTAAAGAGTGTTTGGTGGGTTTCAAGTGGGACATACAGAAAGTCCAAGACTGCCCAGTACACATTGGCCACATTGGCTCCCAATGTCTTAAACCTTCTCCAGTGCACTCAAGGAGACATGGCTTATAATGTTTGATCTTGATCTGAAGATTATTGGTAGACTATTTTTGTGCTTGAGTCTAGTGTCTGAGAGTTGACTTAAAGGTTCTTAATCTAATATGGACAGTCAGATGAAAGATTCTGGAAGTGTTATTCTGAAACATGAAAAAAATCTTAACTGAGGTAGGTTTGGGGGGGCTTAGTGGGGGGGTAGGTAGATGTTGAAGAGGATACCAAATCTATCCTAGTTGGATAGAACTGGTTCCATTGCTAAAGTGACAGAAAGTGCAGACTTCTTTGAGAATTTTAGAGAACCTTTCTTTTAATCAGAGAACATCCAAGATCTGCTTAAATATCTTAAGTGTCTTTTTGTCTCTGGAAGAGCGATCTCTGGAATTTCCTTGAAGATGGAAGCTAGAGAGATTGACAGCATCTTAGCCGTCCCCAGTCAGGACAGCAGCGCTAGCATGCTCTCCTCTCACCAGCAGGGAAGCCAGGCTCCACACAGCTCCAGGGGAGCAAGCACATGACTCAGAGATCTGGCCAAGGTCTGCGACCTGGAGGCCTAGCAAGGCTAGGGGCTGAGATCCATACTGGCAACAGACTTGGGTGTGAGCCAGACTCAAGCACAGGTCAGTGGGTGCTAGCAAGGGTGTGCATAAAAAGGCGGTGGTCTGCCCCTGCCTCAGAAGAGGCTTTGCTTTGGGCTGGATTGGGCAGCGAGGCAACCTGCTTACTTCTTGTAAAGGAATTACCCTCTTTAAAACCCTCTTTAAAAGCCCATTCCTAGTTCCTGCAAACATCTCCCCCCCTCCCTGCCCTCTGGCCATTGCTGCTGTTTCTTAGGAAATAAGAAATGCAGCAAGCCTGACCCTTTCCCAGCCAGTAGGACACCCCCCCCCCCAACCCTGGCTTCCTTCCCCTGGTGTGAGAGTCACAGAGATCCAGGCCAGAGAACGAGTTGGCTTGGGGCACAGTACAAAAGCAGGACCAACCCTCCATACAAATCGGTCACAGGTCCACATTGGGCAAGGAAACTGTGGTCCTTCCTCCTGCCTGCCTCGGCCTGGTCCCCTAAAGGGGTTTGAAAATGATCTTGTTCCTGAAGTTCTGAGCAGTGGGGTGTGTGTGTGTGTGAGAGAGAGAGAGAGAGAGAGACTGCCCCAGAAAATGTGCCGATCATAAACTCAATGATCAGGCTCCTTCCTTTCTCCTTTGCTGAGGAGGACAGGACTAAAACGGCAGACCTAAAAGAGATGAGGGGAAGGGAGGGGGAAGGGGTGTTAACAATGTTTGTGGCTTAAGCCTATTGGGTGACATCTTTATATAAATAGTCAGGAATCCCACTGATGAGTATTGTTGGCACTCAGAAACCACTTTTCCTCTTTACTTCTCTCGCCGCACAAACACAGATCCAGACCGAGACACCTATCCCAGGTGGTCTTGCTGAGAGAAGGGCTATCAACTAGCAGGAATGAACTCCTGGGCACAGTGAGGTTAAGTAGACCAACTAACAACAGCAGAAATAATAAACAAAGTCTGCTCCCAGAACAGAGTATTACTCTAAGATATCTTTTGGGTTGTTTTGGAAATATGAGATTGTAAATATTTAGAAAAGCCACTTCTCTGCTCCAGGCTTTTTGTAACCTGGGCACTGAGGACATCCAGCTAACTCAGTTACAGAAGCCACCAGCACTTGAAAGTTCCAGTCGGGTGTAGACATCATTTGTAAGTTTCCTCACCCTGACCTGTTTGGTGGACTAAGAAGTATTCCTAGCATGTGAATTGCTTCACAGGGTTCAGGTTTTAGTACCCAGCAAGGTGAGAGGCCAGAAAGGAGGAGGACGAAGCACCAGAGAAATTAATAGTGGGTTTGGGGCTAAGAAGGAGGAGTGAAAGTAAAAAATGGCTGTAGGCCTGGCATGAGCGACAGAGGCAGGTGAATGTCTGTGAGTGGAAGGCAGCCTTGGGTTACACAGTGTGACCCTGTTTCAAACAAATGGGTGTGGCATTTCCCCCTCTGCTGCATACGAGGTTCCCTGGGTGTTCTTCAGTGTTCCTCCAACCTTTTCCTGTTCTGCCAGCTGGGCTGTCATCTGGTTTTTGAAAGGAGCACTAACTGGTGGGTCACCTCAAATGAGGTCTTTTTGGTAAGAAGTTTCTGTTACCCACAAAACCTTTAGTTCCAAGTTCCATCAGCTGAGGGCCCACATTAAACTGCAGTCAGTATTTAACCTCTAAGTCCTTTACTCCATGACTGTCTCTAGATATGGTGTGGGGGAAGGGGGGATAAGGACAAGTACCACGAATTAAAAATATTTATTTTGTTTCATTTATTTAAATAAATATAAATATGTATTTTATATAAAACTATTCACATACAAAGGGGCTTCCAGAGACTTGGATTTAAAACTCTCCCCCACGAAAAATTTCAGAAAACAAGACCTACAGAGTTTAACTCTCTATATTAATGGCAACTTCAATGGTTTCATTTTAAAACAACAACAAAAACAATGAAGAACCCCCTGTTCTCATCAAGTTCTGAAAAGACAGGGTGGCAAATGACATGTGGCTTCAACAGACGCCCCCCATACAGTGTTAAACTTAAATCAACCCTGTTTTTTTCCTGTTATGTGAGACTGATTAGAATTCTAGATTATTTACATTAAAAACAACCAAAAAAGCAAACAAAAACCAATCTGTAACTGAGTGGAGTCCCAGATAAGGAGGAGCTAGCATTGAACTCCCCGGACTTTTCAGAGTTTCTTTTCCAGATGGGATAAGGGCAATGAACTAGAACTTTGGTCCCAGTGCTGACACCCGGAGGTGGGGGCGCGGGGTACCGGGAGCAGGTATCAGGAGAAGAAGCCTCCTCCTTTACAAGGGGGAAATCTCCTTGTCTTCGTTAGCCGAGGCTGGGGACAAGGAGTTCTCATCCTCCGAGCGCGCGTAGTGCGCCTGGCTCCCCACGCACTTGCAGCTTGCGTGATTGTTCCTCGAAGCGCCTTTCCCCTCCTTCTTGTGCTTCACGCGACGGTTCTGAAACCAGATTTTCACCTGCTTCTCTGACAGGTTCAGGTACGTCGCGATCTCGATTCTCCGGAGTCGGGACAGGTACATATTGGAAGAGAATTCTCGCTCCAGTTCCAGGAGCTGCGTGCTGGTAAACGCCGTCCTCATCCTTTTGCCATTGGGTACCTGGCTGGTATCAGAGCCTCCTGCGAACCCAAAAGAGAGCAGAGAGATGAAACGCAGAAAAAAAGTAACCCCACCCTACTTGACAACCCTTGGAAAGAACGGGTCTCCAGAACCCAGTCTAACCCAACACACTCATGTTCGTCCCTGGCTCGCATTCTGCGGCCTGTCTGGGAGTGAGAAAGACGTTCATGAGAATTAAGGCCTTTAATGACCTGGATTTTAAGTTAAAGGACTCCAGTGGAACTTGCACTTGCTGCTTTCCCTATCTCCTTGTCCGCTGTCTTCTGTCGGCCTAGCAAAGCGAACCAGTAGCAGCCTCAGCCAAAGGCATAGATAGACACCTTTAACCAACCGGGAAGCTAAGATGCCACACTGAGGTTCAACCACATCCACCCGAAGCCTCGGTTAGATTAACCTCCAATTTCTCTGAAGTCCTGATCCAGGTCCCAAAGCCCAGTTAACACACGACACTTGTGCACCTGTAGAGCTAATGCACAAGGCCTCGCCAAGAGCTTGACCCCCTAACCTCCACCTCGGTGGAATTTCTAGGGAAGATCTCAACAGTTCCACAAAAGATCCCACCTCCCTCCATACCCCGCCCCTGGGCTCCCACCTCCTTCCCTGACAGCGCAAAGTTTGTTTCCCTGGAGGCGCGCAAGTACCCTGCCCTACCCATGGTGAGGCAGTGAAATCTCCGTGGGTCCGACACGTTGTAGGTAGTGGCGGCGCAGACAGGTGCGTGGTGCTGCGGGTGTCCCAGGGCCGCTGCCGCGGCTGCAGCCGCCGCCGCCGCAGCAGCGGCCGCCGCTGCAGCCGAGCCGGGCTGCTGGGGCTGGTGATGGTGATGGTGGTGCTGAGGCGGGTGGTGGTGATGGTGCGCGTGGCTCACCCGTGGGCAAAACTGCGCGTCCCCAGGACCGGGAGAGAACTGGCTCTTGAGCAAAGGTAGGGCGCCGGTGCCTCCAGCCACCCCGCCGCCCGCCACCGCAGCCCCTGCGGTCCCTGTAGCTCCGCCACCCGCTCCTGCGGGCGGGCGAGAGGAGTGCAGGTGCGAGGTGACGCAAAGCGGGCACACGCAGAAAGCGCCGCTTTTGCGGGACGGACAGCCAGGCCCGGACACTGACATCACCAACGGGGACGGCATGCCCAGCGGGATGAAGAAATCCGGCCCCGGGTGCGATTCCGGCAGCGAGGGTGCGGGCCGCGAGGAGTCCTTGATGATGAGTGAGTCCACGTAGAAGGAGCGCGACATGTCGACGGGGGATGGATGGTTTGTCCTGCGGGCCGCTGTGTCCCCTCCTCTCCTTCTGTGATCTGAGCTCTGTCCCGAGAGCTGGGCGGACTCGGGCGGTCAAGCCCTTGGGGATGCTGAGGTGTCTGGGACTCGAACAAAAGGGTCCCTGGAGAGGGTTGGTCCTCACGTCCCCCGCCCGGAGCCCCGGCTCTAGGATTTTATAGCCCCCACCCGGCACGTGATGCTGCGGAGTACCGCTCAGCTCAGGCTCCTCGGCAGCTCCCCACCCTCGGGATAGGCTGCCCGAGTCACAACAGAAGCGGAGGGGTGGGAGAGGCAGGGAAGAACGAGGGGGAGGGGGAGACTTCGCTAAGTGTAGGGTCTGTTAATTTTGCTAGAGGATCGACCTCCTCTCCTTCCTTCACCCTTTCGGCAGAAAATCTCAGGGATCCAGCCTCTGCCTACCTTCCTCCCTTGCTTGGGCCTCCGTCCAAAGCTTTACTGTGACACACCGCAGAGAGCACCAGGTGGGGACTTCCAAGCCTTTTAAATTGAGGAACCAATGCATCCAAGCTCCTCGGAGCCAACCCTGGCTGCGCAGTAGAGCTTGAGGACCAGGGAATGTGGCCTTAAGAGTGGAGGTCCGACTGGCCTAATGCTCACCACGTTCATATCTGCCCTTGCTCCTCAGCTTTTAGACTTGGCCAAGGTCATTCCCGCAGTCCGTACTGGACGAATCTGGCAGGTAACTACCCAGCTTAGAAACCAAGCGCTCCAGGCTATGCCAGTTTTCAAATGCTTTTGTATTTGGGGTTCTCTTGAGTTCACTCAGACCAATGATCCTTCCTTGGGCATCTTTCTAATCAGCAGTTCCACCCTCTGCAAAAAAGAAAGGACTGACGTGTCTCCCCTTTCTCATTTCAAGTAGTTACATAGTTTCCAAGCCCAAACTCCGCTAAAATTCACAGGGAACATTTGGAGAGGACCAAATACCAGTTCTCCTAGAGGCTGGGGTAGGAGCTGGAGGAGGCTTATGGTCTAAATGATCTCCTGCTAACACCATCCCACCCTTCTCAATACAGATGCTTTTTGCATCCCTACATCCTAAGGTGAAAGAAGGCGATACAGCTAGTGGCGGGGAATCCAGCCTGTACCTGTAAAGGAGTGTGGTTTGGTAGCAGAGCCCCCTTTGGTGGCTCAGGAAGACTTGTGCACCTACCTGCTAGGTGGCTGCCATCTAGATGGCTTTGGGGGCAGTCAAGGCAACAGAGGTGACAGCAGTCTCTCCCCTGTCCTTCTAGCAAAATGGCTAACTTCAAGTGTGAGTTTACAGCAGTGATGGTTCACTTGAAGATCAAGGGCAGGGGGCACCAGCTGGTGGCTCGGGGTTCGGTCTCTCTCCTGTCTTTCTCTTCCCCTTCCCATCTCTGTGACCCCCACCCCTCTCTTGCCTGCAGGAAGTGTATAATTGGGTTGTAGGGATGCCCCCGCTCTAGGGAGCCCAGGATTTATGGATGGCAATTAAAGTTTTATGAATTGCAGCTGAGGCTGTTTATTGAGCTATTTGAATGTGATTAGAATTCAATTAGAAAGTGGTTAGTGGACAGTGGGTCTCCAGAGTGTAAACAGACAGCTATTCCAGAAATGTGCTAATCCAACATCTTGTGACAACAATTAAGGAGTCTCGGGCTGAGCACGGGTCTGCTCACTTGTAACTACTTTTGCATTGCAAGGTCTGCCTAGACGGCTTTCAAAGATGCTCATTTTCATCCAGCCCACACAGTCCAGTCCAGATCTAACCAATCTACTCTCTGCTTTGACTACAGAAGATCAGGCAGCTCCTGCACAGAATTCCTTCTAATTCTTCCCTAACACCAGGAAGGTATCTGGAGCTCAGCAATTGAGAGAGGCTTGTGGCAGGTTATTATTTATTTGTAAAGATTTATTTAAGTAATGAGGATTTTGCCTGTACATATGTATGTATGTATGTATGTATGTATGTATGTATGTATGTATGTGTACACATTTGTGCCTGGTGTCCTCAGAGGCCAGAGGACATCAGATCCCCTAGAACTTGGTTGTGAGTCATCATATGGGTACTGGGAACCAAACCCAGGCCCTCTTCAAGAGAGCAACAAGTGCCCTTAGTTGAGCTGTTCAGGATATGTGTTTAAGGCCTATATTGCTCAATGGGTTCAATAGGTTGATGCCTTGAGAAACCAGCCTTTTACTCTTTCTTTCTCTGGCTAGGTAGGTTATCTACAGTCCTCTGGGGCTGGTGCTTGCATGACAGTATTCTCTGTAGCTTCTGATGTGCTTCCAAGAAGAATTGCACTGTTAATGTTCTGGAAATGGTTCTCCTGTCCAGACCCATTCATTTTAGGGACTCCGAGTCAGACAGCTTACTTCTTATTTGGTTTATGTTGGACTGTGGATACGTTCAACTTCCACAGTCAAGAGATCTTAAGAGGGGAGGTGGGCTGGGAGGGAGGGGGTGCTGATGGCTGCCTTCAGGGGGACACTTCAGGCCAGGCCTGACTGAGGCTGAGGGCTGGACTGTGTCTGAGAGATTTGTTCACCAGAGTCCTTTATTAATTGCTTAGACCCACCAAGAACAACTATTGGGGGCTGTATCCCCTCTTGTCACCTCTGGTCTTTCTTTTCCTCAGTCCTCTCCATCTGTCTTCTCCCCCCCCTTTTCTTCCAGAAGTCAGCTCCACCCATGCCACCTACCTGCTCCCCAAGCTAGCCCACCCTCCACAGCCTGAGCGGAGTTGCAACCCTTGCTCCAGGAGGACCCCGTGCTGGGCTTTCTCCCAAGCTGGCCAGTAGACTGGCAACACATGTCCACAGTGCTTGCCCCAGCGCACAATTTCATTTCTCAGTGATTCTGTCTGATAAAATTTCATCGTCCATTAAGTAAGCCCTAAAATGAGGGCTCTTATGAGCCTATAATGAGCTCTAATTGCCAGGACTCGGGGAGCCACGTGGAAGGATTTATTTGGTATTAAGCAGTCGGGTACAGAGTACAGGCTGTTACCTTAGCCATTACTTTCATAATTCAAGGAGAAAATTAGTTCTTTTAAGGGGAGGGGGAGCCCTTTGCTTCCTTCTCTTTTGCTGAGGATGGTAAGGGCTGGCTTTGTCTTCCTTGAGTAGAAGGCAGTGTCACAAATGCAAAGGTAACAAAATTGCTTTCCCCTATTCCAAGACAGAGAACATCTTTATCCTGCCTTTCAGTTAGAAAAGAAAAAAAAAAAACAATCAAAAGCAGCTGTAAAAAGAACAACGGTGCCTTCCTGCCACTGGGCTCCGAGGTTGGGTTCCTTCCAGCTCAGCCTTAAGACTTGAACACTTGGATTCTAGGTTTCAAACGGTTTTATAGTAACACCCCACCCCCTGCCTGCCCCACCGCCTGTGATGGAACCTGACACAAACCTCACATTCCCCTCTCAATTTTCTTTCTTTTCCAACTTCCTTTCACGGGCAAAGTGGCATGGCTTTTTCATCAGGCCCCAGTGTTCTGACCTGTTGATGTGCTTAACCGTTCGGTTTTATTTTCAGGCATAACTCCCACTTTGCGCCCCCTCTGTATCCCCTTCAAAGTACTCCCCCCCACCCCCAATCATCAGCCACCCCCCACTCCCGGTTTAGCATTGGCCTCTATAGTTCTCCAGTTACCAACTGAAGCTGCAAGCAGGGCCGGACAGCCGGGGAGTCGGCTGGGCTGCCTCGGATTTATTTGCTCCTGTTACATTGATTTCATATTAGTTTCCAAAGCGATGAATGATCTCAAAGCTGGGTTTTGTTAGCCAAACACAAACAGGAGACAGGACTTACTTGCCCCCAGCTCCCTTTAATGAGGTCATTATCAAAGCGTGAACAAGTCTATGAATGTTTTATTGAAAGCGCATCGTTAACTTGTATCCATCCTTCTCTCCGAGTGGTATTGTGGTAGTGCTGTCTGTGGCACATCTTACCCGATATAGCCCGAGATTTCCCCATTCTCTGTAACCAGGCAACCCTTTCTGAATACCCAAAAATTGAAAAGAACCGCTTAGTCTTCAAGAAAGTCCTCAATAATAGTGGAAAAGAACAAAGATCCAGGAGACAACAAAATGCCACAGGGGTGACTTTTCATGAGCAATTATCTCTCATTAATCAGAAGAACAGCTGCAATATTAATTTTCTCTCTTTCTTCCTCTCTTTTCACAGTCCTCAACATTTGAATAATCATAAATTTTGATTTTATGAAGGAGTCACGTTTTCAGGGGCTGGAGGAAAACAGCTACCTAGGTGAAGACAAGGAGAAATTGCTCTCGGTTTATTTTTTGTTGTTGTTGTTGTTGTTTGGGTAAAGCTGTCAGCAAAGGAAAATTTAAAAAATAAAATAAAAAACAAGGAAAATGCCAAAGAAACACCCCCCCATCTACTCCTAGACTCTGCTCCCTCTCCCTACCAGCACCCCCTCTTTTCCTCCCCCTGCCTAGTCCCTTTCCCTAGTTTTGCTCTGTGCAGGGTGGAGGGAAGTGTCCCTGGCATCTGGCGTGGGAGTTTCAGCTGGGTTTTGGCCCGTTTAACTTGCAAACGTGAAACCAACCGTTGTCAACCTGACCAAAGAGACACTCTTTGGGCGTAACTTGTATTGTGGCCATCAAAAGCCCTCCAGCCCCAGATGAACTGAGACAGCCATTCAGCAGAAATGGGGCGCTCTCTCTCCATTCAGGCTCTGGAGTGGCGATTGTTCCCAGGATGTGTAGCCATAGTGGAAACCGTGGGTCCCCAGATAAGGCTGTAACCTGCTAACAAGTTAGTAGGGAGTAAAAGAATCTCATTAAAGGCAAGGGTGCAATTAGCAAATGCCTTCCCTCCCCCCTCCCCACCTTGAAAGTAGTGGGTCCCGATCCCCACATTCCTGCACTGGCAGAGTGAGAGGCTCCTGAAAGGCCCTAGTGGTGTTGCTCTTAATGTAAATCAGGAGGAGGCCCAAGCCAGAGAGGTAACAGGTTGCAGACCCTATGCAGAGGCAGTACCCAAAGTGCTTTTGCTTCTGCCTGGTGTTTATTCAGAGTAGATGGGCCTTTGAGAGACCTGAATTCCCCTTTGTGCTCGCCACAGTTGCAGGAGTTCAATTGAGCCCTCTGAGAAGGGGGCGGGGGGGGGGGATGTCTTCTGAGAAAAGAGTCAGGGGGTTGGCTCAGAATTTCAGGAAAAGCTGCCTGCCTGTCTCCCGGCCTTCTAGCTCCAGAAACAGAATTTTGAGAGCAGCAAATACCCCCTGCGCCCCCTCACCCCATACCCCACTTCACCTTAGCTACGATTTGCCCACCTCCAAATTCTAACCAGGCTTCCCTCTCCCACTCTCAAAGCATGTCTGTCATTGGAATGAAATTTATTGAGTGCCTACTCTGTACCCAGCGTGTGCGAGGCACCACGGGGAGCCCGAGAAAAAGGCCGAGACAGTATCCAATAGAATATTGTTTCGTTCTAGTAACAATGGCTAGAGGTGGGGGACAATTATCCGGATAATTGAAGCAAATGCCCCACCTCCCTTTCTCCCTCCCGCTCAGTGCCTCTGGCACTTCCCAGCCTGGAAACTCTTTTCAGAAACCTCCTTTGCCAGGGGAGGGCAGGCACCTTCGCAAGGCAGGGGTAGTTTTCACAGAACACCAATTCCCTACTCTCCTCAGACTAAATTTGCTGCTGCAAGCGTTGGGCTGATGCGGCTGCTTAATTATGGGATGAAAACACTTTTCTTTCTTCCCTTTCCCCCACTTCCATTTTTCTTTTCCTTCTAGGATGCCAGATGAGGTGTCTACGACATGGGCCGAGTCCCTGGACCTTTCGAGTTTATTTTTCTTCTTACCCAAATGAGAGTGAACCTTTGTACTTATAAAAGTCTTCACCCTTTCAACCTTGGTCACCTGCCAAAAACACCAAAGTTACCCAGATTTGTGCCTTTAAAGCAGATGAGTCTCTGTGAGTTCCAGGTCAGCCTGAGCTACACAGCGAAACCCTGTCTCAAAAAACAAAAACAAACAAAACCCCACCAAGATACTATAGATTTTCATGAAAGCAGCCTGAACAAGTACTGAGAAAGGCCTACTCCTCCCCCCATCCTGGAACCTGAAGAGATTGACTCCAGCAACCCCACCCCAACATCATTTAACCCTTTGATAAATGGAAAGAGCCTAGGGATGTGGTTCAGTTGTGGAGTACTTGTCTGGTGGGCAAAGGGGTCCTCAGCATCATTTCATACTCCAAAAGTAAGTGTGTATTGAGCACCTACTATATGCCAGGCTCAGAGCTGAGAATTCAGTAGCACACAAAGCCAGCCCCTTGGGAGTGTCCAATACATTATTAAATCAATCAGCAAATCAACTTAGAGTAGGTGAGTTATGGAAGGCCGTGGGATATGAAAGAAAGCTCTGGGTGTTGGCAAAAAATTGATGCCTGAAATGACATTTAAAATGAGACCTGCCAGGAGCATGAGGAATAAGTTTCAGGCCATCAAAGAACTTAAGGACAGGGCACAAGAGCCCTGAGTTGAGAAAGCTGAAAAGAAGCCAGAGACAGTGAAAAACGAAATTCAGTTTTATACTTGTGAAATAGGAAAAATGTCATCATCCTTGATGGTTTGTGAGGTCTGTGCTCTCCGTGCCTGGAGTCTGATTATGATTATTGTTGTTGTTGTTGTTCATCACCCGCAGCTTTATGAGTCCTTGGAGCAGAAGCTATCAGAGGCTTGGGTGTGGCTTCAGCTCAGGGCTAAGTTCTCCCAGACCTGCCATCTTTCGGCTTTACAGTTTCTGCACTCACCCTGGAGAGCCCAGTCGCTGGCCCCTTCACCCTTCCACTTCTGGTCAGCAGCCTCATGGGTGTGAAGTGTGCCAGGGGTGCCACACCACATCCCTCCCCACCCAGTCCAAAGCCCCGCTCTGCCTTCCCTACATGGGACTGTATCCTAAACTTCAACTTTCCCCCAAGAAAACAGCTGCTTGCGGTATGCTCACCCACTTCCAAAGGAGAGCTCCGTTTGAGGGTATAATAGTCCCCACAAGGACCATCTCCAAGGGCTTCCTAGGACAGGGAGACAAAGTAGCCTTGCTCAACTAAGAACTTAATCCCAGCAGCCCTCCTAGAAAACGTGCTGTTCTTATGGCTGCCTATGGAAGGTCAAAGGCTTAACCAGATCTTATCTCTCTAAGGTGGGGTTCTAGACAATTCGGCCAGCAAATAACACCCCATATGTATGGATCACCGGTGTGTGTCTGGCAGTAGGCCAACACTTCCCACAGTATTTCTGTTTTTGCTTCTGTTTTTGTTGTTGTTGTTGTTGTTGTTGTTTGAGACAGGGTTTCTCTGTGTAGCCCTGGCTGTCCTGGAACTCCCTCTGTAGACCAGGCTGGCCTTGAACTCAGAAATCTCCCTGTCTCTGCCTCCCAAGTGCTGGGATTAAAGGCGTGCACCACCACTGCCCGGCTTCCCACAGTATTTCTCTCTCACAATGACGCTGTGAGGAAGGTACATTTATTATGTACTCTTTTTTTTTTTTTTCTTTTCGGTCCAATCCTTGCTTAGTGTAGTTTTCCAACATACTAAAGGTCCCAAGGCTTGGTCAAACGGCTCATCGGCTCATGTGACAAAAAAGGACGGACTAGACCTAAGGGGAGGGGAGGGAGTCTTATTTTATGCACCCGTGCCCAGAACACAGGATGCTCTGAATGAAACCAAAACCTCATTATTTTATTTCAAAAGCACACTACAATCACTCTGAATTTCTGTGAGTTTAATTTCTGGTTGGGTATCTTTCCCAGATGACTTTAAAGTGCACTTAAGCAGAAACAGGGTCTGTTGTGTTTATTCCCAGTGTTTGTCAGACATCCAGTCCATAGTCTGCATAGATGAGAATGCATACGTGCTCTGAAAGCCTGGCTCCTCATTTCACAGACAGAGAAACTGAGGCTGCGAAACGACCGCGGTCGTTTCTTCTTCCCTCTTCTGGGTGAGGAATTCACACAGCAGCCAAGAATGGCCTCAACTTGCGGTCCTCCGGCCTCTGCTTCCCAAGTGCTGCACTTTCAGGCTAAGTCCCTCTTCTCTTTTTACGCAGTTCACAACTTTCAGTGGACAGTATCCCCAGATCAAAATGGACAGAGCCTGGCCACCCAGGCTGTGCAGCTGTACTGGTCCACGCATTCGCCCCAGTCTGGGCGCAGAGGCTCACACAGTAGCCCCAGCGACTGGGTATCCTGCGGGTCCCCCTGAGTCCTTCCTCGTTTCCCCCTCTTCCTAGTCACGCTCGCGGGATAAAACAAATGAATCCACATGGTTGCACCGACCCATAGCCCCCCAAACAAGGCACCATCAATCTCAAACTCACCTGAGAGTCTGACTTGCACGGGAGTGCCACCGCGGGTGCGCATGCTCCCCACCACTCACCAAGTCCGTGCGCATGCGTAGGTGTGGGGCGGGAGAACTTGAGCATGTAGGCAAGCGTGTGAGTACGTGGAGTGTGTGTTGCGGGGGAAGGTTAGGAGTGAGTGCACCGACTTGAGAATCAGTGTGAAGGTGAGACATAGTGTGTGTGAGGGGAGTGTGCGTGTGAACTCCACTGTGTGGAGTGTGTGGGACGGATACGCTTTATGCAATTTGAGTTTGTGAGCACGCTGGTGCGCGGCAGACACTGTGAGCGCGGGGGGGGGGGGCAGACGGGCGTGTGAACTGAGGGCATGGCTAGGCCTTGGAGGCTGGTAACTTTGGCATCTAAAGGGAGTTCCCTTCCATTCAAAGCCCCACCCCACCCCCCACCCCCCACCCCCCATGTGGAAGAAGGACTAGGTACTACCGCCTCGAGCTCACCTCTTTCACCGCCTCAGGTTTGCTCTTTGCCTGTTGTGGCAGATCACCTTTCCACTCATTTACATGCCGTGCTTTGATGGTGTGCCAACAGATGCCAGACTGTCTGCATTAGGCGCTGGGGTAAACCAGAATTACATAGCTTACATCTCATGCATCATCTGCATACACTGGGAATTTTGGGTTTCCTATTTTTGTGTGACTGCTTTGCAAGATGTCAGTGAGATGCACAAAAGTTGCCCTCTGTCTGTAAATAAAGGAGCATGAAGTAGCTAATAAGACCAGAGACTACACATAAAGGCCCTCCATGACAAGACCTTGTCAACCGCTCTGACCTTTTCAACTGTAAGCCTTCTGGCCTCCTTAGCTTTCCTTCTGGCATGGCCTTCTCTTCCTCAGCTTCAGGTCTTGCCTCAGACATCACTTTCCCACGTGTTTTTGTTTTCGTTTTGTTTTTTTTGATATCAAAATCCTCACTCTACACTCTGTACTAGAGTCTTACCATCCTTCTACTCTGTCCGACGTGTGGTGTGCTGAGTAGGTTTGTTTATTGTGTAACTCTCCCTGCTGGATGAGAGCTCCTGGGAGAGGTGAAGGTCCACTAGGGACACTGCAACAGCCTTACCCAGTGGGCACTCACTCAATGATGAAGAAGAGACAGGAAGGAGAAGGTATTCTCCACAGCTCCTGCTGAGGCACAAGTCTATCCTACCTCTGTATAGCACTTTGCAGTGTGCAAAGACTCTCGGAAAAGAGTTATTCAGTCTGCACAATTATATAAACTATGTAGGACTTTTTCCTTCTTTTTTTAATGTGCATTGGTGTTTCATGTTATTGTGTGAAGGGGTCAGACAGAGGCCCTGGAATTGTGGTTGCTGGGAATTGAACCCCGGTCCCCTGGAAGAGGAACTGGTGCTCATAACTGGTAAGCCATCTCTCCAGCACCAGGACAGCAGTTTCATGTAGCCCATCCTGGCCTGGAGATTGCTCTGGACTTGAGGCTGGCCTTGAACCCCTGATCCCCCTACTTGCACCTCCTAAGAGTTGAGGTTATGGAATTGAGTCATTGTACCCTGCTGAGACTTTTACTACAACTCTGTTTTTGACTTTTAAATTAAAATTTTCAATGTATTCTTATACGTGTTTTTAGAGTTCTTGTGTACCAGGTGGGTTCAGTGTTCCTCAGAGGCCAGAAGAGGGTGTCTGATCCCCTGGAAGTATTACGGAGGGTTGTGAGCCACTGTGTGCGTGCTGGCAATCACAAGCAGCACTTACCCACTGGGATATCTCTCCAGCTCCTTAAACTGTAGTGACAATTTGGTTTCTTTAAAACCCAGTTATAATATGGGAATATATTCTTTGTTTGTTTGTTTGTTTTAAATCCAAGGTGTGGACTATGGGGCTGCTTCAGATTGTTCACAGCAGCTAACTATGATTTGTCTCGTGCTCTGGCAGGGGCATGATTTGGCCAGCTGAAGGTAGTTTACATTTGGAATTCTGGGGACTCTTCAGAGAGTATATAAATGCCAAAGCCTGGAGAGAAGAGAAGCCTTCTGCTTCCCCTGCTGCTGGTGGTTCCTGTTGTCACCCTTTGTTAAGCAGTTGTGCATATCTGGATGGAGAAGAACAAGCTTGCTCCAAGGAACGGAACACCCTTAATTGGCAGGAAGTAGTCTAAGAGGTCACCCCCTTTCCCCTCTAACCTTCTTTCTCACTTACCTAGTGTTGGGGGCGTTGGAAGGGATCAGAGTAGAGAGGGATGGTAGATATAAAAATCCAGTAAAGTAGCCAGAAGTACAGTTACATTAAACTAATGTAGTGTACAAAATAATGGATTTCCTCATGATATTTTCAGACATCCATCAGTGTGATCGTCTCTCCCTCTGCTGTTCTCCCGCAGACTTTCTTTTTTTTTTTTTTTTTTGGTTTTTCGAGACAGGGTTTCTCTGTGTAGCCCTGGCTGTCCTGGAACTCACTCTGTAGACCAGGCTAGCCTTGAACTCAGAAATCCGCCTGCCTCTGCCTCCCAAGTGCTGGGATTAAAGACGTGCGCCACCACTGCCCGGGTCCCTCAGACTTTCTACTTCCTGTTGGTTCCAAAATCTCTCAAATTTTAGCAGCTAGGCCTTACAGCAGCAGCTGGTACTTTGATAGACTGGTACTTTCCATCATAAAAGAAAAATAGTATTAACAGTATAAAATCAGAGCAGGAGAGAATATTTAGAGGGAGGAAAGAAAGGGGAGTAATGTAATTAAAATACAGTCTCAAAGGGAAACAAAAAAGCATCACCTGTCTCCTTTGTACTATTGGGTCACTTCCACCAAGTGGCCCACATATGCTTTCATGCTGAGGATTGTATGTGCATAGTCAACCCGATAGTCCAGGCACAGACAGCAGCATTGCCTTCTGAAGATGTGTAGTAATAAATTGCATCCCCCTTTGAGAGGGATGCCACACCACCCACCCCCCCACACACACTATGCCCATACACACACACACACACACACACACACACACACACTCACTCACTCTTGCACAACAGTTTCCTCTGAGACTGGAACATTCCATCCTTTAGGGAAGCTCCTTAAGCAAGGAGGTAAATAACTCAAAATACATTCAGGAAGTCCCTGAAACTAACCAGATTCACTAGGCCCCTCCCTGCCAAATCAAGCAATAAAAGCTGAGAGTCCCTCTCAGAGGAGGAAGCTGAGCTGCAAAGAAGACCTTAGACCAGACTAGGTGCCTAGAAGCAGCAGGACTTGGAATGGACACTCTCCAATCTGTTCAGCTGCCTGTAGGCTGTGCGGTATGCTCCAGGTTCCCAGCTTTTGTGAGCTGTCACCCATGCTGGGGTGAGCTTTGGTGATACAGCTGTCTTTGAGCCACTTTTGCTTCTGTAGGTAACTCTTTACCCATACTCCTATAAGTAACCCCAATAAAACTCATTGGTTCACCACGTTGGACTTTGGTGATATCTCTACTTCGGTGTGTTGTGGGTTCCCTGTCTCGGGTTGGTAGATCTGTCGTTGTATCTCCCTAGGAAAAGTCTTGTCACACAGCATACTCATATACATATAATTTTAGATTGCAAATGTGAGGAAAATATCTAACAGTTTGTCTTTCCCATCATCTGTTTTTCTTCTTCGCAACTTTGAACCCCTGCCCACTTAGAGTCCCAATTGTACATTCGTATTCATGACAGGACACTTCTTAGAATGGTTATTTCTACAATGAGGAATTGAGAAGTTAGAGGACTTGTCTTGATCCTGAACCAGAGTTCAGAGTCTGAGCATCGTTTTAGGCCCCTTGGCTGTTGACTGACTGAGCTGGCTTGGTCAATGGTCGGGATCTTCCATCTTCTGTCTGCCTATGATAGCACGCAGCTGCTTAAGCTACAGCTAGGTGGTCAGTGCCTAGAAAGGACAACACTGTGGTAGCCACATCTTCTTGTTTCTATAATTTACACTAGATTGAAAGAGAGCTATTGTTTTGTTTTCTAGAGCTGGCTTGGAGTCTGCCCTGAATGTGGCAACTCTGCTGGATGCCTTCCTGCCTCTGACTGCTCTAGGCAAACCGGTCTCTGCCTTCCTTAGTACATGACCATTCCTTCCTCATGTTTGAGCTCTCTGTCAGTCCATTGGATTTAGCTGATGAGCTCAGTGACTGCAAACCGATTGAGCAAGACAATGGCCTTGATTCTCTGGGCACACACACAGCAGCATTGTCCTCTGCAGATGCTTGGTAATCATTGGCACCCCTTCAGAGAGCATTGGTGTCTCAATAGACCTCAGTCAATAGCTGTCAACAGGGCAGAGTTTTATCATAGTAAACTACAAAGGGAGTTTTAAGATGTAAGTCAGGGGCTGGAAAGAGGGCCTTTGAGAGCTTATACTGCTTTTGCAGAGGACCGAAATTTGGTCCTCCGTGATGGGCGCTTACAACCACCTCTAACTCCAGCTGCAGGGGATCTAATACCTATGGCCTCCAAAACACATGCGTTCACACATGCACGCACACACATACACACACACACCTTAAAAATAACAATTTTAAAGGAAATCAGGAGTCAATATAAATTTAAAATAATTCTGGACACAGTTTTAAAGATTTTTTTTTTTATTGTGTATACAGGTGTGTATGTGTGTGTGTGTGTGTGTGTGCGCGCGCGCGTACGCGTGTATGTGTATATGCATGCATGCTACAGTGTGTGTATAGAGGTCAGAGAATAACTTTTGGGAGTCAGTTCACACCATCCACCTTCACAGGGATTCTGTCGATCTTAACTCAGGTCCTGAGATTCATGCAGTAGCACCTTTATCTAATCCATCCACACAGGCCCCGAAACAAGTACTCAAGGTGCTATCTTTTTGCTCAAGGAAATTCATATGTAGCAAAAACAAAACAGTTATGTCGTTATCATCTACATGACAAACTGTCCCCCTGAGCTGTTTCACTGAGCCTCATCCCTGGCTCAAATGATCACGTTTACAAGAACCAGGAAGTACAACATTTACACATTTTAAGACAGTTGTTTATTGATCATTATTTATTGAAATTTTATTCAGTGTCACTATAGTCTACTGCTTATCTTAATTATAGATAGTTCTTTTCTGTTTCTGTCTTCTTTTAAAGATTTATTTATTTTTTTATTTATATGAGTACCCTATAGCTGTCTTCAGACACACACTAGAAGAGGGCATCGGATCCCATTACAGATGGTTGTGAGCCACCAGGTGGTTGCTGGGAATTGAACTCAGGACCTCTGGAAGAGCAGTCAGTGCTCTTAACCACTGAGCCATCTCTCCAGCCCCGGTTTCTGTCTTCTAATACTTCAGAGGCAGCAGTAATGAATGAAAGTAGGCCTATCTCAAGCAAAGAGAAAAAGCTTCAGTGAGTGTTTGCCATTCTAGAGAGGCCTTGTCACCTCGGAGTTTTCATTTTCCTTTCCATTCTTTGAGATCAGATACGTTGATGATATTCCACACAATGCAGCTGACACTGGTGTGTGTGTGTGTGTGTGTGTGTGTGTGTGTGTGTGTGTGTAGGCTGGAGAATAACTTTGGCCCCAAAAAACATTAAATGTGTTTGTCAACAAAAGACAAAATATGTCAGAATAACGCCTATTTTAAGGCCTGACTCCCATTGTCTGAGGAAATGAAAATGAAAGGCAGTTGTTACTGAAATTCACTTCAGCTTTAGTCACATTGTCCCACACAGGACTGAAAAGATGGCTAACACTCTTTTCTCTTTAAGGTATCTAACTTAGGCTTACTGTGTGCAAGACAAGCACTTGACCACTGAACTACATCCCCAAGTGCCTCCTTCGCTTTGTTTATTTTGAGACAGGGTCTACCTAAGTTGCAGGCTGGCCTTGAACTCCCCTTGTAGCTAGCCTTAGGCAGGTCTTAAACTTGAGATCTTTCAGCCTTAGCTGGAATCAGCGTGCTCTGCCAGATGATTACAGCTTCACCTTAGTTATTCATGAGTTCTAACAGAGTATAATAGTGGAAGGCAAGGATTTGAGAAACCAAGGGAGAAAGTACCATTTCTTCTTCCTGCAGGCATCAGAGATTTTGACAGTAGGTTTTGAATAGGAAATGCCCAGATTAAAAACAATGAGAAGCCGGGCAGTGGCAGCGAACGCCTTTAATCCCAGCACTTGGAAGGCAGAGGCAGGCAGATTTCTGAGTTCAAGGCCAGCCTGGTCTACAGAGTAAGTTCCAGGACAGCCAGGGCTACACAGAGAAAGCCTGTCTCGAAATAACCGGGAAAAAAAAAAAAAAGATAAAAACAATGAGAAACAGCAGGAGAAGATCCTAGGCCAAAGGCCCAGAGTGAGCACAGACCCAGAGGATGACAGTATTTGCAATCCGGTGGGGGAAAGAAGAGCTGTTTGGTGGCCAGAAACAAGGCATTTGACTGGCATATGAAGAATTTCCATATTAAGTGGAAGGAATTTGAAAGTAAGCTGGGTGTGCTGCATGCCTGCAATGCCAGCACTTAGGAGGTAGAGGCAGGAGGATCAGGAGTTCAAGGCCATCCTCAGCTACATACATTGAATCCCACTGGGGCTACATGAGACAGTCTTAAAAAGTTCATTTAAAGGGGCAAACCTGATGAGTGAGTTTAATCGTCGGAACCCATGTTTTAAAAAAAGTACACAGAGCACAGTGATTCCACAAATTCTCTTCTGACTTCTGCATGTGTTCTGTGTCACATGTGCGCACCTATAATAAATACAAAAATTCAAAGATACATCAGATCATTGAACTTGAGACCTGTCTGTATACCTTTGTCATTGTAAAGGGTGCAGACAATACAGAAGTCCAGACTTGAGAAGATGGCCACTCATCAGCGGTGGGGCCATGAAGAGGAGAGGAAAAATCCAAGAGTCTGTTGTTGGCTACGAATCGGGTGGCCCCGGAGTACAGAAGGGGGTGTGTGCATGTGTGCAGGGGGGTTGGGATTTCTAACTCAGATAACAATGTTGGCGGTAAACATCCTGGCTAGGCATGGAAGGTGAGGATGTTTTCTTCATTTCAGAGGAGAGTGTGGTAGAATTGGTAGACCAGGAAGAAGGTAAAGTATTGGGGTTTGTTTGTTTGATTTTACTTAATGCCTGTTATGGGAGAGCATGAATGTGCCACAGCAGGGGTGTGGGAGTCAGAGGACAACCCAGAAGACTTACTTCTCTCCGTCTGTCATATGAGTCCCAAGGATTGAATTTAGGTTTGTAAGGACAAGTGCTTTTACCCCCTGAACCATCTTGTTGGCCCCAAAGTATTTGGTTTTAAGTACTTGGAAATTTAAGAATAGCCAAGGATATGGCTGGAGAGATGGCTCACTGGTTAAGGATGCATATGGCTGGAGAGATGGCTCACTGGTTAAGGATGCATATTGCTTTTGCAGAAGACACAAGTTTTATCCCTTGGACCCACATCAGGAGGCTCACCCCCATTTGTAATTCCAGCTCCTGAGGGATCCAAGGCCTTAAACCTCTGCAGGCACCTGCACTCATGTGTACAAACTCACGCAGAAACATAGTACATAATATATTTATTGAGATCTGGGTTTGGGGATGAATATGAATGTGGTACAATTATATTTATATGAAAATATCATATTGAGACCCATTGTTTTGTGTGCTAACCAAAATTTTTAGTTAAAGAAGAAAGAAAAGATATTGAGTTTGTTCTGATTTTACTTTGTTGATTCCAGGAATTGTGTGCTCTGTCGGTGAGTCTGTCTAGGGTTAATCCAGTATTTACCACTTGACAGGGGACCTGGAATAGATGGGATACCAACCAAATTGTAAGACAGTTCAGTGTGAATGTGGGATTGGAGCGGGAGCACCCTGGTGCCAGCTGATTAGTTACTAATAGCCTCCAGGTGCCTTGGGAAGTCAGCGGCAGCATCTTCCTTGTTCCGTCCTATAGAAAGAGCACAGAGAAGGGATACCCTAGTATATTGCTCAGATTCCTTGCCTTCTTCTCTTCCCAAAAGATTCTGTGTCCATGTGTTCTTTACACATTTTCTGACTGAGTCAACTTTGTATTTGACGCATCTGTATCGACTGAGCATGACAGGGCTTTGTGGAGTGGAGTACTACGTGTTTAGAGCCTTCCCCTGGCTAATTATCATCACATTACCTGGGCTGAGTCAGCCTTCAGTGGCCATTCAAGGTCATGAAATGTTTGCTCCCATTTCCTGAGGAAGCCGAAGTGCTTGCTAAATGGTCAGTCCTGTCCACCTCCAGAGAGAAAATCAGCCATCTTTGAGATCCCATTTGGATGAGGAAAGGAGGGAGAAGTGGAAAGATGAAATATCGTATCACTACCCTCAGCCGTAGTGGTTGATTCTGTCAACAGCCATCTGGGTAACTTTCTTCAGCTCCTGCATTCTGGATGATGTTCCCATCACATCATGACCTTTAGAGAAAATCAAGTGTAGGTCAACCCTCACGTCCACTAGGCCGTGGTATTTTGCAGCACACAGACTGCCTTGCCATATGTGACCTCATTGCTACCTTTTCTACTTAACATGTGTCTTCCTTCTCTTCACTCCCACATTTTAAATCTTTGAGGTATTACCCCCAAACTGTAGCTTCTCTGCCGTTTTTCCCCTAATACTAAAACTTCCCATCATTCCACACTCTTCTGTGGTTATATCTATCGGCTACCGTAAGGTTTCTCTCTCCATAATGTATCTTGAAGAGTCAATTGCTCATTTCCTGAGCGGGGTACACTTGAGTGGAGTACGCTTGTGTGGGCCTAGGGCATATCTTTCAGACTTGTCCTCAGCTTCACTTACAGAGATGGATGAGGCGAATGGGCCATTTGACTATGCCAAATCACGAGTCTAAGATGAGAATAACACTGATAAACGCTATTTATGTTATTATGTTTGATTGCCCCCATCAAGACTGAGAAAGCTCTTACGTCTGTTTCCTGGATGAGGAAACAAATGTTGAAAGAGACAATTTGTTTAAGAGGCCGTGACTAGATTCAAGTGTGTGTCCTTTTTTTCTAGCTTTACTGAGGTGTGAATACGAAAATGGTGTTTCAGTTCTGCCTACTCATTTTATGTTGCCATATCAAAATACCCAAGGCAGGCCAGCCCCATGGCTGAGAGGGGAAAGGCCATTGCTGCCAAGCCTGACGATCTGAGTTCAATCTCCAGGACTCATGGTGGGAAGAGAGAACAGACTCTGAATGTCGTCCTCTGACCTCCATGTACCCCACCCCATCCCCAAATAAATACAAATGTAATAAGCAAAACAAAATGTTAGTAACTAACCATCGTAAGGAGAAGAGGTTGTTCAGGATGGAACACTTGATTGCAGATCAGATGAAGTGGCTTATTTAGAGCTGGGGGTGGTGGCATTCACCTTTTGGGGAATCTTTGAGTTTGAGACCAGCCTGGTCTACATAGAGAGTTCTAGGCCAGCCAGGACTACATGGTGAGAACTTGTCTCAAAAACAACCAAAAGAGGCTTCTTTTGACATGCATGTTTGGGGGTCCATGTAAAGGGCACTGACATCAATACAGTGAATTAATTATAGCCTGCTGAAAAGCAGGAAGCAAACCAGCTGTGTGCAGGAGGGCCAAGTGTGTGAGGTGGTCTCCAGGGTCCCAGGAGAATTACAATAATTATGTTCATTCTCTTCCAAGTGTGGCGATGTCACAAAGCTCCACCTCTGAAGGTAGGTTATACCATCAGATAGGGGTCAGGATTCTGACATCTGCCTCTTTGGTAGACATACTTAAACAACACTACTGTTTTGACATATGTACACATGAACGAAATGATAACTGTAATAAAGTTATTTAACACATTTATCACCTCATGTACATTAATTTTGTCAGTTTGATGACTGCCAACCAATATCCCAGAAAAGATAAAAGGTACTCAAGTTGACCAGGATCTTTTAAACCTGTTTTTAAGAAATATTTTAATATCTATTATTGTGCAAAAGAAATCTTAAATATTAATCCTCAAAAATGCCACGTGGTTTAAAGTTTTAAGATCATTTTCTGTGAGCAATTAAAACACCTTTGGCATTATCAGTAAAGGAAAAGAAGAGAAAGTAAAAAGGTTTCAGTCAAAGGGAAGAAATAGATCAGAGAAAAGGAAATAAAGAAAAAGATGGAAAAAATCCAGAAAGGACAAATAAAAGTCAAAGGGAAGTTTTAGCCCCTACCTGGAAAAGAATGTACAGTAAATTTCCAGATTTTATAATTTAATGTCACAAGGGTATTACCCAACTAGCTCAGTTGGTAGAGCATGAGACTTGTGATGTCACATAAGAGAACTATAAAAACAATAAGAAGTCACAAATGTTCTTTTACTTTTGAGTGGATAAGTGAGTCCCGAGACACACGCCTGTGATCCCAGCACTGTGGAGGCAGGAGTTCAAGGACATCCTTAGCTACTAAATAATTTAAAGCCAGCTGGGGTGACATGAGGCTCTTTATTCAAATAAGGAAAAAGATTTGATGGGAAGTAAAATGTAAATCTCAATATAGATAAATATTTCAAACTATGTTAATAAGATTCTTCCTGTATTATTCTCATTATAATTCCAAAACAAATGAGGGATTTGGAGTCATCATAGAATTATCCCTAATGGCACAAACTAATCTGACTGAATTAAATTGGACTCAGCTGTCCTGATCAGCCCAGCCATCAAAATGTGGGTTTGATCACCTTGCAATGAGAATAGAAATTAGTGTCTGCTCTTCGGCACTGGTGTCTGTCAACCAGACAGTTCACTCCTGTCTGTGATAGGACCCTGGATGACATAGGTCTATCAACTCATTTCAGTAATGTGGAAATTTAAAAAAGAAAACAACAAAACAAAAACAAAATCCTCTAAATGAATCAATGTGGGAAAATACAGATTGACTGGAAAAAAACTGGGATTGAGTTAATCCCAGATTATCATCCAAAAATGTTTTGATTTAGGATTCATTTGCTAAATAATGTTATTCCTAAAGCATCTTAAATCAGATAGGTCAGGATAGAGCCACATTCTGATGTCACAAGGTGTAGTGGGTCCCCGTGGTACCTGATGTAGCTAGAGTCATATTCTCAGCACAAATAACCAGCTGCTTATGACATGCCCTTGAAGCACACTGGCCCTTGCGTTGGCAGTAGGGTGTCAAGGGGGTTTCCAATATGATAAACCACTGTAGAGTGGAGTCTTTAGGCCACATTGGGAGCATATGGAGGGTGAGCAGCATCTTCATCAGACTTAAAGAGTATATTTTGAGAGTGTTCTTCAGAGAACACTTTTACAGACTAATCACCACGGTAACCAGCGGCTAAATAATACCCTAGGCATTTCTCAGATGACCAGGACATTGTTACCCGAGTGAAGATATCATAGACAATGCAAGCTGTTTACTTAACTTATGGAAAACAATAAAGCTAGGTTCACCATTGTTTCCTGTTCAGGACTGTCAGACTACTGCACAGGTCTGAATTGGTGGCTGTTCATCCATCCTCCCACTGCCCCACAGCGTGGTTCTGCTCGGCACTGGAAGAGAAAAGACTGGAAGGGAGACAATGTTGCAGGAACCTACTTTTTCCTTTTTAAAATAAAGATCTTTTATCATTTTATGCGTATGAATGTTTCCCTTACATATATGTATGTGCACCATGGTACCCACAGAAGTTAGAAGAGAGCATCAGACCCCCTGAAGCTCGAGCTACATGACAGTTACAGCCATCATGTGGGTGCTGGGTACAGGACCTGGCTTGGCCACAAGAGCAGCAAGAGCTTTCAATTGCTGAGCCATCATCTCCGCTGGACATCTTGCATTTCTACAAACCTCTGTAGACGCTTGGAGGAGGACCTATCACGGTGAGTCGTTTCTGGGAAGGAGGGGTTAGCAACATTGTCTTCACTGTTTAGATGAAAGAACTGAAGGAAAGGAACGCAGAGGCAAGGTTGCCATGGAAACACCGATGTCTTCCTCGCTCTAGTATCCTACCCACTCAGATTAAAACAACATCCTCAGTGATAACTAACAGTACCGAGTGCTTCTCGTTCCTTACCTGAGTCATCTCATCCTTGCAACAACTCTGAGTGAGGACTTTATAATTAACTCTAAGTGGAGATGGGGACAATGCGAGTCCACTGAACTACTTATTCTCCAACTTTTCTTTTTTCACATATATTTAATTTTTTTTTTTTTTTTTTTTGGTTTTTTTGTTTTTTGGTTTTTTTTTGAGACAGGGTTTCTCTGTGTAGCCCTGACTGTCCTGAAACTCACTCTGTAGACCAGGCTGGCCTCGAACTCAGAAATCCACCTGCCTCTGCCTCCCAAGTGCTGGGATTAAAGGCGTGCGCCACCACTGCCCGGCATATTTAATATTTTTAAATTTTACTTTTTTATTATTATTATAAGATAGGGTTTCTCTCTGTAGCCCTGGCTGTCCTGGAACTTGATTTGTAGACAAGGCTGATCTCCAGCTCAGAGATCTGCCTTCCTTGGTCTTCCGAAGTGCTGGGATTCAAGAAGTGCTCCGTTACACCTGGCTTTCAAGTTTTTTAAAAAACAACATTTTATGAAATAATACCTCAGTCGGAAGGAAGCATGGGAATTCCATTATAACCACTTAACAATGTTTCATTATACCAAGGAAAATGGGTGACTTACTCTTTTTATTACGTGCACATATTTTTCCCTTTCTATCTTTTCTCTCCCTTTCATGGAAAATTTAAACCATAGAAACACTAGCAGTTTTGGATTTTAGTTGTACTCCAGACTCCTGCCTCTTCTTTCTCTCTCTCTCTCTCTCTCTCTCTCTCTCTCTCTCTCTCTCTCTCTCTCCCCGTCAGAGGAGAGTTGATTCTCCATCATGTGGGAGCCAAGGGTTTCCAGGCTTGGCAGCAAGCCCCTTTACCAGCTGAGCCCTCTCACTTGCCCCTACTTCTTTATTTTAAGTCATGTTTAAGAACTGGGCCAGTTATCACAAGCCTACAGTCCCATCGCTTGGGAGGACGTCATTAGGGACCATTCTGGAGGTTGCTCATCAAACTCCTTAAATCAAAATGTGTCTGCTTGGGAGTCCAAACATGCTAAATATACTATTGACCATACAGGCTGAAGGGAATCAGATGCAGCCTCTGCAAAGAGGCAGACACCTCAATCTACTCAGAGGAAATATGGTTGAAATATATGGGCATATTTGGCTCAAAGAATGAAGATTTTGGATGGGCAATATCTTTACAATGTTGGGCTCATACGGAAAACAATAGTTTTGTAGCTCAGAGATTATAAAGAGAAGTAACAGGTGAACAAGTGTTGAGTGAACCTAGATCCAGAAAGTATTCAAAGGCTAATAATAATAATAGTAATAATAATAATAATAATAATAATAATAATGATGATGATAAATAATAGTCTTCACCTTCAAGGATCTAGCTTTTCCTGTGGCAGAACAGGCACTACTTTTGTATATATTCAACTAGACATGGTTTTGACATCACAATTAAAGTGTTTAGTTACAGAAGAATCATGCAGACTAATAAATTTGTGCTTGGTTTTCTTCTTTTCCTCATTCTGTTTCTTAAAGTTTCTTGTAGCTCAGAGTGGCCTTGAACTTGCTATGGATCACCTTGAATCGAACCCCTTGCCTCCACCACTGGAGTGCTGGGACTACCTGCTGTGTTTATGTAGTGCTAGAGGTCAGACCCATAGCCTCATGCATGCTAGGCCAATGGTGCTACAAACCCAGCCCCATTTTTTGTTTTCTTTTGAAATAGGGAGTTTTGCTCTGTAGTTCAGACTAGCCTCTAAGGAGGTATCCTCCTGCCTCTGCCTCTGATGTAGCTACATCTAGCTCTGATACATGGTTTGGCAGGACAGTGTGGACCAAATGGCTTCTGGCTCCATTCTGCTTTATGAGAAATTATTCTGTGAACTTAAAAGAGAAGAAAACTGAATATAGCTTGTATTTTACGTTTATAGTGTTGGATTTAAATCAGATAATATTTAATCAGACATTATTGAAGGACTGTAAGAGAACCCTTTGGGTTTTATTGGATTTATGATGAAAATATCTTGGAGACAGGATCTGAATTAAATATGTATTCATAGTGTGAGATGACCTAGAAAAAGGGAAGCAAATGGCTTCATACACATAGCTACCTTTTATTTTATTAATCTAGTTAATTATCCTGCGGGTGTTGGGAAGATAGAGGTGTCAGTAACCCACATATTTGTCTGGTGTTTCACTTGTTTGTTATTTTGAGACAGTCTTGCTATGCATCCCTGGCTGGCCTGGAACTTGCTGCAGTCCTCTGGCCCTTATCTTCCAAGTGCTGGAATTATACATGTGTACCCCCATCTGTGTCTTCTACTGATATCTAAACCATATGGTAAAGAAACATACTGTTTAGATCCAAGTCCTGGTTCTAATCATGCCTCCACCACCATCACCACCACCACCACTACCACCATCATCATCATGAACATCACCACTACCATCACCTCTACCACCTCCTTTTCTTTAGGTAGTCTTTTGTAGCCTAGGCTAGCCTTGAAGTTACTATGTAGCCAAGGATGACCACGAATTCCAGAGCCATTTCCCCTTACACCTTGAAACACTGAGACCATGCTGTTGGGGCTTGTGCTGTACTTCAAAGACAGACCCACCAACCTCATGCCTGCTAGGGCACTGGAACCAACAGTTTGGGTAATGTATAATGGGAAAAGTGCTTACAACGGTGCCTTCCTGGTGTGGTTTTAGTGGCTCATAACTATAATTCTGAATTTGGGAAGCTAAGGCAGGGGGATCAAGATCATCACTGACTACGTGGAAAGTTCAAAACCAGTTCCAGCTGTGCTAGCTCTTACCTTAAAACCATAAAAGCAGAAGGACTAGAGAGCTGGCTCAGTAGTAAGGGGCTTGTGGCCTTCCAGAAGACCATAGTTCAATACGCAGCACCCCTGTGGGGTGGCTCATGACTGCGTTAATTCCAGCTCCAGGGGATCTTATGCCTTACTCTTACCCTGTGACAACTGTAGACATGCTGCATACATCCACACAGACAAAGGCACATACGTAAATTAAAAACATAACAATAGCCGGGCAGTGGTGGCGCACGCCTTTAATTCCAGCACTCGGGAGGCAGAGGCAGGCGAATTTCTGAGTTCGAGGCCAGCCTGGTCTACAGAGTGAGTTCCAGGACAGCCAGGGCTACACAGAGAAACCCTGTCTCGAAAAACAAAAAACAAAAAAACAAAACAAAACAAAAAAGCAATAAAAAAGTCTTGTACAAATCAATAAAAAGAACAAATTATATTTGAAAATGTCAAAATGAAACCCAACACTTTGCTCATTTAAAAATTAAAAAAAAAATAGAAAAGGAGAGAAAAGAATGATGCCTAGAATATTTTATGTAAGCATGTACTTTTGTCCACCTAAATGAGTTCTGGGGCTGTTGAGATGGCTCGTCAGGTAAAGGCCCTTGTGAAGCCTGGTGACCTGATTTCCATCCTCGGAGTCCCTGTGGTAGAAGGAGAACTACAGAAAGTCACCTTAGCCTCCACTCATGGCCCCCCACACATGTACTCAAAAATACAAATACTAAGTAAATGTAATAAAATGTTTATTAAAAGTTCTGCCTTCATGAAGCTCCAACTCTGATTTATTTTTAAAATGTATCACATATGAACAAGTATATAATAATTATGTATGATATCTTCCTATGTAGCTCAGGCCTGCTTCACATTCCTGAGTTGGCACCTTCCTTCTTTGTAGACAGCTGTCTTCTGACTGTGTCCTCCTGCAACAGAAGGTCAGGACAGTTCTCTGGGGACTGTGATCTAAGGGCACAGCTCTTGAGTTGGGGATTCAGGGTCCAGGCCTGCTGCTGCTGCAGACGCAGCTTTTGAGTGGAGGTTTCAAGGTCCAGGCCTGCTGCTGCTGCAGACGCAGCTCTTGAGTTGGGGATTCAGGGTCCAGGCTTGCTGCTGCTGCAGACGCAGCTTTTGAGTGGAGGTTTCAAGGTCCAGGCCTGCTGCTGCTGCAGCTCCTGTTTTGCTTTTGAGACAGTCTCATTATGTAACCCAGGATGGTTTGCAACCCCTGATCCTCCGGCCTTAGCTTCCTAAATTCTGGGAAACAGGTGAGAGCCACCACATCTGGGCCTATATATATATAAGTTTTGTGGGGATACAAACATGTAGCCTTTCGGATTAGTGACTTTTTTTTTTTAATGTAGAAAAGCAATTTATTCCCATTATAAGTGCTTATACGGTTAGTCACGGAATGACAGACCTGATGGTGGGATAAGCCAGCCAACATGAAGATGGTATCAAACTATACCGGTTAAAGACTCCTCTGGGCAAGAGAAGTAAACTCTTATCAAGGATTAATATAAATTTGTTGTTGTTGTTGTTGTTTTCGAGACAGGGTTTCTCTGTGTAGCCCTATCTGTCCTGGAACTCACTCTGTAGACCAGGCTGGCCTCGAACTCAGAAATCCACCTGCCTCTGTCTCCCAAGTGCTGAGATTAAAGGCGTGCGCCACCACCGCCCGGCCAATATGATTTTAAAAATACAATTATCAGTTCACTTTTCTCAGTGACAGTTTACTGGTGGTACAACTGCCAGGTAAAACCATGCATCTTTAAAACTTGGTAGTCACAAATTAAAAAAAAAAAAAAAAGTAGAAAGCATAATAACAATAGCAACAACATTTCACAGAAAGGAAAAGAACAACATGAAAACAGCTCAAGGAATACATGAAGGGGCAAAAAAATACCTGGTGGGGGGAGAAACATGCAGTCTTAGTGAAGAAACCAAGCAGAGACAGTTCTGCACAGGACAGTGCATCTGTGGGAGTCAATTGAAGGATCTTAAAGTCAGGACCTATATGACTCAACTCTCCCCTAGTTCATGAATAAAATTGACAACCTGCAACCCTGCCTGACTTAGCCCCATTCCTCATTCATTCTCTCCTTTGCTTAAAGGCCTGACAAACTTGAGCATTTAGCTTACAAAGAAAAATAATCACACATAAAATGCCCCATTTCTGAAGCTACTTTAGACTTGGCTTTGTTACTAGAAAACTCCTCATAAAATTTAAATATAAGTCTGTGGCGTTGTTTTTAAAGGCCCCCAGGTAGGAGCTAGAAAACAGGGACTGAAGAGGTGGCTCAGTCCAGACAGAGGACCGGGGTTGGGTTTCCAGCACCCACATGGCAGTCCACGACAGTTTAACTCTAGTCTTCCAGGATCTGATGCCTTCTTTGGTCTCTGAGAGCACTGTATACAGTGGTGCACAGATATACAAGCAGGAAAATATTTGCATACATAAAATAAATACAATCTAAAAGCAATCTGAGAAAAGAGTAGAGAACACTCAGTTTGGGTTAATAATTTTTGGTGGTGCCAATTTTAAGGGGAGAGTTGAACAAAGTCTGAGTCTCAAACCAGTGCTAATTGATCTCAAGTTTCAAAGGAAAAGAGGGGAATTGAAAAATCACAAATGCAGACATGTCTAGGATCTAGTCTTCTGGATCCATGCTGACTTCAGGGATCCGTCGCTATAAATGTTCTCAGTCATCTGCCGCACTTGCGTGATATTATTTCCTGATTTAGAACAAACCAACCTAGGTTCACCGGGAGTCCAGGAGAATTCAGAGATCTTGGCTGTGTGACCTCCATGGTGGGCATCTGCATCTTGTGGCCTGTTCCTCTCCAGTTTTACTTAAACCCCGGGCATTCCATTGATGAGCAGGACCACCAGAAGCCAAAGTAGTAGTCTCATTGATGACTGAACTTGGACTATTTCATCCGTATATGATTTCAACTTGAGTTTCAGATTTCTTAGCTCCCACAAGGCAGCAGTCTTGTCAGCAGATTCCATGGCAAGAATGAGCTCACTATGAGGACTGAAAAACAAGCAGTCTACCTCAGCAGTGTGAACATCTTCTGAGTGGCTTGGAAGGATTCTTTGAGAGGCTATCATGAGTCTTATGTTTATGATCACCCACAACTGACCAAGACAGATGCCAGGAAACGTGATTACAGCTGTGTGTCCTGTCACAGTGGGCTCAGCATCCATTACCTTTCCTTCCTTTGAAGCTGAATTGCTGTCCTATAGGCAGATGCTACTGTCATCTGGAGAACTAAGTACCTGCTAAGATTTGCCTACCTTCTGAAGTTCCACTCTCCAAGGGTGTTTGATTCAGAAGGATGCTTGTCCAGTCAAAATCAAGAATGTTACTGAGAGGAGTCTTTGTTGCAATGACTCAAGCAAGGGTTCTGGGGGATATAGCAAACCCTGTTTACATCTTCATGGTTGATCCTGATTTCTATTTCAGATTCTCACTGACAGAGCCCAAACTTCCAAATTCTCCTTCCTTACTATTGGGGTGCGATGCATCCAATTGCAGGTCATCATTAGGGAGCTAGACACTGGCAATCACAAGGTGAGCACATTGTTCATCTGATGGATGTGTCCCCAGGACACGTCAATGAAGGTTGAAATCACTCCCTTCATGTCTGCTCTGGTTATATCTGGAAGTCACCGGGCAGTTAAGATGAACTACTCCAGGCCATGGGGCACCACAAAATTATAAAGGAACGGGTGTGCCTTTTCCTCATTTTGTACTCCTCATTGATCATGGTCTATTGAGTAGTCAAAGGCTGCTTCCTAGTCACCAGTGATTGCTGGTGAGGCCCAGAATGGGTGTGGGAGAAATCCTGGGGTTATATGTTGTGGGACGGGAGAGGAGGCTGCCCACCTGGATTGAGAGTGGCTAAGATAAGAGGAAGTTATCTTATAGTCTCAAGAGAGGAAGTCAAAGAGCCAGGGACCAACCTGTGAGGGCCTTCTCCTGGCTCTCAGGTAGCCTTCTTGCTGTCTTCTTCCATGGCAGATAGGAAGACTGCAGGGTCTCTGCTGTCTCTATCAAGGTATGAATCTTCTTCTGGAAACTTCGATGTTATATTTTAAACCTATTTAGGTACCCCAAAGCCCCTTTTCCAAAGACTGTCATGACACTGTGGGTTAAAGCTGACATATGAATTTTAGGGAAGGGTACAGTTAAGGCCACAGCACATGTACTCCCTCATAATTCCATGGCAAAGGTTCCAGTGAGGGTGAAGAAGCTTAGAAAGATAGATATGGGAGCTGGAGAGACAGCAGTTAAAAGCACTGGCTGTTCTTCCAGAGGACCTGGGTTCAATTCTCAACATCCATATGGCAGTTGTCTGTGACTCCAGTTCCAGGGGATCCAACACCCTCACACAAATATATATACAGGCAAAACACCGATGCATAAATAAATAATAAGTATCGGGGGGGGGTGTTTCAAGACAGGGCCTCTTTGTCTACACTGGAATTGCAGATCAACCTGGCCTTGAACACACAGAGATCTGCCTGCCTCTGCTTCATTAGTGCTGGAATTAATGGCATGTGCCATCGCTGCCTGACTAGTCGGAGGTCTTTAAATCTATTTATGAGTGATGGACTTCTTAACACCTAGGATGAGACAGGAGGATTGCCACAAGCTTGAGGCCAACCTGGGCTACATGACAGGTTCCAGGCCAGCCTGCCCTATAAAGTGAGTTGCTGCCTCACCCCCCCCCCCCTTACCCCCTCTCTGCCCCAAATATCAACTAAAGTCTTGCCTCCTGGGGTTACTGAACTGCCCTGTTTGTTTTAAGCCAGTTCGTCTGAAGGAAAATGTGAATGTAAGGAGCATGAAGAGGTACACAAGAGAAGAGACATGTGTGCAGGGGTGTGTACTGTGAGCACAGAACTCTTGAGGTAGAGGGAGAGAATTCAGAAAAGGTTGGTTCATCCTCAGGAAAGGTGGAGGAAGTTGTTTGGCAGAAAACAATCCTGGAGCATTGGGGGTGGAGTTTGGAATTATGATGTCAACTATTACAGAGAAATGCTTGACTCATCTTTCCTCACCCTCTTGGCCTGATTCCCAGGTCTCACTCCCCTTTATGGACACCAGCAGGTTTTTTGAAACAGGAAGAAGAAGAAGAGTCAAAAAGAAAGAAAACGACGACTCCTCTTTACACCTCGGCAGTGGGAGTTAGAATGGTCTCTCTGTTGAGTCTAACCAGAGTGCTTCTCCCACACATCAGTGCTGAGAGTGAGGTTCTTGCAAGTCCTCCGATGCCTGATTAACTCCCAATGTTCTGCAAACAGTGCCAGTCATGATCCATGTCCCTTCAGAAAACACTCGTGGAGGTCTTCCTCTGAAGCTGGATCTGTGGAGGGTGCTGGAGAAGGAAGGGGCTGCTCCAGTTTGCTCCATCCTTGGAAAGTGGCCAGCTGGGTGATGATTAGCGGCTGTGTTTACTGAAAGGTGAATTCTGGGTCACACACAGCACGCAGGGTGTGGCCTGTGACCGGAACAGGCCCATTTTCCTCCTCTTCATCTCCCCCCCCCCATCCTTTCTGCAGCCATTCATTGAGTGTGGTCACTGGTCTCTTGAAAACTGTCAAGGGGAAGGTTCAGAAGCTTTCTGCAACCAATGTGTTGAAGTTGAAGTCCTGAATGTCGGTATTAAACACACACACACACACACACACACACACACACACACACACACACACATACACACACACACACACACACACACACACACACACACACACACACACGGGACCAAGAGCAAGTTCACATAAGGTCTCTGAAACTAGTGACACTTCACAGACACGAAAACATTACACAATGCAAAAAGAACGTGATGATCTTCATGGTGGAGAATGGAGAAGCTGGGGAGAATCAGCAGTGTTTCCTGTTGTGACTACACTCACCGTGTGCCAGGCCCTCTTCTAAGTGTTCCACTTACAGCAAGATAATCTGTCAAGTAGCCCAGGGGATAGGTACTATTATCTTTATTTTATTTTAGAGACAAGGGTCTATTATAGCTCAAACTGGCTATATAGAGTGACTTTCAATTCCTGCTTCCTGCTTCCACCTCCTACCTGCTAGGGTTTTAGAGATGTGTGCCACCACAACCCACTTTTGTCTTCCCTTTACGTGTCAAAGACCAAGACGTTAAACAATTTGTCCAGGATCCCATAGGAAGTGATAGAGGGGGATTCAAAGTCAGCCTTCAGAACTACCAAACTAAGCTGTCTACTGTGTGTATGCTCATTGGAGCCTTTGGCATACCCTCTGAACCCCCAATAGAGAATTACAGTTGCTTGCCTTAATGACAGATAAGTTACTGCCAAAGACTGTAACACGCATACTCGCTCAGACACACACACACACACACACACACACACACACACAGCTCACCATGTGGCAGGTTCAGTGTTTATTGAATGAATAAATCTGGGAAGGTATAAGTCTGACACATCGACTATTTATTTCTTCCTAGCTCACTGCCCGTTTTCTTCAGCTCTTTCCAGGATTAAGTTGTCCCAGCCCCACATTAACCTTTGTACATTTTGGGCTTGGACAAAGACCCGGAAGTGAACCTCAGGCATGTGAACACTGTGGAGAACTGTCTGCCGACACTGTTCTTTCCTTCCCAGTACAATGAGGACCTTTTGTTACTCCATTGCCCAGATTGTCTTTATGAGTCCAGTCCTGTTCCTATGCTGTTTGGATGCCCGGCAGACTCTTGATGATGAAACCAAGTGCAAGGTGACCCATCCATTAAGTCCACCGCTCCTCCCCCCAATCCCCCACCTCTCTTGTGAAGGAAACTGGTAAGGTTTATGGGAGAAAACAGATGATCTTTCATTAGGGAGGAGAAGCACACAACTGCACCTTCTTAATTGGAACCTGGAGAACTTGTCAACTTTGTTTGATAGTATGATGGTGAGATTTCTTGTTTAAAAAACAAAAAAATCCTGGGACTACTTGAGAGGCTAAAAGGACAAGATATTTGGCTTTGGAGATATTTTGGAAAATCAGATAGAACAGTAGACAAGAATGCACAGCTTGGTTGGTCTCAAGTTGGCAAAGTCAACCAACTCTGCTTCGCATCGTGGACTAAAAACGGATTAGTAAACCGGCAGTCAGATTCTCTCGGGACAGATTCTCTCGTCCAGCCGGGGGCTTCGTCCGCTGTCGTTGTTTGGGCTAGAGATTACTCCAGCTTGGCTTTCAGAGTCGAGTCAGGGTCAGCGCCCCCCTCCTCACAGACGCCACCTTCCGGGTCGGTGACCCTGGAGCCGGAGGGCGGGGCCGCGTCGGGTGGAAGCGGAGGAAGAGGCCAGCGTCCCGGGAGCGCGCAAGGCCTTCCGCGTGCGCGCGCCCGCCCACCCACCCTCGCGGCCGCCCGCACGCCCGCGCGCCCACGCCTGTGCCCGCCCGCGCTCCCGGGAAGTCTCGCGATGCGGTAGCCGGCTGCTCCTGCTGCGGGTGGCTCGGGCTGTTGCTGTGGTTGCCGGAGTTGCGGCGGCGGCGCTGGCGGGGGCGGCGGCCCCGGCGGATGTTGACATTGTGTTGTTGTTCCTGCCCACGGTAATGGCGGCGGCGGCGGCGGCCGGGACCAGGTCTTCTCAGTAGCCAGAGCCGACACTGCCGAGCGCCAGCTCCGCGGCCTCCGCGCCCGCCGCCTCACCAGCCGTTCCCCGCGGCCGCCCCAGAGCCAGGGCCCCCGGCGGGGGGCTCGCAGGCGCGGGATGGCGGATTTCGATGAAATCTACGAGGAGGAGGAGGACGAGGAGCGGGCCCTGGAGGAGCAGCTGCTCAAGTACTCGCCCGACCCGGTGGTGGTCCGCGGCTCCGGTCACGTCACCGTGTAAGGCCCTGCGAGGGCTAGGACGAGGACGGGAGGCGCGGGCAGGGTGGGCCCCAGGACCCTTCGGGGTCCTCCTTTCTTGAACCCCGGTCCCCGGTGACTGGCGCGGGACGGGGGGGCCTTCGGGAAGCTCCGGCGATCAGGAAGTGAGAACTTGCTCTGTTTCCATTTGTTTAGGGCTCCCAAGTGGGGACAGACACTGTCTCCCCTCCCTCCCACAGCCCTGGAGCAGGCCCCATGGCTCGCGGGTTGTGTGGGATCCCAGCCGGAAAGATGGCTCTGTAGAGTCTGCCTTGTGGGCCATCGGTATAGACTAGAGGTGCACATATATCTTATGGGATCCATCTTTGTAAACACCCCCCCCCCCCGTTATTCTTTGGGACTCTGCCTGACTTACAGCCTATTGACATATGGCTCAGAGGTCAGATCTGAGGTGTAAGATCCCCGTGACAATGAGCTTCACTGTCGTGTGTCTGTCACATAACAGAGGGCTTCCCAGTTCCTCAAGAGTAAATTTCTGCAAAACTGATTCAAGGTCCTGTCAATTATGTATGAAAGCAATATACAGGTGGACGTAAAGATAGGAAGATACATTCGTTTACAACGAATTACAAGTACTGAGTTTCCTGTAATCCTTCTGCTTTGGGGCACGGACCTAGGTTGACTTCTTTCATAGGGGCTCCTGTAAGGTTTATTAGCAACATCAAAAGTCCAATATTATTCAAACAATAAGGGATGAAAGCATTCTGAAAGGTCATGACTACTAAAGGAATGTAGACCTGAGGCAAATAATGAGCTGTCCGGAAGAAGGAAGTTTTGTAACATTTTCCTGATAAAATCCGGAGTTTGTACTACTTAGGGTATTGATACTCTTTTGCAGCTGCTATCTCCAGCTAAAAAGTCACAGCACAAACTTCCTGTACTTTCTATCACTTTATCGCTGATATAAAAAGGCATTGAGGCTGAAAATGTCTGGGGCGTGTTTCATTGTGTTTTGGTGTAGGGTGAGCGGGGTGTGCGTGAGCAAAGCAGTGGAACAGTGAGGTTCCTCTAAGATTGTCTCTGTTGTTGAGAGCAGCCATCCTGACTGGCTATGTTGTTGTTTGGGTACGCTTATGTAATGCTTTGGTTTCTTAGCACCTGTTAACGTGTATTTAGGTGACTTAACAGCGTAAAAACACTGCATAATCATTGTCCCAGTACCTGGATAAGGAGATGGGACTTCACACCATAATAACAGCTCTGTTTTACCTGTCAACACAAACTTAATTAAGGAATATAGCCAATTATAAATAATACAGCTTAAATGTATATCATGTTTTTAGTGTCATAACCTGCTATTTAATTTTTAGTTTAACTCATAGGACTTTTTTCTTTTTCTTTTAAACTTAAGGACTATGGGTGCTTTTAGAAGCTATTACAAACAAACAAAAAGAGGACACAGTGCTATGTATCTTTAATCCCAGTGCTCAGGAGGTAGAGGCAAGTGGATCTGTGAGTTGCAGGCTCTCCTGGTCTTCAGGGCTACACAAAGGATTTCCAAACTTTTTCATGTTGCCTGTGGTCTTCCTCCTCCTCCTGTCGAATCAAAGCTGACAGATTTTTATTTACAGAAGTTCAGCTAGGGCTGGAGATGGAGCTCAGTGGTAGAGTGCTTGCCCTGGGTTCAGAACAGTCAAATAAGGTTCAAGTGCAGTTGTAATGTCTCTTCTGTTCAAGAAGAAAAGCTAAACACTTTGTTGGGAAATAGAATAGTCAAAGTGCTTAGATAGAAAGTTTGATTGTAGTTGACTATTTGGAGTGGTTAACAGAGTATGAAGTAATTAATAGTGGTTCTTCATCTTGTCTGTCAGCATCACCTGGCATTGTGCTCAGGAAATACTAGCCTTTATTATTATCAGCGTTAGAAATAAGTACTTCCATTTGCAAGACTAATAGCCATTTAGTCTAGTTTATCTGCTCATTAAAATCATCTGGGGAGCTCCAGCTTTTGTTCCACCCTGTCCCCAGGCCAGTGGTCCACATCTGAATTAAGCTCTGGTTCATGAGTAGGTTTTGGTGGGGTTGGAGGGGGATCTTGTAGATGGTTTTGATTTGTATTGAGGATTCTGCTGCAGACACTGGTGATGGTGGTGTTTGCCACCTTAGCAGGAAGCCTTAACATGTTTGTGATCTTCCTTAGACACTTCTGATAGGTAGTAACCTTCCTCTGCCACTTTTATATAAATTACTCATCTGTGTCTCCTCAGTTCACAGGATGACAGCTTTAGTTCATAACCTTTCCAGATTAAGGAGTGAGATAATGAGAACACATGAGTGTGTGTTGCTGTGCTCAGGAAACACTAGCCTTTATTAGTTATTACCCTCCTCAAATGGTTCTCTACTTTGAGAAACATTTGTGTAAAATATAGATTAAGAATTCAGCATTGCCATTTTCAAACCAAACAGTGATTCATTTGGCTTATTCTTTTTCTATTATGAACATCTTGTATGTACATATATAAGACTCTTCACTCAGTGGAAGCCCAGTCCTGTTTTGTGGGGATACAGATTTATATAATCATGTAAACCTTGTGTGTGACCATCATGCATAATGTTAACCATACAGCCGAGTCTGCATCTGCAAAAGGGTTGAAATTTGTGCTCATACGTTGTTATAACTGTGTTTCATTTTCCTTTCTAAGTATAAATAGGAAAAATGATTAATAATTATAGTAAGCCATGGGCTGGAGAGATGGCTCCGCAGTTAAGAGCATTTGTTGCTCTTACAGAGGACCAGGTTTGGTTTCTAGCACCCACATGGTAGCTTACAACCATCCCTAACTCCAGTTACAGCAGGCCCAACAAAGCACTCATACACAAAGATAAAATAAATAAATCTTTAAAAAAATTTATTGTAAACCATGTAAGCTTACTTTCGTTTTTGCTAAGGAGTTGGTTAAAGCACTCTGGTCACTTTGAAAGAAACGATACCATAAGCAGTTACAGTACTGTCTGTAACCCAGGTCAAACTGAAAAGATTCTGGTCTACCTGTATGCTTGCTTTTGCAGTTGAGTATTTCTAATTTTTCTTAATAAGCTCACTGTTACTCTAATTTGAGAAATCATTTTATTCTTTTGTGATATGTTCTTTCTTGATATTCTAGATAAGTAATACTTTTAATTGTTTAATTTGCATGTAATAGAAATCTTTTGTAGAGACATATTAAAGAAAAATCATGTATGGGAAAAGAAAATGATAAATTCCCATGGTTTCATAGTATGTAGATACATGCAACTTGAAAGACTGGAAGAAGAAAAAAGAGACAAACTTACTAACTACTGTTGGTCAAACTGATTAAAACTCTTTCTATTGGAAGAGCGTAAGTAATAATGTAAAACACACTGACATAACTGATTGGTATTTACAGACAGTCATAGCTCAACCGTTTGCTGAGTCTAGAGGAACCAGTGTGATCATTACAAGACATATCACATAATATGTCAGTATTCACTAAGTTTACTCCAACCCATTTCTTTTATACTCTAATCCACCGTTATGTTGCTTGATGGGATAGAACCACAGGAAAGCCACGGTACCCAAGGTCAGCCAGCTTCCAGCCAATTAGGTTTAGTAGTTGGCGGCCACTCTGACCATGTTGAAAAGCAGTGTAGCCGGCCAGGAGCCAAGTCCAGAAACTGCGAAAGGGACATGCAGATGGTTTGCTGGATGGCACTGGTTTATAATTTTAATTTTTGTAGATCTTTATTTCAGATTTCAAGTTTTTTTTTTAAACATATTCTTTATGTATGTGTGTGTGGGTGTGTGATCTTGTGGAGGTGAGGGTATCTTTTCTATGGGTTCTTGTCGGGCTTGGCAGCAAGCACCTTGGCCTACTGAGCCATCTTTCCAGCCCTACTTTGATGTATCCTAAGGATGATAACTCTTTTTGGTTTTTTCGAGACAGGGTTTCTCTGTGTAGCCCTGGCTGTCCTGAAACTCACTCTGTAGACCAGGCTGGCCTCGAACTCAGAAATCCACCTGTCTCTACCTCCCAAGTGCTGGGATTAAAGGCGTGCGCCACCACTGCCCGGCGGTTGATAACTCTTAAGGAATGTGTTAGTATAAAAGAATTTTTAGAAGTTGAGGAAATGAATTTAAAAGTAATTCAAAGCTTGTGTTAGTTAGGTAACCTACCATTGTTGACTGTATTCTAGTCACTGTTATCTTATTTCAGACTCATCCTGTATCTGAACCAAACTTGAGGCTCTCCTAGAGTGGGCATCATCTTTGATTTTTAACTGAAGCTATCTCATTTATTTGTTAAGTAAAATTAAAACGCCTTTAATCCCAGCACTCAGGCTGTGCGTTCAAGGCCAGATTGGTCTTATTTTAGTGAGTTCTAGAACAGCCATGGTTACAAAGAGAAATCTTAGCTTATGAAAAAAAGAGAAAAAGTAAGTAAATAAACTTAAACAAAATAAATTATAGAGGCAATTTAGTTTGATGAAGACTATGAAGGAAGACAAGCTATGCATGTGTTTTAGTAGGACAACTACTAAATTTTAATGGGTGAACTTTGTTGAAGAAATGAGAACAGAGCCAGCTAGTGACTCAGTGGGTGAAAGCCCTTATTGCACAAGCCTGGTGACCAGAGTGGGTTCCTGGATCTCTGGAACCCTGAAACCATGCAAATGTGGAGGGGAACTGACTCCGTAGAATTCCCCTCTGACCCCACATGTGCACTGTGGTATACACTCCCCCGTAAAAATAAAATCAATGCGATATATGGTAATGAGCTGAGGTTTCAAAGTTTTACTGTATTTGAACTTGAAAAATTTATATATGGTTTGAATTCAGAGTTTTAGTTAGATTTGAGCTTATCTAGAGAAATTGACAAATACTTTAACTTTTATATGACTGGCTAAGAAGAATACAGGGACTAAATAGTGAAAAGTAGATTGTGCATACTTACTGATGTTGATAGACAGTACTCCATACAATAACTTAAATAATACTGCTCTAAAAATTTGAGAGATACCTTGAGTTCATATTGTTACTAGGTTATAGATAGGCCCTGAGCTGCGTAAGAGATTAGCTTAGGGTGTATGTAATCCCAGTGGAGGCAGGAAGACCACTGAGAGCTTGAAGCTGGCCTGGACTAGAGGGCGGGCCTGCCTGCCTGTCTCCCTCCCTCCCTCCCTCCCTCCCTCCCTCCCTCCCTCCCTGTGTCTCTTTTTGTAGTGTACCCTGACTCGGAGCGCAAGCTATCCTCCTGCCTCAGCCTCCAGAGTGCTGCCTAACCATCACTCTTGGCAGGCTTTTGGTCCCTTAAATAGCTGTATTAGATTTTGTTCTCAGATATAACTTGAACAACTGATGCTCCTAAGTATCTGTACACTACTGTTTTCTGTGGAAAATTATTTTGCTCACTTGACCCAGCTAGAATCATCAGGCTAAGAGTCTAGGATATGTGTATTTATGAGGCAGGATCTTGATAGGCTGCTCTTGAACTCCTGAGCTGATTATGGTAGTTTGGCCTTCTGAGTCGTTGAGAACGTAGGCGTATCTCTCTTACTGTGCTCTTTTCTAAGTGCTTTGTGTCTAATGAGACTCTGGGTGTTTCTTGTATCAGACATATTTATACATAATAGGCGATGCCCTGGAAAGATAGCAGTAATGGTTTGGATCCTTGGACACCTCCTAACTGACCACGGATGAACTTTACTGAACTTCAGTTTGCTCATCTGCAAAGGGGGTAACACCTACTTTGGAGGTTAGGTATGAGAATCAGAAATACAACTAATTTTATGACCTGGACTCATAGGGATTGAGCAAATTATTTTTTATCATGATTTGTATTTTATTCCTTTGTACACATGATTTCATTATTTTTTACCATTTGAAAAAAGAAATCATCCAAAATATGACATATTACTTTCCTGCTTTATTTTTACTCTTTTCTTTCTTAATTTCTTTTGAACTATGAGATTCTCCCCACACTCCTAGGAATTTAGGTGGGTGTTGTGTTTTCTACTTTAAAACAAGATCTTGAACATAAAAGCAGATGGCCAGATTGACTAAAGGAATATTTAATCTAAAGATGGCCTTATCAGAAGGTACCTGGAGTTGTGTCTGTTGGAGACCTGCCCTTTTCCACAGTTGGCTGTATGGGCTGCTATTTTGCTTCTTTCCACCTAGCTAAACTGCTGTGTTCGCCAGTGAAATAACCCATCGTATAGGGAGACTATATAAAGGAAAACGGTTACTCTGGACACCGAATTTAAGAACTAAAAATTTTTTTGTTTGTTTATTTTGTTTTTCTAGACAGGGCTTTTCTGTGTGTCTAGCTGTCCTGGAACTAGCTTTGTAGACTAGGCTGGCCTTGAACTCAGAGATCCACCTGCCTCTGCCTCCCAAGTGCTGGGGTTAAAGGTGTGCGCCACCTAGGCTGGCTCTAATTCTTTATCACCACCTTATTTTTGGCATATGTTTTTTGTTTGTTTCATTGTTGTTTCCAAACCTGTTTTATGTGGTGTTGGGGTGCAGGCCCTGGGCTTCATTTACTCTAGACAAGTACTACCAATTGAGCTGTGTCTCCAGCTCCACAGATATTCCTTAAATTCCCATTTCATGCCAGGTGTTATACAAGCTTTCAAAAGACATGGAGATTTTCCTGTCATGGAGTTTACAGTTAGTAGGTGAGTTATAAATGAAGATTGCTGTGCAGATGACCAGTGGAGGGTGCTGTGATGGGAAGTAACGTGGGTGGGAGAATGGTGTTCAAGAGGACAGGACATTCTTACAACGGCACTCGAGTCTAGAAGATGCTGAGATGGAAACCCAGGAAGTCTGAAGAAGAGCCACATGATAGCTAGAACTTATGGAAACGGGATTGGAGAGTTCATTGTGGGTCAGAGAGGATGGAAAATGGTTTGAAAGGTTCCTCCCCGACTCGGGTGTGTGTGTGTGTGTGTGTGTGTGTGTGTGTGTGTGTGTGTGTGTGTGTGTGAGAGAGAGAGAGAGAGAGAGAGAGAGAGAGAGAGAGAGAGAGAGAGAGCGCATATATTAGGGTTACTTCCAGGGCTGTGATTGGAAGGCCATCAATAGGAGCACATATACTCAGTGTACTGTAGTGGCTCCACCACTGAGGAGAATGTTAGCGTTAAATTGGAGAGGCTGCTGCAGCAGTCTGGGTGAAACATGACAGTGGCCTGGCTGGGTTTGTGGTCCATAGGTAAAGGAGGTATTGCAGTTTTAGGTAGAAGCCATCGAATTTTACAAAGCTTTTCCATAAGACAGAGAAAAACACAGCAGTGACTACCTTATCTTTCCACTTGTGTGTATGTGATTCATTTGATTTGATTTTGGCTCTGTGATGGATGAAGTCAAAGAACTGGGTCTGCCCTTAATAAGCTGATTTGGGACCATTTTTAATGACGTATTTGGATCTCCTGTTGCCATGGTGCTAATATGCCAAGAGACCCACTAATACTCCAGAGGAGCTTCCTCATAATTTTGAAGTGAGGCTGTTTGTAGAATGACATTCTTTGCTACAGTATGTGTGGTGTTTGATGGCTCTTTGTTTCTTAGAGTCCAGGGAAAGAGCTACATTTAAAGCTGATTTGGAATCCCAAGGCTGAAGTGTTCTGATGTGCCCTGAAAAAGTATCTTTTTCTTTCTTTCTTTCTTTCTTTTTCTTTCTTTCTTTCTTTCTTTCTTTCTTTCTTTCTTTCTTTCTTTCTTTCTTTCTTTCTTTCTTTCTTATTTATTTATTTGTATTTTATGTGCGTTTTTTCCTTTTTCTTTTTGCCTGTTTGTATGTCTATGTGAGGGTGTCAGAAGCCCTGGAACTGGAGTTGCAGGTGTGAGCTGCCATGTGGGTGCCAGGAACTGAACTCAGGTCCTCTGGAAGAGCAGCCAGTGCTGTTAACTGCGGAGCCATCTCTCTAGTCCCCTTTTTTTCTTAGTTTTTAAGTTCTTTCATGTGGCTTACTTATGGTAGAGATGGCTAGATCTCTTTGATATAATTTCCTTTTCTCCCTTTTGTTGATCATAAGTATGTAACAAAGCTCCCCTCGCCTGGAATTGAGTGTAGTTCCAGCTGGCCATCCACCTGCAGCATTCCTCCTGCTTTTCTGCCTTCTGAGGGCTGGAATTGTGGGTGTGTGCCAAACTGACTGGCAAAAGCCTTCTTCTGTCGTTTCTTTGGTCTTGCATTGTGGTTCTCATGAAGTCAGTTCTGGGTTTGTTCACTGAAGGAAGTTTTCTATATTCAGCCTTCTCTGTCTGCCTTTTTGTAGTAGCACATGTTATTTGGAGTTACTCTTTTGGTGGTCTGTTGTGCTAGTAAGCTTTCCATTACTGTAACAAAATGCCTAGAGTAATTAGTTATAGTTTGGCTTACACAGGGGTGGGGAGAATGAAGGAGGACTGACACTACAAGTGTACTTTCTACCAGCAACACGGGCTGGATTCCCAGCACCCACAAGGCAGCTCACAACTGGCTGTAACTTGGGTCTCGGAGAATGTAGTATCTTAGATGAGCCTAAACGTGGTTCAGAATGTGGTCTCAAAGTTAAAATGAGACTAATTTACAACTGCAGAGGCGCACTCGTGTGTGTGTGTGTGTGTGTGTGTGTGTCTGTCTGTCTGTCTGTCTGTCTATCTGTCTTGTGTCAGTATCTGTCTGTCTGTCCAACTGCAGGGGGTTTGTATCTTCTTTCAGTCCTTGTTGAGCTGTATTGATATTCAAACACATATGAGATGGCTGGTGTTTAAAGCATGGTTTATAAACATCAAAGTCTGTTAATTTCTTCAATGGTTAGGATTTCACCTCCAAAAATAGAAAAAAAAAAAAATGATTTCATTAAGCTCAAAGTCCAACATTAGGAAATATGTTCTTTTTTCATTTACTGTCTGTATAATCCATGTGTTTAGTTTGAGTCTGAAATTTTTAGTTCATTTGTGCATAGGTCTTGTCATAGTGATAGAAGGTAAATTCTGTGAGTGTGGGTTTCTATACAGGCTAAGTGTCTGAGAGGAGTGCTAGGCTGGAGTTTCTTCTATCCCAAACTGAATATATAATCCTCTGTTTAAAGCAGCTTCAAGTATAGCTTTCTGTGTTTAGTTGATGGTAGACCTAGCATTATTTAGACTAAAAAATATTCTTTGAAAGGTTTTTGTTTGAATGTATATGTGTGTGTGAGTGTCTGCATGCATGTGTGTGTGCCTGCAGGGGTTAGAAGAGGTTGGTGGACTCTGAGTGGCAGTTACTAGCCACTGGTGTAGGCACTTGTCCTAGTTTGTCTCTGTTGTTGGGTAAAAACCATGACCAGAGAGCATCTTGTAGGAAAAAGATTTATTTGTTTTACAGGTTACAGTCTGTCTTCTAGGGGAGCTGAGGCAGGAACCTTAAGGCATAAACTGAGGCAGAGACCATGGAGGAATGCTGCTTACTGACTTGCTCCCCATGACTTGTTCAGCCTGTTTTCTTATAGACCCAGGACCATCTGCCTAGGCACGTCATCACCCACAGGGAGCTGGGACCTCCTACATTGAACATTAGTGAGGAAGATGCCCACAGGCCAGTCTGATGGGGGCAATTTCTCAGTTGAGGTTTCCTCTTCCCAGAGGACACCAGCTTGTGTCAGATTTATAGAAAACTAGCCAGTACAGTGCCTCATAGAGCAGAAAATTTGACACATCTAAGAAGGCTTTCTGTATCCAATTTATCAAGCAACCCATTAGTTCTCTTGGAAACCTAACAAGGTTTGTTTCTTTTGCCTGAGACTTACTCCTTTTTCCTTTTACACTCTGCTTTTTTTCCCTTTACTGCCTCACTGGCACATCTACCATGAAAATGCTTGTGAAATATAATTCAGCTGTATCTTTTCTGTATCAGCTTTCTGGAACCAAATCTCCCAGAGTCCTTTGAGTAGCCTACAGCACTCTCCCTGACCTGACCTACCTAGGTGTGAACATGTCTCTGACTTCTTTCTTATTTACTTCTGCTTACTTACTCCATTCTAGTTGTACTGGCTTCTTTTCCATTTCTGAATTCTAGGCATATTTCTGACCTGGGCCCTTTGCACTGGCTAGCTCCTTTTTAAGAATACTTGTTTCCAGCATCCAGAAGGTAGGTCCTTATCTTCAGACCTCTGTCAATGAGAAGCTTATCCTCCTACTTAAAATCAGAACTCTCCATCTTCTCCTTACCATGTACAACATCTTTCTTTTTTCATAATTGTATTCTTGTCAGAACATGAATTAACCAGACATAATAGAGCACAAACTCTTATTTATTTATTTACTTATTTATATGCAATTAGGATTTACTATGTAGCTGTGGCTAGCCTTAAACTTCAAATCCTCTTCATCCTTCTTAATCCTGGGTGTACAGTAGGCATGCACCTTTACATCTTATTCTAGAATATAAACTTCAGACAAACTTCTTGTAGAGAGACCTCAGTAAACTTTTTAAAATAAGAATAAATAAATACATTCTTAAAACGTTTACTGTTGTTTAGCGACTGTCCTATGTGTAAAGTGAAGCCCAAATCTTGCAGGGTTTTGTTTTGTTTTTTGTTTTTTAATTAATTTGAGGAGCTGGGTATGGTGAGGCACTCCTTTAATTTCAGCACTTGGGAGGCAGAGGCAGGAGAATCTCTGTGGGTTCAAAGCCTGCCTAGTCTACATAGCAAACTCCAAGACAACCAAGATTATCCAGAGAGACTCTCTCTCAAAAAAAACAAAACACACTGGGGAAAGTTGGGCTCATGAGATGGCTCAGTGTATAAACATGATTGTTACCTGAGCCTAGCAACCTGAGTTTGATCCCTAGAACCTCTGTAAAGGTAAAAGGAGAGACCCAGTTCCGCACAGTGTCCCTTGACTTCCATATGAGCTCTGCAGCACGGAGGTGTCCAAGAATGCACACTGTCTTGGTTTGGGTTTTTGTTGTTCTGTTGAAACACTACGAGCAAAGCAATCTAGGGAGGAAAGGATTTATTCGGCTTACACTTCCATATCATTGTGATATCCATATCATCATTGACAGAAGTCGGGACAGGAACTCAACAGGGCAGGAACCTGGAGTCAGGAGCTGATGCAGAGGCCGTGGAGGGGAGCTGCTAACTAGTTTGCTCATCATCTTTCCTCAGCCTGCTTTCTTATAGAACCCACCACTCACAGCAGGCTGGCCTTCTCCCATCATTCATTCACTAAGAAAATGCCCTACAGTCAGATCTTATGGAGGCATTTTCTCAATCGAGATTCCCTCCTTTTAGATAACTCTAGCTTGTGTCCAGCCAGAACAAAACCATACCAAAAGTACACACACACAAATAAAGTTTAAAAATGAAGATGAGGGATTGAGACAGGAGGCTTACTAGTTTTGTGCCACACTGGCCTGTATAGTAAGACTATGCCTCCAAAATAAATAAGTAAGTAAATAAATAAAATAGAGCTGGCACTGGGATGGAGCTTTAATGAGAGAGCAGTTCCCAGGGCTCTGGATGTGAACCTTAGCACTGTAAAAACCAGAAACTTAGGAGGACAGCACAGCATTTGCTCTTTGGTCTGCTGGCTTATCGGAGACAAATAAAACTGAAAGGAAGATGTACTTTTCTGATAATATATCGAATTGATATTTAAACCAGGGTTAGAGTTCAGGCATGCCTTCTGCGTTGTATTGCTCTTCCAGCCGCACCACATCCATTTTCTGTACTTGCCAATTCTTGTTTTACCTGATTGGATTGCTGGCTGCAAGCTTTGCCATTTCAGTTGAAAGCCTGCTGTTACTGCTTAGCTTTCTTGAAATCAACATGTTTTCCATACCTTGTTTTCTACATTCTACCTCATGACCTTGGTTGGTTAAAAAGTTGGAAATTTCGAGATGCTTGAGAGGTGGAGGGGGGAGGAAGGGCTCATCAGTTAAGAGGACTTGTTGCTCTTATAAAAGACCTGGGTTCAGTTCCCAATACCCACGTGGTGGCTCACAACCATTTCTAGCTCCAAGTCCAGGTGATCTGACACCCTCTTCAGAACCCTTGGACACCCTGTACACACATGGTGTGCAGACATACATGCAGGCAAAACACTCAGAAACATAAAATAAGTAAATCTTATTAAAAAAAAAAAAAAAAAAACCCACAAACACAAAACCACTGAGAGATGGCTCAGTGGTTTTGTGTTTGTGAGTACTGACTGCTCTTTCAGGGGACCCAGGTTCAATTCACAGTACCCACATGGCAGCTCACAGCTGTCTGTAACTCCTGTTTCAAGGGATCTGATATCCTCACACATACATGCAATCAAAATATCAATGTACATAGAATACAAATAAATAATTTTTTTTTTTTTTTTGGTTTTCTCAAGACAGGGTTTCTCTGTGTAGCCCTGGCTGTCCTGGAACAAACTCTGTAGACCAGGCTGGCCTCGAACTCAGAAATCCGCCTGCCTCTGCCTCCCAAGTGTTTTCTATTTTTTGATGTGCATGTATGTGTTGTGTGTGTTATATGTACTTTTAAAATGTGTACAAGTATGCATTTGGGTGTATGTGTGTATGCATGTGTTTTAAATGTTCTTTTTAATGGTGTGTGCAAGCCTGTGTGTTAGACATGGGTTGTCTTTTCCTGTATCGCTGTCACTCTACCTTTATTTTCTAAGAACCTGAAGCTCATACACTTCCTCCTGTCTCTTTCCCTCACTGCTAGGTTTGCAGGTGCTGTGCCTGGCTTTTTAATGTGTGATCTGGGGATCCAAATGCAGGCTCAGGCTAATCTCTACAGTTCTATCCTTAGTCTTTAAATTTAGTCTTAAATACTAATAGATTTTATTAGAGAAGTCATTGAAAACATGAAACTAAAAAATGTCATCCATAGTCCTTATTCTCTAGGATTAACTATTGGATGGATTTGATTTTTTGTAAGTAAATATGTAAATAATTACATTAAAATTTAGGCAATAGTATTTTAGTTTTTTGCATTTTTCATTAAGGGTTATATTGGGAGAATTCACCATTATCATTATGGGATCTTAAAAATGTGAATAGTGAGACTCCATTAGATTATGAAGAACAGAAGTACTCAAGGGGGCTTAAGAGACAGCACTCTACCTTTGTACAGCTGCACTTCAATGGTTCTGATTTTTTTTCTCTGTTCCCTGGTCTAGTGCGTCTCATGGTGATCTGCCTACTTGGTCCTCCCAGCTTGTGCTGTTGCAGTGGGAACTGCTGACTACTTCTCCTTCACTTGACAGTTTCTGCTTCCTACTGTCTGCTGTTCATTGTTGACTTTCAGCCTTCACAATTTTACAGTATCTTGACTTGAATTTAAACACTTTTTGTATATTTTAGCCCTTACCCACAATACCATCTCTTTATTAATACCTGATATTCATATATGTCAAAAGAAAACAAGCAAACAAAACAAAAAACAAAAACAAAAAAACAAAAAAAGCCCTGTGTCTGAGCTGAGCAGCTTTGTTGGATCCTGAAACCTCCTGTGTTGCTAGCCAGTCCTATGATTAAGTGTGGGCTCACTATTCAGAGTAGAGAGGTCCTAGTTAGTTGTTCAGGTGATGGGTTAATGGGCTTTCTTGTCTAGTGTATGTGCTTTTAGCTGTAATACATTATTACATATGTTGTAGTTAATATCATTGTAAAATGTTTCTGTTTTAAAATTTTTATTCTTAAAAATAGCACAACAACTCAGAAACATTGAACAAATATTTTTGGTTCAGAGTGAAATAAATTGAAGCAAGTGGATACTGGTAATTTGGTATTTAAAAAACAAAAATGCAGTATGGATTCAAAACTGAAAGCTAGAAAATTTGTCGAATACGATATTATGCTTTGATGCTATGGTAGCTCATGAAATAAGCCGTCGTTTTTACTTACCTGCTGCTGGTTATTTAACATGTGCTTCATCATGCTACTAAAGTTTTGGTTCTACTGGGAAACTCTTCATATGCTAAATTTTTTAAGTTGCTCATTATGATTAGCTTGTATCTTAGACCTTCATTCTGTCTCAGACACTCTGTGGAGGGATCCATATTCTCTTCACTTCTCCTTCAAGTTAGTTTAAGCTTCTGTGCTGTTGGCACAGTGACATATAATAACATATTTTTTCCTTTTTGAAAACAGATTTGGACTGAGCAACAAATTTGAATCAGAATTCCCTTCATCATTAACTGGAAAAGTGAGTGTCTCTCTTATTGATCTACTATTTATATATCTCAAATTAGTTTCTTCTAGAAATGAGAAAAATTTGTGCTGAGACCCATTTATTGTCACTCGGCATCTCAGTGTTACATTTCTTACCTTCCTTTAGGTAGCTCCAGAGGAATTCAAAGCCAGCATCAACAGAGTTAACAGCTGTCTTAGGAAGAATCTTCCTGTTAATGTGCGGTGGTTGCTTTGTGGCTGCCTGTGCTGCTGCTGCACATTAGGGTGTAGTATGTGGCCAGTTATTTGCCTCAGTAAAAGAGTAAGTTGAATTATATCTTTTAATTTACATTTAGAAGTGTGAAACGTCTTACTTTTACCTTTTTTTTTCTGTTTAATGAACCACACTGTTCTGAATATTATACAGAAATAATCTGATAACAGTAAAGCAAGATTAATTGAGTAAATTATATATTCAAATATTATAAAGCAGCTATGTAACACTATTCATAATTTTTATGCATTAGGAAATTATAGTCAAAGAGTGCAGCACTGTGTCTGTATACATTAATTGCAGACTAGAACCATTTGTTTCTGTGTCCATGGACATACATTTTTTTTTTTTTTTTTTTCCTTTTCAAGACAGGGTTTCTCTGTGTAGCCCTGACTGTCCTGGAATTCACTCTGTAGACCAGGCTGGCCTCGAACTCAGAAATCCGCCTGCCTCTGCCTCCCAAGTGCTGGGATTAAAGGCGTGTGCCACCACTGCCCGGCCGATGGACATACTTCTTAACCTCTTTAAATCTGATTGATACAGCTATAAAATGATAAGATTCACCTATGATTTGAATAGAATTGTTGTAAGGATACAATAATACAGTATTTATAAAGCTCTTAACTGAATAGCTTATGAGAAATTCTGTCAGCTTCAATGTTGTTTTAAGAGAAACAGTTTAAAGGAAGAACTATTTACTTTGGCTCATGCTTTTAGAGATTTTAGTCCATGGACTTTTATGCTGGCTCCATTATTTCTCTACCTGAATAAGCAAAAACATCATGATGACTGAGCAGAGCTGCGTGCCTCATAGTCACCAGGCGTCAGAGAGGGTAGGAGGAGATTGGAGTAAGGTGTAGCCCTGAGAACAGAGTCCTTTCTCCCCATTCCACTAGGTCCTATGTCTAGACATTTGAACCACTTTCCAAAACGCCTTCATATTAGGAATCTATGAGTGATTTAGGCTGTTGAGTAGGTTGTCTCCCCAGCAAGTGCTCTGCTGTCAGCTAAGCTATCTCACAGCTTTCCTTTTACTTTTAAATGTCATATTATGTATGTCAGTGTTCTATGTGCACTCATGTTTATTCCATGAGTCTCTGCTGTCTATGCAGATGAGAAGAGGGCGTCACATTCCCTGAAGTAGTTATAGATGCTAGTGAGCTACTTTGTGGGTGCTGGGAATTGAACCCTGATTCTCTGCAAGAGCAGCCAGTGCTTCCAACCACTGAATCACCTCTCCATTCCCTAACATACGAGCTTTTGGAAGGGGTACTTCAATTCCAACCCATACCAGAAGTTGTCAGTAGGGAGTAACTAATATTATTTCTAGTACTATGAGAGTACCCATAGAGGAGATGAAATAAAATAATACGGATTTTTTTTTTTCTTTTCCCGGGGCAGAGTTTCTCTGTATAGCCCTGACTGTCCTGGAACTTACTCTGTAGACCAGGCTGGCTTTGAACTCAGAAATCCGCCTGTCTCTGCCTCCCAAGTGCTGGGATTAAAGGCGTGCGCCACCACTGCCTGGCTGGATTATTTTATTTTTGTACTTTACAGTTTCTCTATAATGAATGTACATTGACTCTGTGATTAGGAAAAATAATCCAAAGACCTAATTTTCACTGCTTATAGTGAAAAAGTTCCAAGATGTTAGTTATAGATATGCCAAAATAATGCATAACCAAAGTTGGTTTTGTTTGTTTTTATTTTTTTTGAAGACATTGTTTTACTCCTTGGACTTGTCTGGTCTGAAAGTCACTGTATGTATAAGGTTAGCCTTGAACTAAGAGATCTGCCTGCCTCTGCCTCTCAGATGCTCTAGGCATGTGCCACTGTGCCCCACATAGCACCATTGTTTTTGTTATCTTAAATATTATACTTCCATGTGTGAAACTGATGTAATATTCAGCCACGTGTGGTAACTCAGCTATGAAATCCTAGCACTCAGGCTGAGATAGGAGGAGGATTGTGAGTCTGCTACATAGTAAGTTAAGGCCAGCCTGGAAAACCAAAAGAGGGGGACAGGTGTCAAGTTCACTTGAATGTTTTTCTATGGAAACATTAAATTTTGTGCTAAATAACGGCAAGGAAATGAAGGAAACCACATTTAGTTTGTTACTTGATTTTTATTATAAAATTTTTGAGCTGATTTCTTACTAGAAAGGAAATGATCCCTTTATAATAGAATTGTGTATTATTTTTTATATTTAAAATATTTACATTTCTCATAAAACTTTTTATTATTTGTGTGTTGAACGGGGGGGTGCAGGTACTACAGCAAGAGTATAAAGGTCAGAGGACAACATTGTGGAGTCAGGTCTCGTCTACCTTTACGTGGGTCTCAGGGTGCTTTCAGGTCTTTGAGCTTGTGTGGCCAAAGGTTTTTGCTGACCCTATTTTCTAAGACTTTTTACCCCCATAATTCTTACCAGATAGTATCTAGGCCACAGAATACTGTCTGACAGTCTTTGGATCCACAGTTGCACTTTCTGATCTTTAGACCTCTCTCTCACTGCCTTCCTCAGTTCAGGCCTGCTGTTGTCTGAGTGACTGTCCAGCTCATGTGGTTACTGTGGTGGGCTCTGCCTTTTGGATCTGGCCTTGATTTTGAGATCTGATCTTTTCTTTCTTTCCCTCCCTCCCTCCCTCCCTCCCTCCCTCCCTCCTTCCCCCTTCTTTTTTTTACTTTTTAAATGAATAATACAAGATATTTTAATATGTGGATGGTATATTTTAAAAAACAAAAGTAACACCTTATAGTTCTCTATACATTTCCCTGTCTTGAATATAAACTCCTCTGTACCATGTCATGAATGTATGGAGAATACTAGAGTACCTTTGTAAGATGGGAGGCAGGATATCAAGAATTGCCAACCCTTCATTGTCGTGGACCACTTTGGTAGTCTAATAATACTACAGCCTATAAATAGTATCTTAGTGTAGCATTTAATATATTCTAAGTATTACATTAAACAATATTTTAGATTACAAATCCTAATTATATATCAAAGAACTAAAGTAAGAAACTGGAAGCTATTTGAAGACATGTGAAAATGCTGTTGAGTGGTCACATGACACACGCTGGTGATGTGCAAGCTGCCAATGACATCACTGAGAGCGAGGAAAGGAGGGCTTCATAAAAGAAGACAAAAGCTGCAGTACACTCCAGGCCCATCCTTACTGGATATCGCATTCACCTATCTCTTCTCCTCATAACAAGACTCAAGGAGAACCCAACCAAGTGACAACCCCTTATAGCAGAAGCAGCTAATCAGTCAAATCTCAAATCCTTGGAGTTTGGAGGGGAAATGATAGGGTTAAAACTAGTGCTATGGAAATGTAAGTAAGAGTGCTACAGCTGGGATATGCCACAGCCAAGGTAACCAAAATCGAGGAAGGACAGGGCTCTGTGGAAACCAGCTTGTCTAAGCAGGTTCTGTTTGGCTTCTGTGGAGCCCCTTCCTAAAGAATATAGGAAGGAAGGAATAGCTCTTTCTCTAACAAGTTCAACTTTGTAGTAGTTACACTTTTATATGAAGTCCTAGATCAAAATCATCTATTGTAACAGAATGAATTGTGGGTAAGGAGGATGTCTATGAAGCCTCTACCTATTCCAGGAAAGTGACTACCCTACAGGAGGACAAATGGTAGACCAAAACTACAGGTCTAGCTTTGAGGGACTTGTCCCTCCATCTGGGCTTACTCCATGCTTACTCTAAGTCTGTACTTTCCTGCCAGATAAAAATACTTTGTTCTAAAACAAAACAAAGCTCCACAAAGCAACCAAGAAACCCAAAATGCTTTAAAACAAATTTATCAAATTGTTCTTTATTAACATATATGAATTAAGGTAGCAGATCCATGGTGATCTGGCTTGATGGAATCTATGATTTCTACAAGTGATCAAAGCACCATTCCTGTTTGATCACCACAATTAGCGTTCACATTGATAGCTGAAGAAAATGCATTTCAACTAGAGGTTAAAAATCAAGATGCAGGGCTGGAGAGATGGTTCAGCTGTTAAGGGCACTGACTGCTCTGCCAGAGGTCCTGAGTTCAATTCCCAGCAACCACATGGTGGCTCACAACCATCTGTAAGGGGATCTGATGCCCTCTTCTGGTGTGTCTGAAGATAACTACAGTGTACTCCTATATATACAAAATCAATCAATCAATCAATCAATCAATACCAAGATGCATTTTTATTCCTGTTGGTTTTGTCAAATTCTATCTAGGCATTCCTTATTAAGAGGCCTTGAAGGGTTAGAGATGTAGTTTAGTGGTAAGACACTTGCCCAAGATTGCAAGGTCCATTGTTTGATTCCCCAGCATGATACGAAAACACACACACACACACACACACACACACACACACACACACACACACACACACACACACACACACACTCTTACACACCTACACACACACCTGCACACACCTACCTGGCATTAGTATTTTAAAAGTGGGCTAAAGAGCTGCCTGATCTTTAGCTTGTGAACCTCTCGTCTCTGTATTTGTTACCCAGAATCTTTTCACATGACTGTGATTGTCTCCAACTCCAATATAAGTCAGGACCAAAAATTTACTTTATTCACCTTAAAGCTCATCATCTTCCTCACAGTAATCACTAATTTATGTAATTACACTTCTTTGCCTTTAAAACTTGATGCCAAGTGGTGATACACACCTTTTATCCCAGCACTCAGGAGGCAGAGGCAGCTAAATCTCCGAGTTTGAGGCCAGCTTGACCTACATAGAAAGGGGCCAGCTAGGGCTATACTGTGAGACTTTTTCTCAAACAGAACAACAGTATCCCCACCCCCACCCCAAAAAAAGCCCTGTCTCCAACTTGGTTCCCCTTTTACATAGATTTTGTCCAGAGAGTCTGTCAACAATCTGTTATCATCAGTTACTATTTTTATGCTTTCTAGATTGCCTTTCTTTTAATACTACCTTAGTTTTTGAGAATTATCTTTTATAATTTAAAGAAAAGTAAATCTTCAGTGTAATGCTTTATAATTTTTAGGAATGTAACAAAGTTACTCATAATCAAGGTTCATAGCATTTTCCCCCCAAAGCCTTCCTTGTACTGATGGTCACTCATCTCTCTGATCTGTCTGTGTCGTTTTGTCTTCTCTAGAGTATTGTATCAGTGAAATTATCTACTTAGTGTAGCCTTTTCATTTTGACTTCTTTGTTTTATCTCAACTCATTTGAAATGTATCTATTTTGTTTTATGTATTAGTGGTTTATTCCTTTTTCGTTGTGACAGTTTTTACTATCTCTTCTCCAGTGTATGGGTGAGCCTTTCCCAGTTTGTTTGTCCATTGTCAAGCCTGAGTAAGGCTTGCTTTATTTTCATGTGAGTATAAAAGTGGGATTACTGGATCATGTAGTAATCGTGTTCTTGATTTTAAGAGAAACTTGTAAACCACCTCTTTTCCAAAGTGGCAGGTAATTTTGCATTCATCCAAGCACTTTGTGGCAGTGCAGTTGCTCGGGTGCTTGCCAGGGCTTGGTGGTGTTTGGAAGGGGCAGTTGTTCTAACGGATATGTCGTGGTACGTCCAGTCGCCTTGCCCTAAGCAATGACACTGTGTTTATTTGCCACTTGTACATCCTTCTTTTTAGTATTTGAGGACTGTGAAATGTTTCTCAGAGGTAGAGTGCCTTCCTACTCTGTGCAAGGTTTTCAGCCTGTAGTACTACAAAAGCAAAACAAAGTAAGAAATGAAAGAGTTGAAACAAATTGCCTTCTTCCCCTGTTTTTAACATGTCATCTCACAGTGTAACTCTGGCTGGCCTCAGACTCAGATCTACCTACTTTTGATTCAACTCCCATGCCAGCACATGGGATTAAAGGTGATGCCATCACACTTAGCCTTCTCATTTTGATTTTGGTGGTCTAGTTTATCACTTAATAAAAATTGTGCTTTTATGACAGGCTCACAAATCCCAGTTCATAGGAGGCAGAGGCTTGCATCTCTATGAGTTCAAGACCAGCCTGGTCTACATTGTGAGTTCTAGGCTTCATAGTGAAACTTTGCTTCCAAAAAGAAAAAAAAGAAAAAAAAATAGTGCCTTTATTATCATGTCTACTATTTTGTCTAAAGCAAAGTTGTGAAGATTTTGATCTCTCCTATAGTTTGTAAATATAGGTATGACAAGGAGAGGAGGTCAAAGTTCATGTTTTGACATATGGCTCTTGGACTTTATAAGTCATATTTGTAGGAATCCCTTTCTGGATTTCATTGTGTTCATCAGTGTTGATCTTAACCTTACTATCACACTGTTTTATTTACTATAGCTTATTTACTTTAGCATAATGTTCAGTGGTGTGAGTCTTGCAAATTTGTGTCACCCCCTTCCCCCTTTAGTTGGGGGTCTCATGTGGCCCAGACTAGTCTTGAGCTTACTATGTAGCAGACAGTGACCAAACCCTCTGATCTTCTTGCCTCCATTTCCCAAGTGCAGGAATTGTAGGCATGTGTTTATTAGGGACTGGGAGCTAACTCTGCTTTGTGCAACTGAGGCGGGTTTGTATCAACTGAGCTACATTTCTAGCCCTGGAATTTTTTTTCATCTCTAATATTTTTTTGATTAGTTTTTCCATGTAAATTTTAAGTTCACTTGTTAACAGCTACAACAACTATTGACTTTTTTGAGGTTTTATGTGTATGAGTAAAGTTTGCCTGCATGTATGTCTATGTATCATGTCCTGTAAAGAGAAATCTCCCAGCAACACTGTCAACACTCTTGATCCTGTGAAGATCCTGAACCTTATTGATACTTGGAAAATAGTCTAGTCTAGAACTGGAGTCCTCATGTAAAGACAGAAATTATATATTAAAGCCTAATTGTGGAAGAGAATAGCATAGGGCCATTTTTCATTCAGGAAGAAAGGCTTTCAGGAGCTGGAGAAATGGCTCAGTGGTTAAGAGCAGAGGACCTGAATTTGGTTCCCAACACCTATGTCAGGCAGCTCACAGCCACTTGTAACTCCAGCTCCAGAGAATCTGATGGCCCCTTTGTGGCCTTCACTGGCACCTAACTCAGCACACACACATTTATGTGCCACTTCTCCATAATTAAAAACAAAATTTTAAAAGATTTCTTATTTAAATTTTTTATACAATGTATTTTGATCATGTTTTTACCCTTTCCAACTCTTCTAGCTTCTCCCCATCTGTCTACCACCCAACTTCATGTGTTCTCTCTCCTTCTTCTTCTCTTGTATCAATAATCAGACTCAACACTGGATATTTTGTGCATGGTCTCCAAGGAGAAACTAGTAACCACAACCAAAGACTTGGAGGTTTGACAATGATGGAGTCCGGAAAGAGTGGGTGTGCTAGAAAAGATCATGTTTGAATAACAGAGGAAGAAGTAAAGCACACTCACACCCACAGACACAGTTCTGTATGCTAGTATGCTGTTAACACAGGAAGACAAAAGCACACCCATAGTCCCCCACCCCCTTCTTCCCCCTGGTTTCTACCTCCATCTTTCAGGCAGAAAGTCTATCCTTGGGTCTTCTCCCATTAGCTCCTACCTAGAGTAGTGATATCAGCCTACAGATATTTTGTTTTATTTATTTATTTATTTTTAAAGATTTATTTATTTATTGTATGTGAGTACACTGTAGCTATCTTCAGACACCCCAGAAGAGGGCATTAGATCTCATTACAGATGGATGTAAGCCACCATGTGGTTGCTGGGATTTGAACTCAGGACCTCTGGAAGAGCAGTCAGTGCTCTTAACTGCTGAGCCATCTCTCCAGCCCCCTTGTTTTATTTTTGAGACAAAGTTTTGCTATTATGTTGGTTGGTTTTATGTCCACTTGACACAAGCTAGAGTCACTTGGGAAGTGGGACCCATCTGAGAATACCTCTATAATAAGATTTGCCTGTTGGCAAGTCTGAGAGGGCATTTTCTTTATTGATGATTGGTATGGGAGGATCCAGGTCACTGGGGGCTCTACCACCACTGGGCAGGTGGTCTTGATGGTATAAGAAAGGCTGAGCAAGCCATAGAGTAAGCCAGTAAGTAGCACTCCTCCGTGGCTTTAGTTCTAGTTCCCACTGCCACGTTCCTGCCGACTTCTCTCATGGATAGAATATGATCTGAGAGTATACAGACAACTAAGAGTCAGTCATGGCTTTTGCTTCTGCCTTTTTTTTTTTTGGTTTTTCGAGACAGGGTTTCTCTGTGTAGCCCTGGCTGTCCTGGAACTCACTCTGTAGACCAGGCTGGCCTCGAACTCAGAAATCCACCTGCCTCTGCCTCCCAAGTGCTGGGATTAAAGGCGTGCGCCACCACTGCCCGGCTTGCTTCTGCCATTTTTTTAATGCTTGCTTTTATTTTTTTATTTTTGCCGGGCTTGAGGTGGAATCTAAGGCTTTGTGCATGCCTTAGATTCCAGTAAGCTACAACTTAGTTTTAAATAAATAAATATCCTTGTGTAGTTTAGATAATACAAATTGTCCTTGAATTTCCAATCTTTACTTCCTACATGCTGGGATTATAGATGAGTACCATTATACATGGCTTTGTTTAACTTTATAAGACCTGGTTTAGAACTCTTGGGTTCTGTCTTAGTTACTGTTCCATTTCTGTGAAGAGACACCATGACCAAAGCAACTCTTATAAAAGAAAGCATTTACTTAGGGGCTAGCAGGTTTCAGAGGCTTAGTCCATTGTCACCAATGGGTGCCTGGTGTCCAGCAGGTGCAGTGCTGGAGAAGTAGCTGAGAGGCGTGATGAGGATGGCTGACTGAGACTGAGACTGAGACTTACTGGGCCTGGTGTGACCTTTTGAAACCTCAGGGTCTACCCCCAGCTACACACTTTATCCAACAAGGTCATACCTACTCCCACAAGGCTGTATACCTCCTAATCCTAAACCTTCTCAAACAAGGCCACTCCCTAGTGACTAAGCATTCAAATATGTGAGCCTATGATGGCCATTGTTATTCAAACAAGCACAGGGTCTTACCAGTGGTAAGTACACATGGTTTCTAGGGAAGCACTCCCCTCCCCAATTCTGTCTTTTTAAAAAAAACTTGTAAAATCTTAAAAAACAAAACAAATCTTGGGGATTTACTCATACAGAGGTGAGTGTGGGCTGGAGAGATGACTCATCCATTAAAAGCACTTGTGCTCTTCCAAAGGACTTGAGTTCAGTTCCCATCACCTATTAGTGGAGCTGTCTGTAACTCTAGTTCTAGGGGAGCCAATGACTCTGGTTTCTTCAGGCACATACCCAAATACAGATACACGCATCTACACACACTTAAAAATAAAAATCATCTCAAAGAGAAAGCAGAGACTGAGAGTGCCATGTAATGTTATTGCAGAGCAAGAGAAACAGAAGACCAGACTGAAGGAAGTGAGTGCTTTTTATCTAATTCTAGGTGTGGAATCTGGGGGTAGGGGCTGGGAGTGGGGGATATTGCTGCTCTTTCATTATTATCTTGTGTCTGAACAGATATTCAATAAGACTATTGCAAATGTTTAATAGTGTTATTGGGACCTTACAACATTTTACTGACTGAACCATTTTCCCAGCCCTCAGATTCAAATGCATCTGTAAGGTCCCAGTAACACTACTGGGTGTTTAAAACTCAACATTTGCAATTTTAACCTGTGTCTCAGCATGATATTGTTGATGTGGTAACTTACAGAAAGATGTGGTCTCTCTTTTGTGTTCAGTTAGCTTATAACAGTACGTTTTTAGTATCAAATATTGTATTTTACAGTCCTAGGATGTCCATATGTTTTTATACATTTCTATTCTCTCCTGAAGTTCTGTTTTCATTTATTTTTCTCTTCTATTTTCTTGACTATATTAATCCTTCTTTTAGTTTGAGTTGGTTATTTAAGGCAGATAACCTGGTTAGTACCTTAGTTAGCTTGCATGTAACAGTTGACATTTTGTTAGGATAGTTCAGAATGTTCATAGTTCTGTCCTGTGGTGGGAAGGACACGAGGTTGGTAGCTCTAGAATATAACCTTGTTTCGGATCACAGCACCACTATGTTCTACTGCTGCTTTAAGTTTCTTGTCCTAGAAGATTCCATTTTGTATGTAAAATGAAAGTAATTCAAGCTGCCTAACAGTCCTGTTGGGTGGAAAGCACCTACCGTGGTCAGACTGAGTGACAAGCTGCATGCTTGCTGCTTTCATTCTTGTTCTCCTGTTGTTTATTGCATTTAGTCAGCAGGTGCCTTCTAGTTTGTCCGTCTTTCCTCACTATCAGTTCTAAGACAAACAAAACCTAGAACTTCTTTTTTTTTTTTTTTTTTTTTTTTAAAGATTTATTTATTATTATATGTAAGTACACTGTAGCTGTCTTCAGACACACCAGAAGAGGGCGTCAGATCTCATTATGGATGGTTGTGAGCCACCATGTGGTTGCTGGGATTTGAACTCAGGACCTTCGGCAGAGCAGTCGATGCTCTTAACCACTGAGCCATCTCTCCAGCCCCGACCTAGAACTTCTTAATGACATTTTTATCTTAATGAAAGTTATTTGACTTAAAAAGTTTTTCTAATTTTCTGTGTTACTTGAAATTAAATTTTAGTTTAAAAAAATCTTACCAAGGAATTTTTTCAAATATTATTCTCAAATATCAGTTTCCTTAAAATTTTGTGCAGCATTTTATGTATGTTCATGTGTCCTTTTCTGGAAAAAGTTCAAAACTTTCATTATTCATAAAGTACCAGTAACACCTTTAAAAAATTAAGATTCACTTGCTAACCTGATGAAATGTCATGCAACTGTGCATGACTGAGCTCCTTTAAAGTCACTCCTGAGTGTTCCTGCTGGGCACATGTGGGCACGTCTCCAGTTGTTGGGGTCTCCCCGTCCAGCTGCTGCACAGCATGTCCAAGTGCTGGCCAAGGCCGCTTTCCTTACTGTGGCTACAGTATTTGAAAGTCAGTGTTCATGTGCAGATTTTTAGAGGAGTTTTTACATATGGAAAGGAAATTTCCTTTAAGCAATCAGGTCATATTTTTGTTTATCTTGGCAAATTCCAGGTATTGTATGTATAATTATACTGAGATACACTTTTTGATTTTCAGCTTATCACTGGAATATTGGATTTAACATTAATCCAGAACAAACAGAAGTGAATCACTTAATTGTCTCTTTAAGTTGAAGTAATTCACTCCAGATTATATCGTTTCCTTCTGAAAGCCTGAAAACCACTGTTGTCTCACTTATTTTTTTGAAAAACATGTAAGGGTTAATAAAATTGCAAATACTTTAGAGGTATTATTCTAGTTAAATCTTAATTGATGAATTACAAACTTAGCTGTTTGAATTTCAAAATGTTTTAAATAAGAACTTGAACATTTGAAATTTGCCTTGACATTGTTTAATACAATGAACAAATCTAGTTCAAATAAATTTTAATTGTGAGTTTAAGTTGTTGAACTTTTTGTAAATGGTTGTAAAAATTTTCAAAACTATTTTTCCCCCCAAACAACTGATTGTGAGTGCGTCTAACTGATTCCTTGTCCTGGAAAACTTATTTATGTTTAGTGGCTCAGAATATGAACTTATGTATGGCAGTAATACTTTATTCCTAGGAAGGTAGAGCATTTAAGGACAATAACAAAAAGGCCTTATAGGAAATAAAAATTTAATTTTGAGGGAATCTTAATTTTCTATTTTAGTATTTAAGTTTTTTTGTGGTTTATGTTTTACTATTTTAGGCTTAGTTTAAATTACTTCTCAATTCTTCTTTAGAAGTTAAAACTGTGTGTCATATTTACTGTTGTTGATTAATCATCTCCTTAGCCCTCTTATGAATTCTAATCTTTTCATTTTCTTTGTAATTTTTATGTTCTGACTCTTTTCCACAGTTCTATCAAAAATTTGTACCAAAGGCAACACAAATAAAGCCAAATGCTTAGCTTAAGTCTACACTGCCTATTCAAATATTGTTGGAAAAATGTTGAAATATTTTTGAATTTTAGTCACTCTTGTATAGCCAAACAACTGTATTAGAACTAACAGCGAGAAAAATATAACTGCAAAGATGTTGAAATGAAAAATATGTTAATACTATTGCTTAAAATTGTCATTTAAAAGCGCTCTGATGAGGAAGGCTGACGCCTGGATGCTTGGAGCTGGCCTTCTCAGCCAGGCTCACCGCATGAGAGCGCCTCACAAAGGCTTGCTCTGCTTACTCGGTGTAGGCTGCTGGGCTCAGCCCTTTGAACTCAAGACTCCATGTGATAAAAGTAGGTTTCCTGTTGGCATCCTTGACAGAAAGGCCTGGGGAGTCATGTTAAAGAATACTAACCTGTCTTCCCACCCCAGGGTGTGAGCCCGAGAAGGATTAGGGCCATGGTAGGGACTTGTCCTGAAGCCTTCCTGTACTGCCCTTCTCCTGTTCTTTCAGCTCAACAGAAGATTTTTAGTTCCCATGGCTATCAATCTGGTGTTTTTCTCAAGCACTACATTCTTTTAAGAAAGCTGATATGACTTATTTTTAGAAGGTGGCCTAGAAGGATAATGTTTTGTTAGTATTTCATGTTTGATTTGTATATTTTTTCTGATCCATATTAACTTAAAATATTTTGAATTTGCAAAGCAGTATAATCACTTAAAACTAAATGACAAGTATTTATATGATTAGATTTGCTGGTTAGTTAATAGATAACAGGTTTGGCTGTGTTGAATTTTATATTTCATTAGAATAGCTATCTGACAACCCTGTGGACATAAACTCTTAACTTTTATTTCTAGATGACTGTAATTAAAATGTGCTTTCTTTTCACTGAAGTTTAAAAGCTTTGAAATAGCTTTTATAATGCTGAAATGTCATATTTTCCCCACTATCAACTAAAAATAATTGCATAGTATGAAACATTCTCTATGGTTAAACCTTTTTTCTTCCATTTAATTTGATCTTTTGTTGTTACTAACAAATAATTTGTGGCAGTTTCTTTTTTACTTTTAAAAAAATCATTACTAGAATCACTCTGCTTGTCACCTTAGTGTGCTAGAAATGTTGTACTCAGATCAAGGGTCCTTTCTGGCTTTGTGTGCTCTCACCTGCTCCTCGCTGTAAGTCACCGCCATGTCAAGTGGAGTGATGGATTGCGCTGCACGTGCACCGGCCTTGGTCACCTGTCAAGCAGGAGAGAAGCCTTACTGAAGTGCTAATTCACAGCTTTGCTTCACACTCCACAGTGTAGAGATACTGAATATTTAGATGATCATACAGACTAGGGCATAGCAAATGATGTTTGCTTTAGAATTGGTAAGATTGTTGGGTACAGTTATCATACCCAACCCTGTCATTAAACTCCCTAATTAGAGGCAAAGAATAAATTCAGAGTTCCTACATAAATATTTTAGAATTTCAGATTCATACTTTGTAATTATCTTTACACAAATATTGACACAGTAGTTTGATATAAGTAAAAGTTACATTTCTAAGTTGGTAAATGCCGTGCATACATGTATGTGTCTGTATGTATGATAATGGGATGTTCTCACTGTGGAGCATTACTTAAATTTCTGCTCACTTGATGGTGTATTAAAAAACCACTCTGAGTAAGAAATATTTGCAGAATGTAGTTAAGTTTTTTAGGAACTATTTTTATAAAATTAATATTAAACAACAGACTTCAAAAGCTACTTCTTCATACACTATTTCTTTAACTTCCCCCAACCCCTTTAAACCATCAGTAAAAGGAAAACCTCAAATTGTATAGTCATCTTAATCTATTATTAAAAGATCCTAGAAAGGAAGATTACAAGGTGGATTCAGGTTTTGAAATGGTTTTACCATTGGTTTAGCAGCGGGTGGGCAGGCAGATGCCTGCTCATAGGAGAACCTATTGCCATTTTTCACCATTGATAGAGTAGCCTTTCAGAGTCAATGAGCTCTGTCAATGTGAGCTTGTCAAGGCTACAACTTCATAGACCTGAGAGGCGGTTTGAGAGGTCAGCCCTTTTCAGGTTCGCTGTGATGCAAATGAACTTTAATGCTTAAACAACTATTGGAATTTTTATGTCTGTTCCTTGTTCTTTTTTCTTCACAAAGTCATTGACGAGACATTCAGTGCTTTTTAAATTGGAAGTTGCATTGTGCTAAAGACCTAGTACAGATTTACGGAGGGCTGAAAGCAGTTAGATCATGTTCTTTTCATGGTGCGATTAGAATCAAATCGATTTCCCTACAGCCTTCAGCATTCAGATGGCAATTTTAACAAAGCTTGGGGGCTAGACAAGGGACAAAACGACTGAACTGAATGTTAATTACACTCTGCAGCCTTATTTTCTTTTGATTTGGGGCTGACTGGCAACTAAATTAACAAAAAGTGTGACCATAACTGCTGCCCTATTTTCATTTAAAAGGAGAGCTGCCTCTAAAAGGCTATCTTACAAAGAAACGAGTGAGGGCTGCTGATCATTGCTAACAAGGGTACTTTTTCTTCAAAATTCTTGCCAAAAAGACTGTTCAAAAAACTGTAATAAATTAGTCATTGACATATTATTGTCAGAAAGTAGTTGGTTTTCTTATTTTTGTGACATAAAATTGGAAAATATAAGCACTCGTGGAAATTTGTTGGTAGCTATGAATTGTGATTGGCATCTCTGTGACTTCAGTGTCTATAGCTGCTGAGCATGCTGAAGCGTATGTAATGCTGGAACTGGACTCAGTAGAGATTTTAAATAAATCCTAATGTTTTTATGCAGCAGTCTTCAAAACCAGCTTGTTCCTACCAGTTTCCACCTCACTCATTCTTGGTTGGCATGCAGGTTTTTATGTGATTATCAGTACTTACTTACTTACCTATTTACTTATTTATAATATACAAATATCTAATATATTATTATTTACTTATTTACACTCAAAATCAGTGGCCGTCTCTTCCTTCAAGCCACAGCTGCGTCTCGTTGCAGTTGATCACGTGGCGGTGCTGTCACTTCCACACCTGCAGGGTGTTAGTCTCATCCTGTCACCTGGCTCCACATGTTAGCTCCTTATTCACACTTCCAAGCCAGAAGCATCCGTGCCATGCAGTCTGCATTGCAGCAACCTAGGGAAGTCAGCTGCTCAGCTGATTCCTGAAGCAGTACTATTGGATTAAGAATTGGATTTTAGTCTCAGATACTACTTTTATGTTGCTTTAAATAAAAATTTGGCTCTGTTTAAAAACAGCATACTGCACTAACCAGCATACTGGTTTTCTCGTATAGTCCTAAAATTAGTTTGGTTTTGTGGCTCGTTTCCTTCTTTATTAACCTTCAATTATTAGTTTTTTTAGACTTACCCTAAAGGCCATTTGTTTTTGTTAGCTAATATTTAAATAATTATTGTTATAAAATAGAGATTAAGGAATGTTCATTACTATTTAAATACTATAAAATGTTTCCTAAAGAAGTGGGGGTTTAAGTTTAAATTTGGCAAATGACATTTGCTTTTAAGGCTAATAGTTTTAAATCAGAAGCTAGTAAATGCAAAATACTTTAAAAATATATGATATATATTTAAAAGAAAATTCATGTTTATTTACAAACTGCTGTTTCTGACGAGGTTGCTGCTTAGTGCTAGACCATGGAGTACAGACCACTCTTGCCTTGTTGTGGGTTTAGACTTCTTCCCTTTTCACACAAAAAGCAGCTGCAGAACAGCTTTTCTAAAACCAGTCAAGAGTGAACTCTCCCTCATTTGTCTTCCAGACACGAAGATCGATTGAGAAGTTATTAGACTGGGAAAACAATAGGCTATACCACAAGGTGAGTCCTGCGGGGAGCATAGGGAGCAGCTTCCTACTGTTGGGTCTGATTGCACAGTGTGGAAACAGATGCTTTTGTTGGACTGAAAATATGAAAGGTGGACGAATGGGCGAGTCTTGTGCCCAGGAAAATGGAGCTCATTTCTCTTCTTTTGCCATCCTCATGTCTAGCTGTGCTTGCACTGGAGACTGAGCAAAAGGAAATGTGAAACGAACAACATGATGGAATATGTAAGTTAAAGGGCTGTTTTGTGAGCTTCTCTATTAAATGATCATTTATTTTGTTTCTGATCTTATTCTTTCCATGATTATTAATCAGCAAAGGTGTCAGGAGCTTAATCTCCCTAGTGCAAGGATTTTCTACGGTTCACAGATGCCTGGGTTTCATGTGCAAGACTGATTTATAAAGTTATGAATGACTTGAAAACAAGGCTTCACTGTGTTCTGAAAAATAATAAATTAATTGCTAAGATAAAATGGCCTGAACATGTGTTGATGGAGTGTGAAATTTTAGATGCTGTATAAAGAATAACCACAACCTTGGTTACACAGCACGTCAGATATGGCGTTTTATATAATGCTAATGAGTTTCCAAGTATGGAAGAGAACCTTTCAGCCAAGCCGCTGGAGCCTGAGACGCCTTTACAGACTGGCTGTCTGTGTTCCTCATGGCTCTAGTGAGTTTTTTAAAGTGTTACTAGAGCATTGCTTTGTACAGTTACCTTAAATGTAAACAGTTGTTGGCCAACCCGTCTTGTCCTTAAAAGATGGCTAATTTTGCCTACCCATACATACATGTATATATATACAATTATTTTAGAAATTTAATTTATTGATGCCCTGATTTATTTGAATAATTGTTCTTATTTTGAAACAGAATACTTTAAGAAATTATGAATTTATTAATTCTCCCTTGAGCTTGAGTGTTTTACTTTAAAACACAAAGAGGTTATTAGATTAAAGAAAAAGATTTAAGAAAGAGTTAATTGTTGAAATTAAAACCAGTCTTTGTGAAAGACCCGCTGTTATATTTTTGAGGAATTTTCTTTGTTCTTTGAAAATAACTCTCGTGTGTGTTTGTGTGTGTGTGTAAAAGATTGATTTTAAAAGTGTTTAAATAGTTGGAAATGACCATAAACCATTTTCTGGTGCTTTCACCATCAAGCAGCCAAACCTTCTCTTCTTGAACATCAGAAATATGTCACGCATTCTCTCTGCAACCTCCAGACTATTTGTTCACAAAATAAGTAATTTAGGGTTTACTTTTGCCACATCACATTAATTTTTGAGGTTGAGAAAGACATATGCTGCTTCTTTATAACCATAAAAAGCTGAGAGACTTCTGTGAGCTTGACCGGGCAGGTGCTGTCATTGCATCATTGATGGTAAGAGGTCTTTTGAGAGGACAGCAGGAGCTATTTGGGATATTTCAAGGGTTTGATGAAATAATAATTTGCTATTATGCATTTATAAACCCAAATACCAAGCTTAAACATGAAGCTTTTAGTTACTTTTTGATGTTTCTAAATTTACTTTGGAAAGGAGAAAAAAAAAAAAAAAGCTACTCCCAAACTAGAAATAGTCCAATGGTAGAGCATGCGCCTACCACACAAGTGGTTGGATCTCTTGTATTGGGAAAAGAAAAATCCAAATTCTATGATTTCCAAGTGGAGCTGTATGAAAAATGTTCATTCATACAGTATATGCACTGAACTTTCTTTTATCTTTAAGAAATTCATTACAAATAAAGTAGTAGCTCTTTAAAACATCCTTAACTGTATACTTTGTGAAAATTTTTAATTTACCTTGAATTTTTATATAATTAAGCACTTTTAAATGAATTGTATTTCACATAATCATAGAAGGCATACAAAAAGTAATTTTTTTCTTTCTCCTTTTTTTTTTTCCTTCTGAGACAGTGTTTCTCTGTGCAGCCCTAGCTGCCTGGGAACTTGCTCTGTAGACCAGGCTAGCCTTGAACTTACAGAGATTCTCCTGCCTCTGCCTCCCAAATACTGGGATTAAAGGTGTGCACCATCATGCCTGGCTTAAAATTGATTTTAAAGTGATTTTTTTAAAAAGATATGTATATTTGTGGTACTTTAAAGTAGGAATAAACAAAGCGTGAAAAGCTCTTTAAAGCGTTTAAGCATTATAATCACACATAGTCTAGTAAGAAGAAAATGCCTCCTTATTCAATTAATTTGAAGCTTCCTACTGTGCATGCACTTTTGCCTGTAGCCTATACAACTTTTTGTTAAAGTACTTCCCCTTGATTATATTTTGACTGTTTGAAATAATCTACAAAAAATACCAATGAAAAACTATCATTTTTTTTGTTGTTGTTGTTACTTGAGTATGAAGTAATTGTGGAGTTTGTGAACAAAATCATTTACAGGAGACTTAAAAACTAAGGCAAACTCAGATAGACTCAGAAATAGCCACGCTGGACGGAGAGTTGGCTCCTCAGTTAAGAGCACTTACCACATTTACAGAGGACCCAGGTTCAGTTATCAGCAGCTCCATGTCAGTGCATAACTGGCTATAACTTCAGCCCAGAAGAGGATCTAACATTCTTTTCTAACCTCTTAGGGCACCAGGCATACCCATGGTGTGTGTGTGTGTGTGTGTGTGTGTGTGTGTGTGTCTGTCTGTCTGTCTCTATGCAGGCAAAACACAAATGCACATAAAATAAAAAATAGCCACAGCTTTACATTTTTTAAAATTTATACTGTGAAATGGTATGCTCACCCCTGGAGCCTGAAATTTAAAAACACTACAGTAGAAGATGTGTTTGATTACCAAAGTATTAATTCGGTGTGAACTTGCAAGTCATTTAAATATTGAATCATTAACTTTTAGAGCTACAAAGAACCTTTTCATCTGGTTCAATCTATTTATAGGTGAAGACCATGAGAAACAGGGAAAGGGAGCACAAAGAAGGAAGCAGGGTAGAGGAAAAAGTACTTTCTGAAAAGATGTATTTTTATAACTATTAGTATTTGGGCTGCATGTATGTCTATGTACCAGGTTCATGCCTGCTGCCATTGAAGTCCAGAAGAGGGCATTGGATATGGTGGGACTGCAGTGAGAGTTGTGAGCTACCGTGTGGGTGCTGGGAACCTAACCCAGCTTCTCCAAACATGCACACAAAGTGTTTGTCACCCTTCTCCCTCAGTTTCTGTTTCTTCTTCCACTCCTAACTCCTCAGGAACCCTTCTTCCCAGCACAACTTCTCCTGTTAATGGTTACTTAATCGTTTCTTTGTTTTTAAAAATAACATGCTGGGTTTAATCTGGGTTGCTGGCCTGTGCATTGGTAAAGGATTATTTACTGGATCTTGGGCAGTTACCAGTGCCTATAGACTCTCTGTCTCCCAGCAGCTCTGTATGATTGCCAGGAACTCCTCAGTAAGGGGTGGGGCTGTGTGATCCCTTTCCCACATGTGCCCGGGAATCTTGAGCTATAAAATCTAGTGCAAGTAACCACAGCTGCTGTGAGTTCAAGAGTGCAGTGAGCATGGGTCCAGAAGACAGGGTTCTTACACTCTTTTCTCCCCCTCTTCCTCGCTGCCGAGCCTTTGTTGTGGGTTGAGTAATGAGATGCTCTGCTTAGGACTGAGCACTCAGCAGGCACTTATTCTCAGTGAGAACTATTGCACTAGGACACTAATGAGTATCTTCCAAGTAAATAATAGGTCGGGAAAGTGGCATGACTGACACCTAAGGCTTCCTGTAGGTAACTAGAGAAAGGAAAGTATTTTTAACCAAGAGTGGAAGTGTTCTTTCCTGAGGCAAATTAACAATCCAGTAGAAAATGAAAGTTGCTGGCCCAAGAGGTTAACTAAGCACACAATCAGATCCTGCCTTGTCAAGACAAAATTTGTGAGAAAAATGAGCTCCCAACTTTAGAAATTTTTCACATCAAATAAAACAATTTTATTTAACAATAAAATTTTTTTATCTATATGTCAAAGGGATTTTTGGGGGGACGGGGACAGTGTAGGTGAGACTATGTACCCCTGACTGTCCTGGAACTGGTTATGCAGATCAGACTAGCCTCAAACTCAAAGAAATGCCTGCCTCTGCCTTTGCCTCTCCCTCTGCCTCTCCCTCCAGAAATCATTGATGAGGTTCTGGGTTATCAGATAAATGTCTGTTTTAATAATGATAAAAGCAGAGTGTATGTGCTGGCACATGTCTTTAATCCTAGCACTGGGGAAGCAAACAACTAGGTCTACATAGAGGCCACTACAGGCCAGCTAGGGTCACATAGTAACCTGTCACTAAAAAAGATAAAATTAAAGTTTTGAAATGTGCATGGATTCCAAAATAACACTGTGTTTTGTTAGCATACATTTGTTATATCTGAGCTTCATTATGACATCCCATAGTATATACACACATTCCTCCGTTACCCTCTCACCCCTGTTCTGTTCCCACTGCGCCCTCCCTCTTGTTTTTCCCAGGAGCTCCTTCTAGTCTTAGGTCTTTTTTTTGCGGGGGTGAGGGGGGTTGGTTTGGTTTGGTTTGGTTTAAGAATATGACTTGCTCACTGTTTCCAGTGGATATGCTGTGCCATTGATGCTTTAAGGTTTAAAAAAAAAAAAAATCTGTTTTAAATTGTTTAAAACCTTTTTCTTCTCCTTTTACAGGTCATCCTCATAGAATTTTTACCAAAGACACCGATTTTTCGACCAGATTAGCATTTGCTTTATTTATAGAGACTTTCCAAGTGTGTTGTCTTTCCAATGGTGCCTTGCTTGGTGCTCTCCTGCTGGTGAAATGATGCTGGTTCTACAGAATCGGGTGGTGTTTTGTTTGTTTTGTTTTTTAAATAACCGCATGTTCTGTGTGTGCATATTTGTCAAACTTTGCAAGTTATTTCATACAGATGTTTAATACTTAAGTTATTGTGCTCTTTTCTGTTATATATTCTGATTTTCAAGGATTACTTTTTGTATTCTCAAAAAAAAAATACATTCGAACTTAGCATAAAAATGGCCAGCCTTTGTTATTTTGTCAACAAGGTTCATATTCATAGTCCTTTGTCAATTCCTTAACATAGAAAAACATTATTATCTGTTATAACATGCTCATATGCTGTTTTTTTCTTCCCGTTAGAATTTGCCACAATAGTTATTTGAAAATTGTAAGTTCTCACACAGTCTTTTGGACCCTGAGCTGACCCTTCCCAGGAACCTCCCAGTTCCTGATGTCTTGTCTCAGTAGATACAGCGCAGCCTTATGAAGAGCTAGCAGCCCTTAGGAAAATACCTGTCTTCAGAGGTGGTCATTTTTCTAGAGTAGACACATCACAAGTGGCACGCGTGCACCTGCGGTTGTGGAGTCCAAGCTCAGCATAGAGTGGCTTCAGTCTCCCGAGTTCAGTGGACAGGGCAGTGAGGAGGCTGTGCTCCAGTTATTGTCTATTGCTCAGCAGATCTTACCTACAGAAGTGGAGAATTGCCCTTCTTAAAATTAAAAGCAAAACACGTGTCCCAATATAACATAATTGTAGAACGGATGTGTTTCTGAATAGTTTGGAATGAAAACAAAGTTCTAGAATGAAAAATCATCTGATATTTGATACCCCACTGGTATATAGTTATATAGAGCAGAAAGTTACTAAGAAATGGAGGTACATTTAATACTATTTTCAGTCTTCCCATTCACTTTCATCTAGTTACATGCTTTTTTGATTGAAAATTGGATATTTAAGTTCAGATCAGGTTAGCTTATTGCTTATAAATATACACATACATGTATTTTTTCTGTTTGGTTGTACGTATCTCCACACTGTAGATTTCTGAATGACCTATATGTAGACTTTGTTTTTTATAAGCTTAAAATTATACACATTTTAATGTGTGTCAAGAACTTGTTCCATACAGT
>CM052712.1:61341070-61409805 GCA_028551405.1 Uromys caudimaculatus | reverse complement strand
CACCTAACTAGGAAGGGGGGGACCTAACTAGGAAGCACTTATTCATTCATTTTTGCCCTTGCATACTCATACATATCTTTCTCATGAAACCTTAAAGGAGGAAGAAGGAGAGCACATATATTTTTCTCAGATATGATAAATAGACCCAGAAAGTTAACTCCAGCCGTCAGTTGTTAGTGATTGTACCAGGCCTCAAAACAGGAATCTGACTAGTTCACACGGGCCTAGAGGTGTCCGCGGTACTTACCATGTGGAGAATTTTCTTTTTCTCAAATGGAATGATAAAAGTTATCTTTTGGAGTGCATGCAGAGCCTTGGGCCAGTGAGATGGCCTGTTGGGTAAGGTGCTGAGTACATAAGCCTGGTGACTGAGTTGGTCCTCAGAACCTCATAAAGCTAGTAGAGAACTGGCTCTACAAAGTTGGCAAGAGTGAGCGGCCCAACATCCATACAACCTTAAAACAACAACAAAAAAAAAATAGCTTAAAGTCTTGCCAGTTGTGGTGTCACATGGTGGTAGGTGATGTGGAGAAGGCAGAGACAGGAGGTTTAAGAGTCTACGGTCAGCCTGAGCTATATCTTTTCTTTGGGACCTACAAGATGGCCGGCTGGGTGAAGACAGTTGCCTCAGAAGCCTAGCAATGAGAAGAGCTGGAAGAGAACTACCTCTGTAGGGTTGTTTCTCCTTTCCTTATGTGTGGACTGGGGTTGTGCGGAGGTATGTGTCTTCGCATATTCCATAATTTAAATTACATTTATTGTGGGTGTATGTGAGCATGGCAGTGAAGGTCAGAAATCAGAGGACCACTTCTTCCATCCGCCATGTGAACCCCAGGGACCAAACTCTGGTTGTCGGGCTGGTGGTAGGCACCATTACCTGCTTATCCATCTTGCTGGCCCCCTTTCTTTCTTTTTTTCTTTTTTTCTTCCTTTTTTAAATTCATTCATTCATTTGTAAAGAATTGACAGTTGACTGAAAGGCCATTTCAGCCCAGGAGCAACCTGAGGTAGAGTGTAGCTTTTCCCTCCAAAGGCCACTTGCTGGGCTCTGTGAGTGGTGAGATCAGCCCTATCAGCTGTGACTTAGAGATTTAATTACTTCTCGCTCATGGTGTGAAAACATTTCGAATGGCTGGCAGCCTACCAGACCCAGAGTTAAACATTGTGCAGCCTGACTAGAGGTTGGGGAACCAGCTTCACATCAGATTAAACACATTCTGTTCACCATGAATAGCTTGGAACCCAAAAAACACTGAGTTCATTATAAAAAATGCAAGGGGTGTTTTGTTTTCCAAATTGAAATTGTGTTTTGTTGCTCCCATTTTGATGGTAGGTGTCAAGTGTATCTTCTTTGGAGATGCTGAGACCGAAGGGAAAGGCCCAGGAGAGACTGGGGGGTAACAAAAGCGGCTAAAGGGTCTCCTACAATGTTGAGCACAATGCAGCTGAAGGATGAACAGTCATGAAAGATAAATAGTGGGGTTTTTTCTTTTTTGACAGAGCCACCTCAAACTCTCCATCTTCCTGCCCTAGAACTAGGATTACAGGTATCAGACACTAGGCTCAACTTAAAAATTCTTTTAAGATTTAAATTTTTTAACCGTGTGTGTGTGTGTGTGTGTGTGTGTGTGTGTGCGCGCGCACGCACGTGCATGAGTGCAGTTTCCTGAGGAGACCAGAAGAGTGTCTGCTTCTTGCCGGCAGGTCCAGGTGAGAGGAGAGAACCCAGTCCAGCCGAGTCTATCCAGGGCTGAGCGGGATGGTGAGTGTCAGCAGCCAAAAGAAACACACCAGGCTGGGAGGCTTGTCAAAGCAGGAACTCAACTTTATTGTATCAACTCCTCGCTTATATAGAGAAGGCAAAGAGAGTGGGCACTTAGGTATGGGAAGAGATGACATAGGAGGCGGGGAGGGGGTGACTGACAGGGCCAATGGCATACCTCAATGATGCTGGTTTCTTCTTAATTACAGCTTGATTCTTCAGCCACAGCTGACTAGTAGCAATTGTCCCAGTAAAGCAGAGGTTTCACTTTAGTGGTTCTTAATTCAAAAATATCACACACACACACAGTCCTGTTAAATCTTTACTTTCCTCTGAAACTTCAAAATCCAAGCCTCTACCTGCACTGCTCCCAACACTCTTACCCTTCAAGCTCCTATAGAACAGCCCAATGGGCTCGTAGCACAATGACTTTTTTTAGTCCCAAATTTCTTCATGGGACCAAACCTTTCCCCAAACATGGTCAAGTCTGTTGTGGCAATAGCCCACTTCTGGTATCAATTTATGTCTTTATTTGGATATCTATTGTTATGATAAAATGCCATGACCTAATGCAGTTTGGCTTACGTATTCAGGATCACAGTCCTTTGAACAAAGCAGGAACTCAGGGCAGGAACCTAGAGGCAGAAGCTGATGCAAAGTCATCAGAAAGTGCTGCTTACTGGATTTTTCCCCGTGGTTTGCACAGCTTGCTTTCTTGTAGCATCCAGGACCACCATGGGAAGGGGGCATACACCGTGAGCTAGGCCCTCCCATATCAATCAGCAACCAAAGCACTGCACCATAGTTTTGCACATTGGACAACCTGGGGGGGGGGGGGCATTTTCTTAATTAAGAAAGTTTCCCACTTCTGAGATTACCCTAGCTTTTTTATCAAGTTGACATATGAATGTAGCCAGCACTGTATCCTATAAAATCACACTTGTAAAGACCTTTATGGCTATGCTTATCTTTTTTGAGTAAGTTAACTTTTTGATATTGCAGGATGGCTGGGTGCTGAGAAGTCCTCTTAGCTCCCAGCACTCAGTTGTCCCTGTGCCCTTGCATGCTACCTTCCCACGAATAGGTGATGTGAACAGTGACTTGCTTATTCTCTTTATTTTTCCTATTGGTGGATTTTGTAGTAAGTCCACCAAGTCTCATTTCTCATTAGAATCGAATCAAGGTCCCCAGTGAAATTCAAATGGATTTCAATTAGTTAAATAGGAAAATGACCTGGAGTAAAGGAGCTGCCCAGAAAGACGCCTATGTTCTGGAATAGTAATGGAAAGCTGTGCTTGAGCTCTCTGTAGAAACTGTCATTGTTTAAATAGAAATAAAGGCAAGAGATGAATTGGCTTTGAATAATGAAGAGTGTGGTTCAGAGATAGAAAGTCAATTGTGTCTTGTCATAGAATAACACTTAAATTTCAGAGATTTTCCTCCCAGGACAGCTAGAGCCTGTGCACTAAGGTGAACCTGGACTCCAGCTTCATCTCACTTACCTTCATATCCTGCATGTGCTAGACATGCCATTTTATTGGCCACTGAGAGAAATACACTTGTTCATTTAAATCAAGGGTCAAATCAAATCCTCAATGTGAAGGAGGAGATTTTAATAGCAAGGCATTATTTGTGTTTTTCCTTTTGGCCACTGGTGATGAGTTCCTGACAACCGCCCCTCAACCCCTTTCCACCCTGAAGGATTGGCTTTTAAAAAATGGTGCTGAGGATAGAACATAGGGCCTTGTTTAAGCAGAGTGAGTTCCCCGACACTGGAGAGCTGCACCCTGAGCCTTCTCTGACAATGTTTGGAGACTATTACTGTTCCTATTACTGGCTTTTGAGATTCACTTTGTAGTTCAGGTGATCCTCTTGTCTTAGTCTCCCAAGCACTGGGGTGATGAGCTTACCTGGTCACCACACCAGGTTTCACAGCTTCTTCCAGTGGACACTGACTAAGGAATGTGGTATGGGGTAAAATAATGAGGTAAAATGTAATGAACACACAGAGCCATGGGAAAAAGCAAGGCACATTTTTCTGGGGTCTAAGTTGAGGAGAAGATGGGATGTAGGCCGGCAGAGAGGGATGTGCTTAGAGCGCTTGCTCAGGGCCCTGGGTTCAAGCTCTAACACAAGGGAAAGGAGGAAGATGGGGTGGGGCGGGGTGGGGCGGGGTGGGGCGGGGTGGGGCGGACTACACTGAGTTTAAATTATCAAGCTGGTTATCCTGGTAGACATTTCAAAGTAAGACTGTGGTGTGGTTATTTCTAGTTGCTTTTAGCCAGGTTTGCAGTGAATAAAAAGGAACTAAATAAAACTAGGCTTGTAGATTTTCAGAAATGCTAGTGTCCTTTTGGGACTAGGGGTGGAATGGTTTCTGGAGAGATAAGCACTACTAAACAGAAGGGAAATACTTTGCATTTGTACAACAGGAAGATAACTGGAGCATCCCAGGGACTAGCCAGACCCGCTGTGTAGCAGGTTTGCCCTCCAGAAGAGAATACCTACAAGATGGCCTGTTTGCACAGGCCTCAGGACTCACGCTTAGCTCTGCTCTCAGAGGCTGCAGTACACACCTTTGATACCAGCACTCAGGAGGCAAAGGCAAATGGATCTCTGTGAGTTCTAAGGTCAGCCTGGTCTATATAGTGAGTTCTAGGCCAGCCAGTGCTTCATGGTAAGATTGTGTCTCAAAAACAGCACAAAATACCTCCACCATCACCACCACCACCATCTCTATCACCACCACCACCACCACCACCACAACCATCTCTGCCACCACCACCACTACCACCTCCACCACCACCACCATCTCCACCACCTCCACCACCATCACCACCACCACCACCACCACCACCACCACCACCTCCATCACCATCTCTATCACCACCACCACCACCATCTCCACCACCACCACCACCACCACCACCACTACAACCATCTCCGCCACCACCACCACCATCACCGCCATCTCCACCACCACCACCACCACCATCTCCACCACCACCACCACCACCACCACTACAACCATCTCCGCCACCACCACCACTACCACCACCACCACCACCACCACCACCACCACCACCACCATCTCCACCACCACCACCACCACCACCTCCACCACCATCTCTACCACCACCACCATCTCCACCACCACCACCACCACCACCATCTCCACCACCATCTCTACCACCACCTCCACCACCATGACTGAAACCCCCAAGGAGTCTGGATAGTGTTGCCTCTGTTTGGCATTATCCACATTGTAACAACTGCTAATGTAGCAGGCATACAGAATGCAAGAGTTACAAAATCATAGGGACTTCCAACCAGATTCCAAAGAAAGCCTTGGAGGCCTAGTGATGTAGGTCAGAAACCCTAGCCCCCAAGATAGATGGCAGAGGAGGTATGAAGGTGAAACCTAACTGGGAATTGAGACCCCAAGATGTTAAGATCCAGGTACATGAACTGTCTGTCAAGACAGGCCACAGGCAAGGAGAGGAGCCTTGTGTAAAGAGGGCCATATGGGCTGTAAACAGCAAGGCTATGGAAGTGCTTGCTCAAACCTGTTGCAGCTCAGTTACAGGACTGCAAGCTCTGTGAGATTTTGTCCTGCTGGATTTGGTACTGCTTTGGTCCAACACTTCCTTACTGGTCTTCTAATCTTAAGGCTCAGGCATTTGAATACCTGGTCCCCTGGTTGGTGGCGCTATCTGAGGAGGCTGAGAAAGTGTGACCTTCCTGGAAGATGTCACTGAGGCAGACTTTGAGAAATGACAGACTCACCCTACTTCCTGCGTTCTCTGTGTTTATCAGTGATGTTCTGGCTGCTATTCCTCCAACTACGATAGACTCTCTCCCTCCACAACTGGAAGCCCGAATAAACTCTTTCTCTCATAAGTGGCTTTTAGTAATGGTGTTTTTATCACAACAGCAGAGAAGCCCTTGATACACTATGCCTTCCATGCTAGATGGACCCAAGTAAACCTTTCTTCTCCAGTTGTGTGTGTTAGACATTCTGTCCCTATGACAAAACTTTGACTCACACATCTGTCTTTTATTAATGAATTAAAATATATCGAGAGTAAATCAAAACAATTCTGAGCATTGTTATTATTTACTGCTTTAGTTAGAGGCTGTCAGAGGTACCATTATGGTGCAGTCTGCATCCTACTTGTTCAGTGATAACCATGAGCAGTGGAAGCTAGAAGGGACCTGTGTGGCCTTCAGCCAGCACCCTCAACACCAGACACATTATTATGTACTGCTGATTGGACAAGCTCCACCCTTACTGTTGTCCTCACTTTGGTAAACCCAATTCCTCCATGGTCCATCAATCCACAATATTTATTGACTTTCTTCATTGTTCTATGCATATGTCTTGCCTGCTGGTCACTCATTAAAGGAGACTCCAAAGAACAGAGGCCAAAGCTCTCTGCCCAGCATGGCCATCCACAACTCTGCTAAGGAATCCAGAGAGCTTGATGCAGTTTTTGTATCAAAGAGACAGTGTCCAGGGAGGAAGCAGTAGTGTATCCCACTCTCTCTTCAAGGAAAATGTAATAATACACAATTTACAGAGGTGGCTTTTTTTCTGTCATTCTCAAACTTGGGAGACTGAGACGGGAAGATCTTGAGTTCCAGCCCAGAGTAAGCTTCTACGTCATCAAGAACAGCACAAGCCAGGCTTCTAATGACATGCCTATAATCCCAGCCATTGGGGAGCTGAGGCACAAGGATGGAGTTACACCCCAAGGCTTCATCTGGGGAGGGGGCGGACGAAGCCCTCCTTCACAGAAGCATAATGAACTCTCCCAGACAGTTCATGGCTCTGCCAAGTGGGTCTCAACATTAGGAGGGCTCTTCTGATGGCTCTGTCCAGACAATGGCTAGCTGCAAGGACCAGAAGTTGTAGGAGAAAGGATGTTAGTTTATTTCACTTCCTTGCTTTGCCATTGTAAAAGATTATAGGATGGCCTTGTTACTATGTTTTGCCTTGATCCAGGATGCAAACAATATTTTTTAAACTACTGGTGCTCTTGAAGGGTGCATGAGGAGGTGGTATGAACAGCCCAGAGTACAAAGCCTATGCTCCTCCTCCTCCTCTTCCTCTTCCTCCTTCTCCTCCTCCTTTTTTCCTCTCCTCCTCCTCCTTCTTCTGGCAGAAGGTAGCCTAGGAGATTATTGGGAATACAAGGCAGACCAGAAAAGGGGGAGGAAGTTTGGAGGTTTGCATGGGCATTTTTCTGCCAGGTTATCAGCTGTCTGTAAATGTCTCTCCTCTGTGTGCAAGACAGAGCAGGAAACATTGAAGGTAGATTCGGGGTGTGTGGTTTTTTTAAGTATATAGTGAGATATTGTCCTCAGCTCACAAGAGGATTCTCTGAACAACAGACTTGTATTAGAACTGAGAACAAGTACCTATTGTTTAGGCCTAAGAAGCTCTAAGTGTTTCTTCTAGAGATAATTAATTTAATTAAAATGGTCCCTGAAGCCAAATGAGCTTTGTATTGAGCATGGCGCACATTTCTTCTAAATATCTGTGCAGTGCTGTTTGGAATTAGCAAGCTAGCAGCCTCAACCCCACACCTCCTTCTGTGGGAATGGGGACCCAGGGGCAGCAAGCTGGGGGGATGGCATTTACAAGTCCGGTGTGTGAAGGAAAGATCTAGGTTTTGTTCTAAAAATGATGTGGCCATCCTTTCACTTCATGGTGATCTCGAAGAGAACTCTGCCTTTTGGCTGCATCCATTTCAGAAGCCCGCAGGTTAGCCTCAGCAGCTTGGTGCGCCCTTAAGGGGCGGACGAGTGGATAATTGAGTGAAAGGCCACCCCTTTGCAAACAGGCAGGGGTTGGGGTCTATTGTTTTGTGGAGTAAGCAAATTGAACAGCATTTGATCTCAGATAAAAACTACCATGCTATTGTGTCTCCCAAGGGGCCATGGTAAGACACGGTTGCATTGAATGGTGGCTTAGTTATGGTGGATCTAATTCAACATGCTTATTCCAAACCACAAGGCGGCACCTCAGGGAGGCTGCATAGAATGGCTGTTGAGGCAGCAGCCTGTGGAGTCAAGAAGATGGCTCGTTGGGCTCTCCCTAGTCTGCAACTTGATTACTAGCACGGTTTTTGCACTCCGTTCTGCCTCAGCTTTTTTTTCCTGTATAAAATAAGGATAATATAAAGCTCAATGCATAGGGGTGTGTGTGTGTGTGTGTGTGTGTGTGTGTGTGTGTGTGTGTGTGTGTGTGTGTGTGTGTGTGTGTGTGTGATTTCAACTTGACTGAGAGCTTGCAGTGCTCTAGCACTGGTCTGGTGTTTGGGGTGGACAGGATAAAGGTCCTTCCTGTATTGTGACAGTTAAAGTTCAGTGAGGGCAGGAGGGTGAAGATGCAAATAAATGACAGATACGACAAAAACATACATGAAATGAGAGAAAAAATGTGCTGTGTTAGGAGCAGGGCTGGAGAGCAGGGCTGGGGAGCAGGGCTGGGGAGCAGGGATGGAGAACAGGGCTGGGAGCAGGGACAGGGAACAGGGACAGGAGCAGGGCTGGGAGCAGGGCTGGGAGCAGGGCTGGAGATGCAGCTCAAAGTGGAAGACTTGCCTAGCGTGTTCAGAACCCTGGCTTTGATCCCCAACACTGCAAAAGGAACTCATTAAAAGACTTAACAAGGGGCCCAATGGTTAAGAGCACTGACTACTCTCCCAGAGGCTGTGAGTTCAGTTCCCAGCACCCACATGGCAGCTCATACCTGTCTGTAATTCCAGTTCCAGGGCTTCTGACAACCTCACCCAGACATCCATGCAGGCAAAGCACCAATGATCATTAGGGGGAAAAAAAGACATAACAAAACCAGCAGTGCCACTTTTGTTGCAATGCAGAAGGATGTGAGAGCCCAGGAGCATCCGCAGTGGGGTAGGGTGGCTGGGGTAGAGGCTGATGCCTGAGCAAAGGTGTGAAATACAAGAACAGACAAGCACTGCGGGGTTCTAGACACAGAATGGCCAAGGCTAAGGAACAGCAGGGACTCGACCCCCAGAGCTTAGGGTGAGATGGTCAAGTCTGCAGGCAGAGGAGTTCTGAAGGATGCTAAGGGGCTGTGAGAGAGAGCCCAGGCAGCTTCCTTGGCTGATGGTCTGGGTGTGTGAAGGCACTGGTGAGTGACAACTGGTGGCCCAGGAAGAAGAGAGACTGCTGCTGGGGGGTGAGTGTGAGCAGATGAGAGAGGGCACACTGTCCACTCCGACACAGACTGACTGACACAGATGGACTGGAAGACTCCAACACACACTGGTTGGGAAGACAGAGAGTGGTAAGTGGGCGCGTGTAGTTGTGGGAACCTGTGGAAGTTTCTCCTTGTCTCAGACACAGGTAGCAAAGGGGGAAAGTAAAGAGGAGAAGGGAGTGTGAGGAGTCTGGGGAAGAGAAGGCAGTGTGACTGTCTACTGTGGCCTCATGGGAGAGGGGATGGACAAGAACATAGAGTTAAACACCCCTAAAATCCAAAACCGTTTCACTCGCAGGAGAAGCTCAGATTTTAGATTTGTATACTAGGGACCTTCCACCAGGACGGACTCTGAAAATATTTAAAAATAAGTAAAATAAAATAAACCCAAACCTGAAACATTCGTGGTGCAGGTATTTGGGGCAAGATGCCAGGCAGCATCATGAGGGCCTGTGATCGGAAACTCAAGAATAAGATGAACCTTTTGCTGGACGGTTTAGTTACCCCAAAACAGGCAGTCTCCGGCTTTCCCTGGTCTGTGACTTTCCTAGGTGGGACAGGGTGGGGGGATAGCAAGGACATTTAAGAGGCCCCCGCCTGAGAAAGGCCGGAAGCCAGGTAGGAGAGAAGAGGGGAGATTCATATGGAAAGGGGCAGGGAACAAGGGAAGATGACCCCATGGTAGAGGAGAATTGGAGCCATCAGGGGTGGGGGTGAGGGGAGGAAAGAATGGGAGATGGGTCAGAGTGGGATGGGTGGGTGGGGTGGGCGGGTGGCTCTAATGTGGAACAAATGTTTAGCAGTTGGTAGTAGTTGCTAGGGATTCAGTGATTTGTATAACCCCCTGAAACCAGGCGCCAGTGTAATTCAGAACTGTAACTCAGATTACGGGAGAGTCACACATGGCGTGTGTGTGTGTGTGTGTGTGTGTGTGTGTGTGTGTGTGTGTGTGTGTGTTACTTTGAAATGACTGCAAATTCAAATACATTAACTCATCTTCCTTGAAACATATAAATGTCCATTTGAAGGAGATGCAGCACCTCATTAGGTGTAGCCTGGGCTCGAATAATTAAGAAGTTCCGGCTCTAAATTTCAAAATTGAGGGCCAGTGGGTAAAGGTCCAAACCTGACAACTGAGTTCAACTCTCAAGATCCAAATGATGGAAGGAAGAACTGACTCCAAGATGTCTTCCAATCTCCAAGCCAAGGTCATTGTACAGATGTGATTCCCCCCCCCCCCCACGTAAATACTGAATGTTAAAAGAAACAAAAACAAAGAGAACACCATTGGTGTTTGAAAACACTTGAAAGCTGGGTGCTGTTGCATGCCAGCAATCCCAGCTACTGAGGGGAGAGGATCAAGACCTGTCTAGATTATTCAGCAGATTTGAGGCTAGCCTGGACAATTCAACAAGACCTTGCCTCAGAATACAGATTTTTAAAGGCGCAATGGGAGAGCTCCTAGCCGAGCCTCACAACATAGATTTGGTCCTCAGTTCTCGGTGCCCACACAAGGGGGGAAGCCCTGTTTGAGAATGGTAAGAAAGGGGTGCACTTGAGTCGCCCTCACATGGAGCCTTGTGGCAGTTCCCTTCAAGACACTGGACTTCAGGGGTGGGGGCGGGGGGGTCTCTGAAACTCTATGTGCGCCTCTCTGCTCAGTGTTTCCAGATTCTTCCATGCCTTTTGCTCGACTTTAATAAACTAAATTGTTTTACTAATCAGTTTTCACAAGACAACTGAGTAAAAAGGCTGGACCTAAATTCTGTTTCAATAAATGGGTCTATTTGATTGCTATGGGGCTAGCTACAGATGACCTTGAATTTCTTTTTTTTTTTTTTTAATTAATTAATTTATTTTTTTGATACTTTATTTACATTTCCAATGTTTCCCCTTTTCTAGGTCTCCTCTTTGGAAGCCCCCTATCCCCTCCCCCGACCTTGAATTTCTGATCCTCCTGCTTTTAACTACTGAGTGTTAGGACTAAAGGCAAGTTCACCACACCAGGTTTATGTGGTGCTGGGGATCAAACCCAGGGCCTTGTGCATGCTAGGCAAGCGCTCTGCCAACTGAACCACACCCCCAGCCCCTAATGTTTCCCTTTTTAGTAATTCATAAAACTTATCAGTAGTCCTAAAGGATCTCAACCTCACTTTTTCGACTTATTGGAGTCTTCCCTGGGGATCAGCCTGAGGGAACTGAATTCACTTTTGCTGTGAACAAGAACGCCATTTAAGGCCTCTTGTCACCCTTTTGTGTCTTCTCTGGCTGTGGGCTCCTGATGTCTGATGCCCCACAAGGAGTGTGCCCCCTCCCCCCTTGCATTAGAAATTGAGAAACCAGGAAGGAAATTACTTCTTTTCTTTGAAATGTCACTTCAGTTAGTGCTCTGCCACCTTGCGGGGAGATCTCTATCGCCTGGAGACACTGCCCATGGAGGAGCATTAAGCTGTTACTGATCTTGCAGGTCTGCAACTTGGAAGGGTAAAAACTCCTCACATCACAGAACTCAAGGAAGAGATTAGTGTGTGATGAGACCGGAGGGTCACCACCAGTTCATTTAGCCTTGACCAAAAAACCTAAAAAATGCTTGCTGATGCTTATCATAATTACAATGACATTAAGGCGCCTTTGGGGTTGTTTTTGTTTCTCTGTAAATGGGATTTAAGAAACATATCCTATGAAGATGATGAACAGAGCTGTGTGCCTACCAGGTGCAAGAGGTCCGTTTGTGTGGTGTGAGCACACTAATCCCTCTCTGCCTCTTTTTCTGTTTGGCAGCAAATCACTTCCTGGTGTGCTCCGTAATAACAGGCAGCTGTCCTGTCAGCCCCGATGGAGAATGAGATAATAAGGCAGGCAAACGATGTCCTTTATGTCGGAATCCACCACTTCCTGCAGTTTGCTTCTGAGATGCTTTGAGGAACAAGGGTCTGGGCAATTTTCACACTATTTCTTCTTCCAAAAAAAAAAAAAAAAAAGTTTGTCCAAATTCTTGGTGAATGTCATTTCCCTTTGGGACATTTGGTGGAAAAAAGAGGCAGCTCTGCTTCACTGCACTGGGACAGAAGGCTTCCAGAGAGCCTCTGAATGGGATTCGTGAAAGGAAATCCCTACTCAAAGCCAACAGAGGTGACCAAACTGTCCTGAGGGCCTGCAGGATGGGTTTGGCTCTGAGGACTGCTCAGGACCTTTCTGTCAGCAGGCCTTTCTAGAAGCTGCAGGAAGAGCAACAGTTTCTTGCAAAGCTAGGAAAATAGGCTGTCTGGTGACCTCCTAGCTGGGAAATTGCAGCTGGCTAAAAGGGGTCATCTAACTGCAAGAGCCCAGGGTGGCGGGCAGTATGCATGCTTCCAGTTCCTGGAAACCCAAAGTGGGCCTCTCTGATTTCTTGAGACAGGAAAGGAAGTGAAGGCTCACACTGGAGCTTGGAATTGAAGGCAGGGGATTGTCTTGATGGCCAGGGCTGGAGTCAGTGCCTCTTCCAGAGACAACATACACTGCTGGGCACGTCCTCTGATCTGTTCCAGTTTAAACCTGAGAACATCATGGTCCGCTAATGCAGAGATTCTCAGCCTATGGGTCACTACTCCCTTGGGTTCGGCCCACCCTTTCACAGGGGTCACGCATCAGCTATCCTGCACATCAATTTATAACATTACAATTCATAACAGTAGCAAAATTACAATGATGAAGTACCAATGAAAATAATTTTATGGGGGGGGTCACCACAACATGAGGATCTGTGTCAAAGGGTCACAGCATTAGGAAGGTTGAGAACCACTGCTCTAATGTAAATCCTGATCATGGCCTGAGGGTTTGCAGTTCTATATGGTAAAGTGCTTGCCTAGCATAATTGAGGGCTTGGGTTCTATCCCCAGCACTGCGAAAACAAATGAATGAATGAATCCTGCTTATAAATGTAGAGCAGCCTAATATGCTTAGAGACCATGTCAGTTAGATCATGCTGGAAAGGAGCCGCCGCAGTTAAGGGCACTCACTGCTCTTGCAGGAACCCAGGGTTCGATTTCCAGCACTCACAGGCAGAGGGTAGAGAGAAGGGAGCCAAGAGCTCTGGCCAACTGGTGTCTTAGGTCACAGCAATAGCCAGAGAAACCGGTTATACATACTCCAGGCTCCAGGACTCAGTGCAACATGGGTGGGTGGCCAGACAGACTCAGAAGACACATACAGAGCCCTCAAGAAAAATGTCTGCTACATTTCAGGGATTGGTGGCATGTGTTGACTGTTTCTCTGGGAAGAGGACTCCGGCTCCTACAGTAAGGTTGTCATTCTGTGTCATCTTTACTGGAGATAGCCTTTAAATAGTTTCAGCATGGGGTGGCTCTGAGGTCTGGGAGCACCATGCCTGCTGTCTGCTGCAGGGTGGGGGAAGGGTGTGCTGAAGCAGGCCTTTGTCCTGACCAGGGACCAAGCTCGACCTGGACTTAAGGGGCCGGGGAGGGAGAAGTGAAGAGGTAGGAACACTGCTCGCTTTCCCCTACCTTGGGACTATTGGCCAAGGCGAGGTTTAAACAAGATGGAGAGGCCACCCTTGCCCTCCTCCTCCTCCTCCTCCTCCTCCTCCTCCTCCTCCTCCTCCTCCTCCTCCTTTTCTCTCTCTCTCTCTCTCTCTCTCTCTCTCTCTCTCTCTCATTTTGTGTTTTATGTTTTGTGGTTTTTGTTTTTTTTTTTTTTTTTTTTTTTTTTTTTTTAAGACAGGGTTTCCTGCACAGCTCTACCTATCCCAGAACTAGCTCTATAGACCAGGCTGCCCTTGAACTCAAGAGTGCTGGGATCAAAGGTGTGTGCCACCATGCCCTGCTACAAATAAAGTACTTTCTAACAGAGACTGAGCACTTGCTATATACCCAAGTCCCAGTTCAATTGTTTTACAGATGTTAACTCACTGGCTCCTCTGAACAACTGAGTGAAGTATTTCTGCCATTGTTCTCACCATATGGATCAGCAAGGTGAACCTCAGGCAGTCGGAGGAACTTGTCCAAAGTAATGAAACTCGAAAGTGGAAGGAACTGCAGGGTTCAAAAGTCTGGTTTCAGAGTCTAAATACCCCTGGTGGTAATAGGCAATCTATTCTGTCTGAAATGTCTAGAAACACTTTATCCAGTACAAAAGACAGCTGCCACTCCTCCTTGCTTCAGTTGGCATTTAAGCTAACTAAAATGAAGTCAGACACACCGCACCCCTGTAATGCCAGCACTCTGGAGGCTGCTGCGGGATCATGAGAGTCTGATGCCGGCTTGGGCTTCTCAGTGAGACCTGGTCTAAAAAGAAAAGTGAAATCAAGTGAAAGTAAGTACTACCTAAGTAAAGTAAGTAACCTAAGCGTTCAGAGCATCCATTTCCTAGTCGTAATTGTCACATGCTCAATGTTCAGTGACCACAGGTGGCTGCACTGGATAACGTCCCTGAGGATGTGTCCATCACCAACGGAGGAGGGGGTAATGGGCAATGCTACCTTTAAAACCCATAATCCTCCCGAATAAAACTCAATAGCAGTAAAAGCAACCCAAAGTCCACTTTTAAGATCCATGGTAATGTCTGGTAGTGGTTGGGGATTTTGTTTTGTTTTTGAGACAGGATTTTACAGGGTAGCCCTGGCCAGCCTGAAACTTGACCAGACTGGCCCAAACTCACAGATCTAACTACTGCTTGGGTCTCTTGGGGGCTGGGATTAAAGGGGTGTGCAATCACTCCTGGTTTGTTGTTTTCTTTTTAAGTTAATTCATTAATTAGCGTGTGTAAATGTGTACATGCATGTCATCACATGAGTGGAGGCTAGAAGACACTCTCAGGCCGTCACTTCTCCATTACCTCCTCTGTGTGGCTACCCAGGATGGAACTTGGGTCACCAGGCTCATGCAGCAAGCTTCTCTACTTTCTTACCCACCTCACCAGCATCTACTTGTTTGTTTCAAAACATCATCCTGCTAGGTAGCCTAGAGGGGCCATAAACTCTCCTCAACCCTCCTAGCTATGTCTCCCAAGTGCTGAGATTCCTGGCTAGTCACTACCCTGACTAGTCAATTAAATTTAACTTGTGAAACTCGGGGTAATATAGACAGACTAAGAAAAGTTCCATCAGAAAAGGGATTTCTAATACAGAGGATAGGCAGCAAGCGAGCAGCATGGCGGTGTCTTGAGAGCTGTGCTGTCTTTGTTAAAGCACATACAGCATGCACCGGAACCTCTAAGACAGCCACGCATCACCAATGTGGTCCTGCTGGCTGCACAGTACATGAGACTGTAGCGAGGGGCAAATTTTCTCTCAATGTTTTGCTTAAAATAATTTAAAAACATTCATAATTCACTTTTATGTTAAAATATTCCAACATCTAAAATTCATCAAATGAGAAAAAGAAAACAACAACAATGAAATGGCTTGTAAAATGTTCCCATTTGGTGTTTGGATCTGAAGCTCTCTATATTTAAATTCAGCACTTGATTTATGCTTAAAATTTTATTTCTTTTATGTGCATTCTCTCTCTCTCTCTCTCTCTCTGTGGGGTGTGTGTGTGTGTGTGTGTGTGTGTGTGTGTGTGTGTGTGTGGTGTATGTGTGTGCACTTGCAGAGTGTTTCGGATACCCTGGGACTGGAGTTATGGATGGCCGTGGGCCACTATGTAGCTGCTAGGAACTGAACCCTGGATCCTCTGCCAGAGCAAGTGTTCTTAACTCCTGAGCCATCTCTCTGGCCACATTAAGCACTTTAAAGATACTCTCTTGCCCTGAAAGCATCTGTATATTGCGATAAAGAGAATCTTGCTAATTTAGAGTCAAAAGGAGAGGCTGTGAGGTGACCTTCAGGTAGCCCAAGATGGAGCAGGCTACAGGAGAAAGCAGAGTCTCTCAGTGCTGGGGACCCCACCACACAGATTGTGACCCTTTCCTACCATCTAGCTGCACCTGCAGATCCTGTGTGCGCCGAGAGCCCCTACCCTGCGTGGCTAGGTTGTACTAGGAAACACTCAAAAGTGCAGTAATGCTGGTGATCACGGAGAGGAGGCCTTGAGCAGCGACGCTTTCTGCTCAGGCCCTCAGTGCTCTTTGACATTCTTCTATGTCCGGCACTGACTGGAAGGAAGCAGCAGTGGGTTTCTGACCACAGATGACAGGAAGCTTCCCGCTTGCCTCGCTGAGCACCCAGCCTCATCCACCTACCTCCTTGCACAATCCACCCCCCCCCACCTTACACTCACACTCACTTGAATATATGCCAAAAATGCTTGCAAAGCAATAACTTGAAAAGAAGAAAGGAGAAAAACTGGATTGTGTTAATCTGACATGTGCCTCCTCCTGTTGGCTCTGGAGTCCAGCACAAGGCTGCATCTGGCTGGCCTGCATGCTGTGAGCATGAGCTGGGGCTGCAGGCCAGGAAGGACCTCTGTGCTCACACAGGCTCTCAGGGGTGGAGGCCCAGCACCCTCCCCATGCACTTCCTACCCGCCCTGGCAGACTGCCCAGGCCAGCTGGGGCCAGTGGACAGGGTTAGTCACTTGGATGTCCTTTAATAGGGGATATAGCTGTGGTTTATGACATCTGCTAAAGGATTGAAAGGTCTGGGGATCAAACTCTCTCGGTCTCAGGGGAGAGAAAAGACTTGTTAAGAAAACATTTCCAGCAGCTCCTCTCAAGCCCGCATGTGTGAGGCTCTTACTCTTGACCCCTGTGTGAGAAAGGGCGCCTCCAAGTAGGAAACCATGACACGAGTCTGGTCCCCAGTTGTGAGTTCCTCCCAGGATTGACCACACAAACTCTCTAGCTGGACTTGAGGAAGGCTTGGGAGGCTCAGACGGAGGCAGGCACCAAGCTTATTTTACAGGAAGGCTTTGCTGGCTGGCCTTGAAACTCTTTTCTCTAAGAGAGGGGAATGTCTGGACATTTAGAACATGTGGCATTTAAGAGTCCAGGGAATAGGGAAGAAAACAGCTATTTATCCTAGAATTTAAACACAAAGTAAAAAAATTTACCTCAACTGAACTGAAAAGAAATACAGGTAAAGGGGTCTGACATCATGGCTTGGAATGCCTAGAAGTCAAAAGCCTATAGCTGTGAAGAACGATTTCCAGGTGACTGAAGCGTGAGTAGGACCCAGGAGAGAACAGCTAACCTTTGACCTCAGATCTTCACAACAAGAGAAGTTTAAGAAGAGGCCCATGTGCTCTCACACAGGCTTTGTGTCCAGGCTGTGACCACTCAGAGTCAGCAGGAGCCTTTGCCCGGCATCCATCTCCTTCCCCTACTGTTGCTTGACCCTAACCTTGTCACAGCTTTGCTAGGTTCCAAGTCCAGTCAGGGTGATGTTGCAACAGGGACAGAAACCTTCCACACTAAATGCCAAGGACAAGTTCTGCTCTGCTCTCACCTGATGGACCCCCTACATTCTTGAGTGGGGCTGACGACCCCTCTGTGACCCTTTGCCTACTCACCTCTGCCCTGGGCCTGGCGCTCTGCATAGGTGTCTGCAGAGGCAATCCACGGTGCAGTGTGAGCAGCAGTGAGGCGGTGTTGCTGAGCAGCTGCCTTTCATCTGTTTCGGTAACAGAACATCCGGTCCTAAGTGGGCTGCCGCATTCGGGACTCGTCAAGAACTGGGATGATTATGCCTATAAAAAAGAAATAAAGAGCCTGAAAATGTTTCCAGATATTTCTTATTTTTCTTTGCAACGGTCATTCAGTAGCCCCCTGAAAGTTTCCTAGAAACAGTGTTAGAACAAGTCAGTGTCTGGATATAGGCTCAGGACAGTTCATTCTTATTATTATTCAGGTAGTCAAGTGGTATAGAGGAACATTCACTCCCATGGAAATCATGGGGATTCTCTTCCTCCAGCCTTTGGTCCCAGTTTTCATCCACCAGTCAGAACATAACCTTACTTTAGATGTATTTTTATTTAAAGACATTTATTTAAAACCTGTTGTGACTCATTGACATATGGGACTGGAGTGCTACCCTTGCTACATTTTATTTTACTAATTAGCAACTTTTTTTTTTTTTAATTTTTGTTGGTTCCATTAACTATTGCTACTATTTTTGAGACAAGGTTACACTATGTATCCCAGCCTGGCTTCAAATTTGTAATCTGCATCTGCCTCCTGATTGCTGGGCTCAAACGTGGTTGTGGCTCTGTGCCTCGCTGGAGAGTCATTTACACAGTGAGAACACAGAAATGCAAAGATCTGATCCTGTATAGGCAGCAGAAAGGATGTTCGTTCAGAGACCGGGAGATACAAGAATACCGCTTCTTCACTCTCTACTAAGAGAGTACCATTGGCTGAATCAAAAAAAAAAAAAAAAAATTTCTACTCTGTGTAGGTCTTTGAATAACCATGAACTCCTTGCCAGGCATTGGGTTTGGAATTACCTTTCACTCTCTATTTGTGGTGGTCAATCTTTATTGTCAACTGAGTAGCTTTGGAATTACCTTAGAGACATACCTCTGGGTGTGTTTATATATCTCCAGAAAGGGAACTGAGGAGGAAAGGCCCACCCTGAATGTGGTGACTCTATTCCATGGACTGACTAAAATGGAGAAAGCCAACTGGACACCAGTGCTCCCTGTAGCATGGAGTTTTAGCTACACCACTTTGTGCTCCCTGCCGGTCACGCGCTCCCAGCTACCTGCCCAGGAACTCTTTGGATCCTCGAATGAAACACACACACACACACACACACACACACACACACACACACTAGCTTGTTTTTGAAATGCCTTGGCTAGCTTAGATTAGAGGTTGGGCACTCCTAAACCTTCCCCTGCTACCCCAGGCCCAATCAGGGAAGTAACCTGTGGCCACCCACCCGAATTCTCACATTGCTGGTTGGCTTTATCTCCTTCAGCTCTTACACCCATGCATCTCCCACTGCTTCATGGTGATCTCTTCACCACCACCCCCATCACCCTCCCTGCTCCCCTCAGTTCCTAGTCTGTGCCAATCTAAATGTCCCGCCCCATCTCTCTTTGCTGAACCATTGGCTGTTGGCATCTTTATTGATCGATCAAAAACCAATTGGGGACGAGGACTTCATGGTTAGACACACAGACTCCCGATTAAATCAAAGCATTAGAACCAATCCCCAACAGCTCCCTGCTGGCAAATGCAATGAGACTGACTGCCTCATAAACCCTCCGCCATGCCGTACTTGCCACGATAGGATGTACCCTCAAACTACGAGCCAAAATGAATCTTTTCTTCTTTACATTGCTTTCTCAGTAGCAGCAGCAGCAGCACAAAACAAAACAACAACAACTACAAAACTAATACAGGTGAATTTGAACATATGGAAACTGGAAATACTGAGGACCAATTGTGCATCCTTTGGGTAACACCCACCAGCCCTGTTACTGTTCCACAGTATCCTTGAAGACTGGAAATTGTCATTATTCTGCCTGTAGAAGACCACAGCCTCTGTGAAAGGAGACAGAGTATGTCATTGTGGTCGTTGTGCCTCGTTGTGGATTTTGTCAGCTTCTCTGTTAGGAAAGATGTAGTCACAGAGCAGAAGTAGGGAGGGTGGTGTCTTGAGCTGACGGGCCTGGATGTCTTGGAAGGCTGCCACCCTGGAGAGGGCAAGCCATGGGGGGTGGTGTTGGCATCCAAGTTCTTCATCCCTGTCCACCATCCCACTAAGCCAAAGCTGCTCCTGTGAACACTGCTCTTCTGCTCCCCTCTGGAGACACTTTCTGCTTATCTCAGGGGTGGGAACATCTGTTCTGAGACTGGGTTTATGCTGTGTGATGACCCCTGAGGTTTTAACTCGCCGAGGTCAGTTTGAGGCAACAACTATTCCTGAGTTTCCTCTCACACAGGGTAAGGCCTCCAGACTGGTGTAGAGTGAAGGGAGACTAAGCAGGCTGGGTGAGTGGTGAGGAGCTCAGTTTAACTCACTGGACCCTCCCTCCCTTTCTCTTCACTGGGGAGGCTGTCAGGCGTCCACCTTCCCATCGAGGCTTTAGAAATGGTAGGTTCCTTAGCCTCTGGGTATCCAGTCTGGCTCTATGTTCAGCTTGTGGCTGACCTCTGCTCTCAGAATTCTCCATGGGCCCACCCTAATTTTCCAGTGTTCTGACCTCATGCTTGACTTGATCTGTGGCAGCTGTAGGCTTTGTAACCTCCAGTTTGCTTGCTCAGCAACTCCCTAATAGTGTTGAATAAGGCTGCTGTTACCTCCCTCTAACGTGAGGACCCACCCCAGTGCCATCCCCAGACTCACTGTTTGCATGAGGCTGCACAGGTTTAAGTCTTATCTACAGAGGGTCCGGATTCTATGCCCATCACAGAACTCGCTGACAAGAGAACTAATCCAAGGGAGAGCCAAGACTTGGTACTCCTAATTTAGGCTTGTAACTGGCTACGAATGGCGGAATGGTGATTTTCATGGTGGGAATTTAATTTTCTTCTGGCTCAATGGTAATCAGAGTGTTAAAGTTAGAAGAGGCAATGTTTCCTTCCTGATAAAGGTTGAGAATTTGGGGCGTTGGTATGGTGACTCAGTGAGTAAAGGTGCTTACTGCCAAGTTCAACGACCTGAGTTCGAGCCCCAGGACCCACATGGTAGAAGGAGAAAACTGACTCCTGCAATTTGCCCTTTAACAGTCACACATGTGCAATGGAACACACACACACACTCGTGTACACATACACACACACACGCATGCACACGTGCACACACATGCACACACAGGCACACACACACATACACGCACACACAGGCACACACGTACACGCACACACACATGTGCAATAGAACACATACATGTGCAATAGAACACACACATGTAATCTAAAAACAAAAGAAAATGGAGCCCTCAAAAGTAAAGGAACTTGTAAAAGCCACACGGCTATTAAATACTGGGGGAGGGGCAGGCAAGAGCCCAGGTCTCCCCGAAAGCTGCCCTTCCCTGCACTCAACCTTCTTCTCGAAGGCTACCCTCTCCCTGAAAGTTGTCCCTGTCTTGCCTGGGTCCCATTTCATTCTCAGTCACAGTTCATAGCTGAGTACAGTGCACTCCTCGGGCCCAGCTACTCAGAAGACTAAGGCAGAATAAGTCCCTGCTCCCAGCCTGGGTAACATAGCGAATGGTACTGTGTTCAAAAAACAAACAGAAAAGCGGGAGTGTGTGCCTTTGCTCTCAGTTCTGGGCAGGTTAAGGTAGGAGAGTTACATGTTCTGGGCTTTCTGGGCTCCATGCAAGGTCAAGGCTAACCTGGGCTCCATGCAAGGTCAAGACTAGCCTAGGCTCCATGCAAAGTCAAGGCTAATCTGGGTTCCATATCAAGACCTTGTCTCAGAAACACACAAACCCCCAAATCATGTTTGGGCTGATGCAGGGGACTTGTGTGGCACCTGCATGCATATACGTGAGCCTGTGCATGCTCACACAAACACACACACGCAGACTTAAAAAAAAGAAAGTTAAAAGAAGATTATTCCTAGAAACTAATTGATTTGTCAAGACCAAATCATTCTACCTTTTTTTTTTCTCACCTTGTAACCTAGGCTGACCCCAAACTTAGAGATCCACCTGCCTCTGCCTCCTGAGAGCTGAGATTAAAGGTATGCACCACCACACCCAGCCTTATTGTTTGTTTTTACAAAGTCAGATGCATCTAATAACTAGAAAGCTTAAGTTGAAGCCTGGGTGGGTGGCATGCACCTTTAATCCCAGTTCATCAGAGGTCGAAGCAGGGAGATTCGGAGTTCAAGGTCAGCCTGCTCTACCAAGAAAGTTCCAGAACATCCAAGGCTACATAGTGAGACCTTGTTTCAAAAAAGCAGCAACAGCGGGGCAGTGGAGGCACAGCCTTTAATCCCAGCACTTGGGAGGCAGAGGCAGGCGGATTTCTGAGTTCGAGGCCAGCCTGGTGAGTTCCAGGAACTACACAGAGAAACCGTCTCAGGGAAAAAAAAAAGCAGCAGCAACAAAAACCCAACAGGAAACTCAGGTCTAGTGCAAGGGAATATGAAAAAAACCCTCAAGACTGTGAGAGCAGCCTCAAGTTCATAGGTAGAGTCTGTTTGTGCATTTGTGTTTCACTTTTTAAAATTTATTATTTTATCTCATTTATTATTCATATACATATATATATGATGGGGGTGGGGCACAGATTCGATGATGTGTGAGTGGAAGTCAGATGCTCTCTTTATACATTTATGTGGGTTCTAGGAATTGAACTCAGTCATCTATCTGCCTGGCATGTGCCTTGACTCACTGAAAAATATCAAAAAGATGTGGGCTTTTAAAAATGTTTTACTTTATTGTTCTCTGTGTGAGAGTGTTTTGCCTGCATGCATGTCCGTGAACCATGTGCATGCAGTAATCAGACGGTGGCTCTGGATCCCTTGGAACTACAAATGGCTGTGAGCCACCTGCCCCCACGCTGCTTGTTGGCAGCCGGGCCTCTGGGTGTCCTCCACCCATGGCTAAATTCTTAAAAACATGGATTATTGCCTATTTAATATTCATAATGTACTAAAAACAGCACTTTGCTTACAATACAACCTAATCATTTCTTATAACAATGCTATGAAGTAGTAAAACCCACTTTCCCGTTGTGTAGAAGAGAGGCGTGGAGGCTACGGGGTCAGTAGGAAGCAGGTGACATTGTCATTATTTGCAAATCTTCAGTGTTATGCATAACGCACAACTGTCTAGCAAGAAAACCGAAAGGAAGCAATGGAAAAAATGGTAGTTTTAGACATAAAATGCATCTAGTGATATGATTAGGCACAGAATACGTATTTTAAATTTTGCTGTCTTTTTGTCATACCAATAATAATGAGCCATAAGTTATAATACAGATCTGGGGACTGTGGAGCACACCTGTGATCCTAGCACTGGGAAATGGTGGGAGAATCAGGAGTTCAGGGCTATCCTCTGCTTCACAGTGGCTTTGAGGCTAGCCTAGGCTACATGAGACTGTCTTAAAAAGCAAACAAAAAGTAACAAAAACAACAAAAAAGAAATACAAAGATAAAATCCTCTTTTCAACATCAACACAAACCATAAAATATCTAGAAATAATTTAGCAAAGTTCATGCTGGACCTACAAGAAGGAAATAACAATATTTTACAAAGGGACATAATATAATGAAAGCCTGAATAAATGAAAACCAGTCTTTGTCCCTGGAGGGAACAACGAACAGTATAAAGATGTCAGTTCTTCCCAAAGTAATGCATTTCTTTAATCCGTCTCCAATAAAAATCTGAGAAAGGACTTTAGGGATCCGGACAAGATGATTTAGAATTCATCTGCAAGAATAATAAGTGGCGTGAAAAGACTGAAAACCCAGACATTATTTATAGACAGCCACAGATGAAGCAGGGTTTTAAAATGGATCCTGGAAGGCTCCATGCTAAATTCATGTTGGTGCTGGAGCTGGGGACCCATAAGGGACTCACATCAATCTGTTACATTACTTGCAATCTGAGGCAACCATGTTACAATGACCACACTGGGTAACAGTGACAAGTGTGGAGGTAGGGTTACATGGTTCTTGTGTCATCTTTCTGGATTTATTTTATATTTATTTTATATTTTATTCCAATAAGAACACACAGAGAGAGATGAAGAGATGGAGTCCAGGATGTTTTGAATCATTAGTAATCCCTAGGGCGGCTGAGTTGGGTATCACACACCTGTAATCGCAAGTAGGAGGTTTGTGAACTTGAGACCAGTTAAACCTTGTCTCAGAGAGATAGTTCATTGGTAAAGAGCACTGGCTGCTCTTACAGAGGACCCAGGTTCAATTTCCTAGCCTCCACATGGCAGCTTCCAAGCATCTGTAACTCCCTCCAGTCTCAGGAAACCCCACATTTTCTGCCCTCTGAGGATGCCAGGCACACACATGGTGCACAGACAGACATGCATGCAAAACACCCATACACATAAAAAAGGAATACATTTTCAAAAACTAAAACAAAAATAAACCAACTGGGGCTGGTGAGAGGACTCAGCAGTTAATAGCACTTGTGGCTCTTACAGAGGTCTGGAGTTCAGCTCCCAGCACCTATATTAGGCAGTTTGTAACCACCTGTAATTGAAGGTCCAGTGCCATCTTCTGGCTTCCAAGAGCACCTATACACATAGGAACACACACATAAGTAAAAGTAAAATAAATCTTTAAGAACAGATTAATAGCAACCCCAGATCTCCCTACAACTCCCATTTCATGTACTTCTTTAGCGTATGTAAAAAGGTGACTTCAATTTTATGAAATTTAGTTTTTGAGACTGAGTCTTATTTATCCCAGGCTGACCTCGAGCTCACCATGTATAAAAGATGACCTTGAATTGCAGCTCCTCCTGCTGCCTCCTCCTGAGTGTTGGGATTGCCAGTGTGTGCCCACCACTCGTTTCTGTGGTGTTGGCACCTGGTTCAAGTCCTCCTGCATGCTTAGATAGCCTACCAAGGGCACCATATCCCCAGTCCCTAATTTTGCTGAATTTTAACTGATAAATTCAAAGTCAGAATTTTGGAAGTTGAGCTTTAGGACACACCAAGTGTCAGTGAGTAAAATTCCACTTAAGATTGTTCTAGAAAAATCCAACTCTCCGAATCCAGAGTACTCACATTGCTACTGTAAGTTAGAAAGGCAAATAAATAAATAAATAAATAAATCACGGACTATTACCGAATGGTTATTAAGTAGTATCTGCTCCTTAATGGCAAATTCATTTTCATTTAATAACATGTTATTGTGAAGTCTAATGCAAACTAGAGCGGCGTGCGAAGCAAGCTGGCCTCTGCTTAGGTTGATGCTGTGCCAGTTTCGGGGATGGCGCTCACGGCGTGATCCATCTTTGTAAGCTAGTGTTTGGGAGACTTTATTAAACAGTGGGAAGGAATAGAGGTTGACAGCTTCATTAGTCATGAGTAGGTAATTCTGGACGATTTCTCTACAGAATTATTAACACATTCCAACGCTCTTCTAAGACGATGGCATCCCGAGAAAGAGGAGGAGATCTGTGTTAAGATCTTGGACACCATCCAAGTCTGCAGAGCGTTTCTTTAGCTCGCCATCACGCTTCCGGGAATCTGGCCTTTTAAGTCTTATACGAAGACCTAGAAACTCTTGCCCATCACTCTACCCAATGTAGAGGGGAAAAAATCGGCATCTACCAGGTAGGAAGTTTAAGTTCTGTTGCTTGACAAATGAATTCGTTAGTGCCAAACTCATTTTTGTTAGAAAATGTTAACTAGAAAACAGGAATTTCTGGAGGGTGTCTTCAGGAATGCAGGAAGAGCACACTAAATATATCAGAATTTGCCAGGTTCCTGAGAATTCCTGTTACCAGGTAGGCTAAGTGAGCTAGAGTGTCCTGTGTTCCTGTGCATGTCTGTAGGACATTGCCTGTTTCTCAGTGAGTCGTCCCGAAGGGTTTGAGGAGGGCCAGCAGGGAAACGCTTTTTCCTGCAGTTTAGTGGAATTTTGTATGTGTGCTAAAAACAATGGTAATCATGTCTTTTATGCTTTGGCTGCTTCCTAGAGTAGCCAAAGGGCTTAAGAATTGTGATGAGGGGCTGGGGAAATGGCTCAGTGGGTAAGAGAGAACCCCAGAGCTGCCGGGTTAATTCACTATTTACACTTATATTAAAAATAATTCATTTTACAGCAGAGTATTGTGGCAAGGCACCCGGGAAGCATTCAGGAAGCACCAACGATTACAAGTGGCTCTTGGAGGATCCTCCCATCAACACCTCTCAAAGCTCCAGCCAATCCGCGCCAAGCTTGGGTCCCTGGGGAGCTGCCCCAGATCCGGCTTCTCTACTCTGTCAACCATCCTTAATGTATCCTTTCCAAAGTCCACCCATGCTCTTTCAATTCTTCATTCCTCAGCGGCTCCTGAGGAAGTGAGAAAGGATGATACTGGAGGAAGGCGACTGAGCCAGACAAGCAGGGAGCAGAAGGTCCACGGAAGAGAAGGTGAGGGGAGAAGAAAAGGAAGTCAGGAAGACTCGGGGTGTGATAGAGAACAGCGCCATGTTGGATCCTATTTTCAGCATCATAGCATGTAGTCCATTTACTGTCGGAACTGACCTCCCTACCCCGCCACCCTGACTCGTGAAGTGCTTTTGCTTTAGACGGCATGAATGAATGTTGTTTTTAATGATCTTGACAGTATTTAGGATTTGTAGCAACAATGATTGTCACACTTTCCCTGTCTTTTTGACTTTGAAAGAAAGGTGAAGAACAATTAAGGAAGAATCCAATGTCCACGTCAGGCCTCTACATACATATGCACACATCTATGCGTGCAATACATAGCAAACACACATACACAAAGACGGAGGAGGAGGAGGTGGAGGAGGAGAAGAAGAAGGAGGAGGAAGAGGAAGTGAAAGGGGAGGAAGAGAAGCAGGAGGAGGGAGAGGAGGAGAAGGAGGAGAAGGAGGAGGAGGAGGAGAAGGAGAAGAAGGTGGAGGAGGAGAAGGAGAAGAAGGTGGAGGAGGAGAAGGAGAAGAAGGTGGAGGAGGAGAAGGAGGAGAAGGAGGAGGAGGAGGGAGAGGAGAAGGAGGAGAAGGAGAAGAAGGAGGAGGAGGAGGAGAAGGAGGAGGAGAAGGAGGAGGGAGAGGAGGAGGAGGAGAAAGAGGAGGAGGAGGAGAAAGAGGAGAAGGAGGAAGAGGAGGGAGAGGAGGAGGAGGAGGAGAAGGAGAAGGAGGGAGAGGAGGAGAAGGGAGAGGAGGAGGAGAAGGAGGAGGAGGGAGAGGAGGAGAAGGGAGAGGAGGAGGAGGAGAAGGGAGAGGAGGAGAAGGGAGAGGAGAAGGGAGAGGAGGAGGAGGGAGAGGAGGAGGAAGAGAAGGGAGAGGAGGAGAAGGGAGAGGAGGAGGCGAAGGAGGAGGAGGGAGAGGAGGAGAAGGAGGAGGAGGAGGAAGTGGAAGGGGAAGGAGGAGGAGAAGGAAGAGGAGGAGGAAGAGGAGGAGAAGTCATTCTCAAAGTGGACATAGTGCCTCACAGCGGATCCCAGCACTCAGGAGGTAGAAGCACCTTAAGTCTGAGGCAGCCAGAGTTACAGAGTGAGTTCTAGGCTTTGTGGGCCACAATGTGAACCCTTCCTTAAAAAAAAAAAAAAAATCCCAACATTCAAGACCCTGGTGGGCCAAGAACCATTTCTACTTTTACCCCAGGCACAGACTCAGAGATGCCCCTGTGGACCTCTACTCTAGAGGAGATAGCATAGATAGGCGAGATGAGACAACAGACTGGCTTAGATTGCAGCTGACTGAGAATCAAGTTTCTTGTCAGTATGTTGGGGGGGGGGGGGGAGGTGAGCACAGAATTAAGGTAGGATCACTGGGAAATGTATTTGTTTTTAGAGTTTTTAATGTTCAAAAGGTTAATTAGAACCTCCCCCCCCTCTCCGAGTTTAAGGGTTCTGTCTTATCTGCCAACACACATAGGTTGAAAGAAGCCCTCCTTTTCTCAAATCAAACTGCTACATTTCTGGCCATGACCAGTATAACAAGCTCATAGGTGATCTAGTTAAGGCTGGGGTGCAGCTCAGTGACAGAATACTTTTCTGGCATCCCTGAAGCTAACATGCACTACATCTCAGCACTTAGTGATCTGGTTAGATTTGGGTTCTCTGCAAGAACAGGCAGTGCTCTTAACTGCTGAGTTGTCTCTCTACTCCCCAGTGTTGAGTTTTACTTGACACAATTTGAATTAGTCCAACTTGAATCGAAGAAAAAGCTTATGCACCCCCCACACACCCCAACTCCCACCCTGTGTATGTGTCTGTCTTTCTCTATCTGTCTGTCTCTCTCACACTGAAAAAACGGAAGCCATTTTAATAGAGCAGGAACATTTATAGAAAATTTGGTTAGTAACACTTTTTCCAGTTTTATTTGAATTTGCTATTGTAACAAGTTACTCTGAGTCCTATCAGGGAACTCTTCCCTTATTCCAGGAGAATAAACAGTGCTTGCCACTGAAGAGTAGGAAAATATGAAGCCTCAAGGAAGTGTGAGGGTCATGTCCTCTTGTCTTTCAGAGAAGAGGGTCAAAGTGGAGACAGACCATCTTCGGAGATAGTAGCATGATTTGGCATGGCCCAGGGTCTCACACACCAAATTACAGTCCCAGCTCTGAACGGTAATCACATGAGATCATGTGAGCGTCCCCAAAGGAAAGTAAGAGCTAGTTGATCAGGGCGTTGCTGCAACAATGATGGTCCAGGAAACTGCTGGCAGCTAAACCTTTATCCTAGAGCCTAAGAGGGACTCACTCTGGCCAGTGTTAGTGGCTCCTCAAGCACCTCTTTCCACCTGCACACCCTCGGGGTCCTTCTCAGGATCACACAGATGTTCCTTCAGCAGGAGGCTGACCTAGTGACAAGTATGGACAGGTGTAGCCTCTGGTGTATCTAATCACCTAGAACCAGTATGGCAGAGATGCAGGGTTGGTGTGAAATTTGTGTAAACAATAGGTTACATATAGCTAAGACACAAATTTACAGGAAATCAAAAGGAAAACAGACACATCAATGGTCTAGACAATTGGAAACTATAAGGGTCCTCATTATTCTAGTTCTAAGAATGTTCTTGATACATTCTGGAGGGCTAAGTGACTCCACACATGGGTACCCGGGATGGGCCATGGTTGATGATGACACTGACCTGATCTTGGAGTTCCTTCAAGTGATCTCTAAGAATCCTCTCATTCTAGGGGAGACTTTCTCTGATATTCCAGAACACTGAGGATCAAATGGAACGTGTCAGACACCAGCAAATGAACACAGTCAAGATCAACTTTAAGGCTTCCAGAAGTGGTGGGAGCTGCTCCCTCTGGCAGGAATTTCTTTCTTTCCCCTCAACACTACAACAGAAAAGGGACTGGGAAGGGAGTGTGGATCTTCCCCCCATACACTCAGATGACCAGCCTTTCTCCGGGTTAAATACAATGTGTTTCAGACCACTTCTTGACCCTCCCGGCACCTGTGCCTGATTCTTGGAAACCAAGGTTGGCAAGAATCGGGCAGTGCACACATGAGTGCCAAAATGCCTGTGGCTCTGCTTCCTCCTGGCTTGGGCGTGACTATCTGCTGACTGGGCTGAGCAGAAGGGGCTGGGAAGAGAGTTCCCTTCCCATTCTTTAGTGATGTGCAAATGCCTGGCAACTGGCTCACATGGAGTAGTAGCCAAGCTGTGGGTGGAGACATGTTTTTGTTGGCAGGAGAACACATTCGACATCTATATACATGTGTGTCTACTTTTTGGCAGACTGCAGAAACACAATGGCTTTTGGCCTTTCACAAATCTCTGTGTACTAGATCCTACAATGCCTCATGGTCCAGCCCAGTTCTTGTCTCCTATATGGAGTTTTAACGGACAATACCATGTGTCGATTGATCACCTTTACTGCAGCCAGAGTATTCCAGTAAAGAAGAGTAAATGACAGGAACCACTAGTGGTTACAAGCAACCTCCAAGACTCCAGGAGGGGCTTTGTAAGTGGTCACCTAACCTACAAACGTCTACCAACAGTGAGAAGCAAGGCTTCGCCTGTGCTAGAGTGGGAATGTCGCCTCTTCCCCCTGGGTTCCCTCTCTAACATCACCCCTTAGGGAAGCAGGGGGTGATGGAGAGGCTAGAAGACCTTCAGGGAAGGGCTTTTATGTGTGGTCCACACTGACCTTCATTCAGAGTAAAAAAGTTGCTAGTCTTCTGAGGGTAGAAATGGACTCAACAGCATACATGTTCAGTGCGTCCTTGGGGGCATCTTGGGTCCTGTTATAAGTTCAGTGTGTCCCATAAAACTTGAGTCTGGAAATGAGCAGAGAAGAGCATAGAGAAGAAGCAAGAGCCCAAATAGAAGGGACTAGAACTCTTATGTTTGTGGGGCTGTGTTGGCACGGTCCACAGATTGTGGAGTATTGCAAGCCAGGCTGCCTTCTTATGTCTTCTATGTACTGAATCAATCTCAGTATGTCTGATTCACCTCCTCCTGGTGAAATCTGGTGATAGCAGAAAAACGGACATTCAGAGGAAGTGAATGTGACAAAATACACATCCACAAGTTACGATCGATAGAGTGAGAGTAACTCCATTGAATGATTATACTGCTCCAGCCAATAGGATATCACTTTCCTTACGATTGCCTTGCTTTTTTTTTTTTTTTTTTTTAAATCACGGTATTTAAAAACATGCCTAGGTTGCTTGCTTTTCTCTCCGTGAACATTATATTATGAAATTGTCGTCATAGGAAGAAATGATGCAAACAAAAATTATGCAAACAAAAACCAGACAGTTCAGACCTAAGTGTGCCAGTTTCCAGGATTTTGTGTCCGTGGTACTTGCTACATTTTTTAAAAGGTGTGATCTGTTGTGATTTCATTTTCAGTCTGAATAACATCCACTGGCTGGGCACAGTGACACACAACTGTAGTCTCTGGTACCTAGGGGGTGATACAAGAGACTCATTGGACTCCAGGGGTTTGAGGACAAGCTGGGCAAGGTTCTGTTTCAGAGGCGTAAACAAAACCATTTTGGGGGGCATACTTTGATGTCTTTTTCTTAGCTCTTCCCTCTTGCTGTATAAAGTTAGAGACCCATGTGTGCCAGATCCACCTCTGATCGTGGTTGAGCTGAGTTCTATACACTCAGTCTCATAAAAATGATCGCTATTGTTGTTTTGAGATACTGTCTCCCTCCATAGGCCAAGCAGACCTTGAACTCTGGACCCTGGAGTGCTGGGATTGAAGGTGTTCACTGCCACACCCAGCTCTTATCACTACCATAACTCCATGGTGCAGGGATGTGAACACGGATCTTACACAGTGGGCCAGGTGCTCTACCACAAATCTATACTTAGGGCTTTTAGAAAGATGACTGCATATTCAAAATACACCTAGTAGTCTTATGGCTGTGGAATAATTTTAGGTAGAACAAAGCTTTGTGTAGAAGGTGAGTACTGCCTTCTCAACACTGCCAGTGCAACTGTTCCTCCAGTGGCTTCTCTTGGTTCCATCCTCCAACCAATCCCTTGTTAAGTGTGGTTTTGGTGCAAGATGCCTGTTGACTTCCATCTCTGACCCCCTTCTGCCCTGGGCAAATGTACCACGTCTCTAAGTGCCTCTTCTGTATCTGCCTCCCGGGGAGAGGTGCGTGTGGCAGAACCGGGGATTTAGAACTGCATCCGATTCTCCTGCCCATCAGGCATCAGTTTGATTAGAAATGCACACACTGCAGTTTCTTTGCAGTTATTTCATGTGCCGAGTCCCCCCTCCTCAAGATGGGAGACTAATGGAAAACGTCTTTCTTGGCACGTCATTCCTCAGAAATGTGTGGGCGTGAGCGCCATCTAGTTGTGCTCTGGGTAGTTCTATGAACACCAGGCGAAAGGTTGAACAGGCTCAGGGAAAATGTCCTTTGCTCTATCAGGCGAAGCAGAACAGCCCATGGCCCTGTGGCAGGAGAGAAACTCAGAAGGACTGTCTGAAGACACTCACTGAAAGCCAGAGTTCCATAAGAAGGGATGGATGTCTTTTTTTTTAAAAAAAAGAAAGGATAGAAGTCTGCAGGCAAGGGAGTAGTTTAAGATTGGAACACAGCTTCAGGGAGCACAAAGCAAATGCTGTGTCTTGTGAAGCAGCAGGCAGGTGATTCTAAAAGGGTGATCATTAAGAAAGGTCCCTGAGAATGTGGAAGGAGGCTGGAGAGATGGATGACCCTCCGGGATGACGGAGATAACCAGCTACCTATTAACAGAAGAGTTGCTGTAACAAAACCCAGGATAAGATGATCAAAAAAATCAAAGGAAGAAGAGACAGACACCGAAAGGGAGGCTGGTTCGGTGAGGTGGCAATGAGTGTCTGCCTCAGTCTCTGGCACCATTTGCTCTCCACTCAGCCAGGGGTAGGATGAAAAAGCTTGGCTGAACAGAGAGGCTCACAGGCAGGGAGGAGTCAAACTACAGAGACCAAGTCACCAGGACCCTTTGGAGTTGGCTCTACGAGGAGACCACGCATGCCTGTATGGGTGGGTTCTGGGTTTGTGTATCAAGTTGCTACCTTTGCTGTCTCTTTTACCACCCACACAGTCAAAAACAAAGCTCCACTCTTTTCTCCTTTGCCTGTGGAAATCTACCTGGGAGCTCCACAGGTCTAAGAGCTCGGCAGCGAGCCTTTTATCAGAAGCCTTTGCTCGCTGCTAGAAATCAGTCCTGGGAGTGGGGTGTGGCTGCCAAGGCAGGTGGTGTTTATGGTTCACACCCAGACCTCTTGCTGTCACAGTCTAGATGAATGCAATGTAACTGGAATTCAGGGACAACATTGTTGCAGACTGGGATTCCCCCTTGATTCCTCCATTAATTAACTGGCTAATGCAATGCTTGAATTTCTAAAGGGGATGCGTGCCTCCAAAACCTCTTATGACAGAGAGCAAGACCAGGGGATTTTAAATGTCTTGCAGATAGTAGGCAGTTAATAAATACTTATCACTCGTTTTGAAAAGAGGAACATTTGACTTTTCCTCTTGTCTCTTCTCATTAGTAGCTCTATAAAACCTTTGCTCTGGGCTGGAGAGATGGCTCAGTGGTTAAGAATGCTTGCTGCTCTTCCAAAGGACACTAATTACTCTCTAGAACCCACATTGGGTGTCTCACAACTGTCTGTAACTCCAGCTCCAGGAGATGCAATGCCCCTTTCTGGCCTCCACAGGAATGGCTCCCATCCCATGCCCAGACACAAGGGGGGGGGGAAGGGAGGGAGGGAGGGAGGGAGAGACAGAGAGAGAGAGAGAGGGAGGGAGGAGGGAGGGAGAGAGAGAGAGAGAGAGAGAGAGAGAGAGAGAGAGAGAGAGAGAGCCTTTGCTGCGCCTTTGCTGAGCCTTTGCTGCTTTTGTTTTCTTGTTTTGGTGCTGAGGTTGGAGCTGTCCTGGCATGTGACAAGCATGTGCTCTATCGCTGAGCTGCACCACATCCAAGCAGACAATGCAAGAGAACGCTCAGCATCGCCAATTTCACAAGATCACTTAAAAATTTCAGGTCTAACTTAGGGCCAAGTCGTGTTAATTCTCCAACGTCCCTCCCCTCCCCACTTCTTTCTCGTTCTGAACTCTACCAGCTGAGCTATGTCCCCAGCTCCTAATCCACATTTCTTGAGTTTCTATGATATGTTGATCCTGCTGAGGTGGTTCAAGGCAGGGAAGGGCGCTCCTCAGCACACTTGTGGCTAGGAACCATGCGGTAGAAAGAGAACTGACTCCTGAAAGGAATCCTGGTCTCCACATGCGTGCTGTGGCACATGTGTCCCTGTTCTTACACACAACACACACACACACACACACACACACACACATACACACACACACACACGCACACACACAAACACACAGAAACAGACACACACACAGACAGACAGCAGATATACACACATACACACATATTAAAAGTAATAACAGATCTGGAGAGATGGGTCAGTGATTAGGAGCACCGGCTACTCTACCAGAGGTCCTTAGTTCAGTTCCCAGCACGCACATGGTGGTTCACAACCACTACAGGATCTGCTGCCCTCTTCTGGTGTACAGATGTACATGCAGACATAACACTCATACATAAAATATATAAACAAATACATTTATAATTAATTAATTAAAAAAGTAATAACGGTTCCCACTAATTCCAATGGAAGGTATTCCTGACAGTCTTTTGGATACAGTAGTTTGTTTAGCCGTCTGCAGAAACGCCATGTCCAGTGTCACTGGATAACTTTACCAATGAGAAAAGGCTCCGTGTGTTTGGGTGTCTAGTCTAAGTTCCTGCGCTCAGGATTGTAACCCATGTCCCACAGCTGTGCTTTAAAAGAAGACCCCAGACCTGCTATGGGCTCTCCCTCCAGGAATGCCGCACTACAAGGTTTCCAGAGCATGGTCCTGTGGGTAGCCTCCTGGTTGCCCTCAGGTGCAGAGTGGACAGGTAACTTTCTCCTTATCAATCCTGGGGTCTCTGGACTGATTACCTGAGTCCCGAGCATGAGCTACACTTCAGGCGTTCTCTAGATATCTTGTCAAAGGGCATTGTTTGTGCTATGTTCCTGAAGTGGCCCTGTGGAGGGGTGACCTCTGTGGTCTGAGAATGACTTCTCTGAACAATTTGAACAATGGTGGCATTTCAGGAAGAGGTCACTAGGAGTCTGCACTAAGATGGACTTCAGGTCTGGCTGTTTGATGGACGTTTCCCCACTTTCTTCTCAGTACATGATGAGATTTGTATCTGCTGTGTAGCTTAAAGACACAGACCCTGGCAGGCTCCGCCCCTCTGCACACAGCACAGGCATGGCACGTCCAGTGGACGCAGGCCTACTGAGCTCTGTCTCCTCATTTCCAGTTTTTTTAGGAAACGCATTTCAACCACAGTGGATCGGGGTGAAGAGCAGATGGGATCAATCCCAGTGGTAGTGGGAAGTGTCAAGTGTGCAGGGAGGGGCATGAGGGGTAGCAGCTGAGATTTAGAACTATTGAGAACTTTCTGGCAAATGGTCAGGTTCCCCAAAGCCTTGCTGCAGGTCTCATAAACGACAGGGAAGAAGAACGGGAGCCATTTGGACATCCTGTGGTCTGGAAGGAATGGCTACCCCGAGGCCAGATGGATTCAGGCTGTGACCCTAGTTTGGATGTGCAGAGGTGCTTAATGACTCAAAGCCCGTTTCCTCATTAGTTAATAATGCTGGGACTAGAGGAGTGTGTGTGTGTGTGTGTGTGTGTGTGTGTGTGTGTGTGTGTGTTTGTATGTACTTATGTAAAGCAATGTAATATGGAGCCCGTGATGAATTAGGCAGCCATGCTGTCTCAGGGTATGTGTGGTGCCTTCCCACCAAGAGGAATGAGCTAGCAAGAAGTTTTAGACTCTATCATTGTTGTGCAGACACGAACAGGTTTTCCTTAGTCAGTCTTTGGGACTAAACATGTAACTGCATGAAAATCAATTGCCTGTAAACTCTCATAGAAAATAGAAGGGCAATGCCAGGGACGCTTTTCTTTTTAGGACAGGGACCCAGTGTGGAGTCCAAGCTGGCCTAGAACTCATGACCTCTCAAGTGGTAGGACTGCAGGCCTGGAACACCATGCTTGCCTCCACGATTGCCTTTCTACTGCAGTCCAAAGAAGTGGAAGCAGCCAGCTGTTTCTGTAGGGGAACAGTCAGTGTGTACGCAAGGGCTGAGAAGACCTGTCTAGGCAAATGTTTAGGAATTCAGGGCATAAAATAGCCTTCCTATAGAGAAGTGCTTTAATATTTACTTCTATCATTTTATTATTTGTATCATTTTTATTTCTCATATTTGTTTATATCACTTTATTATTTGTATCATCCCTTTTCTTTCCATATATATATATATATATATATATATACATATATATATATACACATACATATATACATATATGTTGAGTTTACATGCCTGTGTACCAAGGCTGGCTGGGATGATGATAATTGATAATATTAATAACGATGACGATGATACATCTTTAAACAATAAAAATTCAACACAACAGCCCTTGGAGAGCTCTGGACTACCTAAGCCACTTTTCTTGGCCAAGGTCTGTGCCCAACCTTCAAGGCTAGTAGTCAAATGCAGTTATCTGCTTTTCACTGAGGGGTGAGTAAGGCTCACAGAGTCCCTGTCTTTGTCCTCTGTGACTCAGCGACAGGACAGGACGGGAACTTGAATCTTGTGCCTCCACTGCCTGAACTTTTATCCACTGCTCTGGAAATAGCTTGCCGGAAGGCGGGAGGAAAGACTGTGGAGACTTCACAGCACCAAGTGACCCTTCCCCTCGTTTGCTTTCCCGGTTCCAGACGCCTCAGTCTTCCTCCCATGCACATCTGCGGCTGTTCCATGTAATCCCAACTCTTTTTATCTTTGTCTCCAATAAATATTTTACTCATATTTAATACTGTGTTTAAAACACCAGGCCACAGAAAGCCCTTCAAAGGCTAAGCTCTGAACACTTCTGAAGCAAATGTCGATACAGTGTGCTTTATCTCACAGCTGAATACAATTTTCCCCCAGATGTTGGTTGCCTTTGTGCCTCGGAGAGTGTGGATCCTCAGAGGTTCAGAGCTGGTTGAAACTGCACTAAGACCGGAGGCTTTGGAGCCTTCAGAGATGACTCTGGATCCCCATATAAACCTGCAAGTATGGGGAGGACCGCATTTGCGCCTAGTCCCTTTGGATGCTTTCATCTTTGACGACTCTGGGAGCTTACTTAGCCTGGGACCTTAGGCTATACATCTTTACTTTGCCCTGCCTTCCGTATCTGAGTGGGAATGACTGCTCCACATGCTTGGACTAGAAATACAGGCTTGGTCCTCGATGGGCAAGAGGTGAGGACAGCTCTGAATGGCTTCCACGTGTGTTCACCTTGGCAGCAGCCAGACAGGAAGGGAGTGGCAGCATTTGGGTGCAACTGCTGTGTGAATCTGGGGATGCTTTTTATCAACATTGCAGCACCCTCTAGGCAGCTGCCTGGAGTCCAGTGTGCTGGCTTCTCTGTCCCCTGGAGTCAGGTCTCATGTCCTTGCTAAGGTGGCGACATCTCCCAGAGGTGTTAAGCTTTGAAGGAAAGATGAGAAGCTGCGCAAGCGCAGGAGCCGCAGATGCGGATGGATGGCTTATTCCTCCCTCTGCAGTCTGTCTCCTGGAAGCTGCCAAGCGTTCGAAATGTTGAATGTTTGTCCTGTTCCCGTGGCACCCTGCCACCCTCGCTCTCATCCTTCTCTGTCACTGTCTGCCCACCAGCACCCGAGTTGAATGACGACACCTTGAGATCTTCCACAGAGACATGCCCCAGAATAGGTTCTTCCTTCAAAACATGTTTTCATCCGAGTCACTCAGGGCTTCGAAGCCAAAGCAACCAAGGAAGATGGCTTAGAAGAATATGGGGCAGGGTGGTGGTGGTGTGCTCTCTTGATCCCTGGGAAGGCAGAGGAAGGCGATTCTCTGAGTTAGAGGCCAGCCTGGTTTACAGAGTGAGTCCCAGACAGTCAAGACTACACAGAGAAATTGTGTCTCTGCACCCCGCCCCCCATGCCCAAAAGAAGAGTACGGACCAGACTGTGAGCCAGTGTCCTGAGGTCTTCCAACTCTCTTTTCTGTCTTTTTTTCTCCCATTTCCTTCCCCACCTCTCTCTTCCCCTCCCCCTCCCCTTACCCCTGTCTCTGCCTGTCTCTGTCTGTCTCTCTGTCTCTCTGTCTGTTTCTCTGTCTCTCTCTGTGTCTCTGTCTCTCTGTCTCTCTCTGTCTCTCTCTCTCTGTCTCTCTCTGTCTCTCTCTCTCTCTCCAGGGGTTACTCTGTGTAGTCCTGGCTGTCCTGGAACTTGCTCTATAGACCAGGCTGCCCTCGAACTCAGAGATCCAATTGCCAGTGTCTCCCAAGTGCTGAGATTAAAGGTACTGCACACCTGGCCCACCAACTCTCTTTCAAGCCTACTGTTCAGCCTAATCCCTCGTCTATGTCTTGGTTTGTTCTCAGAGAAAAGGGCTGGAGAGGCTGGTCCCACTGAAGTCTGAAGGACTGGCGGCCCAGCGGCTGGAGATTGAACTGTGCTCACACTGAGATGGACCCTGAAAACACCCAAACACTTCTGCTTCGGCTTGTTCAGTGCTCCAAGTCCATTTTATCCTACCATCCTCTCAGACACTCTGAGGTCTCCAGACCTGACCTCCAGGGCCCAGTGGCTGGTGGCTCAAGGGCAGCAAGGCCATGAGTTCAACCTGAGCCTACATTGTGGTTTTGGCTGGGCCTTTGGCATCTTGGGCTAAGTCACCCCACAGCAGACAATGTTAGTGTCTGCCTTACACACTCATGTGACATTCATATGAACAAACACATGCATGGATGTTAAAAGAGAAATTAAGATGAACTTCATCTACTATAAAACAACCATTTTAAAGAAAACAACCAACCAGGAAGAGTAATCCCCATCTATAATCCCAGTACTTGGGAGGCTAAGGCAGGAGGATTGCTGAGAGTTTGAGGCTAGCCTAAACTACATAGTGAGTTTCTAGCCAGCCTGGGGTACACTGTGAGATGCTATCTCATAAGACAAAATGAAACAAGAGAAAGCTGGGCATGGAGGACATGCCAATAGGCCCCACCACTTGGGAGGCAGGGGGTCGGAGCAAACACCTACCCTGGAGAGACCCTTAACAAACAAACAAATGAAGTGGATACTTGTGCTGGGGGTGCCAGGTGGTCGCAGAGCACTTGCCTGCTACGAGGAAGGCTGCAGGCTTGCTCTCTAATACAGCCAAATAGGAAATACTGTGCAGCTATTTCCTCAGAATTGAAATAGTCCATTCTGGAAGGAGGCCGTTAAGACTCAGGAAAGTTATGAAGCTAACTGGGCTTTATCCTTCCTCCTCACCACCACAGTGCCTCACGTAGCCTAGATTGGCCTCAAACTACTATGTAGTCCAGGCCGGCCCTGAACCTCCTTCCTCTATCTCCCTAATAGTAGAAATACAGGTATGTACCATGACCAATTCTTGGCTTCTTCTAGTTTTATAGCTGATGCTATATTATTACATGATATGATATTATACACACATATATGTATATTATGTAAATATTACTTTATATATTATAAAGTATATATTATACATATGTGCTGTAGGTTGTCTATCTGTTGGGTATTTGGGCTGCATCACCATGATGACTAGTGTCATCACGCATACTTAGACGTGAAGGAAACCAGGCGAGGCTTGGGATCCTATACTGATGACTAGAAGTTTCTCTGCCCCCACAGGAACCCACATTCCCAGGATAATTCATCTTCCCAGATCTGTATTCATCTAGGATACAGCCCCCACACACAGATGAGACTTACACTGGGCCTTGCCCTACCCGACTAGTTTGGCTAGGTGACTAACTAGGTGAGCTTCTCTGTCTGCCACACATTCTCTCTAGGAAAACCAGGACACTACAAAGCCTCACTGAATCTTGGCCTCTTACAAAGACTGTTTACTAAGTGGTCAAATGGAGTGACTCACTGTCCTAGTTCCTGGGTGACCTGTCAACCAGATGAATGAATGCATAGAACACGAATTTCCTTCTCCTTCATACTGAAACAAACTACTGCTAACACCAATCCCCCATCCAACTTCTGCCAAAGTGCATTTATCAAGCACCTACTACGTGCTAGGCCCCATTCTGACTCTTGGGATTCAACAGCAAACAAAGCAGATGGAAATCTCTGCCCTTGAGATGTGACTTTTGAGGAGGAAGAGATGACTGTATGTAAATGAACTGGAGATGCTGGTGTGCTAGGATGTGGTAAACACTCAGGGTGACTAGAAAGCAACTGAGAACAATGGCGTGCAGAGGTAGGAGTTTGCTATTGTCCGAAGACTAAGTGGCCAGGGTGGAGTTTTCTGGAAAGAGTGACATTTGCCCCCAAATTGGAGAAGGCAAAAGGAGTCACGTGGATGCTGAGTGGTGAACAGGCAGTGGACCACTCCCAGGTGGGTGTGAGGCGGAAGTATTGTGAAGTGGCAAGAGCGAGCAGAGAGCAAGGGGAGCCCCTGGGGAAGCCCGAGAGTCTCTGGTAGTTATAACTTGGGCTGTAGAGAGAAGGGCTAACGGGCTGGGAGGAAGTGACAAGACTTCCAGAAGCTTCCTAGAATATTGGAAGGGAAGCCAAGGCCATTACCCTTTGTTTCCCAAAACTTCCATTTTGTTGAAACTCCAGCCCTGGATCCCAGCCCCAGTCTAGACTAGTCAAACAAGCCTTCCATTCCTATCTTGTCAGGCTTCAGAGGACAGGCCTACAGCCTTTCAAAATAAGACTGCTGTACTATCGCAGGCTGGCCTCCAGTTTGGCAGCAATCCTCCTGCCTCAGCCTCCAGAGTTCTGGTACTACAGAAGCAGGTTACCATGCCCTGTTCTTCTAAAGATCTTGGTTGGTTTTATCTTGACAAAAGGGTTTGGCCATGCTTTGTTCCATTAAATAGCACAAAGAAAGGGCCAGGATAGTTTTATGGATGACCTGCTGAGAGCAGAGACAGAGAACAAAGGGTCACTTTCCCTGTAAAATCAGGTCAGGGAAACAGATAAGACTTAAGTAACTGGGCCCAGCAGCTGGAACCCCAGCACTCTGGAAGTCGAGGCAAGAGGGATTGCCTTGATCTTGACACACCAGTTTGGGATACACAGTCAAATTAGTTTTAGAACTATAGTGTGAGAGAGAGACCCTGTCTCAACTCCTTCCCCAAATAAAATAAACAACTAAAGAAATGAAGATTGAAGAGGAAACGTCAGAAGGGAGATGGCCTAGCCACCACAGTCAGATTTGGGTCTTGAATTGACTTTAGTGACTGCTCCATGGCAGACGATCTGTGGAAAGAGGAGCAAGAGATGGGGAGTCCTCATGCTGTGGCCACAAGCCACTAAAACCAAACAAAGCTGTTATCTGACCTTCCCAGAAGCCAGAGCGGTTGGTACAGCAGCTAGGTGTCCCCGGCAGCCTGGCTTCAATTGCACTGTGGGGATAACGCTTCCATCTGTACATAAAGGATGATAACCATATAGTTCTTGTTTCAGTTCTCTCTCTGTCCCAAACTTAGAAGGAAAGAACTTTCTGTTCTGTTGCTGTTCTCCCTGAGCCCCTTTCTGCATATAAAACCCACCTCTTCTGCCTGCCTCACTAGAAACACATTATACTGTTTTATTCAATGAAGTGCTGCCTGAGTCTAGAAATGACTATAAAGCCAATCAAAAATCTTTGAAGTTAATTTCTTTTGGTGATTGTGTTTTTCAAGGTCTTTGAGAACTCATCGTCTGTGTCTTATTGAAGAGTGTCTAGAACAGTGTCTGGGACATGGTAAGTGGTCAGTAGACACCTGGATGGATGCCAGTGGGCAGCTGAACTGACAAATGTACACTGTCACCCTTGGTCATGTGTTCCTGTTGTTGATCACAACAGATGCTTGGATAAGAGGAGTGGTCTCCAGCCCAACTTGGATCCATCCCATGCAGAAGCACCAAACCATGACACTATTACTGATGCCATGTTGTGCTTGCAGACAGGAGCCTAGCATGGCTGTCCTCTGAGAGGCTCTACTAACACCTGACTGAGACAGATGCAGATGCTTACAGCCAACCATGGGTCTGAGGTTGGGGACCCCTATGGAAGAATCAGGGGAAGGATTGAAGGAGCCGAAGAGGATGGCAACCCCATAGGAAGACCAACAGTGTCGAGTAACCTGGACCCCTCAGAGCTCCCAGAGGCTAAGCCACCAGCCAAAGAGCAGACATGGACTGGTCTGTGGACCCTGCTACAGATGTAGCAGAGGACTGCCTTGTCTGGCCTCAGTGGGAAAGGATGCACTTAATCCTGTAGAAACTTGACGCCTCAGGGAAGGGGCATGCTAACAGGGTGAGGTGAGAGTGGGTGGGTGGGTGAGGGAGCATGTTCTCAGAAGCAAAGGAGAGGGAGATGAGGTGAAGAACTAGTAGAGGGGAAACCATGAAGGGAGGCAATATTTGGAATGTAAGTAAATAAAATAAGTAATAAAAAACTGAAGAAGAAGAAGAAGAAGAAGAAGAAGAAGAAGAAGAAGAAGAAGAAGAAGAAGAAGAAGAAGAAGAAGAAGAAGAAGGAGAAGAAGAAGAAGAAGAAGGAGAAGAAGAGGAGTGTCTTGCATCATGGCTGCAGAAGGCTTGGCTTCAAGTCCACTGTGTGCTCCTTACTTCCTGCCACGTACCAGGGCCTGCTGAAGACTAGCTAACCAGGTGCTGCCTCTCTGGCCTGGTGCTTCTGGACAATGCTAGGTGTATGTTCGAATCTCAGTGGCATAGCATGTTCTACCTCCTTTGTGTTCACAGCAGCCGTCAAATGGGCATGGTTTTATACACAAGGGGAAAACTGGCACCTGCAGCTCCTGGACAGAGGGTGTCAGTGACTGCTGGACATCCTTTAATCCGTCTAGAGCACCCTCAGCTGCTGTGGCCAGGAGCAACGGTGCACTTGCCCTACCCCCTGCCGCTGGCTGATTATGCAGTAAGCACAGTGTGTGCACGCGGGGTATTGTGCTAGTCGATGGCAAGTGGTGTGGAGAGCATGAAACAAGACTGATGGGCTGCTGGCTTAGCAGTAGACAGCCCTCCTGCCTGAGCCTGTGTGAAGCGCTGAGCTCCATTTCTAGGACATGAGACATATCAAAACTTCACTCTGAGAGATGGGTGAGAATGTCACTCAGACACAATGGCAAGACCGGAAGGAAATGGAGGGAGGGAGGAAGAGAGGAAGAGGGAATCTGGGGCTGAGACTTCCAGACAAGGGGTGCCAGGAGAAAGGCCCTGGGGTGGAAGCTCCCACAGCAGGGGCAGACTGATCCTGTCCGATGGTTCAGTGAAGACATGCAGATGCCCAAGGAGATGAGTTGGCCATGTGGGAGGTTTCAGTTGAGCAGACTACTCACCTTCGCACAAGGATGCTTGTGCCCGCCCAGCAAGCTTTGTGCCCTCCATGCAGACTTCCATCTGCTTAGTGAGGGAGCATGTTTCCAAGTGCGTGACCAGCTCCCTTTTAAATGGGGCCGCTTTTGCTTATTCTGTGAGGATGAGCTATTATTAAAATTCACCAGGCGAAAGGTGCCAGCTGTCTGATTTTCTCTTAGATGGAATGAGGACTGGACAATAGGGGTCAAAGGTAAAATCAGCAGGGCAGAAAGTTTGTGCAAATGACTTGAGGGCACTGCCAGCTTGGATCCAACTTCCGGGAACTGTGCCCCAGCACATCAGAGGTCACTTAGAGCAGTCTAGGTAGGTGGGACCTGCTGGAGTAATCCCCAGTTACTTTTAAGCCCCAGAGGAAGTCTCTGTTAGGCAGACTGTCTGCTATTGGGCAGACTGTGTGCTAAATCCCCTCCACTCTGGCCTTCAGCATCTTCTGCAGGTCAAACATCAAGCCCCCCCCCCCCCCCGAACTCCTGTGTCCTTTGCACAGCTACAGAAGCTGAGCTTTCTAAGGACATTATCCACTTTGCACCCTCCATGGGGCAGAGCTGAGCTGCTGACCTGGGCTCTTCCCTGTCTTGCTATGGGTTACTTTATCTGGGTGGAGGTAGGGACTTCTCAGCTTCCTCTTCTCCAGGCCAGATGGAGTCTCACACCTCTCTTGTTTTGCAGGTAAGTTAGACAGACAGACAAGGATTAAGAAACAGTCCTGTTGTTCAAGAGAAGAGCTGTAATTTCCTTTGGTAACTTCCTTACTCTTGGGAAGCTGAGCTGGCAAATGATCACCCAGGGGAGGTGTGGACTTATCTTTTCATCTAGTTACTAATAGGATGTCTCCTCACTGCTCTTTGCTAATGAGATCAGGGCATTGACTGAAGTTGAATGATTCAGTTCAGGGATTCAGCAGGGGAGGGTAGGAAACCCCAGACTGACCCAATCCACAACTTTCTTGACACACCTGACCTTTAACCTTTTGAGAGGTGAAGAGGAAGAGAAGACTGAACCAGAGAGAGCAGACAGAGGTGTTCTTCATGGGGATTTGTGTGTGTGTGTGTGTGTGTGTGTGTGTGTGTGTGTGTGTGTGTGTAAAATAGAGGAAAAGGGAGGCCGTCTTGATCTAATTATGTGTGACCTGGCCATGGATCTAATTCCCCATTTAAGCAGTTGCTCTGTCTTTTTAGAGGCAGGCCTTTGAGCTCACTGTTTTGGGCCCCAGTGTACCCATTCGGATAGAATGGATAGGTAGAGGACTTTTAAAGGATTGGCTGTGGGGTGGGGTGAGGCCCAGTGACAGACTGTATGTTTAGTATGCACAAGGCTCGGGGTTCGGTCCAGGGTTCCTTTCCTGTAAAACAGAAGCATTTGCAATGCACCAGGTTCTTAGAGCCCTCACGGCTCCATTACCTTAAGCAAGCTCTGTGGTCGCTGGTTGGAAAGCTGGAGCTGCTGTCCCATTTTGCAGAGGAAGCACCTGAGGAAAGGGGGGACTGGGCCATTAATTGTCTAGCTGCCATAGTGTTGGAGCTGAGGTGTGGGGCCACCTGGCCTGTGCTTGTAACTGCCTCCTTGTTTCTCCAAAGCTTTGTCTTGGGGCTGGGGCTGGAAGAAAGTGTTGTAAATGTACACTTTACGATGGAGGGCAGGGAGGAGCACTACACAGATGGACTGAGCTCACTGATGTCATTATTGGAAGACTGTGTGACATTTCCCTATAGCCAGGAATGGCGCCTTCTGGTTCTAGAGTCCTGGGAAGAAGAATGAGTCCTTCTTTAGGACTCAGAATCCCCTGGAGGCAACTGGGCTTGACTGAAGTTTGAAATGTTTGCCTTCTAGTTAAGGGCCAGATAAATAATACAGGCAAGAGCGCAGAGCTCTGTGATAGATCAAGATGTGTGGATATGGGGACCCCATGCCACTCACAGTCAGGATGATGCCAAGGGCAGGGACAAGGTGGAGAGGCTCATCAGAGACTGAAGAGGGCCAGAGTGACCCATAGGAGGGCGCACAATGACATCATTAAGCTACTCTGTGCTGAGAGCCATGCAGAGCAGTATTCCCTAAGTTACCCAGTCCTAAGATAATGTTAGATAGAACACTCTGTCACTTTCTTGTATGGACATGAAAACTGTGGCTCAGAATAGTGAAGTGACAGACCCATGCTCACACAGATTTTAAAGTACAGCAGGATTCAAGCTTCCTTCCTGATCTTTCCAATATTCCAGTTCTGCCTAATGTCCCATTTTTCTTCCAATAACATTTACTGAAGCATTGAAACTCATTTTCCTTCCTTCCTTCCTTCCTTCCTTCCTTCCTTCCTTCCTTCCTTCCTTCTTTCCTTCCTTCCTTTCTCTTGTTTTTCATGGCTTGCTTTTCAGTGAAAGTTTGCCCAGAAAGTTGTTTCAACTGATTATCTAAAAGCTAGATCCCTTTTTTGAAAGTGACTTCAGAGTCTGTGTTTCCACGTTTTGAAGCAGGGTCTTGAACTTTATAGCCATAGCTGCCCTCGAACTCGGGACCTTCTTTCCTCAATGCCCAGAGCCCAAAGCACCACTCTCAGCTTCAGAAACCTTCAGAGGGGCTCTTGGAAGAAATGATTTTTCTTACAGGAATAATCCTGGTGCGCAGCAAATGAGCATCCTCCCTCTCTTCTCCCAGGACCCCATCACCTTCATATTGGCCCTTGTTTACTATCAGGCTTTCTCAGGTCAGTGGTCAAACCAGTGGCAAACAAGCAAGGTCCAGGCAAGCCACAGGCCAAGCCCACCAGCCTAGCAGCCAGTGACCCAGCCTCTGGAGCATTGATGGGGGGGGGGGCTGTGAGGCTGTGGCTTGGGGTGGAAGATGATCTTCCTGAAGGCCATTGTTAGGTGCACCCTCCCCTTCCAGACCTTCCTTTGAGCACCAGAACTGGTTCTCACCTGTGCTTTGGCCCAATCCATACTGACCGTTTATTGTAGCTTCTGAGTCAACACATCAGCACCGGAACTCCTGCCTCTGTTCCCCTAACCTTCCTTCACCTTGTGTTGGTGACACTTCGGTCCTCACTCCCTCCAATGTCATTCACTTGGCTGTCAAATCACTGCGCTTTCTCCTCTACTCTTATCTTTTTTTTTTTTTTTTTTTTTGTGCTTTTCCCCTGAACCCTCCCCAAATGCCCCAGTGCATTCCTACCCATGGCTTTTGGGTCAGGTCCACTGTTCTGGTTGCAGAGTCTGGAGAGAAGTTGTAAGAAGCCTTTCCAGACTCTTCACCTCCCTTTAGTATGAGCAACAGACTTTGCACTTTCTGGCTGACTCTTAACTGGCCCACACTCTTCTACAGCTTGGCTTCCTGTTGGACACAGGGTCCCTCTATGTAGCTGAGGCTAGCCCTAAACTTTCAATCTTCCTGTCTTAGCTTCTGGGGTGCTGGGTTCTCTCAGCCTGGGAGCCTCTTTCCCAACCATATGTAAGTCTTTTAAAGCCCACTGGTTCTTCAGAGCTCAAGTGCAAGTCTCTCTTCCATGTGTCTTCCTTCCTTCATCCTTTAGTCCAGATGTAAACGATCTCTACTTTTGCAATTAATACTTTTTTCCCTTCGGACTCTGCTCTGTCTTGTATTATGACTATTAATAGTTTTGTCTGGCCCTTCTTTTAAAAATCTCTTGGCTATGCTTGGGATTGAACCCATGGCCTTGAGTTCTACCTAGGAGTTACAACACAGCCCTATGTCTTACTTGATGCTTCCTTTCTTAAAGGCTAACACTATGCCCTTGTCAGTGTTTTTGTGTCTTATGATAGAACCTCATAGATTGAGCCAGGTTTAGTGACTGACACCTGTAATCCTGGCACTTGGGAAGCTGAGGCAAGAGCACTCCCAGGAATTTGAGGTTAACTCTGGGCAACAATGACTATTAGATCCTGTCTCAAACAAACAAACAAACAAACAAACACCCAAAGTAATCTTGTACATAGCTGGGCTCAAACATATTTGTAGGAAGGAATTACTCTGTAGAAGAAGTAAGTATGCTTCTTTTTCATCAGCGAAGACTTGAGCTGAGAATAGACAGCTACCTTGGCAGCATGGGTACCTTTAGCTGCTAGGGTTTCGGTCCTTCCTTGGCTTCAATGACACATCCAGATAGTTTCTTCCAAAGAACATGGATCAAAGCTCTTCTAGTTCGATGACATGTGGGGCTCAGAATAGGATTTGCTTGCTAGGGCCTCATGGTGTGTGTGTGTGTGTGTGTGTGTGTGTGTGTGTGTGTGTGTGTGTGTCTTACTTTGAAATGACTGCAAATTCTCTAAATACCTCCTGTAGGGAAATCTGCCTGCCCCCTCACATAGCAATAAAATCTTAGCACAAAGTGAAACAGATGATAAATGGAGAAATCTGGCCCCCATCTGCAAAACGAATGGTTTCAACGAAAGGATCCATCCATCGAACTTGTGATGGTTTGAAAATAGTACACATTCTCTTAAGTTCTCTGAGAAATTTAGCCAAACGGACCAAAACACCCCCACCCAAACCAACGCCTCCCTCCCGAATAGCTAGGTTTTGAATAGGGGAACGAGTGACTTTTACAGACTCTCACTGCTCCCTTGTGGGGACTGCGGCGCCCGCTATCTAATCTACTCCCCACTTCCTGTGTTATGAAATGCTGGGCATAGTTCTGTCTTGGCTCACTTGCATTGTGCTAGAGCCAAGAGCGGGACAAAAGCCACAGCAAACACTGCCCTCTTTCGTTCGTTGGTGTCTCTGCCACTTCTCCGCGGGCCAGGCAGGCAAAGGAAGGTTATTCTAGTCTTTCCATCTCCGCGGTATCTCAGCTTATCCAAGGCTGCCACATTGCGCCAGTCACTCTTGCCCGACGCTTGCTCAGTACTGAGCTCAGAAGAGTGGGTGTGAAGCAGAAAAGAGGCTTCATTGTTTGAGGTCTCTCAGCTCCGCTTGGATTGAGCGCTGAGCTCAAGATAAAAACCCCAGGCAGAAAGTGACACGTCAGCAGCCACAGAGAGGATCTCTCCTACGGTCCCAACCGCTCATTTGGAAGAAAGGGCTTTCTCTCTGTGGTTTGTGGAATTCTTTCTGCATAATTTGATCATGATGCTCATCAGCATGTAGTGTGGGGATGGACCGTGTGGCCCCCAAATTGTGCTATAGCGCTATAGATCTGTTGAGGCAAGAGAGGCCAGCAAGAGAAAGACATCTCTGCTTGTGACTGATTTGATTTACACAGTGTTTTTTTTTTTTTTTTTTTTTTTGGTTTTTTTTTTTTTTTTTATACAACTATGAGGCACAACTAGAAATTAAAGATTGGTATGGCTTTTTGGTTGACTTGAATCATGTTTCTCACTTATTTCTTAGGGTTCGAGGGGTGCATGGAACATGGGTAGAGAGTCACAGGAAGGGGTGTGTCACTTAGGAAGATTATAACCCAGGCAGGAAGGGAAGGAATAGAGCTTGGAATTAGCCATGTGTGATTTTTGTTTCTAAGCTTTAGCCCAAATTTCAATGACTCTAAGCCCTTGATTTTCTAGGACAGCTCTGGAGACAGATATTTGGCTCTGCCATGCTCAGCAAGAGACTTAGGCTTTTTGGAGTGTGTGCTTCAATTGATCGGTAGCTTGGAAAATGTTAGATACAGTCACAGAGACATAAAGCTACCTCAAGGGCTGGGTCCCTAGGGATCCTGGGGACCCTGGGTGTCTGCTGTCCAGTGGAAAGCCTGCAGGGGTGTTACTGCACATTCCAGAAGGAGTGCTGGCTTTCTGATCTCCAATACCCCCTCACCACCAGCAGATCTCTAGAAGAAAATATCAGAGAACAAAGCCAAGAGATAGATCCGTTCGTTCTCAGTAAGGGCTTTTGGTGGGGGCATTTACCCAGGCTTCTGTTCACGTGCACAGACCCAGGTGGACAACAGGGAAATTTCCAACAAGCAGACACTGAGAAGGCTCATTCCATTCCTGTAAGAGAAGCCAGTCACATACCTGGGGCTGAAGTCTGATGATCTATCTTTGGTAATTGCACAGAACTCATCATGGCCTGTGCTGGATGGTCAGTGTGCTGACTTCATTTGAAAAGGCCTGGGGATTGGAAAGATGGCTCATTCAGTGAAATTTTTGCTAGGAGTGTTGGGGAGGCAGAGACAGAAGGCTCTCCGATGCTTGCTGGCCTTGCTAAATGATAAGCTCCAGTTCTCCTGGGAGACCGTCTCAAAATATAAGGTAGAGAGTGACTGAGGAAGACACCTTATGGCTTTTATACATACTAAACACATTACATGTGCACACAAACATGACTACACTGACACACAGACATCACACACACACACACACACACACACACACACACACAAGATTTTATGCTGAAAAGTCATGATAAAAAACTGAAAGGAAGCAAATTATAGAGAAGTGATTACCCTCAGGATTGATTACAGAGCTCAATACTTAAACATTTGGTGGCCACTGAAGAGCAAGGTTGTGCTGAGTTGGTGAGCTTTCCTCAGAGAGATGGGGTTTCAGGTAGGCCAAGGGAAGAAAATGTCCAGTAAGCTTCAAAAGCTAAGGGGTGGTTTTGTTTGTTTGTTGTTTGTTGTTTGTTGTTTTGAGACTTAACTACATAGCCCTAGCTAACCCAGAATTCACTCTGTGGATTGGGCTGACCTCAAATTCACAGAGATCCTCCTGCCTTATACTCAGCACTAATGGGTAAAATTTTAAAACTTAAATTTATTTTCATGTGTGTTTGTGTGTGTGTGTGTTTGTTTGTATATGTGTTTGTACATGTGTGTGTTGTGTGTACATGTGTGTGTGTATGTGTATGTTTTTGCATGTGTTTGTATATGTGTTTGTACATGTGTGTATGTATTTGCGTGTTTGTGTGTATGTTTTTGTGTGTATGTGTGTGTGTTTGTATATGTGTTTGTACATTTGTGTGTTGTGTATACATATGTGTATGTATTTGTGTGTGTTTGTGTATGTTTTTGTCTATATGTGTGTGTTTGTGTGTGTGTATGTTTTTGTGTGTATGTGTGTGTGTTTGTGTGTGTTTGTATGTGTTTGTATGTTAGTGTGTTTTGTGTGTACATGTGTGTATATATTCGTGTGTGTGTGAAGCTCTCTCAAATCTCTCTCTTGCTTCTTAGGCAGTTTATTTAATCGAGAATGATGTACTGAATGCTAACTTCTTGAGTTTCTGGAGCACAGTATCTGTCCAAGCCTTTTCTCCTGGGTAGGGGTGGTTTGGAGTAGAGCTGAACTGTGTGGATGAGAGTGGGGAACAAGCCAGTCTACAGTTAATTTATGGAGCAAACTGGGAGCAGAAACTAAAGAGAGTTATTTCTTTCACTTGGGTAAGTCTGGTGTTTGGCAAGCCGTCTGGAGAGTGTTAGGTGATGGACAGGCACCTTGATTAAAGACTTATCTCTCTTCTTTTCACCCCCCCGCCCCCCCCCCCCCCACGCTTCTTTCCTGACCATAGGTCGATTGCATTTCAATCACTTGCAGACTCAGCGGGGCAGGGCTGCCACAAACTCGGGACCAGCGCCTTGGCGAGGCTGCATCCCAGGGGGCTCATCCTGGAATCAGAGCTGTTGATGGAATCGTTACCGTATTTCTCCTGCTATTGCCTCCTCTATCCTTGACTCTCGCTCTGGCGCCAGCATTCCCAGGCCCTGCTGGATATGTCCAAAATACCAAGAGCCGAGCGAGCGAGCGAGTGAGCGAGCGAGCGAGCAGGCACGCAGAGATGAGCGAGCATCCAGAGCCGAGCAGGCACCCGTAAAGGATAACGACTGTTTGGTTGGCCTTTCCACGAAGATCTGGAGTCTGCCAAACACAACCGCTGATTTAGAACTGGTCTAGGAATCCACCCTGGCCTGGGGTCCCAGTGTTTTGAGATGTTCTTTACAGCCTGGCTTAAGACTCTGCAGCACTAAACAAATAGATGGAAAGTTCAGAGTTATGGTGTGTCGGGACAGCAGGTTCTGTGTGGGCAATGAAGTGAGCTAGGCAGGGAGCCTCTGCCTGCACTGCTGTCTGACAGGCCACATTTTCTAGTTTGGCTTTGAACTTTGAATGAAAAATGTGTGGTAAATGTGGTCTCCAGAAAGAAGAGCTCAGAGACTTTTGTGAACCAAGGAGAGGTTTTGTTGTTGTTGTTGTTGTTTGTTTCTGGTTTTCGTTTTGTTTGTTTGGTTTTTTGTGACAAGATTTTACTATGAATCCTAGGCTGGTCTCAGACTCAAGGCAATGGTTTTGCTTTAAGCTCCCTTCTTAGTGCCAAGACATGTGTCACAGCCCATGGCAAAGGAGACTTTTCCCAGGGTCTCAATAGTTTAGCTTTCCAATCTCCTCCAGCTCTTCCATAGTGCAAGAGCATCTTAACTGGGGGGTTCTCTGCAAATGAGAGTTATGAAGCCAACAGCCTCCTCCTCTCCTTCCTCTTCCTCCTCCTCCTTTGAGCCAGGGCGTATGTATGAAGGTTAGCCTAGAACTCACTACACAGCCAAAGATGACCTCTTGAGGACCAGGATTATGGTGTATACTGGCACTCTCAGTTGATGCCACACTAGGGATGGGGACCCATGGTCTCATGCTTGCCACACAAGCAAGCGAGCTACATCTCCAGCCCTAAGTAGATACACTGCATGTCAGTGAAAGCTGCTAAGAGCATCCAATCTGCAGAGGCCCTGACCAATCCATTCCAGGAACACAAGGAAACCTATTCTCTGAGAGATCTTGGGAAGGGGTCTGAGGGGGCCAGAATGGCTGAGGATACACAATCTGCCTCAGCAGGGCCAGATACAGGTTTGTAGCAGCCAAACAGGAGACCTGACTGTTTCAAATATTGTTCTCTTCTGGCCCCATTTGTCTGTGTCTCCTCTTCTCACTCAGTCAGACCACTAGCTTTTTAAAATTGGAGAAAATAAATATTCTTGATGAAGTAGGAAGGATGTGGAAGGTCCTGCTGACAGTTGGTGTCCAGGCAAGCCCTTGCTTCTTGAATGTGTGTATTCACTTGAGAAGATGGTCAGAGAAGGGGAGTACGCAGCTTCAGGGAGAGTTAAGTCGAGGAGTGAATCTTTGCTGCCTCCTGCACACATCACCTTCAAAGCAGAAAGGGGGGATGTTATGGCCCAATAAAGTGTGTGGCCAATAACTCCCTATTTGGTGATTGGTCACGCTCCTTCGTATCCTGCCTGGCTTTTGCTCACTTTTACCTCCAGACTCACACGGTATTCCCACCATAAAGGCACATTCGTTCCAGACATAAGCACCACCTCCTTTGCAGTCTCTACTGTCCCTCAAACAAGAAGACCCATGGAAGCCAACAATAATAGCAGCAATCAAGACAAAACAGTCAGGACTGGCATTCCCAGCTGTGCCTCTAGCTGGAGCAACCTGGCCTGGGATGGCAGGTTCAGGCTGCCAGGCAGGAATAGTCTTCAGTGATGTCACAGTTACTGGAGAGGCAATTTGATGACCTGGATGCTTGTGATGACACACATCTGTTGATCTGTGGACACCCATATCCCAAATAAAAAGGGTGTGAGGCTTAGAAGGGGCAGTTTTAAGACGTTGGCCAGAGCTGAGCTTTGAGATAGTGCCCGTCCCTATCAGAGAGACACAGCCTTAGTCTGACTTCATCTCCAGGGCATTAAACTGTGCTGAGATAGCAGCTGTCAGGACTCATTGATGTTCACGGAAGGCTTCTTTCCGGTCATTAAAGTCTCCTCTGCAGATGGACATCTCCCTTATAAGCTTCCAAAGTAGGTCTGCATCACAGAGCCTCCATATTTATTCAGTCATGGCATGTTAAAGATATGTATAGTTGGGGCCTGGAGCGATGGCTCAGTGGTTAAGAGCACTGGCTATTCTTCTAGAGGTCCTGAGTTCAATTCCCAGCAACCACATGGTGGCTCACAACCATCTGTAATGGGATCTGTTGCCCTCTTATAGTGTGTCTGAGGACAGTGACAGTGTACACACACACACACACACACACACACACACACACACACTAAATAAACAAATCTTTTAAAAACGATATGTATAGCAAAACCGGTTCAAACAGTTAAATGTTTCTCTTCCACAGAAGGGATAGCATATGCCAAGATCCTGGGGTAGGAATGAGTGTGGGTTAAAATGAGATCATTGGGTGATTCCTTCTCTTCATTCAGGTTCTTCAGCAAAGCGTTCTCTATTCCCCTACATCTCTCCATCCCACGCTCCCAACTTGGTTGCTTAACCCCTTTCTCACTTGGACATTGCATTTTCCTCTTATTGCCTCATTAACCGGAGAGCAAACTGTATGAGAGCAAAATCCCCATGACCTTATTCAACTCAGCAGCGGTAACAATGCTCACCACTAGCAGCCACATAGCTCAGGTCTCAGCTGAGCATTTGGGGGGTCGGAGAATGTTTCAGAACTTAAAAGGTCATGTGGGTGGTACTCAGATTGTTAGAATACTCGAGACTTGAGTACCCCATATCCAAGAACCTTGGCCCATCTCTGTATAGCACGAGGAGTAAATGAATATTTTCAGGGAGAGAGAGAGCGCGAGCGAGCGCAGGACTTCAAATATTCCCGTATCTGATCAGGCCAGGAGTCTTGTCTGAAGAGATTGCGGCCAACTTCCAGAAAAAGCTGGATTTCAGAACTTCTTGGAGCAGACCTGTGCCCAATTAGCATGTGCTGAATGCATAAATTAAAAAATGTGACCAGGGCCCGTGTCCTGTGCTGGGGCTGGCTCTACATTGAAATAAAGCAGACACAGTCATTAGAACTCCTATCTGCACAGAACACAGGCAGATAAATAGCAATGGAGTACCACATTTCAAACGAGATGCTTTTGTCCAAGGGAGTGAGCCTGCATCGTCACAGTCATCAAAGGAAGATTATTAAGCCTCCCCAGCTCGGGACTCAGCCCATTTTAGTTTAGCCCATCTAAGTTTCAAATGAAGCCAGCATTGGACTTTTGGAGGTTTTTTTTTTTTTTTTTTTTCTCTTTCTTTCTTAAAAATTTAAAATCACATCTGTTTATTTATTATGAATAATTGATGAATTAATTGTGTGTGTGTATGTGCCAGACCTTGCACGTAGAGGTCAGAGAACAACTTGTTTCTCTCCTACCATGTGAGTTCTAGGATCAAACTCAGATTATCAGGTTCAATACCCACGGAGCCAATTTGCCAGCCCCACTCTCTTTTATTGAGGACCACAATCTAGGACTTCTAGCTCCACTACAGAGCTCCATTCACCCAGGGATCCGGCCTTAAAGTGTATTCCTTAATGTGATGGGGGAACCAGGCTGGGAGACAGGCATTCACATCCCAGACAGTGTTTCTTTGTTCCTTCCCTCCCAGCAGGTCACAGGGTCAACCCAGGCAGGACTGGTCCTCCTTGAGAGGGCTCGAATGCCAGGCAGAAACGCTGATAGGTCTGGAGACATGGCAGAAGAGGCAGGAAAGCATTTGGGGCTTCCCAGGGTGTTAGCAGCTTCTATCGTGAAGTCAGGATCTACACTTGTATGCTGCTTCTGATATGACACCCTCTCAGAAAGCCCAGGACTGCTGGCCTTTCCCTGAGGGTCTCCAGAGATCCCTCTACCCACCCTTCCCTTCACTCACCCCCCCCCCCTTAGTTCTTTTCTTCAATTACTTATTAACACTCATCAACGCCCACTCTGTGCCAGGCCCTGGCCTGGATACAGTGGTAATCAGGTTACATTTTGGTTTAGTGGATTATAGTATGGCACAGCTTTGATCCCACTAGTCGCCTTAAAAAAGAAAACTCTGCTGACTTTGTGTTAGGGCCATTTGGGAGACTGGGAGATGGAGACGGTTTTATGGCTTTGGTGTCTGACAGACCTGTCTTCAAACATTCTTACTGGAGATGGTTGGTTTTGTTGTTTTGTTTTTTAACTGAAGGAAACTCCAAAGCTCTGTTTTCTCATCTATAAAATGTGACTTACAGTTTAAGCTTCATTCTGTTGTCGTGGCGATTAGATGAGATAGATTGCTAGTAATAGTGGCTAACATGACCCTAGGTACGTAACTGGTAGAGATCTACCCATTTATTGAGTATCCTTTATATGCCAAGCAGAGTTCTGGAGGGTAGGGAGACAGAAGTGAGAAGAACAAGTCATCTTCCCAAACTCACAGAAACCTATGCCGGTTAGACGTTTTAGGTATCTCAAGTGGAGTTTGATGTCAGGCTAGTACCGACGCTCTCTTAATTCAGATCAGTATTCTTGTGCATCTCATCAGCTTGCCTCTGGCTGCACAAGAAACGCTGAGAAGAAAATTGCAGAGCGCAGTGGTCCGTCAGTCACGTGCGAGTCTGTCGTCACACACATCAGCTGAGCACCTGCATGGGCCTGCCTTCTTCTTAGAGTGGGATGCGACTGTGACACAGGGCCAGGCAAGGTTGCTTCTCTCATGACACACTGTGGCAAGAATAGTGACGACAAACAGGTGAGTGAGATACTTTCCGGTAGCCAGAATGCCATGAGGAAAGCGGTGGTGTGCTTGGGAGGAAGCAAGAGGCTAAATGTTCTGGAAGGGATTCTGGGGATTCTGGGGATCGGACAGCTGAGTTGAGTCTGGGCTTGGGCACTGGCTGCAGGAAGGACCGGGACAAGCATTGCCGGCTGCCGTTGAATCTTTCCAGTGGTTTTCTATTCCAGCGTCCAGCTGTTTCTCATCTAGTTCCAGTGGAAAATAATGTAGAGTAACTTGTGTTTTGTCGAAGATTTATAATTTAACCTTTCTGGTTCTAGAGCCAATTCTGCCATGAGCAAACAATCTTAACTCCTCAGTTTCCTCTGAGCGCTGGGACTTAAGAATTCCTTTCAGAGGGCCAGCGGTGTGAGGCCTTCCGTTGACATGCGTCAATATCAGACCCGCGGGAAATGATCCAGCTCTAGACTTCGAATCCAAAAGGCCCTTTTCTAAATGTCCTGTTCATAACTGGTCTCCAGTGAGTCAGTGCTGCGCCAGTGAAATGTGACTCATTCTGTCCACAGATAAAATTGAAGGATTCTCAAATCTATTGAGATCTATGCACAGGACAATTCCAAATACAGCTATGAGACTCCAAGCGGCTTACAGGGGCAGGCACGCCCAGAGATAGGTGTCCACTCCTTATCTTTGTGGTCCAGCCTCCTGTTTATAGGAAAGATCATTCTTTTTAATGAAAGTAATTTAAAAAACATTATTATTTTATATGTGAGTGTTTTGCCTGCATGTATATGTATGTACCACATTATACTTGGTGTCTGAAGAGATCAGAAAAGGACATGAGATCCCCTGGAACTAAAGTTGTGTATGGTTTTGAGCTACCATGTGAGTGCTAGGAATTGATCCTGGATGCTCTGCAAGAGCATCAAGTGCTCTTAACCACTGAGCCATCTCTCCAGCCTGAAAGTGATTTTGTGGGTTTGGAGGGGATGGCTCAGTAGTGAAGAGCACATACTGGTACTCAGTAACCATGGTGACAAGCTCACAACCACTTGTTCCTCTGGCTTCTCTGGCTTTCTTGAGCATCTGCACTAATGTGCACACATCCACACTCAGGCCTTTCATATACATAATTAAAAATAATAACAAATCTTTAATAAAAAGTCATTTATGAACATTACTGGTATAAATGTGTTTTAAAATAGTTTTGTAAGAGTGTTCAGAAAATCCCTGGCCATGTCTTTATGTTAGATTCTGAATTTATGATGACTAATTCAAAGAGAATTGCCCTAAGGTAAATTACACCATAGGGTGCAATACCAGGCAGTTAATTTATACAAGTAAGGAGAGCTGCAGAGAAGGCTCAGTGGCTAAGAACTCTTGATGCTCTCTGAGAGGACTCAGGTTTAGGTTCTTTCCTTCCACCACATGGGTTCCAACTATGGTAGTAGGCACCTTTACCCCCTGAGCCATCTCCTTGGCATCGAGCCTATATTTATTGTTTAGATTCTACATTGTTCTCAGATTTTCATTTTGCCTAATCTTCTCTGTGTCTGTTTTTCTGCATCTTTGTTTTTCTCTTCTATTGAACACACTGTGGACATGGTTTTGGCTCAGTGGAAGTCGGATGCATGCTTCATTTCCGTACTGCTAATGGAATCTACAGGTTTGAGTGCTACCATAGTCTTGTAGGAGGGTGTTCTCCAGAAGTAGAGATTCTAAACGAAAGAGAAGGCATGCTTTCTGTCTCAAAAGCCACCAGCAGACTCATTTCCAGGATGGATGGACAGGTCACGTGCCTGGAACTCCTTTGAGTCGTCTCCCTGTGTCTTTGCTCCTGATAGAAATGATACTTCTCATGTCGTTTTGACGATCTCTTAGGTGAAATCATGGCAAGAGAGCTTAAACTTCCTCCCAGATTTAAACTAGCAGAGTATTGTTTGTTTTTAACCACAATTTAAGACAAGATAACAGACATTTACAGAGCAAACACTAGAAGTTTTTATGATGGTCCATTGAGCTACAGGGACATTAAGAGCCACAGACTGTTGTCGGGCGCCGCCCAAGGGTGTACGCATGCGCAGAATGACCTCAAGGAGTCGAGGCTTCTAGCTTGCTCATTCGTTCCTGAGGCTTGGCCCTGGCTCTTCCACGGAAAGCCACTTACTATCCCATATGTCTTTCCACCTTCACTGGAAACTTACTTTTTGTCTCAATAAAGTGGACACGGGAATCGTCTTCTTCCATTTCTCTTTACATTTTCATCTCTCTGGTAGTGCCAAAAGCACACGGCAAAACCGCTGTTTTCTCTGGACACAGATTGATGGAGGGAGTTGTCTGGAAGAAAATTCAGTTAAGAGGGAGATAGGATTCGGAGAGTGGACTGACATGGCAGCACATCGCCAATGCCTCCAACACAAACAGGCTGCAGGAAAGAGTACATTGTGCTCGGCCACCTGCCTGGACCGTGTTAGCGAGGTGGGGCTGCTGAGCGTTTTCCTCCATTCCCTGGGGCTCTTACCTGGCGTCCTCCTGTGTATTGCTCATAAGTACTCACCTATGCACAGCAATTGCAAGCCTGGTCTCTGGGGCTGTCGAGATGGCTCAGTGGGTAAAGGTGTTTGTGCTAGCCTCTGGATGGAGGAAGGAGAGAATTGTCTCCTAAAAGTTTTCCGCTGACCTCTACGTGTGCACTGAGGTACGGATGTGTCTACACTTACACACACAGTAAAAACCATAAAACAAAACCAAAACAACTCTTGCCTAATCCCAAAAGACACCCAGCGATAATAAAATGAGCATGGTCTCTGGCATCAGACAGACCTGGGTTTAAATCCTAGCTCTCTCTGCCTTTCCCGGTATGGTTTTAATGTTATTTCACTTTGTATGCCTTAGGTTTTTATTTGTTGTTGTTATTAAATAATGGAGATGATGGTGGGATTTTTGTATGCTTGTTAACAGTATTAAATAAATTCATTTTAGAAATGCACCTAGAACGTAGCTTCCAAATTGGCCAATGTGCACGGTACAATAAATAATATTTTTCATGTTAAATTGTTTGCTTAATGAAAAGTACCAGGGAACATAGAGTGCTCAGACAGAGTAACAGGGCTGGGGGGACGGCTCAGTGGGTAAGAGCACTCACTGTGTACACGTGAGGACCAGGGTTAGATTCACACCCAGCGCCCATGAGCACAGCTGAGTGTGAGCGCCATCTTTTCCTCTCACAGTTCATCTCAAGCATTCTCTCCGTTTACCCACAAGGCGACTAGTGAGGCAGGTAACTGGCATAATCAGGCTTTATCTGATTTACCGTCATCATTTTTATGTGGACGAGTGTTTACTCACTTCCTGGCTACTGTGAGGAGGGCAGCTTTGTTCCATCACACTCTTGCCTGGCCACAGACCCAACACTAACAGAATCAACAGACCATACAAGAAAACCTTTAAAACTGTCAGCCCAAATAATGTCCCTCCTTATGAGTAGTTTATCTCTGGTATTTCATTACAGAGTAGAAAGCCAGCTAACTAAAGCTACTTAGTATGTTATATGCGATAGCCCAGGCTGGCCTCGAACATGAGGCAATCCTTTTGCCTCGCCCTCCCAAGCTCTGGGATTATAGGCACGTGCCATAATGCCCAGCTCATATACCATTTTTTTCTGGAATTCATTATTCATTTAAAATATATCAACTTGTATAAAAAGACCCCAAATAAACAATGTCCACAGGGTGCTACTACATTTTTTAGATGATTTCTTTATTTGGAAACAGCTTCTTATGGCTGGGTATGTGGTCTTACTTTATTCTTAAATTATTTAAATTGCTGCCCATGGTTCAGCGGTTCAGCATAGCACGATAGTGTCTGCTGTCTTCTTCCTTGTCTCTGTGAGCTCCAAGTGCCTTTAGACATGAGAATCCCTGGAAAGCCACAGTCCATTGTCCAGTGAACAATGTAATTCCAACTCAGAGTACACGGAGACAATGTCTGAAAGGGTAGAGTTTAAAACATACAGGACAGGCACGAGGAGATGACCCAGTGGGTAATGCAACTGCAGGGCAACCTGAGTTTGTATTCCCAGAACCTACGTACAGCAAGATGAGGTAGGACATCTATAACCTTAGTGTTCCGACGGCAAGGTGGGAGGCTGAGACAGGACAGACCCTGGGTCTAGCAGGGTGAGGCCTGGGAGGCTGCTCATATCAGAGTTAGCCCTAAAGGTTGACAGTACTGGAACTGAGATTCCAGGTTATGAGGACAGCAACAGTGCTTGGCCCGGTACAGAGGGAAACAAAATGTGATTCTTCTTTTGAATGTCTGCTTCTTGTCAGGGCAAATGCTTGCTATTACTTTCAGAAAAAAAGAATTGAGCCTTTGGATCTGAGACACGGACTAGAATGCTACAACGTTGCAAACACTGGGGAAACAGTGCTTGCATTTACCCTGACAGCTGGGCAGAAGAGAGAAGCAAGCAGACTGACTGTGTGCTAGGCAGAAGAGAAAAGCAAGCAGACTGACTGCGTGCTCATCCAGACACTGAGGATGAAAGCTCTGATGTGCAGCCACGAACTTCCCCGAATCCTCCCTCCCTAAGAGAGGGTTTGCGGATCCTTTAAGGAGAAAGGCTAAGTTCACAGACTTATCCAAATGATAAATTAGGTAGAGAAGTGATGAAGGCAGTCTATAAACCTGGCTTTCTTTTCTCTTCGTTTGTATGGCACTGAGGAATCAAGCCAGGTAAGTGCTGAGCTACATCCTACTCTGTCCAGACATTTTGACTTTGAACTCAGTATTATTTCTACTAGAAGCTTGGCATCTGATGTCTGTCTTCTCTTGTGATAGGCCCTCTTAGACCTAACCAGGTCTGCCTCCCATATCTGGAATCAGAACAGACGCTGTGTGTAAGCAATGAGCTTAACAACAGGCAAAGAAACTGGATGGTGCTGTGTGCTAATAATCCCAGCAATCAGGAAACTGAGGCAGGAGGACCACGAGTTTGAAGCCAGTCTAGACTGCATGGCAAGCTTCCATCCCAAAATAAAATAAGATAAAACAAAGGAGGATATATTGGGACATTCAAGTGATGAGATGATTTGTGTTCATTTAAAAGTTTTAATTTTTATAAAATTCCAAAGTTGATCTAATCTTATTAACTCTTTGCTGCCCCCAAAGGATCATGGACTCATACTTATGTCTCAGTGATGTTCAGTCTTAGTGCTCACCCAAATCTGTGAAAGTGAAAATGAAGTTAAAATAAAAATTGATAATGATTTAGTTAAGCAGACTCATAATTCTTTCTTTCATTTGTAAAAGCAAGCACTATCCACCATGCAAAACACACACACACACACACATATACACACATTACACAAACACCACACACACACACACATATATCATACACAGAGACATACGTACATGCTCACACCACATACATACATCACACACATACAACCCACACACAGGCATACACTTACCACACTCACACACATCACACACACACCACATGTATCACACACATACACAGACACACACATACATACACACATACTCACACACACACATCACGCATCATACAACACATACTCACATACACCCATACACCCATCCACACACAGACACACACTGCCACACGGTCATATACAATGCACCAACATGCCACAAACACATCACACATCAGACAGCACACACACACACACATATCACACATAGGACACACACACACATTATACATCATACAACACACACGCACACACGTCACACAAGTGTTACCATCTTCCATCCTGTCTGCATCCACTTGCCCCCTCAGCTGTCTTCCGCCCTCTCCCAGCAGGTTAACGTCTTCACAGCTCTAAGTGGTTCCAGCATTTCCATTAGGGAAGAGCCTTCTGGCTGGGGCTGGGTAAGGAGAAGACAGTTTAGCAGGGAGGAGAGCCACGATTCTGAAATGTAGCTGTGGTTTCCATCAAAAACAGTCTGTTTTTGGAAACAGCAGCTGAGTGGTGGTGACTTAGGGAGCACAGCAGAGCGAGGCACTCAGCAGGTCCTCTGGCTGAGGACAGTTACCTCATGACGGCAGCTGGGTGGGAATGGAGTACTTTGAAATCCAAATATAGAGTGGCAGTGCTTATTAAATGTCTGCTCTCTGGTGATGGTGGAGTTAGGGCCTGGGCAGGATGCTGGGTTTCTGGTTTTTGGAAGAAGAGATGGGGATGGTTGGACAGTGAAGGGTTTGGAGTCTGGGCTGCGGTCCTCTGGGGGCATGGGACATTGTAGGTCTGAGCAACTCTTTTTAAATGTTTTTAAAAATAAATTTTACTTATTAGAAAGCTGCTAATAAAAACAGCACAACCAGAATTAACCATACCCAGAGGCTTAGCAACCCTTGAGGATCATTTTGAGATTGGTTTAAATTTTTCTCTTTTCCTGCATCCAACAACTTCTGAGCATGGAGTTCTCGGAAACTCCAGAGGGATTGTGGAGCTCTGCTTTGGAGCCAGAGGTTTAGACACCGTGATAAGGCTCCTTGGCTAAGCCTGCAGTCTTAGGGCTGCACCCTCCTGCGTTATGGGGTGACTTCCATGAATGTCTGGCAGCTGGCATAACCATGGATACTGCAGCTGGGCCACTGTGCTCTTGAGGATGCTCCTTGTCATAGAAGGGGCAAAGAGCCCCAAGTCAGGCACCTCAGACTCTCTACTCCCTAGCAACCCAGTCTCTACGAGGCCACACAAATGTCCATCTCATAGGGGGCCAGAAGTCCTGGTCCATTAGGGCCACTCCAAGGCCCTTACTTGGAATCCCAAGTTCCCTTGCCCTAGCCAGCTACTTGCTTTTGCATGGATGACTCCAGAAGCTGGTGGGCAGGGGCAGTAGTTCTAGAGCTGGGTGGGGCTCCTCTGCCATTGGTGCTGTGACTGGGCAGGTCACCGAGCATCCTTGGACTTCAGTTTCTCATTGAGGTCACATAATGCTCACTAAGCTTTTGCTGTATGAATTCCCGCTTCTTAGGATTAAGGCTAGAATTACATGACACAATGAGAAACATCAACTCAGTGCCTAGCACATGGTCAGGGCTCCATAATTGCTAACTAACACATAATAGCATAGTAACATAAGCGAATATAATATTTGCTTGCGTATGAATACCTGATAGAGTCACATTTATAATGATACTGTGTATAAATATTATTCCATATGCCTTGTTTATATGAATGTATTCCTTCCTGCAGCTCTCTGAAGTATAAACTGTCATTTTCCCAGTAAACTGAGGCACGAGGTCTTTGTTGATTTGTCCAAGGTCTCATGGGCTGGCCAATAACACAGCAATTCCAATCAAGTGACCAGGTCCAGAGTCCTCACGTGTACACTCAGAGATGCAGTCTTTGAGGACCAAGAGATGAGGTGAATGAGAGCTCTGAGGATCTGGGGGTCCAGGCGAGATGCTCTAAGAACTTACATGTTAGATGAGCAGACAAGAAGAAGAACAGCTCGCTCTGCCCGTAACAGTTTTGCCTCTGTGATCCCAACCTGGGACTTCCCACGCTCAGCTGCACCCCTGATGGTGTTCCTCAAGCCTGAATGACTCAACAGTCACTTCAGGGTCCTGACAAGATGCAGGTGTTGATGCAAAGAGCCTGGCTGAGGGCCTGAAATTTTTTTGTATCTCTATTATTTTTATTTTGATGTTCATTCATCACAAGAGTTACCCTTTTAGAATATAATTCAGATTTTTTAAAATGTATTGGTAAGGTTGTTCGGCCATCACAGCCATCTCTTGTGGTCCACACTCATCCCTGAAAGATAGAGCCGAAGTGCCCTAAAGGTTGTTCTATTTCTTCTGTGGTTTTCTTCTATATAAATGCATATGAAAAGGTTTCATTTTTAAATTAGGCATATTAATGCATCAACAAGGATAAACCAGAAAAATTATAAAGTATACTTTAATAGGGGCTGGAGAGTTGTGGTCAATTTAACTCTGTGGTTAAGAGACCACAGAGTTAAGGACCCAGGTTCAGTTTCTAGAACAAAGGACCCAGGTTCAGTTTCTAGAACCCACTCAGCAGCTCACAACTGCCTGTAACTCCAGTTCTAGCACCCTCTGGTACCCTCTTCTGCCCTCTCTGGGCACCAGCACGCGTGTGGTACACTTACACACATGCAGGCAAAATGCTAGTACATGTTCAAAGAAAGTAGATCACAATATAGTGTAATGAATCTGTGTGGATGTGGTGTCTCGCACTCTCTCAAAATGATACACCACCAATGTGACAAAAGCAAGATGCACAGTACATATGCATGACACGTCGTCAAGTGGCCACAGAAGGGTCACCTGAACACAAGTCCTATGACGCTTCAGGAGTTGATCTGAAAACCAGGACTGACCCTAAGCGACTAGTGGATGGGTAGGTGGTGTGGTCACATGGGTGTGCTGGAGAAAGATGGCTCACACCCTGTGGCAGGCGCAGGGTAAGCCTGTGGCATTGTATCACACAGCTCAGGATGCACTTAGAAACTTACCCATTGTCAGATTCTGTAACTTTTCACTTGACATTTGACACCACAATTGACCCTGGGTAATTGCAACTGCATAAAGTGGGGTCACTTTAATTCCAGAATGCCTTCGGCACTGCCACAAGAAATCTCATATGTACTGGCAGTCCTCGCCATTTGCCATCCTTTTAGCCATGAAGAATGTGTCAATGGATTTGCACAAATGCAGTCATATACCCAATGAGGTACTGCACACTTGGGGAGGGGTGTGGTCTAAGGCGGCAGATCTTGAATTAGAGGCCAGTCTAAGTCACATAGTGAGTGTCAGGACAGCATGGACTACCTAACTAAACCCTATCCTAAAACCATCCAGCCAAACCCAAAGAAACACAAAATCCAAATGGAATGGCTCAGTGCATTCCACACAGGAGTGCGCGTCTCCTGTGTGCCTGGGCTGTCACTGACCGTGGAGCGTTTGAGGTCATCGATACTGTAGTGCCAATCAATCAACGCTCGATCCTTTCGGTTGCATTGGATGGAGGTACATTAAACATTTACTTATATAGTTTAAAATTATTTGTATATGTATGAGTATGTGTGTGAGAGCTCAGTGCCTCCTGAAAGAGGGTGTTGGATCCCCCGGAGTGACAGTGGTTTGTGACTGGCCTGTTGTTGATGCTCTTAAGCATCGAGCCATCACCCAGCTCTGGAAATACTGCGTTTTGTTTATCCACTCCTCAGCGGACAGGCATGAGGTTGCCGAGATCTCTGGGCTGCTATTATGAATATCTGCACATGAATTCTTGAGCAAACATACTTCTCTTACTTTTTTAAAGATTTATTTACTTTTTGTATATGAGTGGTTTTCCCTGCATGTGTACCACACGCACACCTGGTGCCTGTTGAGATGAAAACAGAGTGTTAAATGCCCTAGAACTGGAGTATCAGGTGGCTGTGGGTCACCATGTGGGTGCTGGGAACCAAATCCTAGCCCTCTGCAAGAGCAAGGAGGGCTCTGAACTGCTGAGCCAGTGTTCCAGGCTCCAAACATACTTTCTTTATCTGTCTCCTTCTATTGCATTTTAAAAATATCTTATTGCGTGTATATGTATGTATATAGTGTGTATGGGTGGGAGGGTATGCAGGTGTGTGTGTGCCATAGCACATGTGTGGAAGTCACAGAACAACCCCACTGTGGAGCTGACTCTCTCCTTCAGACTCAGGGGACTGAACTCAGGTTGTCAGACTTATGGAGCAATAGTCTTTAGCAGCTGAGGTGTGTTGTTGGTTCTCTCTCTCTCTCTCTCTCTCTCTCTCTCTCTCTCTGTCCTTTTATTTTTTTGACCATGTCTCATGTAGCCCAGGATGGCTTCAAACTCATTACTCCCTGTATAGCTAAGGTTGGTCTTGAACTTCTGATTCTCTTGTCGTTGTCTTCCAAGTTCTGGGACTAAGGTATGTACCACTGGGCCTGAAGAAGTGGACCTGTTCAATTCTTGGTTCAATTTTTCAGGTAGCTGGGACTGTAGGTCTTACTAGCAGAGTCATTGTTCTTGGTTTAAAAAAACAAAACAAAACAAAGAAGTCACCCGTCCTTTGTAGTATTGGGGATGGTACCTAGGGCAGGTGTCATGTGTGGGAGGCAGCTGCTCTGCCTCTGAGCTACAGCCCCAGCCCCATCTTTTAGTTTTACAAAGCGCTTCCTTAGAATGTGTTAACTGTTTGAAGACCATGCTTCACGGTGACATTTTCATACCTGCAGATGATGTCTGCTGATCCCAGATGTTTCTCTTTTGAAAAGTTCCCAAACTGGTTTATAACCTGTCTGCCCCAGATTACGTGAGTGTGAGTGTGTGAGTAAATGTGTGTGTGCGTGTGTGTTGCTGTGGATTGAACACAAGGCCTTGTGTGTGCTAGACAAGCACTCTTCCCCTGAGCCGCAGCCCCAGCTCTTCCCTTTAAGAGTCTCTTGTGAAGCACAGACTTGCCTTCTATCTGATGTTGGTCTGTTTTCCTCTGATGCTTATGCGTTTGCTGCTCTGCACTAGAAATCTCTCCCTTATCTAAAGTCACAGAGATTCTTCATTTCTGAAGGTCCCAGGTGCTGTTGGAGAGCCAGTTTGTACAAGGAGCTCAAGCTGAGATTCCCTTCTCAGTGCCTGCTGCAAAAGGAACTTCCTGGATGTGCTGAGAGGTCAACTCTCACCCAGAGACCTGGCTCCAGCTGGATGTCCTTGGCTTGTCAGGCTCTGCTGCAGGAATCCACTGTGCTGCTGGGTTGCTTCCCCTTTGAGCTTTTTTCCTATTTTAATGGAGATTCTGCATTTAGAGTGTTTGAATCAGTTTAAATTGTGGTAATACAGGTGTTCAGAACAGTAGATGCTGGCTGTTTCACCTGGAGCTTGGGTGAGGGGACTTTGGAGGTCCGGTGGTGACAGGGTAGCAGGGTTCACACTGGGAGAGGATTTGAGACAGAAGTAGCAGGTATTCCAAGGGATCACAGATAGAGTGTGGGGCTGTATACCTGTGGTATACCTTGGAAAGTGGAGGCAGGAGAGCGAGACCCTATTCCTAAAAATCAACAAACCAAACCTCCAAACAAAATGCAAACAGATCACAGGTCATCTAAATGGCGAGAACCTATGATTTTTCCAGACAAGCCCTCAGTCCCCAGTACAGTGCGCTCTTAAATTCTAAGTCTAGTGGTGGAACAGGAAGCTTGGCCTCCTCTGCTTATTTTATTTTATTTTATTTTATTTTATTTTATTTTATTTTATTTTATTTTATTTTATTTTATTTTTTCATTTAAGTTGGTTTGATCCACAGCTCCAAAAATAACACTGGGTTGTTGATGTCATTCCCCTTAGATGATGGTCCTCCTCTGACCTCTTTCACAGGGGTGTGGAATACCCTGCCACCTCCCACCTTCTGTCCAGACTCCAGAGATATGTCCCCAAGCAACCCGGTCTTGGCCAGGGTTCTGCCAGCCAGCCAGGAAAACATTAACTGCAGACTGTCTAGAAGCGAAGTTGGGTGTTACTGCCAGACTTTCCTGGAAGGGGGGAGGGTCTCCAAGGCTTCAGGAGAAAGGTACTATAATAGGTAAGTCCTTCCAGGGCAGGCTAGGATCCCAGCCCCTCAACATGGCCCCTGTCACTCTGCCACCAGTACCACCTCTCAATAGTCCCAAGTCGCTTTTCCCTGGAACGCTCACAGTCTTTCTCAGTGTAGTCAGGACACCAGGGAGGGATTCATGGGCTCATCAGTTCCTTCTAAACTGTTCACTGGATCTTTACCATGTGTTGGGCTCTATGCTTGTTTCCAGAATTCTGTACCCAGAAAAACATTTCAAAACCAAAGGTGGAATGTGCATCTTTGAAGGGTTATAAAAACCAAAGGAAGTCAGTAGCTGACTAGCTGTCGTAGGGTTAGAAGGCGCTATGCAGGTGGCTGGGGAGAAGGGGTGTCAATGGTCTTATCTGTGCTGGACCCTGCACGCTACAATACTGACCTGCACCACTAGTACTAATGAAATAATGTAATAGTGGCAAGGTTGTTCTGGGGGGAACCAGTTGTTCTCCTGATCAGACCTGAGACCTGTTCCACAGGCAGGCACACACGCTTGGTCCTGCTCAAGGCTCATGGCTAGCCCACTGACGTTCTTAAATGATGATGCCAAACTGCCTTCTAAATATTAATGTCCATATATTTGTGTTGCTCTCAACCGTGACCTGAGACGCTTCTTATTGCAGTGGGCAGTGGTTAATGCAGAGACTCAGAACTGCTCAAAGAGCTGAAGATATGTGACCGTGAGTGCTCAGCTCTAGATGGGACTTCTATATTGAGACCTCGCCACCCAAAGGGCTCAGGGGACATTGCAGAAGAAGACAGAGAACACCAGAGTCAGAGGATGGGGTGGAGTGCCAGGAAACGCTTCCTCTGAGCATGGCGTGGCTGTTGCACACCAGAATGCAAAGCAACAGTGGTTACCTGTGCAAGATCAGACCAGTTAGAAATCCCAGCAGGGAACATGGTAGGGCTCCTGCAATGCCCATCCCTAGCTCACAGGCTATTGGCAGTTGACAGCAGCTGGGAGAGAGTGAGATATTTTTCTTTGAGGATTGCCTAGGGACGGGTTGCCCATAGTTCAGTGGATGACATCACATCCATTTGCATATGGGGAGCATTGGTTGTCATCAATGGATTATAAAACAAAACAAAACAAAAACACAGAGAGGACTTGAAGCTAGAAAGGATTTATACCGTGGCGAGAGCTAAGGGGAGTAGGAGGGAAGGGGCCAGAGCTAATGTAAGTAAGATGCATCATATACATCCATGAATCTTTCAAAGAATAAAGGAGAGAGAGAGAGAGAGAGAGAGAGAGAGAGAGAGAGAGAGAGAGAGAGAGAGAATCCTGTAAGGAGTGCCTTTTGTTGTTTGTTTATTATTTAATGTATTTTATTTTTGACATAGGATCTCATTTGGACAAGAAAGTCTTCAAGCACTTGGCAATCCTCCTGTCTCTCCCTCCCAGAAGGAAGCTGGGAAGAGATGTCAAAGACCATCATGATGACAGATGGAGCACTAACTGCTCTTGCAGAGAACCTGGGTGTGTTTCCCAGCTCCCACATGGGAACTCAAAGTGTCTGTAACTTCAGTTGTTTTGTTTCCCTCTTCTGACCTCCTTGAGCTGCTCTATACACATGACACACACACACACACACACACACACACACACACACACACACACACACACACACACACACACCAATGTGCATGCTCAGGTACCCAGGGAGAGCAGAAGAGGGCATTTGATCCCCTGGAGTTGGAGTTACAAGCAGTTGCGAGCCCCAGACATGGGTCCTGGCAACTGAACCTGGGTCCTTTGGAAGGATAGAAAGCTCTCTTAAGAACTAACTGAGCATTTCCTTTGTCTGTTTGATTGTGCTTTCTTGAAATTCTACCTCTTTGATTGAGGTTTCCTGTAATTCTTTAATGGATTTTCGAATTTCCTCTTGAAAGGCTTCTCGTTGTTTATCTCTGTTCTCTTGTATTTCTTTAAGGGTGTTATTCATTTCTTTCTTAAAATCTTCTATCATCATCATGAGAAATGATTTTAAATCCGAGTCTTGCTTTTCTGGTGTGTTGGGGTATCCAGGGCTTGCTGTGGTGGGAGAGCTGGGTTCTGAGGGTGTGGAGTACTCTTGGTTTCTGTTCTTTATGTTCTTACCCTTGCCTTTTGCCATCTTGTTGACTCTGATGTTAGCTGATCTTACTCTGTCCGGTTGTGGCTTGCCCCTCCTGCAGGTCTCTGTGTCAGTAC
>CM052712.1:61308305-61340570 GCA_028551405.1 Uromys caudimaculatus | reverse complement strand
ACTCAGAAAAGGGGAAACATTGGAAATGTACATAAAGTATCAAAAATAAAAAAGGAGGAAAAAAAAAAAAAAAAAAAAAAAGAACTAACTGAGCCATCTCTCCAGCACCTTGACTTCTTTTCTGTTCTTTCTCTTTTGCTTTCTCCTTCCTTCTTCTACAAATGAAGGAACCAGGCTGGGGTGACACAATTGCTGAGCCACACGTTGGATGGGAGTGGATCTCTGCCTGCTATCCAGGCTGCCAACCTTCTTATCTGGGATTGTTTGTCCTTTGCCACAATTCACCATGCTTGAACAGACACGACATAACTTCGGTACTTTGACGTACAAACAACCCTTAAACGGAGAGAGTATGCATAATGCATAAATAAACAGAACAAGAGGTGGGAAGCAGAAGAGTACCCAGTTACTGTGCTGCATTTGTTGACAGTTGATTGACATCAGTTAGCAAAAAAGCCAAAGGAAAATAGCACAGCTATTGGTCTCAAGCTCTGGCTTGAGACCAGTGATTGTCCTTGCGTTCAGTCCTGGCTGCCCTGGGACAGAACTTCTTAGGTCACTGGCCCTTCCTCACCCTGGGTGGCAAGGTTCTTCCTACTCAGGCCTTCATTTGAACTAGGTATCTGATGGCCTTGAATTGAGTTGGTGACTGTCCCCACTGCTGTCTGCTGGGTTCCCACTGTGTCCAGCACCCAGGTCTACCAAGTGGCCCGTGAATTCACACACAATCAATTACCAGCTAAGCAAGAGCTCTGGGGGTCTCTGAGTACTGACCCATGCACTGGGATGAAGGCAATCAGGCCTGAGGTCATCTGGGGTCAAGCCCATGGCTTTGGATAGTCATTTGTCACTTGGAATTGGGCAGGAAACCATAAACGCAGGTGACAGTGAGTGACGTTAACTAATTATATACAACTGTGGCCTTAGTTTGGCCTGGCCAAACAGAACAAGATAAAGGCAGAACCATTTAAAAACATGGCATTTCCCAGCTGGGACACAGGTAGGAACAAGAGAAATTCAGGTCTCCACTCATAAGCCAAGCGTACAGGTTTGGAGAGGAGTGGAGAGTGAGTTCAAGGCTCCTTACAGTTAAACCAAAAAGAGTTGCGTTACAAACATGAAGCTGGGGAATAAGGACCATGACAGCCAGGGAGAAAAGCAGAAGATCTTAAAGCATGTTTCTCCACCAGCAAGTAACTCAGGGAAATGTAACCCAGGAAGAGGCTGGACGGTCAAACTGTTAGCATAGACATCGCTCATCGCTGTCACGGGAAAATGGAACAGGAAAAGACCCCAGCATCCTCCATAAGTCAAAACGGGGTGAGAGTGGGGGTGCTGATGACTGGACTTAAATGACTATGGATAGTAATCTTATCTCAAGCACTAGAAAGTGTAACCGGGGCCCGGTTAATCAATTTTTTCCTAAACACATAAATGCGTATATATGGCTTGTTTGGTGAGGTTCCTTCAGGCATCAGGAGCCAGCCATCAAGTCTCCCTCCTCGCCTTTTGCAGCACTGGATGACTTTGAGAAAGCCGCTTTCTTTCTATGCTTTAATTTGTTGTCTCAGGGCAGCAAAGTCAAGGCCATGGTCCTGTTCATCAGACCAATCCATTCCCATTTTAGGTGCAAGCCCAGAGCTATCTTCTAGAGATGTAGACTAATCCTCACTCCCTAGGAGCTCACAGCCTCCTGATGGTCAAGGTACCTTCAACCCTCTCTCTTCACTTGCAAGGCTCATCTCCACTCCACATAAACAGAGTTTTCTGTAGCCCTAAGCCATACACCTGTCCTTCATGGGCTAGAGAACTGAAAAATTAAATCCATTAAATCAATATAGCATAATAGTGTGCCAGCTAGTCACAACTTAACTCATCAATTACATCAACATATCATATATAAACTATATTGGATGATGGATGTGGGTGCAGTTTAAGGTGTCCCTAAAGGAATTCTGTCCGACCAGTGCACCAGCCTTACCCATCATTTTCAGTAGGACATTACCTCTGAACAACAAAGGAAATGACAGTTCCCAAAGCAGATGCAAATTCTAAGATACAAGGCAGAGCAACTGGCTCTCCTGTCCCTCACTATCCTGTTCTGTCAATTGTGAGCAGGCTGGCTTGAAGCTATTCAATTCTGTTGTCTATAATTTAGGTCAAACATATCTGTGTTCATTTACAATAAGGTAAAATAATAACATGGCGGCCAATGCCTCATTGTTTTTTCAAAGAGGAGAAAGGAGGTGTACTTGGAGACCTGTGCTCTGCCTGACATTCGGTGTTTGTAGATGTCACTTTCTGGAATGTTCCAGAGAGATGGCTGTGTTAGTCAAGATTATACTGACAAACCACAAAGGCAGATATGAGAGAGAAAGAGAAGATGAATAATTGCTCTAAAAATTGACTCACATGATTGCAAAGGCTGAGAACTCAATGTCTGGAGACCCAGGAGAACCACTGTTTAGTTCCCAGTCCAAAGCTACCAGCTTTGAGGCCCCAGAAGAGTTAAAGTCTCAGTTTGAGTCCAGGGTTAATGTCTGTCTGTCTATGTATCTGTCTTTCTATCTCAGTTCAAGCTGTCTTAGGGGAAGATCAGTTTCTCTTTGATGTTCAGGTCTTCAACTGATTGGTCAGGGCTCCTCCACATTAGGGAGGATAGAAATAAAGACTGCTTTATTCGGTTTATTGATTTAAATGCTAATTCCACTCTAAAACGGTCTAATAGAGTTTTATTAAATATCTTTAAAATGTGTATCTAAATAACTAACAAAGCATCACACACCAGCTAAATTATGACTGAACTCAGTTGCTATTGCGTGGAAACTATGTCTGATAATAGACACACTTTAGAGGTGTGTGTGTGTGTGTGTGTGTGTGTGTGATAGTGCCCATGGAAGCCAGAAGAGGGTCTCTGATTCCCTGGGGCTGCAGTTACCTGTGGATGCTTTGAACTGAACTCAGGCTGTCTGGAGGAGCATCAAGCACTCTTAAGTACTGAACCATCTCTGCAAGTCCCATAAAAGGACATTTGAAGTTTTATATTGCAGCTCTCTTTTTTAAATTTAAAGTTGACTTTTCGAGTTAATATACTTTCAGTGCCCTTCGAAGATTTCACAGGCCCTAGATTGTGCTTGTAATTCATCAAATGCCCCTGGTCTACCATTCAACCATGGTCTACTTTGATGCTGTGTGTGTGTGTGTGTGTGTGTGTGTGTGTGTGTGTGTGTGTGTGTGTGTGTGTGTGTTGTGGGGAGAAGTTGTCTTCAAAGTAAGAATGTTGAAAGCATATGAAGAGCTTAACCACAACAAAGATGGAATACATGCAGGCCCAGGATGAGGCACTTTGATAACATTTTGACAATGGATTGGAGTTCACTGGAGACTCGGTAGATATGCAAGGCCTGAGCCACTGAACCTATGGAGTGTGCTGAGACCAAGAAGTTCCTAGAGACACAGCATGGACAAAAACAAGTTAGGATTTTATTGCTGTGAAGAGACACCATGATCACAGCAACTCTGTCCTAGCTTGAGCTTCTGAAACCTCAAAGCCCACCTCCCATGACACACTTCCTCCACAAAGCCACACCCACTTCAACAAAGCCACACCTCCTAATTGTGCCACTCTCTATGGGCATATGGGAGTCATTTTCATTCATACCACTGAAAAGGGATTAGCTCTGAGCCAGTGAGAGTTTCCCAGCTGTAGGTCAAATTGGTGGCCACTGCCCACCTCTTGTTCTTGCCACCTGCCTGTCCTTCCCCCAGGGAAATGGATTTCCACTACCAGGTGAGGGGGAAGTCAGGGGCTGAATACCATACATTGGTCACGTATTTATTATATAAGAATAGCTCTGGAGGCCATCAAGTCTCAGGCCAAGGCCCCAGGAGCTGATATCTGTTGAGGATTTTTCTCTGCTTGCAAGAAGGCGTCTTGAGTGTCACATCCTCCTAGGGAAAAGGAAGCTGAGTCCACACAAAGGCCAAAAGGGTAAAATCCTTCACCAAAGCCTTTCGAGGGGCAATCTGTCCCATTTGTGAGAGTGGAGGCCTCTTGTCGTCAGAGCCGCACCTCCCAATACTGTTCTGGCAGGATTTAAGCTTCAAGATGAGTTTTATGGAGAAGACAAAACATTTAAACATTTCATCATGGATCAGAAGTTCAAGGCCAGACTGGGCTATGTGAGTCAGAAGGGTAGAGACCCTAAGATGTCAAGATATTATTAATTCTGCCAAGTAACATACACAGAAAAAAAAATCTCTAATACGGTCCCCCAACCTGAGAGGTGGGGCATCCTCGTTACCCCTTCTCAGATCTTTTGCCAATGTGAACCTCGGACAGATGCCTTATTACTCTCTGGGGGACTTTTAGCCTCCTTTTCTCAGACAAAATAACTAAGGGTCAATTAATATAACTGACCCAAGCCCACATGACACAAAGGACCTATTTGTGGAGTTCTTTTGATCTTGTTCTCAGCCTCAAATGGTTAGGATGTTAGTTCAGCAAAATCCACCTTAAAAGCCAGCACATTGAGAAGGATTTTCATGTGTTTTTCTTTTCAACAAACCCATGTAGAATTCTTGTTATATACAAAGCATGGATATTGCCCACTATGAAACTATGTACTCATCATAAAATGCTAGAAGACCATCACCTGTGCTTCTGTCATTTCCTTTTTACCAAAGGGATAAGAGAGAAGCAAGGAGACGAAGTAGTAGCTATGTATGGCTTAAATGAATTTATGGCACCTGGAGTGATAATGTCCCCCACAGATCCATAGACTATTTAACAAGATCCCAGGGTCAGGCATGGAAAAGCTCCCTTTGCGTTGTTGGTCAGAGAAGTCCAAGTGATTCCCCAGACAGTATAGGTTATTAATGTTACCCTTGGCTGTCTCTCAGAATGTGAAGATAAGGCTCTAATTGTTAAAGGTATCACACTTTGGATACAGGACTGGAGGAGTCAAGTTGGAACTTTCCTGGAGATCTTCTCCTCCCTTAGAACTGACTCTCATAGGATCTGAAGGGGCTATGCAGGCTGCCAAGGGAGAAGAGCTGTGAAACCTATGGACCACAACATTGACCAGCACACAGAGATACACCCAAAGCTTCCAATGGGAAGGAATTCAAGCTGACACTGTAAATGTAGCCAAATACCTGTGGTAGGCTAGTAGGTCACAGATCCTAGGAAGAACCTATCACTTCCTCTTTTCTAAGCTAGTATAATTTATAATTGCATTCTAAATATTTATATCCGCAGATAAGTGTAGCTCTCAACCCTCATCAAAAAGCTTCTTTTTGCAGTAGATGGAGACCATTACAGAACATCAAAACTGGTCAAGTGCAGAGAACAATTAATTATGGGGTTTCCAATCATGATTGATACATCTACAATACAACTTCTGTACCCGTGGCTCAAAGAACATTTTGGCAGAGGGACAGAAAATTGTAAAAGCTAGAGGACTGTATATATATGAATAATAGGGTAGTTGTACCGTGTAACCTTAACAATGTGGCTGCCTAAACAAGACCTGAACAATTAAAACACAAGTTGATATGCCAATGTGGGTGGGGAAAATCTCAGGGACATCCTAGATGAAGAACTTCAGGTAATTAACAGCTGCTGAAAGAAAGAGAATTAGTGTTCTCCAGGGACGAGCCTCCTGCTAGGTGTTCCCAAATGGTCAGCCCTGAAAACATACACATAAATAACAATAAACAAACTCAGCAGGTCATATGTGACTCTCTCTCTCTCTCTCTCTCTCTCTCTCTCTCTCTCCCTCTCTCTCTGTCTGTTTGTACATACGCATATAATAAAGATGAAGTTGTGAATTGGAGAGAGAGAGCAGGGAGTACATGGGAGGAGTTGGTGGGAGGAGTTAGTGGGAGGAGTGGGAGGAGTTAGTGGGAGGAGTGGGAGGAGTTGATGGGAGGAATTCATGAGAGGAACAGGAATGATGCAAATACAGTACTCATTGACAAAATTCTCAAAACAATTTAAATAGAAGAGGAGGAAAAAGCCACTAGAAAGGAAGCAGCCTTGGAGAGCTCAGTAGCAGGATTCATGACCAACCATTTTAGGATACTTCTAAAGAATATATTCAGTCCACATCTTCACCTTTTAAATTTTTTTGACTTATCCTCATTAACACACATTTATGGGATTCATTGTGACACTTATTCTTGTGTGCACCACAGAATGACCAGACTAGTGTAGTTGTCGTATCACCTTAGACATGTGTCGTGTCTTTGTTTGGACAGCACTTAACATCCTCTCTTCTGGCTATTTTGACAGTCTCTCAACACCGATCCTGACTACCTGGCTGGGCTATAGAACACTAGGGCGGTTCCCCCATCCGGCTGTACCCTAGCTCCCACTCACCACCCATCCCTCCTCTGCTTCCCCCTTTCTAGGTCGTGGTAGCCACACTTTGATTCTCCACCGTCACTAGATGAACTTATTAAGGACCTCATTACATTGATGACCCTATTAGTGTTCCTTGACCTATGTAAGCCATGTTGTATTCATTTATTTACTGATGAACACTCATGTTGATTTCATGCCTCTCTTATTTTAAATAATGCTACAATAAACTCAAGAATGGGGCTATTTGATTTTTCTTTTACATATTTGATTTTTCCTCCCTTTGGACAAACACCCAGTTTTGGGGTTTCTGACCTATATGGAAATTTTTCTCATCTTTTGGGTTACACGATAGACTACCATTTCCCACAAAAAGACTCTTATTGATCCCAGGGCCTGCTCAGGCTGTGGGAATGGGGAGAACGTCCATAAAGGTGGTCCTTCAAAACCCAGGAAGGAGGAAAGAATGGTGGGCAGCAAAAATAGGATCATTAACTCAGCGCCTGGGGTCTCAGGCACAGAAGCATGGCTGTGCTCCATTGCTGCTGCATGAGACCGCTAGACCCTCGCCATTTTGCTTGGAGCACACCTGTTTATTTGATCCTGATTCATCTCTTTGCAACCCTGATGGTCTGAGGTTGATGCTGTTAGCTTCTGTCAATGAGCTGCCACATAGATTTTATTTCTCTTTCTGTATTTTGTCCCACTTCATTTTAGAATCACAAATTCTTGAAGGACATCTTTTTTTTAAAACCCTTTTTAAATTTTAAAGATACTACGAAGTAGACAGTGTGAATATTGTTTCTACCTTCCTTCTGATGAGTAAGCTGGGGTGCTTAGCCACAAGTGACTAAGAAGCAGGTTGTTGCACTAAAACCTGGGACTGCCAATTTTTTAAGGCCCCACAACAGCACTTGGACTTCACTGTGGTAGGTAGGACTCAGTTGAACCCAGCTCTCTATCTGGTGGCCCTTCCAAACTCTTTCTATTTCTAATGTTACGTTTCCAGAATTCCTCAGAATGTCCAGAAGAGTGTTGGTTAGCTTAATATTCACACTCTTTTCCCTCTCTTTTTGTCCCTCCAGCCTTCTTTCCTTCTTTTCTTACTGTCAGATTTGGGCTGTGTAGACCATACTGGGTTCAAGCTTGTAGTTCTGCTGTGAGCTCCCAAGGGCTGTGATTACAGGCATATGCCATCATGACTGATTTGAGTTGAAAATGAAATCTTACATCTCTGGCACCCCAAACACAGTCACTCTATCGGATCATCTCTAGGGTAAACTATGACATGAGTGTTTATTTTATGTTGGGCCCCATAAGACCAGATGGCCTGGCTGAGACCTTCTGTGTGCTGATGTTTTTACATTTTGCCATTCCCTCCCCCAGTGGGCACGCAGTTCTGGGCAGGGACCTTCCATTGGCCCCCTGCCTTGCTCCTCCTGGTGCTTTTCCTTCCTGGGTAAAGCGTATATATTGATCGAGTTTCAGTAAAGCTTTGGCATTCTCCTTGAATGAATGACCCGAGTCTGTGTCCTTTGTTAATCCCCCAGGCCTACGCCCGATACTTGGTACTGTGACGTCAAGTGGAGGTCTCACCGAGATCGGGAAAGAGAGGAGACCCTGACGGGATCGTTCCTAGGAGCGGGCCCGAGAAGTGAAAGGAATGTATTGGGCATCTCAGCGCAAGCAAAACAAAAACTTCTTTTGTTTTGTTTTGTATTTGAAGGAAGACATCGAGTTAAGGTAACAAACGAAGACATTGTATTTTGAAATACGATTAATCTTCTGATGCAGCCTCAGAGGCGAACAATATTAATCTAGTGCTCACATGGTCTTCTGAAGAAGCCATGGGTAGCTGTTGTAGCTGTCCAGATAAAGACACTGTCCCAGATGACCACTGGAACAAGTTTAAGGTCATTAATGTGGATGACAGGGAATGAGCTAGGCTCTGGTGTAATGGAGCTTACAGACACAGAGCTGATTCTATACACCTGGAAATGTGACTCCGTAAAATGGCACTACCTCTGCCTACAACGATATGGCTATGACTCAAATCTATTTTCTTTTGAAAGTGGTTGGATGTGTCAAACTGGACAAGGAATTTTTGTTTTTAAGTATGCCCGTGCAGAGGAATTATTTAACATGTTGCACGAGATTATGCAAAATAAGTGTAACTGCGGTGAAAGAGCCAGGTGTAGAAAGGAGTAGTCACCAGACGGAACTGGAAGTCCCTAGAACACCGCAGACACCTACAGCTCCAGGGCTTGGTGCTCAGAGCTTACATAATGGGCATCCCCGCTATCCCTCGTTTGGGGAAGCTTCATCCCACCCCTCAAGCCGGCATCCTTCTGTGGGGAGTGCTTGCTTCGGCAGCACCTATACTAAAAGTGCTAAAATCTAGAGAAGCAAAGGTTGTTCTCATAGGTGCTTTTAGTCTTTGGACCCTGACTAGAAATAGTTTACACCCTAGACATGAGATAATAGGTTTCAGAAAAGCAGTTGTCCCCTGTCCGGGACACATTAGCAAAAGAGAAGGAAAATGGATATAAGCTATTTCAGAGCTCTCCTGGGGCAGAGGGAATTGGGAGACGTCCTGATTCCTCTCTGGCTCATACTGGAGATATCCTTAGTTCAGGTTCAAGTTCTCTTCCTTCTCTCTATAGTCTGTCTTGGTGCACCAATCTGTCCATGTGTCAAACTGACTGTTTTATGTTAAGTCTGTGTTTTTTGTTTCGTTGTGTGAATGGAGGTTGTTCTGTGTTTCATGTTGAAAAGAAAAATTGGTTAAAACTTTACCTGCTAGCTGTCTACCCCTTGATTTAGTTTAACTTGTTTAAAAGGCAGTCTCGATTGGCCTTTGGAGCCCTGCACCTGTAGTTAGGAGTCTACACAGCTGGAGAAGACCTACTAGGAGCTGATTGTTTGCAAAAGCTGCTTTTAAAGGGGCCAGCAGCTTCTCAAATTCTATGGCAAGTAAGCTGATGGTTGTTTTTCCTAGAAAATTTTCTACAATTGTGTTTATTGGGTTCAACAAGTAACAAGGTGCTCTTCTCTTGAAATTATAGCTAGAAAAAGCAAGAAAATTTTGCTTGGTCTCAATATATATGGTGTGTATAGCCACTTCGTTTTTGTTTCTGACTGGTTTCAAAGGTATAAACATGTTCTGCACAATTAGCAGAGTTGGTTATACAATTAGCTTTGGATTTATTTCCTGATGAAGCTTGCAATATTTACACTGATAGTGTGATGTTTCCCAAATTATAGGACCATTAGAAACTGCAGCCCATGTAGCACCTGTTTCTACTATTTGTTCTTGCCTGATGCAAGTACAAGCTCTTTTGTGGCACCATATACATCCAGGTTTTGTTGGCCATATACGAGGACATTCATTATTACCTGGTCCATTAACACAGGGCAATCATAAGGCAGATTTTTATACCCAACAACCATTGATTGCCTTAAACTCAGTCACTAAGTATGATAAAGCTTTAAACATGCATAATAAATTTCATCTTAATGCCAACTCTTTAAGATTTCATTGTAATATTACCAAGGAACAGGCCACCCAAATTGTTACTCAATGGCCCCAATGTGCTCAGTTTATTTCCTCTCCTAATTTGGGAGTGAATCCTTGAGGCCTTAAGCCAAATGATATTTGGCAAATGGATGTAACACATATTCCCTCCTTTGAGAAATTGCAATTTGTTCATATCTCTGTGGACCTTTTCTGGCATGACCTTTGCATCTGCTCATAGTGCAGAGGAGATAAAAGATGATAAGAATCATTGTCTACAAGCATTTGCCTGTTTAGGGATTCCACATCAATTAAAGACTGATAATGGACCAGCTTATACTAGTAGATCACTTCAAAGGTTTTGTGAGGAATATAATATTATGCATAAAACTGGAATTCCCTATAATCCACAAGGTCAAGCTATTGCAGAAAGAGCACATCTTACTATTAAAAACTATCATGAAAAAACAAAAAAGGGGGAATTTACCTCCCCACATGCAAGATTATCCTTTATTCTTTATATTTTAAATTTTTTGTTAGTAGATAAGGATAGTTTGTCTGCTGCTGATAGGCACTGGAAAGGTCCACAGAAGGCCCAAGCTTGTAAAATGGAAGGAGTTATCATCAGGAACTTGGAAGGGTTCTGACCCTGTGTTAGTCAGGGTGAGAGGTTCTGTTTGTATCTTTCCCAAAGATGCAGAGGGCCCTGTTTGGGTCCCTGAGCATTGTGTATGCCCTGTCATTATGGAGTCTGATTCAAGCAGAGATCTACTGGAGCTTTGTGAAGAATCCACCGGTCCTGATGCCAGTGGGGATAAGTAATATTGTTTGGCCCCCCATTTTTTCCTCTTTCTTTGTGGTTTAGAATGTTACCGGTGCTGATGAAGGAAAAGATTTGACTTGCTCCATCAGACAACGTTGTTTGACTAATTGCTGGGAGTATGAAGATGCAGTGGTCATAGTGTGAACACCTGGCGTTGTTCCCACGCCTTTGGAGGATGAAGGGGAATTTCCAGTTTCCCTGTGTCGTCAGAAGAAAGACTTTGGCATCACTGTAGCCACTGTAGCTTCCATAGCGATTTCAGAAAACGTCAGATCCAGTCCCAGGCAGTTACTAAGCAAGTGCTCATGTCACTAGCTCAGGACAATCTCTCTGCCCCGGTTCGGCTCAGTCTTTATCGAGAATAGTTAGTTGATGACAGGCAACTCCTTTGTAGTCCATACCTACCTAAGACAGGGGCCTTGAGACTGGCAAGGATTCCCAGGGACGGGTAATTGGTAAGGGTGAAAGGCGACCTAAGACAGAGGCTATTCACATAAAAAACAAAAAGGGGGACCTGTTGGGTCCCATAAGGCCGGATGGCCTGGCTGAGACCTTCCACATGCTGACATTCTGCGGTTTTACCTGCCCCAGTGGGCGTGAAGTTCTGGGCAGGGACCTTCCGTTGGCCCCCTGCCTTGCTCCTCCTGGTGCTTTTCCTTCCTGGGTAAAGCATATATGTTGATTGAGTTTCAGTAAAGCTTTGGCATTCTCCTTGAATGAATGACCCGAGTCTGTGTCCTTTGTTAATCCCCCAGGCCTACGCCTGATACTTGGTACTGTGACGGCCTGGGCACCGTCAATTTTAGGGTATTCAGAGTATTTTATGTTTTCCTTCACGTGGTATTCATTGTTTTCAATTCCTTGAAAATAAACAGTCACAACTGACTCTGGAAAGTAGCATCTAACTCTCATTCTGGCATCCCTTCAGCTCATATCGGCAGCTACACCATGTTTCCTTCAGCCCTGGTAGGAAAGTTCACTTGCCACTTAGCCTCTGTCAACAGCAGAGGACAGGTAGGTTGTTCTTACCCATCTTTTCCATCCTCAGTGTCTACTGAGTTGGTTCTTGTGTGCTGATTTTCTAAACCAAATGTCTTAGTAGATGCAGCCTGGGATCGGGGATGCCAGTGGGCCCAGCTGGAGTGGGTCTTTAATGCTTTGCCAGGTCATCTGGAAATTATCTCAGAGATTCCTTTAAGGCACAGTCTTGGGAGTGGAGACCATTTCTGGGACACACCATAAGTTAAGCTTCTTTGTAAAATGTCTATGGATTCATTTGATTCATTTAAAGATATTACTTGCTAACTACATACTAGGTTATATTTACAGGGCTAAGAGGACAATTTAAATTCTAATCTCTTAATTACTACTTGTATGCCTTTAGCTGTGTGTGTGTGTGTGTGTGTGTGTGTGTGTGTGTGTGTGCGCGCATGTGAAGGCTGGCAATTTGTTAAGGTAGGACTCACAAACTTAAATGACTCTATATTCCAGGATAAAGGGTGGATAAGCGACATTCTAATGTTTATTTCAAATTTGCTTGGTTGTGAGTTAAGACTATGCTCATTTTAATAGTAGAGTTAGGTTGGGTGTAGTTTGCTGGTCCTTCCTAGTCTTACCTGGGCTTATTCATGTGGCAGTTGAGCTGGATGGTCTAAAAAGTCTTCACCATCTGCAGTCACTCCAGACTGCCTGCCAGACTGCTGCTGCTCTTCCTGGTGACCTGCAGTGACAAGCTTGCTTTGCTGCATGGTGGTCCCAGGGTTCTCAGGAGCCAAAGACGACAAAGCCTCATGTGCAAGCATTTGTCAAGCTCCTGCTTTTATATGTCTCATTGACCAAAGAGAGTAACACGGGCCACTTCAGTGTCATGGGAGCATGGAGAGGACCACCCAAGGGCATGAATAACAAGAGTACGGCTCCACTGATGTCTTCCCTGCTGCACTCTACCCAGATGTCCTCTAATGAGAAGTGGCAGAGAACACGGGCACTGGATGCTCACCTCTTCTACAGGTAGCAGAAGCCACCTAGCTCTGGATCCCATGAGGGAATAGAGACAGGTTAAGCACGACTCAAGTCTGAACTTTGAGGGAAAGCTAGAAATGAAGAGTTTTGTGTACGTGCTTGTATTTAAAATACTGTAAGTTGGGGCCTGAGAGATTTGGGTCTTAGAGAATTTATTGCTCTTGCAGAAGCACTGGAGTTGATAAGAAGCACCCACAGCATAGCCCATAAGCCTTTAATAGCTTTAGGGTCCCAGCATTTATACATGCAGGCAAAACAGTCATGCATGTGAAACAAAACAAAAACTACTGTAAGCAAATGCAGCATTTATAAACCTGTGTGGTTAAACCTGAGCACTCCTGTGGGCTGGATTTGAGTTAGGAGCCCACAGTCTTACATCTGCCACCAGAGGTGGGGCAGCACAGTGTGTGGTACCAGTTCTTCTTTTTTAAAATTTTTTTTTATTAATTTTTGATACTTTATTTACATTTCCAATGTCTTCTCTTTGGAAACCCCCTATCCCTTCCCCCTCCCCGCCTCTATGAGGGAATTCCACCTCCCACCCACCCGCCCACCCATTCCCATATTCCCACCTTGACATTCCCCTTTACTGGAGCCTCTGACACCCTCAGGCCCAGGGGCCTCTCCTCTCACCCTGATGGCTTAAACACTTGGGAGTTCAGACAGTGAAACTACAAACAGCATCAGAGAAGATGGCAGGTCTAAATTGTGCCAACTAAGTATTTTTTTCAAAGCAACTTTATGATTCTATGATTTCAGAATAAAAAGAGTCAAACATCTAGAAATATCAACACCACAGACTCAAAATATTAAATGTATAAGAACAGATTCTCTTGTTGCTTTGACCAAATACCCAACAAAAGTAATTTAGTGGAGGAGGGTCTTGCTTTGAGTCACATTTCAGGAGATACTGTTTACTGAAGTGGGGAGGCACGGTGGTGCACACTGCTCATTTATTTGGAAGTTTGGCAAGCAGAGAAAGGGGAATGCTGGGACACCTGGTTTCCTCCATTTTCCTTTTAACTGAATCTGTACCCCTGCCCATGCACTGCTACCATGTACATTTCAGGTTGGCCTTTCTTCCCAAGCCTCTGGAAATATGTCCAGACACATGCAAAGCTGTGTTTCTCTCACTCCCTCGGCATGTCTCCATTTAATCAAGTTGACAATAAAAATTAACCATTATACAGATCCTACCCAAAAGTCTGAGAAATTACATAAATTTACTGTAAATGCGTAATTTTAAGATTAAGACAGACATTTGGGACAGCATGCTCTTTATTTCTTTGACTTAACATAAGCTTTAGTATACAAATGTTTGAGAGCACCATCTGCTCTAAGTTCTTCTCTATTACTGTGATAAGAAGCTCTAACCAAAAACAATGTTCACGTCCAGTCATGGTCCAGCATTGAAGGGAGTCTGGCAGCAGCTCAAGCAGGAACTTGGAGAAGAAAATATGGGGAAACACTGCTGACTGACTCTCAGGCTCATGCCTCATGCATGAACTCTCTTGTACAGTTCAGGTCCATCGCCTGCCCAGGGATGGTGCTGCACATGGTGAGCTTGGCTCACCTACATCTATTAACAGTAAGACAACCCCCCCCAAGACATGCCTACAGATCAACTTGATCTGGGTAGTCCTTCAATTGACACTCCCTTCTCAAATGATCCTAGGCTGTGTCATACTGATAGTCAAAGTTTACTAAGACCTCAGATAATCTCAATCAAGAAGATAAATCTGCACACATAGGATATTATATTCTCCCCTATTATTTAAATGCTATCTTCAATAGTAGGTGATGAAGAACTAAGGAAATTATTATACCATCCTTACTTTTCTCATTTTGCTCATGAACTAATGCTAGATGGGTCAGGTATGTGGGCTGAAGTCATGAAACTACTGCTATGGTAGAGGAGTGAATACTGGAGTTAGTTCTATCTGAATTTTAATGTTTTCTGGCTTTGGACAATTTTACTAACCTCTTTGAACCCGAATTACCTTATTTATAAAGTGAGATCATGTCATGAGTTATAGATAACATGAATTGTCTTGTGACACCAGGCACAAGATACCTAGGCATGGTTGTCACAAGATATTCTTAGAGTTATGAAGATTTGATTCATTTATTTTTGTGCAATGCAGGTGATTCAAATGGCCTGCCCCATGCCCGGATGCTGAGGGTCAGTGCTGGCTGTGCTATGCCACGGCAGTAAGTTCACTTGGATGAAAGCCAAGTGTAATCCTACCGTAGAGATGACAAATACCCAGTGCACAGGACACTCCTCTCACACGTTCACCTTGATAAACATTTTAGGGTTTGTGACCTTCAGAGTCTTTCTCAAGAATCACTTCTGCAGACTAGTGTGCCACCAGTAAGGACACTTATTTGCCATTCCTACTTGGGACACTATGGAACAGGCTACCTCAGGTCTACTTTGCTTTACAAGGTTGTGTATCACACAAATGCTTAAAGTCGTGTCTATTGTCTGGATAAGGCAGAGTCTTTGACTCTGAAGCTCACATATTGAACATCCCAGTTCTAACGCTTTGCTTCTCTGTTGGTTGGAGCACTGGGGGAGTGTCTTAGTCAGGGTTTCTATTCCTGCACATCATGACCAAGAAGCAAGTTGGGGAGGAAAGGGTTTATTGAGCTTACACTTCCTTGCTGCTGTTCATCACGAAAGGAAGTCAGGACTGGAACTCAAGCAGGTCAAGGAGCAGGAGCTGATGCAGAGGCCATGGAGGGATATAATTTACTGGCTTGCTTGCTTCTCCTGGCTTGCTCAGTCTGCTTTCTTATAGAACCCAAGACTACCAGCCCACAGATGGTACCACTCACAAGGAGCCCTCCCCCCTTGATCACTAATTGAGAAAATGCCTTATCACTGGATCTCATGGAGGCATTTTCTCAACTGAAACTCCTTTCTCTGTGATAACTCCAGCTTGTGTCAAGTTGACATACAAAACTAGCCAGTACGGGGAGTCAGTGTTGGGACCATATCAAGCACCATCCTCAGAGATGCACTTGGCTGACTTAGCCTCATGGGAAACTAAGCCTATAAGAGCTCATTGCCCACAAAACATCAGAGGGAGCAGATTAATGGATCATGGGTGGATTTGGGCTCACAGTGTCTTGGCCCTGTTACTTTTGGGCCTATGTATGGTGAGGAAGAGAATCATGGTAGAAAGGTATGACAGAAGAGAGCTGCTACTTCCTGGCAGCTGGGAAGCTCAGAGAGCAAGAAGATGGATTGGAGATAAGATACACCCATCAGATGCATAAATCCAGTCACCACTGCTTCCAACTACTCCACTAGTCCACTACCTCCTACGAGTCTGCTCAGTGATAAACTTATCACTTGGTTACTGCATTGATGAAGTTAGAATTCTCCCAATCCGATCACTTCTCAAAGCCATCAGCTTGCAAAGAGCTTTTAAGGGTCTAGGGCATGTGTTAAAAGTCAAACCATGACACTAATCTTTCTGTAGGTGACATCCTTCCCCATTCAGATTCTGCCATGTTCAAGGTGGCATGCTAGCAAAGAAGATGTAGCAGGGAACCAGAGATTCAGCCGTCAGTGCAGATTACTTTCTAAACTGGGAGGCCAGACAATAGATAGTTAAGCAATCCAAGGGACAATGATGTCTGACAGTGGAACACTCTGAAGGACTTATCTGGGAAAGGTGATGGGGAGGAGCCTGGTTGATGGAGGAAGTGACTCTCTGAGGGACATCCTCAGCTAAGGCCTCCCAGGGAGAGAAAGGAGTCAAGGCCTAGTGACGATTTCATGAAGATTTGAACCTACAATCACGTGAGGAAGACACAGGCTCTCTTTCTTTTGTCCAAGACAAAGATGACGCTTAACTAGTAATACATCATTTCAATGATAATTAGTGACAGGAAAGAAACTAGAACAGAAGTTGGTGGCAATGACATTGTCAACATCTACAGGCCTCTGACTATACCCTATTTAGGAAAGCAGGTTAGTCCTGGTACTAAACTATAATTTACTGGCTAATTCCTTGTAACCCTTGTTTCTGCTGTTGTTTTAGACAAGGTCTTACTATGTATCCTTTCCTGGTTTGGAACTCACTGTACAACCAAGGCTGGACCTCAAACTCATTGTAATCCTCCCAGCACTGCCTCCAGAGTGCTGGGATTACAGGTACGCACGACAAGGCCCAGTTAAAGAGATACTTTCTAAGCAGAAGAACTAGAAGGTACAATGACCTCTTCCCCATCTCTCTGACCTTTCCAAATCTGACTTTGGGATGGTACTTTGTTCTTCTGCCTGGAAGTCCAGGAAGCGATCTCAGGACTGGACCAGTTCCCAGTCACCCAACTGGGGAGAATCTGAGTACCTTCCCTAACACAACCTAAACACATGGCGTATTTCCTACTGCTCAGATTCTCTGAGAAACCTGCCCCCCTTTATCTGCCCTGCTTCCTGCCTTGTTGCTTCAGCCACCTGGCTTTTTGGGTTTCGTGCATTCTTTGAATAAAGATCTTTTTTTTTTCTTTTGTTAAAATAGCTCATCAGCTAGGGGTGGGGCCCACCAGCCCCTCCCATCTCCACGCCTGAATGGTGACCTGTTTGACCTGTGCAGATCTTATGTAGGCAACTCACACTTTGAGTTCATTCGCGCAGTGGTTCGCTCATGCCTAGAAGATGCTGCTTTACTCTGATGCTGTCTGACCTTGGGTTTTGCTATTCTTTCTGTCCCCTCTCCTATGATGTTCCCCAAGCCTTAGCTAGAGTGGAGTATGATACAGGTGTCTCATTTGTGACTAAGTTATGATTCTTAAAAATATCTTTATTAATGATTTGAGAATTTCACCCACTGTATATGACTATAACTATCTCACTCCTAGTCCTAACTTGATCCGCCCCCACTTCCTTATCCTTCCCAACTTCATGTGCTCTTAAAAAAAGATAACCTACTGAGTAGAGGCTGTGCCATCCACTGGAATATGGTCTACCTTTAAAGGAAACCAAATCCAGGAATGGTGGCACACACCCTTAATCCCTGCAGTTAGGAGACAGAGGCAGGTGGATATCTATGAGTTCAAGGCCAGCTTGGTTTACACAATGAGTGGCCATGGTGGGCTCCTTAGTGAGACCATGTCTCAAACCAGTCAATCAATCCATCACCCAGTCAGCCAATCAATCAATAGATCAATCAGTCAATCAATCATCAATCAGTCAATCAATCAGTCAAAAAAACTGAAAGAGACTCTTTCTTTCCCACAAACCATTATTATCCATAGTTTCTCAGCTATGGTAGGGGCTTGTGAGCATGCTGTGTGCAGGTCGTGTGCAGATATGCACAGATGCTGTAGGTTTTGAGTGTAGCAGTCCTATGCTGTCCAGAAGACACTGCTTTGGTTGGGCACTCCCCAGTCTTTGGCTCTTGCCATCTTCCATGTTAGTCTTCTGGATCAGAGTATGGGTGGTAAAGATGTTCAGTAGTGAGCACTCTGCACTGTTGTCTGCACCTTGAGCACTTGTGAATCTCTGCTTTACCTGCCATTCACTGCACAAAGATACTTTTCTTATGAGGTCTGAGAGCTAGGGGTAGGGAGATGCAAATTTCAAGGACCGTTTGATTCTATGTCCACTTAGCAGAATAATAATAGCAGGTTCAACCTCTGAGGCCTGTGAGCTCAGCTACCCTAGATAGGTTCTTGGCCAGATTTACAGTACTGGGCCTGTGTTTGTTTCCATGAATTGGGCCTTAAATCAAATCAGGAAGTGATTGGTTGTCATTATAACATAGGCGCCACTATTGTACCCATGGGTGTATCTTGCTGTGCCCATTATTGTGTTTCATGGCATTCATGGTGGGGACACTGCTGATGACTCTTTTCTCCCAGTGACCTGCATAGTACCTTCCAGCACTATGGAAACTGGCTGGCAGGGATGAGACTTCCCTGTTGGTGCCAACGTGATTTCCCCTTGTCCAGTGACAGATGTGTACAGTGTCTTCAGTGCTAGGTCATCACCATGAGGTTCTACCAAGCAATCAAGAGCAATGGCACTAGTCTGTATAGTTTGGTTCTTGGTTGGGGTGGGTGGGAGAGATATCATTTCTTAAGACATCTCACCCGAGGAGATCACAGGGTCCTCCACACATAGGCACCCACTCTTTCTTTCTTTGCTATGCACCCCACTTTACACTTCAGCATCAGGGTTACTGGTAGAGCCAATGAATGGCTCTTTTCTTCCAATTAAAACTATTATCACCACCGACACAGTCCTTTCCACATTTATGGATCATTGCTACCCGAATTCGGTTGTTTAGTGGTTTCATTCCCCAACAGGAGGGAAGAGCCATAAGAACAAGGACACCTCAAGTCTTTTTACTGAGCTTGGAGATTGCCCATAGCAGAAGTTCAATGGATGGATGGCTCTATACCAAAGACTTGGCCTCCAGTGGCTCAAACTAGCCAAGTTAGGACCACTGGTTGGGAGATCCCAGCATCATCTCACAAAGGAGAAGCCCTGTTCTGGAAAGGCTTTTCCCTGGGCTCCAATCCTTACAGCTCAGACTATGGAGGTTTGCCAAAAGGATGCAGTGCCAAAGTCATCAGTATCCTGTTGTGTCCCTATGGCTTTCCTTTTGGTACCCAATTTAAAGGTGGAGCCTGCAGAAGGGGTTGAAACAGTACACACAGTCCCCAGAAGCTGGGACTCTGTTTCATTCATTTCAACCATCTCTTTTAATTGGCTATTTACAAACTGTTGAGTCAGACATCCCACCCTGCCTCCTCCATTGGCTGGGGACAGGGGGAGATGTGGTTTATATTAGTGCCCTGGAGAAAGTTCATGCCCTCTGAGAAGAGCGTGACCATGAAATGGCAGAGTGATTAATGGTTTGTTTATAGCACTGACATCCAGCCTGTCAGGACCCTTCAGTGGCCTTTGATGTAAAACACACTGAGAGGCCCTGGGACCTCCTTATCTCCTCTGAGGAGAGAAATCAGAAATGAAGAATGGAGGACTGGGGCTCAGAGTGCTGGCCTTCAGGGGTCTGAATGGTTAAAACAGATAAGAGCCAGTGATGGGGGGCAGAGGAGACCTAGAGGGTGGGCAGCGCTCAGCAGGGACTCCTGTTGTCTTCTCTCTCTCTCTCTCTTTCTCTCTCTCTCTCTCTCTCTCTCTCTCTCTCTGCTTGTTCTCCTTTAGCACCCCCAGACCTACAGAACTTCCTCAAGTCTCACAGACTAATGATCTCACAAGTGCCACATCAACGTCACCAGGAATAAAATGATGGACATTTTATTTCTGAGGGCCAGTGGGTGGGCAGTAGCAAGGCCCTAATACTGAACCTTTAATGATAATTTAAAGCCCTCTGGAGCCTGCTTGAAGGAGCCATGTTTCTTTAAGAGAACAGAAGAATCTGAAATGGTTCCCCAGTTTCCCCTGACCAGGGGATGGAGTTTGCACACAGGCATCCTATGGGCTGAGTCCAGCTCACAGCTGTATTTTGTTTGGCTGTAGAGAGAGGGACTACTTTGTAGAGGTTGCCAGTGTTTAACAATAAGATTTCAGTTTCACATAAAAGTTCAAATTCCTTCTGTCTTCTGAAGAAAACAATAAATAAAAAACTGGAGATCACTGGAGATCTGAAGTCACTGGGCCTGTATTCCCTTACAGCGATGGGGACTGAAAAGAGGCTGGCCTCCCTCAAACAAGAGCAGACCGATGTCTACTGTCCCTGCCACATGATGTGCTGTGGCCATTGTATTGTTTATTGTTGCAATTTATTCCTACAGTTGAACTGTTGTTTCTTTCAGTCCTAGCTTGCTGTGCGCATTTTTGGTGAATTATTTAATCTAAATTCTTTGAATCAGTAAAAAAAAAACCGCTATTTTGTTACTACAATGGGCCAGCCAAAACTAACCTAACAGGATCGCTGTATGTTTATAAGAGATGCCATTAAGTGCTTAGCTCAGTGCTGGTATTGTCAAATGTCTTCAGTAAGTGCTTGTGGCTGTGCTGGAGGCAGGCACGCAGTGAGACCTTCCATTAAGTAAAAACACTCTTGAAGTTGTCATTAAAAAATGTGAACATTTTAGGAAAGACTTTTGCCTTTATTTCTGGAGATCCATCGACTTTTCAATATTCGAATGCAGCCCTGGAGACTGGGCATTCCAGAATATCTTTACAAGATTGATTTTAACCGTGTGTACTGAATGTATCTGAGCGTGGGTTTGCGCACATGAGGGAAGGTGCCTGCAGAGGCCAGGAGAGGGCGCCAGAGACCCTGGAGCTAGAGTTACAGGCGGTTGTGACATTGCCTGACAGAGGTGCTGGGAGCTGAACTCTGAAAGAGAAGTATACATTCTTTTTTTTTTTTTTTTTGGTTTTTTGAGACAGGGTTTCTCTGTGTAGCCCTGGCTGTCCTGGAACTCACTCTGTAGACCAGGCTGGCCTCGAACTCAGAAATCCGCCTGCCTCTGCCTCCTAAGTGCTGGGATTAAAAGCATGTGCCACCACTGCCCAGCTAGAAGTATACATTCTTAACTGCTGAGCATCTCCCCAAATGCCTATTAAAGAAATTTTGAAGAGAGTACGGGGGCTTATGCTTGTCATTCCACTACTGGAGAGGTTGAGGCAGGAGGATTGTCATAAGTTTAAGGCCAAGACTAGCCTTTGGCTACATAGTGGGTTCCAGGCCAGGTTAAATTATACATATGCGCACGCGCACGCGCGTGCACACACACACACACACACACACACACACACACACACACACCACATACTCCGATCTCCTCCAGAGAACACTCACATATTCTGGGTCTTCTAAGGCCAGAATATGAGATGCACTGAGAACTTGGAAAACTTCTGTTCTTGCTTCAGAATGGGTTAGGAGTATGCCAGCTTCGCCTGCAAGTAGACACAAGAGGATGCAGTCTACAGAGACAGCATGGGAAGGTGCTTTCCTACAGCTCTGTGGCTGCCATTTCGAGTCTCCTGGGGAATAAATGAGGCAAAGGTAACCTACAGTTGGTCTAATGAGTCATGAGCCACAGGAGACACGAGGCCTCAGACCTGGGGCTTCTGGCAGCTTTCTGTTTGCCTTCTTATTTCGTAATGTCTCGGCTGCTCCTTCCCAGAGCATTGCCTGCAGCCTGGGAATTCAGAGGCAGAGCTCACTGCAAGGTGATGCATATGTTGTTGCAATTGGTCTTTCCTGTCGCCACAGCACCACCATAGATGCAAGAGACAGACGGACGAGTTTGTTTGGAATCAGGTCCACTCTAAAGTGATTGCCAACTCTTAATGATTTCCCCCCTGTCTTCTCGACTATTTCCCTGGCAGAAAGAGCTTGGCACTTCTGGATGCAGGCCTCTGGGTTGTCATTTTCCTTTGTGCTGTGATGTGCCTCAGTGTGTACTGGCCAGAATGCTCTGGCTGCGAGCAACAGGTCCATTGTATATAGTTCTATCGTCTCATCCACCAGGAAGTCTGGCGATGGGTTCAATTCTCACCAAGGTCTGAACCTTTGTAGCTCAATGGGTTACATTCCCAAGGGTGACCATATGAGAGGCCTAGAACCAATCCCCAAGAATAGAAACTGGTGAACAGGGGGAGGGGGGGAGAGAGAGAGACCCTGAGCATTCCCAGTGTCACAGAGATCATAGGAGACTCTGGGCTGCAATGGCAGTGAATGCCAACAGGCTGGCCAGGACTGCCGAGATATGCACTGTGTTGGGTGGAATAAAGCTTTGATAGCCAGAGATGTAGCTAGCACATGGTGTCAGGTCCCTTTCTGGAAAGAGTCCTGGGGTCAAGAGCTGAACATGCTCTAGCTGTCTTCATAGCAGCAACCATTCCATGGGCAAAACAAATTCTCGACACGGGGGAACCAAATAGTAGAGACGATACAACAGATGGTGAGCATCCTGGAGGAACGGAAGATGGGAGTCTGTGCTGATTCTCTCTCTCTCTGTCTCTCTCTCTGCTTCTGTCTCTCTATTCTCTGTCTCTGTCTATCTCTCACACACATAATAGAATTCTATTCAGCCTTCAAAATAATGAAGTTCTGTATGATCGAGTTAGCCTCATTTCAGAGATGAAGGGATGGATTGACAATTATAAATCAATAAATATAATATATTACATAAATGGACTTAGAGATCATCTCAACGGATACAGAAAAAGTCACTTACCAAATCCTATACCCATTCATGATGAAAATCCCCACCCCAAGAAACTGAGAATAGTAGAAATATATCTCAACATAGTAAAGGCTAAATATGACAAACCAATAGCTAGCATCACATTCAATGAGAAAAAAATTCAAAGTGTTTCTACTAAAACCACTTTGTCCATTGTTATTTAATATAATGCTTGATGTCTTAACTATTGCTTCTTCTGTAGACAAAAGAAGGAAATAAGAGGGTTAGAAATAAAGAAGTCAAACTGTCCTTATTTGCCAGTAGGATTATATACAGCGACGACTCTAAAGACTCTGCTAGGGACTAGAGAGCTGCTCTTGGTTAAGTGAGAACACTGTTGCTGCAGAGAGCAAGTTTGTTCTCCAGCACGCAGGTCAGGGGGCTTGCAACTGCCAGCAGCTCCAGCTCCAGGGGATCCAACACTGTTCTGGACTCCACAGTGCGCTCCCTGCCTCTCCCACCCCAACGAACACACACATGTTCGGTTCACATGCACGAACCTCTTGATTCAATGAACACTTTCATTAAAGGGCTGGGACATAAAGTATCTTTCCTGTATCTCTATAACAAACATGTTGAGTAGGAAACCGGGACACAAACCTTTAATTAAATAACTGAAAGATCTCTGTAATAAAAGCTTTAAAACATGGATGAAAGAAATTGAAGAAGACACTAGAAGATGGAAAGACCTCTCATGCTCAGGGATTGGAAGAATTAATGTTGTAAAAATGGGTACCTTATTAAAAGCAATCTACAGATTCAGTGAAATCACCATTAAAATTTCAATGCCACTCTTCATAGAAATAGGGAACTTAATCCTAAAGTTCATATGGAATCACAAAAGATCCCATATACATGTGTATAAAGAATGATGTCAGAGGCATCACCATACCTGACTAAGTTATATCACAGAGCCATAATCACAAACAGTATGGACTGGCACAAAATCAGACATGGAGATCAATGAATTGAAGAGAACCCAGATATAGACGAGACAACCAGCTACAGCCACCTGACTTTTGACAAGTATGTCCAAAAATATACCAAAGAAAAGTCAGTCCCTTCTATATATCGTGCTGGGAAACTGGATATCCCCATGCAGAAGACTGAAGCTAGCTCTCCATCGCTAATTCTGTACAAGCATCAACTCCACACAGATCAAATACTGTAATGTAAAGCCCAAACCTGCTAGTCAAAGAGGGAAGCATTTCAAGATGTAAGCACAGACTATGACTTTCTGCATAGGACTTGAGTTTCTCAGGACCTAATGCCAGCAACTGCAAAATGGGATCCACAAATCAAGCTTTTGCACAGAAAATGAAATTGCAAACTGAGCAAAGAGACAGGCTACAGAATGGGAAAAATTTTTTTCTAGTTACATGCCTGATAGAGAATTTATATCTTATATATACGAAAAAATCAAAATCAACAACCCAATCAATGAGTAGGCTATGAAATGAACAGATAATTCCCAAAAGAAGAGGTAAATGGCTAATAAACACATGGAAAAGCTCAGCTCCACATTCAAGAGAAGGATGAAAATGAAAGCTAAATTCTAGTTACTGTCAATTATGAAGAAAACAAGCAACAAATCCTGGCAAGTGTGTGCACTGAGGACGGGGCCTTCCCACTCACTCCTTATGAAAGCTGATAGACTAATAATTCTATAATACACAAGCATTTCCTAAGAGTCATTCCTGCATCCTGTTCCTCAGTACCCTCAAGTTTTTATCTATGTCACAGAGAACATGGATTGAGGTTTTTGGTTTTGTTTCAGATTATTTGTTTTATGTATGTGAGTACCCTGTTGCTCTCTTCAGATACACCAGAAGAGGGCATTGGACCTCATTACAGATGGTTGTGAGCCACCATGTGGTTGCTGGGAATTGAACTCAGGGCCTCTGGAAGAGCAGTCAGTGCTCTTAACCACTGAGCTTTGTCTCCAGCCCATGGAGTGAGTTTTGACAGCTGAACAGTGTGTGGTTGTAGAAACGTGGTTCATTTTGCTGGGTTTGGGATAGCCTTGAGACACAAAAGGGGTAAGCCTGTGGTCACCGAGCACTCTTCAGTTCTGTGTAGAAGGTCCGTTTACAATCCCATTCCCGAGTCACCCTCACTGCTGTAGAAGTTCATAATTCCATAATGGAAGAGTTGCAGGGGTCATAGAGAGATCCTGGCTTAATACAACTCATAGCTTCATTCTGCCAAGGAATGCTCACAGGTCTCTCGTAGAGCAGTATTCTATGGCGAGGTCAGCACATTTCCCCACAAAGCCCAGATCCTGGAAATGTCTGAGTAATACCAGTATCATGCCTTCACGGGTGAAATAGTTTCCTATCCGGCCCCTAGGAATGCAGACCTCCTGATCTCAAGCACTTCATCTCCTTCGGGTGCTTTTCTTGGTAAACTACTCAGTCATCTCCTTCTGTAGCCAAGAACAATCTTGGTCTGAAGCATCCAGCTTTGCTTTCCAGTTAGGAAGGGTGGTACAGCTCAGTCCTGTCTGACACATGCTGATTCATCTTTGCTCTAGGGAAATTGCTCCTTGCTATTTTTTATTAGCGTATGAATCTGGTAGCAGGGGTCAGATTTCAGTCCGGTTTGTAAAAACACAGTGAAAACCACTCATGTTGTTAGTCCTGAGAGTGGACATATGTGTATTTCTTTCATTTGTTTTGTTTAGGGACAGTGTCTTACATGGAGTCCAGGCTGGCCTTGACCTCATATTTCTCCTGCCTCAGTTTCCCAAGTGCTCTATGTTGTGGATCTTTTATTATACTATGAGACTAAGAACTGGCAAGGACACCTTGTTCTCAAGGCCCAAACATGAAGAATTTATGCAAGTTTGCAGGTAAGGATATATATCGAGGTCTTGGTTAAGCTGTTTTTTTTTTTTTTTTAATGTATTTTTTAATTAAAAAGTCGAAGTTAGCATACCACATGATGATTTAATTGTGGCATTTTGCCACTATGTTCGTATTGAACCATCTCTCCCACTGTCTCCTTTTCTCTCTGACCCCATCCTTGCTGTTCTCCATCTGAGGAGTCAGGCAGGAACAGGAACAGGCTGTGTGAGGTTATTCTGGATTCGTTGTCCTGGATCCCCTCCCCAGTAGATACTTATATAAGTGTGAGAGATAATTTGACGGACCCTATGGTCAGATTGCTATGGCGGTTTGAGTGTGAAATGTTCAATGCTTGGTCTCCAGCTGCTGGTGCTGTCTGAGTTTGTGCAACCTTTGGGAGGTGGAGTTTTGCTGAAGGAAGTGGACCACTGGGAACAGGTCTGGGATTCTGTAGCCTGGCCCCACCAGCTCCTATTCTCTCTGCTTCCTGACTACCACACAGAGTGGCCAGCTGCCTCTCAGTCCTGCTGCCAGGCCTTCTTCACCATGAAGGCTTTATCCCCTCAAACTATGGGCTAGAATTAACCCTGTGTCCCTCAGCAGCATCTTGTCGGCTGTACCATTTTAGCAGCAAAGGAAAATGATAGCGCGGCTGTGATACAACATCCATTGGAGAGTCAAAGGCACAAGAATCGGGGTTTTGGGCTCTGGCAATGGAATCCCACTGCTACACATTGCCAGGGTGAGGATCACCGCCAACTGGCCCATTCACCCAACAAACCTGTGACACCTTGAAGGTTCTGGGGCAGGACATCGTGGTTGACCAATAAAGGGAGTGTCTGCTTCCAAGAGCTTGCTTCACCAATCAGCAGAGAGCTCTGGAAAATCATAGAAGAATTGCTAAGAGAAAACAGACAAGGGCCAGCCAATGCAGCTTCCTGGAAGGGCCAGGAGAGGCTTCCTGGAAGCCTAGATGCCTATGTAGCCCATGACATAAAAAATGAGAGGCAACCAAGTAGGCAGAAGCTGTGGTTGAGGGTAGGAAGGATTTTGTCAGAAAAGGGGTTGAAGTAGAGAGTGCTCTGGGCTCTGGAAAACTACAAAGGGCCAAGCTAGGGCTGTTCGGCACAAGCTGCAGGTGAAGCTGAGCAAGGGCAGGTCTGGCAGAGCCCTTACAGTGCATTTGAATGGAGGCAGGGTTTTCATTAGAGAGAAATGGGAGCTACTGAGGCCGCTTGAAAATAGCTGGATTCTTAATTAGACCTGGAGATGGGTGATCGTACACCAGTCACCTGGTTTGGAAGGTGACTGTGATGGCTAGTCTTGGTTGTCAACTTGATGACCTCTGGAATTAACTAGAATCCCCAAATGGAGGGACATACCTATGAGGGACTTTTGCTTAATTTGAAGAGGGAAGATCTACTTCTAATTGGATCTTTGAGGAAGAAAGATCCACACATTTAATCTAGATCTTTTGATGAGAAGACCTATCTCTCCAATGGGCCACAGCTGTACCTAGAAGCCTTAGTAAGGACATAGAAGAGGGAAGCTTTTGCTCTTTGCCCGCTTGCTCACTACTTGCTAGCAGGCCCATTCTTTGACCATCACTAGTGCCTACTTTCTACATGCTGGTGTTTACTGAAGACCAGCTGAGACTCCAGCCTCATGGACTGAGAAACTACTAGAATCTTGAACCTTCAGTTCAGAGACAGCCATTTTGAACTAGCTGGACCACAGCCTGTAAGTTATTCTAATAAATTCCCTTTCTATACAGAGAGATTCATTGTGTAGGTTCTGTTACTCTAGAGAATCCTGACTGATACAGTGACCATAGAGCAAGTAGTGTGTGTGTGTGTGTGTGTGTGTGTGTGTGTGTGTGTGTGTGTGTGTGTTTCTCTGTCTCTCTCTGTCTCTCTCTGCTCCCTCTCTATCTCTCTTTGTCTCCCTCTGTGTCTGTATCTCTCTCTGTCTCTCTCTGTCTCTCTGTGTCTGTGTCTTTCTCTGTCTCTCTGTCTCTCTGTCTCTCTCTTTGTGAACTTGGATATCTGTTCATACCTTCACCATCACAATGAAGGCAAAGGTGCACATACCCACCATCTCTGAGAACTCCATGTTTCTGTTTGTCGTTATGGAAACACATGACACGAGATTCACCTCTTTCCATGTCTTCAGCTGCACCATACAGTGTTACCTTTAAGTGCCATAGTCAATAGTAAATTTCCAGAACTTTTTCCTTCTGCACAATGCAAACTTTCTATCTGTTAAACAGCATCTCCCCATTTCTCCTCCCTGAAGCTCCCAGCAAACACCGCTCGACTCTCTGCATCCCTGAGTTGTCCTGTTCAGATTCCTTCTCTCCATGCACCGTTTAGGCTGCTGCGGTGGCTTACTTCATTAGCACCATGCCCCTCAGGTTCACCCACGTGTCAGAAATGGCATTGCTGCATTCTTCTCCAGGCCTTAATAGTATTCCACCACAGCAAGATTCACTCTTGGACCCTCACAGCACAGGGGGTAAAGAAGCAGGATTCCTTGTGTCAGCTCAGGGAGATGTAGAGGGGGTTTGGTGGGAATGAGAGAATGGGGAGGTGGACACATTAGCTTGAGTCCAGTTGGCTTAGAAGTTGTGGTATTCTTCAATGTGAAACTGTGTCCCAAAATATCTTTCTGTAACAAATGCTGAGATAACCAGCTAATACTGAGGATGTTTCGTGCTGGCAGAGACTGGTCCAGTTGCTCCTGAGCCTGTGGGGAGGATGTGGTAGAGTCAAGCCACTTACCTAGTAAGGGTAAAAGGAAGGAGAGCGGGCTAGGGCCCTAGCATCCCCTTTGAGGAATGTCCCCAGTGGTCTGAAGTCCTTCTACGAGCTTCTGTGGAACGTTCTCACCAACTCCCACCAGGTCCACATCTATAACACGTGGTGCACGTTATACAAAGTGAGCACAGACAATGTTGTACCCGAGTTTGTTTGTGGGTATCCTCCAACAAGGACCTGGCTGGAAGCTGTTTGGAGAGAGGATATTGGTGTCTGTGTGGCTTGGAGCACTTCTGGGAGGAGGAGGAGGCCATGGAGCCCCTGAGTCATTGATTTACATAAGTGCCTTGTCAATGGTAGGACTCTGACACACAGATGGACTGGGGTCTTGGCTCCAGGGTTTGGTAAGCCCTTTGAGGAACTGTGCAAAGTGATGTAACAGCACCCCAGGAACAGTCATGTATTTGTAAAAGCAAACAGTACCCCTGAGCTAGCAAGACCCACGGACAGCAACTTGCTCAATATTTTAAGTAGGTCTTGAAGGAATAGTTGAGGTCTTAAATTTGCCATTAGAGAGATAAATTATATATGTTAAGAAGAAACTGTTGATGCAAGACTACACAGATCTCTCCTCAAAGGGAACAAAAGAATAGTTGATTCTGGAACCAAATTTGAGTAACCATAGCCTGGGAACTATGGAGCTTGGCTATCCCAGGTTCCACATTCTCCTGGAGCTTTATAATAACAGAACACAGAGAGGTTATAAACCATCACAGAGGTGTGGGGAAAATCTCCTTAGCCCTTGGAGGCTGTCTAACAGCGTTCTTAGCTGTAGGCTTGGTGGAAGCTAGTCTGCTCAGTTAGATTTCAAAGGGTTTTATCTGTTCACAGGATGGTAGCTCCAGACACAGAGATGGTCAAGGAATGTCTATTAGGGGATAAAGCTAAGGTGAGATAAGCTATAATGAGGCTCTGGACCTGTACCATTCCAACCTCCCACGTCACCTCAGTTCTAACCAGTTCATCAGTCGTTTCTGATCCTTCTCAGAAATTACTGTCCACAGAACATATGTAGGACAGGCCTTGAAGATCTGAAAATCACGAATGGTTGTGACACACTTTAAATGGCAAACTTAAAATTGCATTGTGTGTGTGTGTGTGTGTGTGTGTGTGTGTGTGTGTGTGTGTGTGTGTGTGTGAGTGATACCTGGCATGTGTGGAGAGGGCAGAGGGCAGCTTATGGGAACTGAGTCTCTCCATCCACCATGTGTGCCCTGGACGGATGCCTTTGCCCATTGAGCCATCTTACTGGCCCATTAAGTGATCATTTTTTTTAGCAGAAAAAAAGATGATATAAGAAAACTCTTAATGTATACCTCTCAAAGGGCTCTGTAGAAACAGCACACACCTCTGGGTCTGTTTGTCTTGCTACCTAGGGTTTGGGGAAAACCGTGAGAGAATTTTACCTTGCTGATGATGGGTATTGAAGGGCCATAGGCCAGGACTGGAAGACTTTTATTGTCAAGACATTCTTGCCTCAGTTTCTACCCACTTTGGATCTCACAAGGGTAGGATGGGTGGCTCATGTGAAGGGAATCGACAAATGATAAAAGATATCTGTGCCCTCCCCCAGAAAACCCCACCATTCACACCAGAAGAAGCTTCTAACGTCTGCTATGAGTCTGTGAGCCAGGGAAGCGTTCAATGATTCTAAGGGAATAGGAGGCCAAGGCGAGAGGAGGGTGAGTTTGAAGCCAGCCTAGGTTACCAGTCCTGAGACTGTCTTGGAAAAAGCAAACAAACAAACACACAGACTCTAAGACAACCAGATGAATGCAGGGCGGTTACAGCCAGGAAACAGAACCTGATGCTGACAGGGCTCGTCCCACAAAGTGAGTGCTGATTACTTTCTACATATTGATTTTGAGTGCATGTGTGCATGCAAGCGCGCGCGTGTGCGTGTGTGTGTGTGTGTGTGTGTGTGTGTGTGTGTGTGTGTGTGTGTGTGTGTTCGTGTACACAGATGAAGCAAATATCTCCCTACTCTCCCGCAGTCCCCAGGAACTGGTTTAATCAAGTACTTAGCAAATGTAGATTTTCCTGGCAATCTCACGTTGTGGGTACCATCGGCATTTCTCCTTTACAGAGGCTAAGTAATTTATCTGAAGTGACCCAGCTTAGAAGTGGGAAGGCAGAGGGATCCAGATCCAGAATGGCAGGCTCCAGGGTGGGTTTCAAAACTGCAGGCTCCATGACTTCTTTGATGAAATGACTCAGGGCCTGAGGAGATGCCACAGGAAGGCACCAAGTCAGGAGTTCAGGTTTTATGGTGTTTTACTTACCTTGGGTCACACACACTTAGCAAGAGCAGATTTTCAAAGTCTGCCTGTACTACATGTCCAGAACAGGAGGTTTAGATGACCACATCTGATAGGGATCCTGTGACCCCTATACCCACATGCTCTCTGCTCAGGGGTGGTCCGATTTCATCTGCCACGGCAAATCAACCCCCTACTGGCTTCTCCTTCTGGTGGACAGTGAGTGGGGGCTGGGTTTGCCTGAAGCATCAGGCTATCTTACTGGCTCAGGGAGACAAAGAGGAACTCTTCTTGTATCATGCTCAGTCACAAAGCACACTACATGTTCTAGAAAAGAAAAACAGCCTTAAGAGTAAGTTGATTCAGTACACACACACACACACCATATATATATATATGTATATATATACACACACACACACACACTCACACACACACATATATACCACACACACGCACATATATACCATCCCATCTCCACTCCCACATACATACACACACATCACACACACAGACACAAATACATATACACCCCTTATACCCGCTACTCCCCCATACTCCATATACCTCCAAACGACACACACACACGCATACACACACACACACACACACACACACACACACACACACACACACACACACCTGAGCTCCCAGCAGAATCAGAATCTCCATGAACAATCATTGTGCAGAGACCTGTGGGGCACTGCTGAGCTTGGATCAGGACTGAGAATCCATGCAGAAATGGCTTGGTTGAGGGAGGCTGCAGCTGACCCTATAAATCACAACCCTGGAACACAAGACTGGGGAACCTTTGAGTGGAGGTTTATGGGTGGACGAAGTACTTAAAAACCAGTAAATTTCACTGTGTGTCTCTGGGCTTTATAACACGGTGCTAGGGGACACATAGATTGTGAAACTGCTGTTAACAAGGATGGAATGGCAGGTTTCCCATGAGTGTAGCACATGGGAGAGCTGAAAATCTACCTAACAGAGTCCCCAAGACAATACAGGGTTTTGAAAAAAATGTATTTCCATATTTTTATTAAAAATATTTTTTCATACAATATACTCTGATCACAGTTTCCCCTCCCCCAACTCGCAGATCCTCCCTGGCTCCCTCCACCTCAACTCCAAGCTGTTTCTTTTTCTCTCTAGAAAACAAACAAGCAAGAAAACAAACAAAAAACCCAAATAAACCAGAGTTTAAAAAATAACAAAGAAAATCACAAGAAATAGACAAGGACACACACACGCACACACAGAGGAAAACCATAAAAACACAAAATCAGAATATAATTCTATATACAAGCAAAAGACCAGTAAGACAAAAATCTGCCCAAACAAAACAATATGAGACACAAGTATACAAAAATACCGTTGAGTTGGTTTTGTGTTGGCAGTCTACTGCTGGGCACGGGCCTGCCCTGAAATGTG
>CM052712.1:61282911-61308205 GCA_028551405.1 Uromys caudimaculatus | reverse complement strand
ACAACTGTGCCTGGCTTGAACCTGTGCAGGCCCTGTGCACAAGTTCCCAACACGGTACAGCTTTATGGACGTTCTTCCTCATGTGGCCTATTAGCTCTTTGAACTTGTTCACTCTTCCTATTTGCAAAATGCTTGACAGTAAAATATTCTCACCCTATTCCTTTTCCCCTATGTTAGGTCAGGGCCAAAAACAAACAAACAAAAACACCCCTCAAAAAAACCCCAAAAAGCAAAAAAATAAAACCACAGTGTTTTCCTCTTGAGAAATTTTAAGGTAAGAAAAGAAAACTATATAGATAAAATTCTCTAAACCATAGAGTAGAGGATTTCTCTTTCCTTTAGTTGATCACTTTCTTTTATGTGAAATAAAATCATGGAACCTTCCTTTCACTTACCCCATTTCCCACTGGTTTTCCAACTTTATGAAGAATTTTTGTTTATTTCTTTTCGTAAAAGAATTTAACAATTTCTCCTCAGAAAGGGCTAAGTTGTGGCATCTAACCGTAGATTTAATCAGTGCCTAAAAGAAGGCTTTGGTGGAAACAAAAATTAAAATGGTGTATTTAATCCAAGGGGCGTTAATTGAAGTACAACTTCTTACAGCCATGTCACACATAGCAGACCTGCCCAGATTTGGAGTTTTCCAAGTGACAGCCTGAAAGATTTAACTTTGTGGCCTGAACATTTAACTCCACTCCACTTTGGGTAAGAGAGTTTTGAACGTTCACCGGGCATCTGTAAAGACAAGCATTTGCCTGCAAGGTGTGTGGAACCTCTTTTGGAGAAGGGAATGACCACAATGTTGAGGCTGTAGCTGCTCCTCAGCATTTCCAGATGTGGAACCAAGTGTCAGCGTAAATTTCTCCAGATTTGCTCCAAGTGCAGGCTTGGCTGGCTTTACCTCCTGGAACACACAAGGAGATGGCGCCGAGGCAGCGGCCATCATCCGGTATGACAAGGCTGGACTTGGGTCTCCCCCAGAATCTAGCGCTCATGCTTAGGAGCCAGTTCCCATGAGGCAGAGCCTCACCACAATTTTGGCTGTTTTGGAGCACGCTAGAAGTCCCAAGAAATGAAGGGGTAAGGGGACAGACTGGCTGAGAGAAGAGACCACCTCTCTCTCGCACACCTTAAGCTTTGCTCCAAGATTCACGGAAATACTTAGGCTTCTTCCAGAACGTCTTGTACTAAAACCACATATTTTTATATTGCTGGTTTTACTCCCTGATGTATCTTTTAATTTAATTCACTGTCCCCGTGTTGGAAATCAAGCCCTTTTCTGTTTCTTTAACATGTGTCTCTGTGTGGGTTTCTTGTGCTTTTTTAAAAAAAAATTCTGGTTCGTTTGCTCTTTTCTTTTCTTTTTTTTCCTGTCTGTTTTCTAAAGAGACAAAGAAGGAGCAGACTAGAATGGGTGGTGATGTGGGCGGATCTAGGAGAAGATGGAGGAAGGGAAGGGATGTGTGATCAGAATATATTGTATGACTTTCCTGTTTAAACAAACAAACAAACAAACAACCTGCAATTAGCAGTTCCATGAATGTGTAAAACATGTTGTGGTGTTTCCTGTGTTTCCAAGTGTGTTTTCCAACGAGACCTGTGTGAATCGTGGGAGTAGGGCCTCCTTTGGCCATGAAAAGCAATTACCAAACTAGAGTGGTAGGGAAAGAAGGGAGGGAGGAGGAAGGGAGGAAGAAGGAAGGAAAGACAGAAGGGGGGAGGGAAGAAGAGAGGGAGGGCCAGAGGAAAAGAGGAAGGAAGAGAGTAGGGGAGGGAAGACTGAAGTAAGTTAGTTTTAAAAGGACTGAAAAAATGTTTGATAAAATCTGAGTGGAAACAAGCAGATATGTATGCATTCCTCTAAAACTCAAAATTATATTTTAGATACAAAAATTAAAGGAGCAGACCAAAAAAAAAAAATTGCCCATAGGCTGAGTTATCTGCATGATAAGCCACACCCACAGGTGGCAAACCACACCCACAGGTGGCAAGCCACACCCACATATAGTAGATTTAAGCTTTTTCTCAGCCAGGCTGAAATAGCACAGCGCAGGCTCACTCCGTGCTGGGTAGTTTTGTGTTTTGTGAGATTTATTAACTCTTTAAACCCTTAGAAAAACCTATGAAAAATGTCGACTTCCTATTTACATGTGGAAACTGGTACCAGCAAGGTCACAGAAGGCCCAAGGTCACTATCTTGTTTTTCGTTGTTGTTGTTTTGGTTTTTGGTTTTTTTGAGGCAAGGTTTCTCTGTGTAGCCCTGGAACTTACTCTGTAGATCAGGCTGACCTTGAACTCATGGAGACCCGCCTGCCTCCTGAGTGCTGGGATTAAAGGTGTGTGCTACCACTGCCCAGAAACCATCATGTTCTTAAACTCTCCAGCTGCCTGTCTGAACCTTGTCGGACACTGGGTGTTCCCCAGTTTCTCTGCTTGTGGAGATCCCTGAGGCCAACCCTGAGGTCCCATCCTTGCTGGCCCTTGGCATCTCCCTCTTTATTTCCCCTATACCCTTACCTCTTCTTCTTCTTCTTGGCATTTCTCCTTCTGTTCGCATGTGTCCCTCTCTTGATTTACTCTCCTGGTTTGCCAAGGCACCCTGGGAGAAGAGTACAAACAGGAACATTCTTTGAGAACTTGAATTCCAAAAAACCTCTCAGGTGCTCAACATGGAATCCTACCTTGACAATATTTTGCTTGGTAATTGTCTTAGTCAGGGTTTCTATTCCTGCACAAACATCATGACCAAGAAGCAAGTTGGGGAGGAAAGGGTTTATTTAGCTTACACTTCCACATTGCTGTTCATCACCAAAGGAAGTCAGGACAAGAACTCACACAGGTAGGAACTTGGAGGCAGGAGCTGATGCAGAGGCCATCGAGGGATGTTTCTTACTGGCTTGCTTCCCCTGGCTTGCTCAGCTTGCTTTCTTATAGAACCCAGGACTACCAGCCCAGGGATGGTACCACCCACAAGGGGCCCTCCCACCCTTGATCACTAATTGATCACTAATGCCTTATAGCTGGATCTCATGGGAGCATTTTCTCAAGAGAGGCTTCTTTCTCTATGATAACTCCAGCTTGTGTCAAGTTGACACACAAAACCAACCAGTACAGAAATTTTAGCTTTTTGAGGTGTGTTCTCACTGTGTATCTAAGGTGGCCGCGAACTCATGAAGCCTCAGCTTTCCAAGTGCTGGGATCATTGGAGTGTCACTATGCTACTCTATTTTATGGAGTTGTTACCTTGGTAACAATCATTTTTCTCCAGAACGTTCAAGGAATTGATGCGCTGTCTTCCAGCGTGTGTTGTTGAGAGGCCTGTCGGCATCCCAAGTCTTGATCTTTTATGCAAAACCTGCTTCAGCTTTCTAGATGCCTTAGGCATTATAGTTTTATCTCTGATTCAGATAGGTTGAGTGTCCTAAAATTAGAGGACCACTCAAATCTGTGAGTAGATTTGACTGTGTGTGATTAACGGAGAGATTGGGAGAAATGGGGTAAAGATCTGGGAAAAGAGCTTAAGTAGTGTCCCCTAGAATCTGCACTCTGAATGGGAGTAGGGTCTGTAGCCAGAGGAGAGAAAAAGCAACTGGCCTTTGAACCTTCAAGTCTGTCCGCCACCATTCTGGGCAGAGTGTGGTGGTGTGTGGGAACCTCCTATGAGGCGTGGCTTCTGCTTGACTGAAGGAATTCTCCAGAGAAGGAAGCTATGAGACATAGCCCTGCAATGGTTTGACTGGCTCTCCGAAGTTGGAAACTTAATTCCCCAATTCATATGTTAATGATAATTTGGGAGGGAGACCTTTGCAAGTCGGTAGGTTAAGGACCCCAATGGCCTTGGTGACTCTGTGAGAGGCAGAAGACCAAGTTAACACTCACTGCTTCTCATCATGCGGCCATGCAGAATGGAGCCCCTCACCAGACACTGAATACACATCCCTTTCAAACTTTTAGAGTCCCAGAGTCCAGAACTCTGTTCTTTCTAAACTACCTACTGTCTTTTGTCATAGCAACAGGAACAGATAGGGAGCAGCCAGCACGCCAGGCTGTTGGAACTCGGGTTAGAACTGCGTTGGAAGCTGTCTTTTTGCTGGTTAGCCCTTGAGCATCAGAGGTAGCATGTAAATACTACATAGAATTGTCATTAAGTTCTTGTTCAGCTATGGACCCTATGTGCAACAATGCTGACCAGCTAGGCAAAATAAGTCCATTGGTGTGTGTCTGTTATAGGGGGTAATACATCACTTTCTAATGTCTTTGTTTACACTGCAAGAGAAAATTCATGTCTGATACTATATACCTGGTCAAAAGCCCATGGCTGGAGAGTTTATGAGCATTGCTGTTTTGCAAAATGGACATAGTATGTTTATAAAGTTGCCCCCTAAATAGCTATAAATATATCCGTAGTGTGAAGCTCTGTCAGCATTGGCCAGAGAAGCTTCATTATGCAGTGGTCAGCTCATACTTGGACAAAGTATACAGAATTAATGACTCCTGGACACCCAGCCATAAGTGGGACAACTGTCTTACCTTTCCAAGGCTCACAGCCACTCTCTTGCCATCTTCTTCCTCTCACTCTTGTTGACCACTTCTTCATGTCATTTCTGTCATCTCTGTGTGTGTAGCCAAGTGAGTTTTATCATGGTTATTTATAGGCTCATGGGTAAGAGTTTGAAGTTTCCAAGGCTTCACTGCAGAAGAAGAGTCAGAGGAAAGAGGACCATAAATGTAGAATGCTCCCTTCTGGGTGCAACATGGATGTTGCCCGTAGAACTCACAGCAGCCATCAGCACAAGATCTCCATGAGATGGGGCCCCTTAACACCCTATCATGTCGGGGTGAAGGGCCCATGGGAAAACACCCCTTCTAAAGATTTATACACAGTTAACAGTGGATCGGGAAAGGAGAGGTCTCCCCCCAACTCCCGCAGTGGTACACCACTGATAAGGTACCCAATCTCCTGTGAAAAAACTCAGGGAGGGATCCTGCCCTGGCTGCTGCCAAGGGCCATGCCCGTGTCCCTGTCACAGCCTGGGTCTGTGTTGAGGTCTGTGGCTGTGTTGCCACTAAAGGCCATCCAGACGTCAGTGGTCTGGGTGCTGCCTGAGACCATGTTGATGTCTGGGGGCCGTCCTGATGCTGCAGGGCAAACTGATCTGAGAGGCCTGTGCTGCCACCTGAGGTCATGGTGACATACTGGTCCTGTCTGCTGCTGAAGCGCATGTCAGAGTCTGTGTTCCTGCTGCAGCTGTGATCTGTGTTAACATCTGTGGCCCAAGTTAGAACCATAGGCCATGCAGATGTCAGTGGCTGCCACCTGAGACCAAGTGGATGTCTGAGAGCCGTTTTCCTGTCAGGGGACATACTGATCTAAGTAGCCTGCACTGTCATCTAAGGCCAAGGCTACATCTGGGTCCATGCTGCTGTGGCCAGTGTTCATGGTCTTATCACACATCAAGGTTCTGCATTGATGTCCAAGGCCCATGTTATCACCAAAGGCCATTTGATGTCCTTGGTCTAGCCTGCTGCCTGAGGTCATGTTGATGTCTGAGCATTGTGCTGAGCTGGCTCTCCCTGTCACCTTTGGTGGGAGAGTTGGCCCCACCCTTCAGCAGCTGCAGCACTTGGAAGAATAGGACCCATACCTGGTCTGGGCAGCAGAGTAGAGATGACCCTGGTGGTGGGGATGAAGGTTAGCCAGCCCCAGAGAGTGTGAGCACAGGAGAGCCTTGCTCAGTGGGCTTGAGAGACATGCATTCCCCCCCCCCTCCCTCCTGACCCTCACCTCACCCTGGCAGCACAGTAGAAGTGGTAACATGGGCAAAAGAGAGCTGGCTCAAGGGTGTGAAAGCAAGAGAGCTGGCCGTTACCTTGTCTGGGCAAAGCAGGAAGGCCAGCACATGGACCAAGTTAACTTCTACCTAAACTCAGATCCAGGGCTCTGAGTTGGCCCACCCTAACATCCACCCCATCTATGAACTGTTGGAGCATGTGAGGGGGCCAGTCCTGCAGATCCAAAGCTGCAGGATCTCCATGACTCAGGGCAGCAACAGGATTTCTGAGAGGAGTCCCTGTGGGGACCCAGTATTGATAGTGAAGCAGAAGTTAGAGGTCTCAAACCAGACCAGTGACTCATTGTGTTTGTAAGTAAAGCTGTTTGGACAAAAGGGTATGAACTGTGGGACACACTGTGACACACTGCAGCCTCCACAGCAAGATGGGGTTTACTTATTTATTTTTATATATTTTTATTTTTTGTTTTCTTTTGGGAGGGAGGTTGCAAGGGCAGAGGGTGGATCTGAGGGGACAGGGAGAGGAGTGGGATCGGGGTGCATGATGTGAAAGTCACAAAGAATCAATAAAAGTTAAAAAAGAAATAAGAAAATAAGGACCAGGAAGTGTTCTCCATGAGTAGCCACTAAAGTGATTGTGACCATGAGTGGATTTGGAGCCACCTGGGAGACATATCTCTGGGTGTGTCTTTGTGGGAGTTTTCTGAGAATTTTAACCCAAGACTCACCCTGAATGTACTTGATGTTAATCAATGGACTGGGGTCCTGAACTGATTTAAAAGGGGGAAAAGAGAAGCCAGAGAAGTGCTTTCGCTTCATACCTCTACTTTTAGTAGGCACCATAGACCAGGCTTCTCCTGCTGCTGTGTCTTCTACAACATGATGGAGCTGTATTCTTCTGAACTGTGAGCCAAAATACAACTGTCCTTTCTTGAGGTTCTTGTCGCGTTTCTCGAAGTGATGAGAAAAATAAAGAGGCAGTAAGTTGGGTCAACCAAGTAAATTAGATCAGTTTAGCCCAGAAATCCTTAAAGTGTGACCACCTCAAACCCCAGTTCAGATGCTGCAGAATACACTGCTAAACCCAAAGAACCTCAACCTTTGTGTTCAAGTGGCCATGTGTGGTTGACTACGGCAGATGCTAGAGCAGAAGGAAGAGATACAAAAATGTTCTCCAATGCTTGGATGTACATGGCTAGAAATTTGCATTGCTGCTACCACAATACCCAACATATGCATCTTAAGAGAACAAAGATTTATTTGGGCTTAGGTTTCAGAGACTTCAGTCCATGATGCAAGGAAGGCATGGCAGAGAAGCTCAGCTCACATCACACACAGCAGGCCAGGAGGGTGAGACTGTTGCTCAGACCAGCTCTCCCCTTTCCCCACATTGACAATCAGAACCCAGGCCCTGCTCACACGATGGTGGTCCCCACATTCAAGTTTGGCTCCTTCTCCCCTTAGTTAATTCTCTCTGGAAATGTCCTTACAGGTGCATCCAGGGCTATGCCTCACTAAACCTCTTGGCATCTTGGCATTTATCTTTTTCCTTTCCTTTCCTTTCCTTTCCTTTCCTTTCCTTTCCTTTCCTTTCCTTTCCTTTCCTTTCCTTTCCTTTCCTTTCCTTTCCTTTCCTTTCCTTTCCTTTCCTTTCCTTTCCTTTCCCTTTCTTTCTTTCCTTCTTTCTTTCTTTCTTTCTTTCTTTCTTTCTTTCTTTCTTTCTTTCTTTCTTTCTTTCTTTCTTTCTTTCTTGTTCATTCAGGGGGTTTCCAAAGAGGAGACCTGGAAAAGGGGAAACATTGGAAATGTAAATAAAGTATCAATAAATAAATAAATAAATAAAAAGTTTATTGAGAAGCTAAGGATATGAAGGTATTACAGCATGGTCAAAGAGATGAGGCACATGTAAAAGTACTAGAGAGCATCACTCAGCACTACAAGAGTGAAGAAAACTGCTTTAGGAACACAAGAAATTGCATCCAGTGTGCAAGTGGGGAAGGATGGATTCCAACCAGTCAGGAAAGAGGAGTGAGGAAGGATGACCAATCAGGAAAGAGGATGGAGATGAAAAGAGAAGACTTCAGTCTGGATTGTTGATGGTGCTCTGTGTGGACTGTTTCTATACTTGCTTGCATGTTTGCCTTAATGTCTTCTATGGAACTAGATCCTTATGGTGTTTTAAGAGGATTTTTGTTATGTTTTGGTTTTTTTAAGGACTCTTTACCTTTTAATCTTGATGTTGATGGCTTTAAGTCTTCCATTTCAGTTTGATTTTTGTGCATTTTTGGCTGGGGTATGTCATACAGATTTCTTCATTGGAATGTTTTCTTCAGTTTCCTCCTCATTCAAACCTCCTCCTCCTCCTCCTCCTCCTCCTCCTCCTCCTCCTCCTCCTCCTCCTCCTCCTCCTCCTCCTTTTTCATCATCACGTTTTACTTTTTTTCTTGTGCAACCTTGTTACCATCTTCAGGAACAGATCGCTTTACAGACTTACCTAAGGGTTTTACATCCTCCTCATTTTTATCTTCTGACTCTGCATCTTCCTCTATCTACAGCTACTAGGTACTGTCCACCAATGTGCACAGGCTCTGAACCACGCTTCAACCTTGAGATCACAGGTGGTGTGATCTCAAAGGCCCCAAGGGAACTGCTGCTTGTACAGATATTTTCAACGTTGCCAGTGTTACTTTAATTGGATGGCCTTCAGAGTTCATTGCTTTTGCCTCTATGATGTGTAATCTTCTGCCCCTGCCCCTAAACTGATCGTTTTTAATGATAACTGGTGCTAATTTGAATTATTATTCACCTTAAAGCGATAATCTTTGTCTGCCTTTAGTTCACAACTGGAAAGATCGTTCCGAGGCCTAAGAGGGTTCATGTCTATGTCCACTGAGTTTTCTTTGATGTGGAGGTGTATACTTCAGTGTGAGAGAAGCTGGGCAGAGAAAACTACCTACTACTCCTCAGAACAGGCTTGCAGGATAGAATCATGCCAGATATAAAAGTGTATGGCTTGGGCTAGCCTTGAACTCGTGATCTTCCTGCCTCCACCTCCTTCAATAAGTCCTTCTGGCACCAACTTCTTGGCATTTCTTAATCCCCTAGTTGACAATGAAAACTTGGGCTGTCATATAAGAATGTTAGTGAGAGCCGACTTGGATAGAGATTTTAAGCCTTGAAACTCATTGCTAAGCTCAGCTGTTTCTTCGGTATTGAAACTCCAAGAGACTTTCCTATTTAATTTTTGATATATTTCTATTTTTTTAAAGCAGAACTACCCCCTCCTTTGCTTCTCTATTTGAATGAGTATCTTTTGACAGCTACCTAATGAGCCCCATTGACACTCAGTCAAAGGTAAACAATGTCCACTGCTAGCCACATAAACCTCATCAAGGAGGCCTTATCGCAGGCTCTCACTTCTGGGTAAACAATGAAAGGCTAAGAAGTGGTGTGAAGACTCAGCTTACTGACAAGTATGGGAGCTGTTTGTATTGGTGCGGCACAAAGCCAGTCATCCACAGAAGGCACACTGCACCACCAGGCTGATTGGCCTTCTCCTCTCGCCGACTTAGAAATGATTTCAGAAACACTGACCATTTGTAGGTGCTACCTTCACAAACTCTACTTCAAGCCACCAAGTTAGTCACAGAGCTATTCACAAAACTAGGGCAGCAGAGAGCAGTCAAGAGCAGTGGACTGGAGGGGTGTGATTGAGAGATGGCTCTGGGCAGAGCATGCATGCTTGCCATTAGGGCTTGGATCTCGGTGGCCTGGTCTACAAGCCCAGGTATTGACGGAGGCTCTCTAACCTCAGTTGCTTCAGGAAAATAGGAAGTATGTTGCCATTTAAGAAGATTCTTTTGGGCTGGAGATGAGGCTCAGTGGAAGAGCACTTGTCTAGCACTTGAGGCTCTGGATTCCACCCCAGCACAAGAAAAAGAATAAAAAGATTCAAACATTCTTTGTGGGATAAAAAAATATGTTGCATAAAACATCCAATCATAAGTCAATGGTTTAGTTATTACCATGTCCCCTTGCTGCTACACTGATGTGGTGACAACGATACCCCACTGCTATTTGAACGACCCAATCAATCCAAAGTAATTACTAATTTCAATTTGCATTCTTATTGTTTGTTTAGGCTGGGACTACAGGTCCCTTACTACACATCAAACACTGGCTTTTGCTTTTTGTGACATTGCCTCATTTAAATGATTTTTTTTCTTCCTTTTCTTTGAGACAGGGTCATTTAACATAGCCCAGGCTGCACCCGAACTGTTGATTCGCCTGCTTCATCCTTCTGAGTTTTGGGGATACAACTGTGTGCCAGCACATCTGGCTCCTTCATTTTTAAAGTCTTCCAAGCGATGAGACATTCCCCCCACCCCCCCCCGATTTACAGGTGAGAAAGTTGAAGTTTAGAGAAACGAAGTGACTTTTATAAAGACTATTGAACATGTGGTGGGGTTGAGATGGAAACACAGGCTCCATGGACCTGTGGCCCTTGGCAAGTGTGGAATTGAGATATGTCTGTGGGACAGTGACCTGTGCCCCTTGGTAAATGTGTGTCTGGAATTAGTGGGAGTTAAGTTGGGACATGTAGGAAGCATGGTGTGACCAGGGGTAAACAGGACATTTGTTAGAGACAAAACAGAGTCTGACCAAGGATTCAGTCAGCCATGTGATGGGTCAGGTTGTTAGATACAATCTGTCAGGTGTGTGTGTGTGTGTGTGTGTGTGTGTGTGTGTGTGTGTGTGTGTGTGTGTGTGTGTGTGTGTGTATGTGTGTGTGTGTGTGTGTGTGTGAAATCTCTTACCATTAAACATCAGCTGCAAGGGACTGCAGACTCAGCTGGGGCTGGCCTATGGACAGGGAGTTACCACCTCACTAAACACAGTGCTCTGAGAGGGGGAGGGTCCCAGGACACATTTAGCCACTGGTCTGTCACCTAGGACTGGGGTATTTTATAGCCTTTCATTCTGTTCCAATCACAGTGCCCATAATTCCCCCCACTCTGAGTGACACAGTGGTTGAGGAGGCTGTCAGAATTTCATGTAGAAAACACACGGCCAACCAACAAGAGGTGTTTCCTCCTGTGTACCTATGTCTACAGAGTCTAGGGGAAACCTTTTCTGGAAGCCCTAGCAGATTGTCTTTAAGGTTCCACCTATTAGTTCTGGAGACATGGCCATGCACAAACAGTCTACGGCACAAGAAAGGAATTAACTATCTTTTCCCAGTATCTGTAAGGGATTGGTACTGAGATTTCCCTTGGATACTGTCTTAGCCATTGTTCTGTTGCTATGAAGAGACACCATGACCACAGCAACTCTTATAAAAGAAAGCATCTAATTGGGGCTTGCTTATAGTTTCAGAGGTTTAGTCCATTATCATCATGGCAGGAAGCATGGGTAGCATGCAGAACAGACATGGTGCAGAAGAGTAGCTGAGAGTTCTACATCTGGATCTGCAGGCAGCAGGAAGGAGTGAGAGACACTGGGCCTGACTTGAGCATTTGAAACTCCAAAGCACACCCACAGTGACAACTTCCTCCAACAAGACCACAACTAATGACCAAGCATTCAAATATATGAGCCTATGGGGACCATTCCTACTCAAACCACTATGGATACCCAAATCCAAAAATATTCAAGTCCCTTGTATAAAATAATATTGTATTTTCATATCTTCTGCAAACTTCAAATCATCTCTTGACTACTTATAATAACAAATACAAAATACTGTGTATGCAATTGCTGTACTATACTGCTTAGGTAAGCAATAACAAGGAAGAAACGTCTGAGCATGGTCAGGTTGGAGGCAAGTGTTTTCCAAATGATATTTAGTCTGCAATTGGTTATATTCACAAATATGAGGCCTGTGGGGGACAAGTAGGGACAACTGCAGTGTGATTAGCTTCAACTAAGAAGCAGTTTCGCCTACTTGGACCTGAGTGAGAAGTCTTTTTTCCTAAATGGTGTGTAGTGTGTTAGGGGCGGGGGGGGCGGCACACAGGCTGCCAGAGAGGAACTGGAACTGATACTGAGAAAGACAGATGTGGTCCCTGTGTGTGTATATGTGGAGGATGGGCCTCTGGGCAGAAGAGGAAGCTGTGTGTACTGTGTGTGTGTGTGTGTGTGTGTGTGTGTGTGTGTGTGTGTGTGTACTGTGTGTATGTGTGTGCGCGCTATGTGTGTGTGTATTGTGTGTGTGTATACTGTGTGTATATACTGTGTGTGTGCTATGTGTGTGCTATGTATGTGTGTGCTATGTTTGTGCTGTGTATGTGTGTGTGTGTGTGTGTGTACTGTGTGTGTGTGTGTGTGTGTGCTATGTGTGTGTATTGTGTGTGTGTACTGTGTGTGTGTGTGTGTGCTATGTGTGTATGTGTGTGTGTGTGTGTGTGCTATGTGTGTGTGTATTCTGTGTGTGTATACTGTGTGTATATACTGTGTGTGTGCTATGTATGTGTGTGCTATGTTTGTGCTGTGTATGTGTGTGCTATGTGTGTGTGTGTGTGTACTGTGTGTGCTATGTGTGTATGTACCATGTGTATGTACTGTGTGTGTACTATGTGTGTGTACTATGTGTGTGTATGTGTGTACTGTGTGTGCTATGTATTTGTGTGTACTTTGTGTGTGTGCTGTGTGTACTGTGTATGTGTAATGTGTACAATGTGTATACTGTATGTGTGTACTGTGTACTGTATATGTACCGTGTATATACTGTGTGTGTACTGTGTGTACACTGTGTGTACTGTGTGTATGTGTACTGTGTGTGTGTGTACTCTGTGTGTGCTGTGTGTATGTACTGTGTATGTACTGTGTGAGTGTACTGTGTGTGTGTACTGTGTGTGCCTACTGTGTGTACTGTGTGTGTATTGTATGTGTGTACTGTGTGTACTGTGTGCACTGTGTGTGTATATGGCATGTGTGTACTGTGTGTGCCCAATGTGTGTGCACACTGTGTGTATGGTGTGTACTGTGTGTGTATATAGCATGTGTGTACTGTGTGTGTGTACTGTGTGTGCCCAATGTGTGTGCACACTGTGTATACGGTATGTACTGTGTGTGTATATACATGTGTGTACTGTGTGTGTATACTGTGTGCGCCAATGTGTGTGCACACTGAGTACGGTATGCACTTTGTGTATATGGCATGTGTGTACTGTGTGTGTGTACTGTGTATACCCAATGTGTGTGCAAATTGTGTATATTGTGTGTACTGTGTGTATATATATGGCATGTGTGTACTGTTTATATAGCATGTGTGTACTGTGTGTGTGTACTGTGTGTACCCAATGTGTGTGCACACTGTGTGTACGGTATGCACTGTGTGTGTATATGGCATGTGTGTACTCTGTGTGTGTACTGTGTGTGCCCAATATGTGTGCACACTGTGTGTATGGTGTGTAATGTGTGTACTGTGTGTGTGTACTGTGTGTGCCCAATGTGTGTGCACACTGTGTGTATGTGTGTACTTTGTGTGTATATGGTGTGTGTGTACTGTGTGTGCCCAATGTATGTGCCCAATGTGTGTACACACTGTGTGTATGGTGTGCATTGTGTGTGTATATGGCATGTGTGTACTATGTGTGTGTACTGTGTGTGCCCAATGTGTGTGCACACTTTGTATATGGTGTGCACTGTGTGTGTCTATGGCATTTGTGTACTGTGTGTGCCCAATGTGCGTTCACACTGTGTATATGGTGTGTACTGTGTGTACTATCTGCCTTGAGGACAATGACAAGATTTTTCATGCAATCAGACCAAAACTAATGAATCTTTACTGAACTACCCAAGCCAGCAGCTCCCCAACTTGCTGGTGTTTTTGGAGGCCTCGTTCCTGCCCTCTTTAATTCAGACTCACCTCAGTCGCCCTTCCCCTTACGGCTACTGTAAGTTCTCTCCAACAGTCCCTGACACTGACCTCAAGGCCCTTGTTCTTCTCTTCTGTCCTCCAACCACTCACTTTTCTAAAGAAATACACCCCATGGCAGGAAAACAGTCTAGGATAGTAACATTGACCATTGGTTCGGCCTTAAATTACCGTCTAGAAGGAGAAACAAAGCCACAAAGATTGTTTTGGGGAAAGAGCGCTTTCTCCTAAATGTTCCTGCATTTTAAAATTCCTACTCAAAAAGCCATTCTCTGTCTTGTATTAAACATCAGAAAAACAGAAAACACGGCGCCCCTCCCTGCTTCCCAAGGGCTTGTCCCTGTGGTCATCTCAGCCATTGCTTCCCTGGCAGGCACCAACCATGATGGAGCCCCTCCCTGCTCGTCCGTGTTCACTGGGGTGGTAGCGGAGTGGGAAGAGCCTAATACTAAACAGGGCTGCTCTGGTTCCAAGATGAGTAGTGGCAGGGAGCCCAGGATTAAAGACATAAATAAGCTGCAGGTTTTCAGAGACCTGCCAGCAACTCTCTCAAACAGGAAGAGGATACTTGGAACTGTCCTGCTAACTCTCAGCCTCAGTTCATGCTCAGAGGCGGAGCCTCTGTGCAGATGACTCCTAAGGCAGCAAGCTGAGACTGCTGTCTGAGATATCAGAGTGTCTGGGGACATGTCCTAGTCCCCAGATAACTCCTCCGTTTTCAGGAGGGGATGTGGTTATAAATGCCGTTCCTTTTCTGGGAGATGAGCTATTAGACGCCAGTGGGCTTCTGGGAAAACTAAAAACAAACAAACAGAATGAGAGGGCTTAGGATAATGGGCAGTGCTGGCTTCACCCGCTCTTGTCTCAGAGCTGTTACCAAGCACCTTGCATTCCAGGGACCACACTCAGCTGGGACTTAGAACTATCTGGTTCATACACAGAAAGAACTGGAACAAGTGTTTGAAATTCTACTGCACTCAAGCTAGCATCTGGGTCTCTCAAGTCTGAGAGCCTTTGAATACTCAGGGAAAATGATCACTAAAGCACACAAGAGAGATAGAACCTACAGCAATGTGCAGCCGATTGTCTGGCCACATCAAGAAGCATTTGACAGCAACGGACCAGGGGTTTGTGGTGATAAGAGGCAAACTTGGGCTTAGATCTGTGTTCTACACCAAAGAGATAGCCATCACACATCAAACGCTCAAAGATACAAGGAACATGTGTCATACTTTTTAGAAGCTTTACATAACCTCATATACATAAGCTTAGCAGTTTAAATAACAAATCAAAAGAACGTAAGAAGTCACAGGCATCATTTGAGAAGCTATGGTGCGTGCCGTAATACCTTAGAGTCCCAAGTGGGCTCTACTGCAGAGAGGTCAAGTGGTCCACAGAGACATCTAGAAGGAGATGGGATTTGGCATGGGGGTTACAGAACAAAGGCTCTGGGTAGATGAAGGGAAGCAGGGGCTGTGAGGATAGTGCAATAGCTGGGTGTGAACAGGGCTGCCTCACTTAGGAGTCTCTGCCCACCTACGTCTGTCTACTAGGCTCATCTGTCCAGATGTCACTGTCCATTTTTGCTTCTTGAAATGTATTCTTCTTATTGTATTTTTTACACAGCTTTGTTTAAATATAACCAAACTACAATAAATCACGTACAGCACACACCCTTTAATAGGTCTGGACCTACACGTGCAGCTCGGATATCACCACAGCAGTAACCATGTCTATCCACCCTGAGGAGTTATAGCCTTGGCAAACAGGAAAGTCAGCTGTGTGGCTTTGGGATACCTGTTCTTCTGGGGTTCTAAAGATCAAACCCTTTCCTTTCTCAGGGAAAGAACTACAGAACATAGATTTCATTTTCTTTTTCAGGAAGGAGGGTCTCTCTTCTTCTTTTTCTCTTCCTCTTTCTCCACCCCCTCTTTCTGCCTGTCTGCCTGTCTCTTAGAGATAGGGTAGCATTGAACTCGAGTCCTTCTGTTTCATTCTTCTGAGCACTGGCGTTACAGGAGTGTGCCCCTACAATGCTCAGCCTCATCTTCAGTGATGGCCACACCAGCCTTCTTCGTTGACAGCATTTGGCAGGTGGGCATGTTGAGCCTAAAGAGAATCCCAGCAAGGCAACCCTGTGACCATAAACCCATTCCAAAGAAGAGAAGGCGAGCCTTAGACAGGTTAGACACTTGTCACCTATGATGTTAGTAGATGGGGTGCCACTGCTGCACCTCAGGTCAGCTTGTCTTAAAATAGTGATTTACTTGTTTTGTTTTGTTTTTTCCAAAATTTATGTGTATGCATGTATGTGTGCCTGACTTGAGTTTATGTGTATCACCCGCATGTAGGAATCTATGGAGGCCAGAAGGGGGAGCTGGATCTCCCTGGAACTGGAGTTAGAGCTATTGTAAGCCATCATGTGAGTGCCAGACTCTGGTCCTCTTAGCTGCTGAACTTTCCAGGGCCAGGATCTGCCTGCCTAGCAGCCGGGTCTTCACGGAATCCTGATCATGGGCAATCTAGTGAGTTCCAGTTGGCCCAGTTAGTTTTCATTTCCAACACAGTGCATATGGGCTCCCTTTTCTCCACAGTCTCACCGGGGACAATGCTCATGGTTGGTCTTCTGGTAACAGCCACTTTAACAGACAGGAGATGACTCCTCAAGGTGCCTTTGATTTACTTTCTCCCAGGAGTTAATCTGTATTCCCATGTTCACTAAAACATTATTCACAGCCAAGATGTGACAATAACACACACACACATACACACACACACACACACACACACTGGAATATTATTTAGCCTTTAGAAGAAGAGGGGACCATGGCCATTTGTGTGATGGACCTGGATGCATGGTGAACCTGGGGTATATTATGCTAAGTGAAATAAGCCAGATGCAGAAGCCCAGACGCTGCACAATCTCACGTGTGTGTATAATCTGAATGGCTGAGTCACAACCAGAGAGGAGAATAGTGGTTACCCAGGGCTGGGTATTGTCAACTGTGTCATCATAAAGTTGAGGGGGGAAACTTTGACCATGGCTTCTGCTTGCGATAAAAGAGCCTTGGTGGTCCCTGGTGGGGATGGTGTGACAGTCCTTCCATCCACTGCTGCCCTGAGGTCCCAGAGAGTCATCCAGCTTTTCCTTAACTGGAACCAGGCTGCCACATGCAGAAGAACCGCAGCCTAGATAGAGGACAATAGGCACCCCCTGCAGTCTGTGCTTCCTTCTCCTCTGTTCCTCTCTTGGGAACCAGGACTCCGCTGAAGCTGCTGTATAAATGTCCTGTCAGCCTGTTTATCCTCATAGGGCAGTTTCTTGGCTGCCCCAGCCCTGTTAATTGCCCCCAGCTCAGAAGTCTTTGAAGGGATAAAAGCCAGATTGCAGACACACACCAGTGTTTATCACGCATGTCTTTCCTGGGGGTCCCTGTCCCAGGAAGGGGCAGGTCCTTTTCTTCACGTGCCAACTCTGCTGCCTGGGGTTGCCTTGTGCCCCTCCACCAGCTGCCTTTGAACTGAGCTTCTGATGCACAGAGGATAGCTTATTCTAGCAGGAAGCTGCAGCTCAGGATATAAGATGCTGAAATGGATTTTTTTTCATTACCTGTGTATTTCTGTGTCCCAATAGCCCATTCTCCCATCAAGGCCTAATGTGTGTTCTGAGAGTGCTGCCTCTCCTGCTCTTCCAGCCAGCGTTCTCTCCTGTGTGTAACACCATCTGAGTGCCGTGCACCGAAGTACCTCACAAGGGCTCTTCAGAGTTTGTATTTGTAAAGTGCTGAGTTGAAGGGGACTCTGCACAGGAAAACAGCAGCCGTGCAAGCATGGCTAGGATGTTGGAAACAACTTGAAGTCTCTGAAGAGAGACACGGTGAAATGCGGGTGCTCAAGAGACGGCGAGAAGGCACCCAGCTCAGGAACATCAGGGGCTCCGTATCAATTCAGCAAGTCTCTGATTACATCATTTCACCTTCAAAACAATTCTAGTAGGTAAGAGAGCTGGGCAAGCCTGGGAGAATGCTGGATCCCAACTCTGAGGCTTCCAGGGGGCATGGAAGACAGTGGAGAAAGGGTCTGCACCTATAAAGTCCGGCCATTTAAAAAAATTCTTATTTATTCTTGAGAATAAACACAAATATACAATTAAATATAATCATATATCTCCCTCACTTCCTTCCCATAATTTCTCTATATCCTCCCTAAAAATGGACCCACCCAACTTCATGGCGCCCCTCCCCACTAAGTCCAATTACTGCTGTCCATATATGCATGGGTGTGGGATCAAACCATGTGAACATGAAATCCTAACTGTAGCCACATCATCTCCAGCCACTATCAACTGCCAACAACTCTTCAGTAAGGGGTGGGTCTGGAGATGACCTTCCCATGGATCCCAGCATTTTGGCTGGCTTGATTTTGTGGAGATCTTGTACAGGTAAGCTTAACTGTTGTGAGCACATGAGTGTGACAGTGCTTCATGCCGCCCCATCCTATGGCTCTTAAAGTCGGTCTTCCTCTGAGATGTCCCTGAGCCTTAGTGACGACGAATGGGTGTTGCTATAGGAGCCCTGAGGGCTGAGCACTCAGCCGCTCAGCCTCAGCACTTGCAGCAGTATACAGCTCTCTGTTGACTGCTGCCCAGTGCAGGAAATCTTCTCTGACCAGGGCGAGAGCAGCCCAAATGCATGGGCATAAAAACAAACATTCAGAAAGCGTTTCGACAGCATGACCGTGTAGCAGAATCCCCAGCTATGGGCTTTTGAGTAGGATTATAAGAATTAGGCATGGAACTTCATTCTGTGGAGCAGGCCTCAGATCCAATCAGAGGGTGGTTAGTAACTCCATAAGACTCGTGCCAGCATTGCACCGGTGGGCCAGCCTTGCCTGACAGGCCAGGATGGCAGCATGCAGGGCCAGACAGTTGATGTCCCCCCCCCCCCCCCCGCAGTCTTCATGGCATCTTTGGGCACTATGAAAGCTGGCAAGGAAGAAGTGTCCTGACCTGTTTGACATTGGTTTCTCTATATTCAAAGTGTATGGTTTCTTCAGCAATAGGGTCTTTCCACGTAGTGTTAGAGGGTGCCCACGGACAATAACAATAGCCTGTGTTGGTTTTGAAACCTCCAGGGCCACTTAATCCTTTAATCCCAGCATTCCTTGAAACTTTCCATGTTGTGTGTATTCTACTAACCCTTCAATCATTTTTACAACTGGGTTGTGGGACAGTAGGTTTCCATGTGGCTCTCCAGCGTCCTTCCTTGGCATGTAGTCCTCCCTCGAACTCTCTGGCTTCCACCATATTCCCATGATCCTCTCTGCTTAAGCCTTTCCATGCCCAACAGTCTGTCTCTCAACTTTTGTCTTCCATGTAACCTATCCCACTCCCTAACGTGTTCCTTACAAGAGGCCCCCTCTCTGGATTCCTGGGAAGCTCAGCTCTTTTCCACAAAGCCTGGCTGCAGACATGACCTTGGGCCTGATATTCGAAAGATGAAAGGAATTGGCAGGTACAGCTGGAAGAGAGCACTCCCATTGTGAGCTGCAGACAAATGAAGAAGAAATGCAATGAGAGAACAGGGACAATCAGCCTTAGAGAAAGTCATTCATTCATTCATTCAACAAATAGTTGTTCAATTCCTGCTGTGTGTCAGCCACTTAGGGTCATAAACTCTGGTGAACAGAGGGGATCTATCTTTAAGCACTTTGTTTTGCTTTGGGGATACCAACTCTGAAAGAGGAGTGCACTTATAGCTGAGAAGTTATAGAAACGCTGCCAGCCCAGAGGACTGGAGATTTGAGGTGGCCTGAGAGAAAAGTAGTATACAGGTGGGGGGGCAGGCTCATCCCTTGGCCATTCTCACTGTCTAACTCTCCCTGCTTGATGTTTGTCTAGCACGGTAACCTTTGAAACCGCGGCATTCTTGAATCGGCGTCTTAGAACAGATTTTCCTGCAGTACTGACAATCCCAAACTGCTGAGAGCACACCCCAAACCAGCCTGGAAGATGCTGTGACCTCAGAAGGTTACGATCCAGCTCTGGGGCCAAGTGGCCAGGCCTGCTGGCTTCCTGTTTACTTCTCACTTTGCCCTGCTCTGTACCAGAGGGTCAGCTCCTAGAACAAGGTTGAGGACAAAGCCTTCCTGGACTTATGCAGCCAATGGCTTTGCTGCAAAACACCCTCCCCCCCAGCTCAAAGGAGGCATCAAAGGAATGTGGAGTGTGACTCAAGAAGGGGAGTGCAGAATTCTGCTGAAAGAAAAATACAACCATCCCCAGCACCCTGGCCTGGATCCCCAAGTAAACAATCTGGACAGAAAGTAGCTCACAGAGAGAGTGTGGCGGACAGCTGAAATCCCAGAGCCATTAGGGGATTCAGAGAGAACAAGAGCAAAGCCACTTCAGGGAAGAGGCTTGGGTCAATTCCTATCAACCCAGTAACAAAGATAACTCAGTGAATACAACCCTGTGTGAGCACATGGGGTCCGGGTGAGGCAGGATTCCTTTGATCCCCGATGACTAAGGAACCATTTGTTGACCTCCAATACAATATACATCACAGGCATACATATGTCACCCACTGTCCCTCCTTTACCTGCTTCTTTTCAAGTCGGTCTGCTTGACCCCTCCCTAAGTGTTTTCTAGAAAGACTTCCTTGTTTTCCTGGTGGGAGTGTAGGAAAGGATGCTGGGAGTTGGTTGAGACAACGCTGAGCCTCTGTGAGTTGGTTAAGACAGTGCTAGTCTGGATACCAAAAGCTCACAAACAGTAAAGACCTTTCCTAGTCGGAGATTGTTTAGTCACCAGAACTGAAAGCCATTTCAGCTGGTGGAGACTTTTTGGTGATGTGAGGAGAAGGATGCATTTCTGGAACCACATAGCATCTCATATACCTGGGGGTGGGGACCCAGGCAGCTTCAGAAGGTCTGTGACAGGAATCCTAGAACTGAGCCCCCTCTGCAGGCTTGTCTCTGCATAGCTACTTCAGCCTTTTCTCCCTTGCAAGCTGGCTTTTTGCATGCCCCTACAGACCAATTCTTGTTTCTTATGGGTCCAGTTCTCAGGAAACATTGATTGACTCCAAATTCCTGTGGACAGACTTGGCACACCACCTTAGCTCAGAGTAGCTTTAGGTCGTGCTAAAGAATTCTTACAAACTAGTCCTGGAGGTTTCTGGAAAGGAAGCTGTCAGTGAAGACCTGAGAGAAGTTGCCGTGTGACGTTATTCTTGGGGATACATGAAGAAATCTCCCAGATAGGAAAGCAACAACAGACCAAAGCGAAAATACCACCACAGTTCAACTTGGTGAAGCAGTGAGCTTTCTTTATAAGTAACCAATGAATTGCTTATAGGAGTATGGGTAAGGAATTATCTACAGGAGCAGAAATGACTCAAAGTTGTATTATCAAAGCCCACCCCAGCATGGGCAACAACTCACAAACCTGGGAAACCTGGAGCACACTGCCTAGCCTGCAAGCAGCTCAGCAGGTTGGACAGTGAGTGTCCTTTCTGGGTGGGCCCAGTATGTCTGAGCCTCTGCCAGGCCACTCAGATGGGTCTCTGCTTCTTCTGGGCAATGTCACATAATGTCCACCCTCACATAGTTCTTTTCTCAGCCAGTCTCTGCTTCTGTTGGTCAGCTCAGTTTGAGAATATCTCTCAGCAATCTTTACTGCTTACACACACTTGGGGGACAGCGAGGCCTGGGGAATCTGCTCAGTTTCAGTGACTTCCTGAAGCTATTGAGTTATTTACTTCCCAGGATTAGGGAGCTTTGCTGGAGGGCAGAAGGTCTTTTCTTCTTACAACAGTTTCTTGTCTCTCTTCTTCTTGGATATCCCGAGTCTTAACAAGCTTTCCTCTGAGATGGGAAGTTTTAATCTTTGAAGAAACTGCTACACAATAGAGGTTTTTCTAGGACTGCATTCCAGAAAATGCTTACTGCAGGACTCTCACTAACAGGGAATGTTCCAGAGAATGAAGCAACCTCTGCACTATTGATTGGAATACAAGTTGGCACTCAAATGCAAACTGAGCTTCAAAATAATGGGTCCCCCCTTACTGAGAGGCTCTTGGCAGTTGATAGAGGCAGACGAGGAAATATTCAGTTGGGAAGATGTGGCCGTTGGTAAGGCTCCCGTGTCCCAGTGGATGGCACACGTGGGCGCCATTAGCTAGAGCTAATGGGTTCTTTAAGAAAAAGATAGGATGTTATGAGGGTGCCTGTTGTAGCCCCAGGATTTAGGGAGAGTTGGAAGATGAAAATGGGGGTTAGATATGAAATTCTGTGTGAAATTCTCAAGAATAAAGAGACATTTTCAAAAGAGGGTTATTTCATTTCCACTGCACGTTAAGGTGGTCGCGTCAACCATCTAGCCACGAGACAGCAACTTCGCAGGGGTAGATCGATATAGTACACAATCCTATAATGGCTCCCATGGTCTCCCAGCATTCATGGCTTGCATAATCAATTCTTTTTGGGTGGGATAAGATTCCCCGCCCTAACACACACACACACACACACACACACACACACACACACACACACACACTATAGCATATGGCTGAGGTTTCTGGTCAGTTTCAGGTAAGGAGATGTTACTTCTGAGATGGCATGTGGCATTCATGTGGCAAAGAATGCATGACTGGGACCAACAGCCACCTGAGACGCGGAGGCTGCCAACAGCCATAGGAATGCTGCGTCTCATAGTTGAGCACAGAGATGCAGAAGTTCTAGCTAGAACCTTAATTAAGCCCCCAGAGAGACCCCGATCCAAGGAGGGGCCTGCAGAGGTGTGTTTTTCCTTCGGACGAGGAGGGAAAGTGGGTTTATAAAGGTTGTTTAAGGCACCATAGTTTGGGTGAATTATTAGACAGGAGTAGCATAGCAGGCTGCTTCTATCTTGTTCCTCTGCCATCCCTGGGTGTCACCCTACTTCCCATGGTCCACATGACTCCCTGTCACCACCCCTGCTCCCCAGCCAGCAGCAAGAAGGACTGGGAAGGGAAAGAGCATAGCTGCTATTTATTCAGGGGAACATTGGAAGCTGTATATAAAGTCCCCATTCACAAACTTCTGACCAGAGCTTAGCTGTGTGAGTGTCCATAGCTCCTAAGGAGTGAAGGGGCACAGTTGTGCTCAACTGAAAATCAGAGATTCTATTCTAGGGGAAAACAAGGAAAAAATGAGCAATTTCTGCCACAAACATTGATAGCCCTAGTGTTTGCCTTGTGCACGCTATGTTCGTGGTCTATAGAATAAGTGGTATGACACCTGGAGCTTAGTCAAAGACGGTGAGACACAGGGACTGGGAAGATAACTAAGTATTTACTATGAAAATGCTTGCCTGCCTGTTGCTTGCTTACTTCCTATGTAAGCATGAGGTTCTGAGTTCAAGACCCAGAGCTCTCAAACAAAAGCCAAGATGTGGTGGCACAGGCTTGTAATTCCAATGCTGGAGGAACAAGAGATAAGACGATCCTTGGGGCTTGCTGGCTAGGCAGCCTAGCTCAATTGGTGAGTTCTAGACCAATGAGAGACTTCCTCAAAGAAAGTGGTTGATGTCTGAGGAACATTTGAGGATGTCTGAGTTCCTAATGCTGACCCCTAGCCTACACACACACACACACACACACACACACACACACACACACACACACGCAAGAGCTGGGCATACACCTTTAACCCTAGCTGCTGATCAGCAAAGACAGACAGGTCTCTATGAGTTCAAAGTCAGCCAGGGCTACATAGTAAGACTGCATTTCAAAAAAGTGGTGAGACAAATGGCTTAGTGATTTAGAGTATATGATGCTCTTGCAGAAGCTCCAAGTCCCTAACACTCATGTCAGGTGGCTCACAACTGCCTGTAAGCCGAGCCTCAGGACATCTAATGCCTCTGTCTTCCGTGGTTACTTGTACTTATGTACATATAACCTTAAAAAAAAGAAAGAAAGAAAAGAAAGAAAGAAGGAAATAAAGAACGAAGGGGGAAAAGGAAGAAGATACGTTCTAGAAGAAACCTCAAGGACTCAGCACTGAGCCGGCATGGCATGGCAGGTGATGATTGCAGGCAGGTTTGTGTGTGATTTCTTTAGCGATATAGCCAGTGTCGCCCTCGGGTTCTGCCTCCCCTCCCAGAGCTCGGTTGGTAAAGGGCAACTGTAGAGCATTTATTTTGGGCAGGACTAAGTGTGAAGAATGAAAACGAGGAGAGCCTGACACACAGCAAAGCCCTCGTGACAGTCACATGCAGTCTTGGCATTACTTCTCTTGCCAGACCCTAACGGTTTGTTTCGGAGCCCTCGTGAGTATTACGACAGCCTTATGCCACAACGGGCTCATCAATGCTTTGTCATCCTGGGCTGCCTCAAACCTCTCGGGAAAAGAGGAAGACTTTATCTTTGCTACAATTTCACACAAAGAAAGAAATATGTGAAGAATGGTCTTATCCTTCGGTGTTGTTTGTTTACAGATATATTGGGATTTTCCCTTTAACAAAGTCCCTTTTCTAGGAAGATTATCTCTGGATGATCTAGAATACTTGCACACAGGAGTAAATGTTTGTTAAACATAGTTACAGCTTCATCCAGTCATGACCCAGGCATGGGGGAGATTCTCGTCAGGTCCATCTGTTCATTCTCCATACCCGACCTCCCATTTCTCACTTAGCAATAAGATCCCCATCTTTCAGCCAGGCACATGGACTATCTGTGAGAGACCGTGTTTCCTAGTCTTATGTTCAGCCTCATGTCCACATTTGACCAATGGAGTGTAAAGTCAAGTGGCACCCACCACATGTGGCTCATCTACTGGCCACTGGGCAATGGCAGCAGAGGCATGCAACAATATTCTTGTGCTCAGAAGTGAGGAGGTTAGAAGTCAAATCTCAAAGCTGGGTGGGCTGGTAGATTTGAACCATCTGCCCACCACCCAAGACCATCTGCTTCACCTGGGACTTAAATTTTGTTGTTGTTGCTTAGACTTATTTTATTATTTTTTATGTGTATGGATGTTTATTTTTATTATTTTATGTGTGTGGGTGTTTATTTTATGATTTATGTGTATGCACCACATGTGTGCCTGGCGCCTGTGGAGGCCAGAAGAGGGCATCAGAATTACAGGTTGGGACTGGAACTACAGACAGCTGTGGGCTGCCTTGTGGGAGTTAGGAACAGAAGCCAGGTCCTCCACAAGAGCAACAGAGATGCTCTTAACCACAGAGCCATTTCTTCAGCCCACACTTGGACTTTTTACATGAGAGAAATCAGCTCCCATCTTGCGTAAGACTCTGCAGCTGAAGTCTCTTAGCATGACTTAAGTCATCGTCAGAGTTTAGTATACTGGTGAGTTGGAGGCATCGTTTGGCCAACTATTTTAAGTTTTCTTTTCTTTTTCTGGAGCTGTATGACCAATCTTAAAATGCTTAATATTTAATTGTATTTTCAGAGCTAGCCGTTAAAAATCCTCGAAGTAAAAGCCTCTAGCAGGGGCAAAACAAGCCCCAGAGCTCAAGGACTCCGCCCGCTTTCCGCGGGCCACAGAGACTGAAGGTCAGCAACTTCCAGGACCAGGATCAGACCTGGTGCCACAGCTCTCCAAACCCAAACACCTCTCAGAG
>CM052712.1:61254730-61282411 GCA_028551405.1 Uromys caudimaculatus | reverse complement strand
GACCCATGATTTGGACTACATATGAGGCAGAAGAATCACCTCGATGGCCACCAGGGAGAAAGGAGAGGACTTTGGGCCTGAGGGTGCTAGTGGCCCCAGTAAAAGGGAATGTCAAGGTGGGAATATGGGAATGGGTGGGCGGGTAGGTGGGAGGAGGAATTCCCTCACAGAGTCGGGGAGGGGGAGGGGACACGGGGTTTCCAAAGAAAAGGGGAATCATCGGAAATGTAAATAAAATATCAAAAAAAATAATAATTAAAAAAAATAAAAAAATAAAAAAATAAAAATCCTCGAAGTGATCACTAACAGAGAGAAGGATAGTTCACCACCCTTGTAGAGGGCACTGTCTCTAGACAATAGCATCGACTCAGCTTCATTAACTGCGACTCCACACTTTCTTTTTAAAGATTTTTTTTTTTTTTTTTTTTTTGGTTTTTTGAGACGGGGTTTCTCTGTGTAGCTCTGGCTGTCCTGTAGACCAGACTGTCTGTAGACCAGGTTGGCCTCGAACTCAGAAATCCGCCTGTCTCCGCCTCCCAAGTGCTGGGATTAAAGGTGTGCGCCACCACTGCCCAGCAAACTCCACACTTTCTTAAAATACAGAACACTCTGTGAAAAAAGAGATGCAATTAAAAAAATGAGTGTCAGCAATTACACAGAATATCTTTTCTGTGAAGCCCAGGCTCTTTGGGGAGAGGATGGTCGAATTGTAGTTTATGAGTCAAGAATGTAAGAAATTTTGGCTCAATAGTAGAAATGCATATTATTTAAAAATATCACCTGTAAACCCTCCTGTGTCTAAAACCATTATGGAGAACCCAGAAAATGCTCACTGAAGGAAGTAGAATAATTTATACCCTGTCACAGAGTGGACACTTTACCCTGCATTGTCCACAGTGGCTTATCTGTCTGGAAACCTACAAATACCGCTTTCCCGTCTTCTGTGTTCTTGCTGTGTATTTGCTCTCTGCCCCTTTTTGGCAGTATTAGGTATGTAACCCAGGCTTTCATGCATGCCGGGCAAGGTCTTTACTAAGCTACAATTTCAACCTGAATATGTTGAATTTAAATATTCATCTTTTAAAAGATAAATCCTTGACATTTGGTCATGATCTCTCTCTCTACAGAACAGAGGAAGTAACCTGGTATTTTTCTCATTCTGGGTAGACCTGACTGATTCCTTCAGCTGTAGTAATACCACATTGTCTTTGATTCACATAGCACCAGCCTGCACATTGAGCTTCTTTATATTTCTGAAATACATGAGGAGGTGGGGGGGGTGCGCGCGTGAGAGAGAGAGAGAGGGAGAGAGGGAGGGAGGGAAGAAATGAGACATTGGAAGATAGAGACAGAGAGACACACACAGAGAGAGACGTACACACAGAGAGATAGATGCAGAGAGAGAGAGAGACAGACAGACAGACAGACACACAGAGAGAAACATGGAAAGAGAGGTACAGATAGAAATGGAGACAGAACGACAGAAGGAAAGAGAAACTGAAAGTATTAAACATAGGAGATGTTTCTAATGAGAAAGCAACCCTTTCCTTTCTCATCATTTCCTGTCAGACGTGGAGGATTTGAATTATTCTTTAATGTCTACTAGGTGAAATTCTGACACATGGCAAAGATTAAGCTGTCGATCTCACTCATCCCAAGTCCAGTGTTGTACCATGTCAAAGCTGGGTGCTATCATCCAATGAGAACGTGTTCTCCCCTTCTTCTCAGACAAATGGCCCCCAGTAGGAAAGAATACAGTCATTTCTTCTCTCCTTCTCATGGTCTTCTTATTTGTAGGCCATCCCCCTGCCCAGGGTCAGGATGGGATGTCATGGTGCAGACGGAAGGATGAGGAGAAAACAGACAGTGTTGTAGCAGTTAAGCACTGGGGCCTCGTTAAGCTGTGTGCCCAAAGTTGCTGTTCCCCTGGGTTTCTTGGAGCCTTCAGTCCTGAGGACTTCCCGAGGTCCCACGGACACAGCGCCTCCTCTAACTAGCTATGGCTGCCCCTGCCAGAGTCAATAATGCATGAATGTTTCTTGTAGTCACCTCTGGCCTCCTGGAGGGCCTCCTGTCCAGCATCCCATTGGAAATGATCCACTACCTGGGTTCCCTACCTCAGAACCAGCCCTTGGACCATTGCCTTCTCTGTTTCAATCTTGGGGACAGCCAGCTCGCTCCAGCAGATGCTAGTTTACACAACATGCCTTGACCTAGACACAGCAGGAGGGAACATCAGTCTCCCAGGATTCCAGGAAACAGGTTATGTCGTAAGTGGGTCAGTTTAAGGTCATCACAGGGGAGTCTTTCTAGACTGTTTCACTTCATGCCATAGCAAGAGGACCTGGCTGAGATGAGCCACCAATCCTGCCTCCCAGGCTGGGCCTCTGACTCCCTGCTAATTTCTGGCTGATTTCTTTCTGCAGAAGTCCTCATTACCCTTCACACTCACCAAGGCCATTGCTGTAAAGTGCTTCTTTTGCCATTTGGGGAGTCCTTTAGGATGTTGGCCAGCAGCCTTGTCGGTTACATGGAATCACGGAGTGGGGCAGGTATGAATTCAGAGGCCCCAGTTACCATGGGGATCTGCCAGCACTTCAGAACAAGCAAGCACTGAGCCAGTCCCTCGGAGTCCTGTGGGTGAGAGCCTCACTTTCACAGAACTGTGGCTTAGGTTTGGGGTGGTCCAAGCAGAGTCCAGAGAACAGGACCCAGGAAAGCACTGAGGTTTCTGATTTATGGTTCACCAGACTCCTGGCAAGCTGCACATACATTTAATCAAAGCCTATTGATTCACTGCCTAGTTATTTCTTGAATAAACTTGTAAAAGTCTTTCCTAAAAATGTTGGTTATTTCATCTCTTGATAATAACACCTTCTCTGGGTTGTGGCCAAATGGGGCTCTCCCTTCTCCTCAGAAGCTGTTGGCCACCAGCCTGTGAGGACAAAGGGAGCAGAAGCATTGAGCAGGGTTTGGACAGCTATGATGGAAGAACTTCTGAGATCTCTGCAGTGAGACAGGTCTACTTTATCGTTCCAGGGCTAGTGTATGTAAGGGCTTTTAGGGGTATGGGTGGAAAGGGCTAATTGGTCATAACACAGCATCTAACTATCATGGGGGTGGGAAGGGCTGATTGGTCATAGTATAATACCGAATTATGTGGACATGAAGCCAGAGTGGGACTTGTGCACTGAGTTATGCAGCATTTGTGGAGAGTTCTGCACTAGGTCATTTTCCAGACAAAGCCAGGCAGCTGTGCTTAAGGGACACCCACCAGACAAGGCCAGGCAGAGACAGGGTAGCCCTGCAAGAAAGGGAGTCCTTCATTTTGCTCCCATCTCAGAAAGCCATTCTATCATGGGGGTCAGCCACCTTAATAGCAGAGTTCTCCAGCAGCCAAGAACGAAACCTCCTAAGTCCTGTGGTGGCTTTTCTCAGATCCTGCTTTCTGTTGGCAGCAGGGGTGGGGAAGACACTGGATACGATTCTGTATGTTCACCTTCACTTCAGGTTGTGTTTGAGAGGAAGAGGAGCTTTAGTGAAGAGCCCCCATTTTGGAGCCTGGCTAACTAAACATAAGTTCTGGAAATATCGGTTTCTTGCAAAATAGCCTGGAGCAAACAAGGCTTAGTTAACCAAGATACGTTCCTGTTTCCTCTACTGTGCAATAGGCTTATGACTTGTGTGTTCAGAACGCAGCCTGACACACAGAGACATCCAAACAGGTGGGAGCTGAGGATACAGGAGAGAGATGGCTCTATCTTTCACTGATCCCTGCTTTGGATAGCGTCTTACCAAATCATGGTTCTGTATCTGACGTGGCTGGATAAAGATGCCAGGGTTCAGCGTGGTTGCTGGAACGCCACAGGTGTGCGCAGGTATCATGTTGAACCTGTTACTTCAGGAACACGCTGTCCCAGCTGGGTCCTGTAAAGGGATCACAGTGGGAGAGTTGCAGCAATCCGGTTGGAGGAAACACATCTCCCAGCATTTCTCCTTAGTGGATTTGCTGAAGGGACATCACTCCTGGTACTTGCCAATCTGGAGGCTGAGTCTCTCCAACCTCTTGGCTCAGTGTGTTTTTATGTCTTGCTTGAAAGTTTGCCTACTCTTGAAAGTATTTCCTACTCTAGATTCTTCACGGCTAACTTCTCACAACTAGATCTTTCCTCTTGGAAGTTGGCCGGTGTTAGGTTTACACTTTCAGCTTTGACAGTGGAGTTGCTCATGGGAGGTCCCGACTTACCTTTCACCATCTCTGTGACTAAGAGAGGATGCTTATCTTGTGATTGGGTCCTGTTAAATAAACACATAGATTGAAAGCCAGCAGAAAGCCAGTGCAATTAACCTTAATTTGAGTTGTGTTTTCTTCAAGTGTTCAAAAAAAAAAAAAAGTGATAACTAGTCAATATACACATAATTTTTTTCCTGCCACAGCCTTAATGGATGGCAAGGGTTTTTAATGGATGTTTTGGTTTAAGAGAGCAAAGTGGGAGAGTGTTACAGAATGCTGTCTGTGACATGGCAGTCAGAGCATCTTCATCCCAACAGCTGCGGCAGATCCAAAGAGACCCCGACATAAGGCCTTTTGACGTTTTCTTCTAGAAGAGTGGGTGGATAGGACCATTAGACCCTCACCTGAGGTTCCAGCCACCCCTTGCAGAATTACACACAGTAACTCTGTAGGTCATCTTGCCTAAGCTGCGTGTGCTCTTGTGGTCCGCAGAGGTGGTACAGTGTAGAGTGTGGATGGGTAAGTGGAGGGGACGTCCTGTCCATGCAGGTTTTAGAAAAGTTGTTATCATGCTTGGTGATACGTTTTGGTGGTGTAGCTACTTTGGGGTCACCCATGAACCTGTAAGTAACCCCTCACCAATGCTATGTCATAGAGCCCAATAAACTCACTGCCTCACCAAAGCGCAGTGGGATGGATTGTTACCTTGATCCATCTTTTTTTTCTTTGCATTTTATTTTTTCATTTTTTATGATTTTTATTTTTCTCAATTCCCACTCATAGCTCATCTTTACAAGAAGTCAAAGAACAACTAGTCTCATGGGAAGTCTTTCAAAAAGCAACCACACTTGGAGTTGAACAGGAATCCTGGAAGTCAAGTCACTTTTTGATAAAGGCACCAAGAAGATAGTGGGGAGAGGGATATTCTTTTAAAAATGATGTTGGGGAAACTGGGTATTTACATGGGGAAGAATAAAATTAGATTCTTATCTCATTACCATATCCAACTCAAAATGGATAAAAGAGCCAAATGTAAGACCTGGAATTACAAAACTCTAAAATTCCATATCAGTCTAGGAAGTAATGTTTTGGGCATCATAGCAAAATCTCAATCAATAAAGCCAATTAAACAAGTAAGGCTCCACCAAGCCAGAAGCTCCCTAGCATGGGAGACAGTTAACAACACGGGAAAACTGTCTGCAGATTGGAAAAATATCCACAAACTATTTATCTGGGTTAACAGCCAAACTATATAAGGAACACACGCAAGTTAATAGTAAAGCACCGAATAACCCAATTTTAAAAATGGGCAAAGAACCTGATCTGACATATTGCCAGGGAAGACAGAAGAAGGGCAAAATGTGCATGGGAGGTAGCTACCATCACGGGTTGTCAGGAAATTCAAATCTGCAGCACAGAGAGCTATCACTCCACACAGTTAGACTGGGCTTGTGAGAGACCCAAGAAGGGTGAGGGCATAGCTCAGCGAGGACAGCGAGGCACTGAAAAGCTCTTGTCTTGGATTCCCAGCAGCATAACAAACAGATGGAACATCAATGGGCCAGAAAAACCAGGTATAGGGAGGGTGTGGGAATCGGGGACCCTGGTGCCCTGCTGGTGAAAACGTTCGCTCTTCAAGGAGAAGAAGGTTCTTCAGAAAATCACCAGTGAAAACCAAACATATGGACCTAGCCATTACTCTTCTTGGAATATACCCACTGTAAGCAAAATCAATAGATACAATTCTAAAATTAGAAGTCATTCTAGAAGCTTCACGTCTAATAGGTTGCACTAATACTGATTTATACCACACTGCCTTAAGCAGGCCCCTTTTTAGTTGCTTCAAGAGAAAAAATAAGAAGCAACAAACTCAACACCTTTCTCTTGATCTTAAGTAGGTACCTGAACTCTTTTTTCTTCTCTTGGCTGGAGTTTGAGTTAAGGTTTCACTAAACAACCCAGGCTGGCCTTGAACGCCACAGTCGGGGATTATAAGCACAGGTCTCATCAGGCAGAGGGCAGAGATGGTCGTTATACGCTGGCATCGGTTTCAGGGGATATAATTCTATAGTAAAACAAGGGCTGCTCTCGGCCTTTGGGGAAGAGCTGGGCAGCCTTGTCTGACGTGTCTTCCAGCGACAGCCCTTCATTCCCCCAGCAGCAGGAGAGTGTGCCTCACCCTTGCTGCAGCTTCAGACAAGGTCTATTTTCCATATGTGTCTGTGCATGACGAGCAGCCACAGCTTGGTGGGAGCTGAGGGAGCATTTGAGGCTTCAGGGAGAATCTCTCACCTTGGTGAACTTGTACAGGCATTTGCTTGCTGTCCTGAGCCCAGGGCAAGACCTCTGGTGACTGCAGAAAACCCACTGCAAGCCTGTTGTGCAACCTTCTCAGTACAGCTGTGCTCACTCAAACCTACAGCCAGGTCTGGGCTGTGTTAAAAGCACTTTGTGTGGGGGCAGGAATGGGGGGGTGCTCTCAGAAATGGTTTATGAATCATGGTGAAGAAAGGGCCAGCTGCTAGGATGCTGGAGGCTGATGAACAGTTCTCAGTCTCTCCTGTAGCCACCTGGTCACTGGTCCAGCAACCTAGAGTTGCTGGAAGTGGCAGGTCCTTCTTCTTAAGGCTGATCATTACTTGATCTCACTACAGTGCCAGAGGAAGATCTGGGCGTGGTAGGTGCTGTAAGTGTTTGCTGAGTGAAAAACTATTCGTTTTCTGGATTCTACACCTGGGCTGGACTCCCTGATATTCTCTCTCTCTCTCTCTCTCTCTCTCTCTCTCTCTCTCTCTCTCTCTCTCTCTCTCACACACACACACACACACACACACACACACACAGTCTCAGTTTTTTGAGACAGGATTTCTCTGTGTAGCCCCATAACCCTGACTGTCCTGTAGACCAGGCTGGCCTTGAACTCAGAAATCTGCCTGCCTCTGCCTCCCAAGTACTGGGATTAAAGGCGTGCACCACCACTGCCCAGATCCCCTGGTTGTTTCTTTAGCACATGCATATGCAAGCATTGGCAGTCAGCACTCCCTTCATGTGGTAACAGGGTTAGCTTCTGGCATATCTGTGCAGTGGCACTGGGGCCCATCCAGTAGAGCCTGTATGCACTTTAATGCAATGTGGCTGCCATCTTGTAATTCTAAACAACTTGTGAATGTATCTTGAATTTTCATTTTGCTCTTGGCCCTGAAGAATATGTGACTGTTCTCAGGGATCAGTTTTCCCAACAAAGTAAGTATAGCAGCATCGTGGAGAAAAAATATTTTTCTTCTTTTGAGGCAAGGTTGTGCTATGTAGCTCAAGCTAGCCTCAAACTCACAATCTAACCTCATCTCCCAGAGTACTGGGATTACAGACATGCACCACTACACTTGGCTTGGGAAATAAAGTTTGGATTATACCTGACATATTGAGTGAATTCTTAGCTCTACTATGCAGAACTCCCAACGAGCTTCACAGCGAGGAGAGACCACTGATGATTGTTAGCTGCAGCCCACGGACTTCTGGGTCCTTGAGAAGTCCTTCAGTGGTGGTGCCAGGTGGAAGTATTAGCATGGTGGGCAGACTGGAGAGATGGCTTTCCCTTAAGGACTTCATTGTTTAACCAGTAAGCTTAGAGCACTCTGGCCAGCCTGAGCCAATCTATTCAGACGCTATTTGCAGTGGGACCCAGGTCTGCTCCCGCAGGGACTCAGAAGGGTCTTCTAGATCTAATCCTACTGAAATTCTCTGGTAATGCCTGCCCAGTCCTTGGCACACGGTGGGTGCACTCTATGCTTGATGGTGCAGACAATATACATAGATTTTATCCTCCCTCTGCCTTCCTTGGAGTAAGGACCACATATGACATAAACATCTTCCCTAATGAAGTTCCAATTGCTTACTCTCTATATTGCCTTCTTCAGTAGAGGTAGTGGATGAACTCCAAGCCAGCCAAAAATGGGGGGGGGGGGCAATTTCTACAACAATGCTGTGGGGAAAATTGTCTCCAATTCAGTGACAAGTACTTTTCCTTTTTAAAAATGTAGTTTATTAATTCATTTGTTTTTCAAGACAGGGTTTCTCTGTGTAGCCTTGGTTGTCCTGGAATTCCCTCTGTAGACCAGGCTGGACTTGAACTTTCAAGAGATCCTCCTGTCTCTTCCAAGTGCTGGGATTAAAGGAGTTGGACAAGCACTTTTCTTATGAATCTGTTAGCAATGGTGGTGTTGGCTTATAAGAGAAGCTTTGCCTCAAGTTGTGGGTCTACCTGGCAACATTACATTTGGGGGTCCTTGCACCACGTGTGTTCACCTTGGGTCAAGGTCAGAGCGTTGCATCAGTGCAGGGCAAGCTTACGTCCCAGGTGTGGACAAACGGAGATACAGAGGTATTTTAAGGTCTACACTGATACTGTTGGATACTATTGCATCTATCTGCCCATAGTCTATTGTCTAAAGCAACTCACATGGCTAAACTCTAAGAGACAGATGCATCCTCTCTGCCAATACCAAGTCAAGAATGTAGATCTAGGGATGAAGAGCTGAAGGCAGTAATTAAATCCACCACCCTGCCTCTGTGCTCCTCTACCTCAGCCATAGAATAGTCATACTCAGGACTGTGGTAGTTAATCTCCTTATTACTGGACAAAATTCCTGACAGAAACAACTTAACAGAGAACTTATCTTGGCTTAATATTTCAGAGGGATGTCAGTTCCCCATTACAGGGAAGGCCTGGCAGTATTAATGGCTGCCTGAGCATGGAATGACAGCTTTTTCAAATTGTACAGACCAGGAACAGGAAGTGAGAGAGGAACCAGGGGTAGGTTCCTTTAAAGGCCCATCCCCTAGTAGCTTACTTCCAATAGCTATGCGCCACTTCCTAAAGACTCCATGGCTTTCAAAATACTACCACAAGCTGAAGACTGAGTGTTCAGAACACCAGCCTGTGAGGAACATTTGGTATTCAAAGCACAACAGGGTTCATTGCCTCTTCTGCGTTAATATCTACCAAGCACCAAGCAAATATTTAATGGAATTGTACAGAAGCATATCCCATAGTCCACTAAGGGTTTTATAGTGGAAGCCAGGTCATGAAGTATCTTCTAGGAAGCCTGTTAAGATGCAGATATCCCATTCCCAGGTAGAATACCAGGGATGCTCAGGGTCCAGGAACCTGGATTGCACAGCAGCTCACGAGAGCTGAGGTGGGGAACTCTCCTGGTCCTTAACAGTTGTTAGGCTAATCAATTCTGGGATGTTAGCAGATTTGGTCAGACTGGGGGACATTCTTAGAAATGCATAACTTGTAAACCTGTGCACAAATGGATGGCGTTGCTGACCCCACCGCTACTCCCCATCCCACGCGATCTTTATTTCTGAATAAGCCGAGGGCTTGGCGATGCCACTGAGTTTTGCAGATAGTCTCTGGTCTTTAGAAAATAACTAAACACATATACCTTAACGTCATGTTTAGAAACTGAAAATTTGTCTAGCTTAACTCTGTAAGACATTGATCATTTCCCACTCTTCATTAGACAAAGGTTTTAAAAACTACTTCATTTGGAGTTCCTCCCCCCAGAAAACCCCATCTTTCCTCCTAATTGATGAGGTAAATTCTAGCTGACCCCAACCACCATGCACTATCTCTGGTTATGGGTTAAATTACATAAATCACATGGTTGCTGAGAAGAGCCATGTATGTGAGTCTAGAGAAGCCTTTGTCCGTCTGGGATGTGTTCAGCTAGTACCATAAAAGCCTGGGGGTCTGGGTGCTCACTGTGTCCACCACAGTAGCTAAAGCTGCCTAAAAATAACCGACAGGAAAGAAGAACAAAAGGGGTTGGCAAGAAAGCTGAACACCAGAGTCCAGCTGGGCCTAAAGATGGATGGTCTGGCTCTCTCCACCAGAGAGGCAGATGCTCATACTGTGTAAGCTCATAGGAGTTTGGTTTCTTTTACCTGCAACTGTGAGAGCCCTGGCCAGTATTTCATCATCTGAGATTGAAACCAGCTAGATCACAAGCAGGTGGGACTGATCAGAGTTTTGCAAAGCCAAGGATTTGCTCAGCAAGACACACAGTTTATTCTAACAACCACACCAGACCTGGGGCCCCAGTTCCACGACTCCTGAGGCACTCCTCTAGAAACATGACTCAATTAAAAGAATAACTACAGCCATTAGCTCTGTTTGTGTGTTCTAAGCAAGGTCCAATCACATTCTCTAATACTATTTCTTCTGACTTCCACTCAATGCTGCAAAAGTTGTGTTTCTTCCCCATTCCAACACCCACAATTAAATCCAGTGACTTCTGCCCAGGTATTCAATAGAATGATCTCTGAAATTATTTCTTGTTTCTTCCTGGTTATGATGAAAGCATAGAAGCCCGAGGACGGGTGACAGGAAATCATGCATCACTTTGAGCACGTTGCCCTTTTTATTATAAATACGACAGTATGGCTAGGTGGGATGGTTTCAAAGAGACAGGATGTTACCTTAAACATTTACAGAGCTGTGGTTAAAGCAGCCTTTTAAAACTACCTTTTCAACTCATGGAGCTTACATAAATATTTGGCTGTTGGTGACAGGCCTAATAAAGCTGTTTAGAATGTCGCAGCACTATTTACTTACAAAGTAATGTCCTAGACCCACTTTGGCCAATACTTTTAAGAGGGAGAGATGCACCTTGAATAAATATTTGCAAGACATAAATTCAAGATAACCCCACCTCTTCCCTAAAGCTGTTTACTGCATCTCATCCAAATGCCCCTTTTAGATGTCGCTTGCTCGGTACAGCTGGATATTTTCTTAAAATATATTGGAACATGTCAACTAGTATGTGCAGGAATTCTGGGGTGTCTTCATAGCTCAAAGTCCTGCAGAGTAGCTTGAGCCTGGAGGAAAACCAGAATTTTTTTGAGCCTAAAGAATGCAAATCAGAACATAAATATGACCCTTCGGGGGATGATGAATCTCACGTCTGACCAGAAACTAAAGACATATCCTTAGCGTCCTACCACATGATGGGCATTGTAGAAAGTACTGAGAACAGAAGTAGAAAGGAGAGTGATTCCCCCGGCATTTCTCCTTTATTAAAACTAATATGGTAACTTCAATTGTTGAGTGTGGCTACAGGGCCAAGAAATGGATCTCTGTCCATGCAAAGTAGCAGGGATGTCAGCTGATAATCTGCTCGGCTCTTTTTAAGAGCTGAGTTTCTTCTTTGTTCCCTGAAGTGAGTCCCTAAGGGAAAAGACACCAAACTGACTAGCATCTCTTCCTGAGGAACAAGTCACAAACAAGCTCATGGTTGCCTTTTACACCCCTGTGCTATTTTTTTCCTCTTTTTTTCACAGTTGAATTATTTTTTAAATCCAAGAAGCATTCCCCACTTGCTGTGTGGTAGAGCGTTAAGGTTTTCAAATCCGTTTCCATATGTAGACACCACCCAGATCTGAAGCGCTTGTTATGTCCATATTACTGTTAGCATATGAGGTTTCATTTCCAGTACACGTTAACTAAACAAACATTCCTGACATTTAAGACAGCAATACCGACTGACTCGCAGAGCAGGCCACTCAAGGTTTCCTGTAAAACTTGCCTTTGCCCTGATGTGTAACGAGCCCTCTTGATCTGAACACTCCTAAAGAGAACAAAAAGAACGTGGAGTTGGGATCTCTATTATCTAGGGGTGGAAGAGAAGATGATGACGGCTTTGAAGGGTGACATTTATCCTTTCTTTCAGTGCACGAATTTAAACCAGATGGCCCGTTCACAATTTCCCCACTTAGCTGTTACTCTCCATTCCCAACCATTTGGTTAAGTGGGCCCTGTGGAAAGACCCTGTCCTCTCTGGCAGGCTGCTGTGCATGTTTCTTTTGCTAGCCAGTGGGAGCACGCCTGCCTAAGCATGGTAGCCTACAGGTGACTCCAGAAAGATGTGTCTTCACAGCAGAAAGATGTGTTTAGGTCACAGCATTTTCTTGTCTCTGGGAACGACAAATGCCAGATGGAAAACTATCTGGTTGGGGGTGGTTTCATTTATTCCTGGGAAAATGGAAGACATTGTCACAAAGATTTGAAGGAGTAGATCAGCCAGGATATTCTAAGTGCTGTAACGAGCATCTCCAGACTTGGGACTAGGCTCTGGGGACATGGTGACAGAACAGAGGTCCTGGGCTCAAGGGCTTCATTTTTGTGGTTTTCAGGAGTAAAGTGGTGTCTGTGGGAATGATTCCTTCCATTAAATACTAGTGTTGGACTTCTGCATGTGGATGTCAAGAGCTCTTTAGGAAAAATTTGGATAAATGGGTCCTACTTACAAAAGAGGACAGAGAAACTAACCTTAAATAGCTATTTCCCGATGTGAGGAGCCACTCCTGGGTCCTGTCACTGATTTTCCTGCTGGCCTCACAGCCTCTCCTATAATTTTCAATACTGAGTACACACAAACAGTATGAGCAAGTTTTCGAGAATACTGAGGGTTCACCTTAGTAGGTCAGTAGAGAGCTGAAGATGCAGTTTGGCGCCGAAGATGAAGTTTGGCCAGCTGAGGCTGACAGGTTGATGGTCACGGCATTAGCATGCTTGGATTGGTGGCAATAAGAAGGTCAGTTCTGATGAAAGTGGCTGCAGAACTTTAAGCTGAAATATGCCAGGCATATTTGCATGTCATTTTATACAGCGGCTTTCTCCATTCACAGACCCATGGCAAGGGTCTTCTCTAGACAAAGGGTGATTGGGAAGAAGAAAGTCACATTGTCAGTCCCAATCTGTGGCTGTCACAGTGAACTCGTGAGGAGATGAGAAAAGCAAAGAGTTACCACCTAACAAAATGTGATGGTAAGGATATTTGTGTGTGATTTGTTCACTGAGTACCACACAGAGTTTTGCTAGAGAGTATAAATAACTCTGGAGCAATGACGCAAGGGGCAAAACAATTGCCACACAAACCTGAAAACCTGAATTTGGATCCCAAGAACTCACATAAAAACCCAGCTGCAGTAGCTCAAACATCTATAACCCCACTGCCCCTACTGGGAGATGGGACATACCACAAGAGGACAGTGGGAGGTGGTCAGCCCTGCTAACCTGGCATACATAGTGAATAAGAGAGATTCTGTCACACATGGTGGAAGGCAAGGACCCATTCCCGAAGATGTCCTATGACCTCTGTATGTGAGCTGCCTCCAGCCCCCCACGTCCACACACATACACAAAAGAGAAGAGCGAGCTGGGGGACATTGTAATGTGATCATCCTGAATCTTTGATTCTAATATTACAAACACATCTAAGTCTTTTTAGAAAGCAATTAGGAAACAATACAAGGCCCATAAAATATCAGTACCAATAAACTCTTCTCTGAGGTTTTATTTTTTCCCTTGAAAAATGAAGTAAAAGATGAAAAGATTAAAATTTTGACAGTATTCATTATAACAACTCACAAAACTGCCATTTAGCTACAATATAAATATGTGTATTAGCCAGGCAGGCTAATGTAACAAACAACCCTTTTCCAGACCAACACTTTAAACCTTTCTTCCTCACTTACAATTTAGTGTTGGATGCAGGGTTTACCATGTGGTGATTCTGGGATTTGGGATTAGACTCATGGATCCATGGTCCTCTGGGATAGTGAGATCTACTGCATCTGGCTATCAGATGGCGAGGAGGAGAAACAGGGCATGAGGAGATATCCGCGGGGCACTTTAGAAGCCATCCAAAAGAGTGCTGTGTGTCATTCCCAGAAGACCACACATGAGAGAGCGAGACATGAACTGGACACATGAGGACCAGGTAATGAGTGTGCCACAACATGTTAGTTGTACATTGTAGGAGAAGTGGGCAGCTGAGGCAAAGAGGCAGCATATTGTGTTATTGAGCATCCTAGTTTGGACCAAGTTGAAACCTACTTTTGTGTCTGTTTTAGACTATAATGCCTTTGCAGAACTAGAGGGTGGCTTTGCCACCAGACTGTGCCCAAGTGTGTGAGTGGATGTGTGCGTGCAGGGGTACCAACATGAAGGCCAAGTTGCTCATCTGCTATGTATGTGCAGGAAGCTTAGGTCCAGCCTGTACTCACTCTTTGGTTAATGATCCAGTCCCTGGGAGCCCCCAAGGGTCCAGGTTAGTTGTCTCTGTTCATCTTCCTGTGGAGTCACTGTCCTCTTCGCATCCCTCAATCTTTCTCCCAACTTTTCTGTGAGACTCTTTGAGCTCCATCTAACGTTTAGGTGTGAGTCTCTGCATCTCTTTCCATTGTCTGTTGGGTGGAGCCTCTCAGAAGATAACTATGCTAGGCTTCTGCCTGCAAGCGCAACAGAGTGTCATTAATAGTGTCAGGGACTGGTTCTTGCCCCTGGGATGGGTCTCAACTTGGGGCAGTCATTGGTTGGCCATTCCCTCCGTCTCTGCTCTTTGTCCCTGCAAATCTTGTAGGTAAGACACATTTGGGCTTTGTGGGTGGGTTGCTGTCCTTATCCTTCCCCTGGGAGTTCTACAGTAGGTGGCCACTTCAGGATCCATGTCCCCCCACTGCTAGGAATCTCAGCTAGAGTCGCCCTCTTAGACCTCTGTGGCCTCTCCCTATCCCAGGTCTCTGGCACCTTCTAGAGATTGCTGCCCCCTTGTTGATTTTCCTTCTCTGTCCCCTGCTCTCCCTACAATGATCTCACCATTCCTCCCCACCCCCTCTTCCACCCAATTCCCTCCCTCCATCAATCTCTGATATCTATTTTGTTTCCCCTTCTGAGAAAGATTCCTTTGCTGTTTGGCTTCTTTGGGTTTGTTGATTACAGCATGGTTATCTGTACTCTATGGCTGATATCCACTTGTAAGTAAGTACGTACCATGCATGTCCTTTTGGGTCTGGGTTACTTAGGATGATATTTTCTAGTTCCATCCATTAAGGGCAGATGATTTTACCTATGCAGCGCGGTTAATGCTATACTCCCAGACACTAGGGTGCGTGGATTCGGCACGTGAGGAACTCTTGGGTTGATGGGAGAAGACAAGGATGATGGAAAAGAGCTTGAGCAGAACTTCCAAGGTTACCTGGATCTTCAACAAAATGTGATAGGCTGGAGCTTTTTATACTGAATAATTGTTCTTAAAGGAAACATCATACATGTGGTAACTAAACATAGGAATGGGGTCAGATCCTGGGTGCCCTCCAAAGTTACAATTTCCAATAAACAATTATTAGCCATCAATAGGTTGTATGTGTTAAGTGGAAAATGTCCGGAGAAGCAGGTGTTTCTGTCTTGTGGTACAGAAACAGGCGACAGCTAACTAAACAGTTTAGACAATAAGAATCCAGAAGTCTAAAATCAAGGTGTTGGTGAGAAGCCCCCTCCCCCTGGAGGCTCTGGGGAAGAGCAGATCCTTGCCTTATCTCACTTCTGGTTGCTGCTGGCCTCCCTGGAGGCCTGGCTCATCACTCCAGTCTCTGTCTCTGTGGTCAGATCACCCTCCCTTTCCTGTCCACCCTCTCCTGTTCGGATTTCTTAAAAAGACACTTGTCATTGGACTAGGACCCGTCAAGATGACACAGGATGGTCTCCTCATGCCCAAATCACTGACAGTATTCATCTTCTGGTGCTTTCCCTAGTGAGATCACAGCACACATTTCAGGACAGGGATTTCTCTTTGAGGACCATCCCAGTCTTGTCCACTGCACAGTCCTTTCATTTAGCGTAGGCCCATTACATTGTTCATGTGGCTAGGTTCTTTAAGCTCTTCCTGTCTTTGGTGATGGTGCTCAAGATAGACAGTGTTGTCTCCACTGGCTTGGGCAAGCTTCTAAGGGATCAGGGCGACAGGTGCTGACAGAGTGGAGTGTACTTAAAATTAATATTGGTTTTTGAAACGTCCACTTCTCAATTTCTCCTTTGGCATTACTTTCTATTCTCTCGGTGGGTTTACATGTTGACTTCTTCCATATTGTAAACTAAGGACAGAAACTCCTATGATCCCTGTATCCTTTCTTATAAACATACTGAAGAATCTTCCAGAGCACATAATCACTTCAACCGTGCTGAGCTGTGTTTATATACTGGGGGTCACATATGGTGTCTGTCAGGTTTATTTTAAAAACAACCATCTACCTGGCCACACTGGTGCACCACGGTTATTTAAGCACTTGAGAATCTGAGGGAAGAGGATTGCTGTGAGTTCAAGGCCAGCCTGGGTTACATCGAAAGACCCTGTCTCAAGGAAAACAACAGCCACATGATGTAATTTATATACATAAAGGGATTTCAAACTTAGACCTAAACAAACACCTGCACATGGACATAGATGGAGTGTCTTTTCACAACTGCCAACACTTGGAGACGACTGGGTCTTTTAAAAGTTGAGCAGACAAACTATAGTGTATGTACAGGATGGAATATTGTACACCATGGAAGAGGGGCGAGCTATCAACCCAGGAAAAGATGTGGAGGAAATATAAATGCATCGCGAAGTGAAAGGTTATGTATATTATGATCCCAATGGCATTCAGGAAAAGGTAAAACAATGGGGTAATTAAGATATCAGTGACTGGTAGAGGTGGATGGGCGGGGATGGTGATAGGTGGTGCTCTGTTTCACGGCAAGAACACTCTGCGGTGTGGGCATAGAGTGATATGAACATTTTTATGTTGTTGGACCCTTAGTTCACCACCAAGAGTGAGCCTCACTGATTATTAATGAACTTGATTGACTGCTGTGTCCATGATGGTTCACCTACTGTAATCAATGCATCCCTCTGGGCAAGATGCTGATGTGTGTGTGTGTGTGTGTGTGTATATGTGTGTGTGTGTGTGTGTGTGTGTGTGTGTGTGTGTGTGTTATGTGAACTTTGCTGTGAGCTTAGAACTGCTGTAAAAATTAAATTTAAAATGCTTTTAATTAATTAATTTACTTTGCATCCTAACTGCAGTTTCTCCTCCCTCCTTTTCTCCCAGTCCTCCCCCTTCCCCTTCCCCTACTCCCACCCTCCACTACGCCTCTTTCTCTTCTATACTCCCATGGATATCAACCAACCTTGGCATATCAAGTAGCAGTAAGATTAGGCGCATCCTCTCCTACTGAGGCCAGATGAGGCAGCCCAGCAGGGGGAAAGTCCCAAAGTTAGGCAACAGAGTCAGAGACAGCCCCTGCTCCCTCTGCTAGGAGTCCCACAAGAAGACCAAGCTACACAACTGTAACATGTGCAGTCAGTCCCATGAATGTTCCCTGGTTGGTGGTTCAGTCTCTGTTGGCCCCGATGGACCCAGGTTAGTTGATTCTGTAGGTTTTCTTGTGATGTCCTTGACCCCCCCCCCCCCGGCTCCTATAATGCTTCTTTCTCCTCTTCAGCAGGATTCCCCAAGCTACCCCTAATGTTTGGCTGTGGGTCTCTGCATCTGTTTCCATCAGTTGCTGGGTGAAGCCTCTCTGACGAAAGCAATGCTAGACTCCTGTCTCTGCACATCTTGTAGAAAAAACCAATTGTAGGTCGAAGGATTTGTGGCTGGGTTGGTGTCCCAATCTCTCTATTGGAAGTCTTGCCTGGATACAGGAGATGGCCAGTTCAGGCTCCATATCACCCACTCCTAGGCATATTATCTGGGGTCACCCTCGTAGATTTCTGGGAGTTACCATCGCTCTAGGCTTCTAGTTCGTCCCAGAGATGCTTCACCCCCAGCCCACCGGGATTCAGTTGTCTCTCCCAGTATTCTTTGTCTCTGTCCCCCCCTGACCTGATCACTCCTGTTCCCATTTCCACCCTCACCCCACCCCATCCACCCACAATGTCTACTCTATTTCCCCTTCTCAGTGAGATTCAAATTAAATTAAAAATTTAAACTGGCTTATCTATTACACAAAACCAACCCCCAAAACAGAACCCCATTTTTATTTTTCCTCAAGTCACGCCAAAAATTCGTAGACATATCATGATAACTAACTCCCACACAGGCTTTGATACTCACACCTTTTCCTTCTTAAGACAGGAACAAGGGTTGATATTCAGATCATTAGAGAAATGGTATTTCTGGACTAGACAGTGAAGCAAGCGAGTAATGGAACCAACTTTTCCTTCAGAGTGCTTATTCTGGATGAAGGGAGAATGCTGCTCTTTCTGGTATGTTCCTTGGAAAAAGAGCCAGATTCACAGCCCTTCCCTTCAGGAATCCTACAGAGAAAGTGAGATTTCTGCTTCTGGTCTGACAAAGAAGGCAGTGTTTCTCATGGGGTAGGGCTTCCTAGCTGATGGCCCAGGCCTACCAGGTTATTCTATGGTAAAAAAAAGTTACTGTCTGACATCCAAAAAGTGAAGTCATACCCATCTAGCTTTGGGTAAATAATGAATCTGATTAGATTTGTCACATTTCAAGATCAAGAGGGGATATGATTGATTTCTTCTTGATCACACCATGAGGCACACAGACAGAAATCAACTAGAAGTACCAGCAGTCAGCAGGTAGTAAAAATACTGGGATAAATAATAGTCTGTCAGGCATCGCAAGGAAACGGGGCAAGACTGAGTCAGCTGTCAGTCGACAGGTCTATGAAAGGCTGCCACACAGGGGCTTTACTGGTTGGCATCAGGCAGCTGGAGGAACATGCATCACTTGCCATGCTCTGTCAAGGGCCTCATGTCTGCTATGGCTCCTCTCTGAAGGACACCTTTCCATAGCTGATGAAAACCTGGGGGCGTGCAGGCAAGGGCTCCAAGGATGCTGGAGAACTAGAAGCAGAGATGTTTCAGGTCCAATGGGCACTAGCCTGCCTTCTACGACTGGAGGATGGGGTCTTGCTGGTACCAAGCCCCATCAAATCTAGGGGAGCTGATGTTTATAAGCATCTCCTCATGTGGAAGCCTGTACATTCTTAATGGAAGTTCTTCCTGTTGGTGGGAGCTGAGGTCAAAAGGACAATGAGCGACTAAGACCCCTGTTACCTTCTCACTTCTGAAAGACCCCATCTTCATGGAGCACTGCCAATAGCTGCTCACTACAGGGACCCAGGAGCAGAGGAGAAAATACATTAAGATGCATTGTACCTGCTTCTGGCTGTCTGGGCCACATCTCAGCACCATCTATCCCAGCCAGGACTGTGGTGTGTCTATTTGTCTGCATTACAAATGTATATGTGTCAGAGACAGAACCTTCTGTGGGACAAGATGTTTATGTAGCTGGCACTAAAAAGTTCTGTGACCATGTTATAGGTACAGAAAAGTGGACATAAGAGGGTATGGGGTGACTTGAGGTGCATAAGGAACTATAAAAATATATCAGTGGCCTTTAAAATAGGCATGTCCTATTTTAAAGATGCATAACCTTGTGTAGGACAAAAGACAAAAAAGCATGAGACAAACAAGTGCTGAGTAAGCAGACCTTCCAAGGCACAGCAAGAGTTAAAGGGCCATGCTGAGGGTTGAGGGGCCATGCTGAGGGGAGGGAAAGAAGGATAGGACAGCAAAGGCAGGGACATGAGTGACACACTCCATTATTATAGACCAGCCCACAGAGTGATAGGCTACCATCACCACTCGGTCACGTGACAGGATCCTACCACACCTTTCTCACTTGATGGGGTAAATTTTCTGAAACTGTTAGCTGAAGTAAATTCTTTTTTGGGTTGCTTCTATCAGATATTTGGTCATAGAGAAACCTAACTAATGCAGACTACTCAGCATCTGTGTGCCAGATCTCATAGTGACCAGTGAGGAGCTCCTGGCCCAGTGTCAGTGTCTGGAAGGCTGTGAGCTACTGGACGATGGGAAGAGTAAGGAACACTTTAATGGACCAGTTGATGAGCTATGAAGTACGAAGTTATTACTCATGTATAAGGGGTGTAGGAAGGGGAAAGATGGACTTCTTGTCCTCATGCCCATGTACTTGGAGAGCTGAAGCCCCCTTGGGTCTTGTCAAGGTCTCACTACAGTATAATCACAGAGCTTAGGCTATGGGCAGCCAGCTCTGCCAATTCTAGACATAGGATTCTCAGCAAATGACTTGATTCTCCCAAGTCTCAGTTTTCCTATGTACGAAGGGCAATGATAAAATAAGTCCAACCTCAAAGGATGGTTGTAAAGGTTGGAGAACCTATAATGGGCAATGCCCAGCACCAGACACGTGGTAAGCAATCATCAAATGTCAGTTGTTTTTATTTCTGATATAAGACCAGAGGTGTTAATTGTGTTCTCTGACTGCCACATGGATGCTAAAACCTGGGTAACATAAAATCCCTGTGGTAGAGAGTATAGTTGCCAATACCATATCATCATCATCTCCTTCCAATTAATAGAACTCCTTGTTTTATTTAAGAGAGTATCACATGTATATTGTGTGTAGGCATACCTTTTCCCAGCTTCCCTTGCAGCTAGGAGCTATGTTTTCACTAGAGAAATGTAAGCATTTTGCTCTCCTGAGAGCCCTTTAAGTTAGTGGTTCAGCAGGCACAGAGCATTTGATCATAACACTTTTCTTCCTTCCTCCTGCCTGACTTATGCATGTAAAGGCTGAAGCTTCAGCATCCTGATTTTCTGCATGTGGTGCCTTAAAGGTGAAAGCTAGACAGATAATAACTGAGTTTCACATAAAGAAGGAGCAGTAGTGTAAGAGTCATAGGCTATCTGCCTCTCAACTTCTTTTTACATGATAACCATAGCAACATGCACTGTGAGAGTCGTTATCTTTGATAGTCACACAGATTGCAAATTGGAAGTGATGCATTTTTCCTTGACCCAGAAATTGATTAGGGGCTGAGCTGACTAGTTGATGGCAGAATCCAGTGTAGGCAGCTGGTTCCTACTCTGATCTGGTCTTTTTCTTTTCTCTCTCCAATGGGCTCAGTGGTGCTCCCAAAAGGTATGCCCATGTCTTTATTCCTGGAACCTGTGAATGCAGCTTTATCTGAGGAAAAGGTCTTTGTAGACATAGTTGAGTTAACAAATTGGGAATGAAGAATGTATCTCATGCATCTTCTGGATAGACTCTAAATCTAACAGCTGTACTTGGTCATGTGGGAGATGGGGAAGAAACACTGGGACAGAGGAGGGGGGACTGACCATAGAACAGAGATGAGGTGACACAGTTCTGGGTGTAGGACGGTCACAACCCCCAGAAGCAGGAAGAACTAAGGACTGGATTCTTCCCTAGAGTCTTCACACCTGAGTGGTTTTGCTGCCATCTTGAATTTAGGCTTCTGGCTTCCAGGACAGTGCTCTAAGCCAATCTGTGGGTCATGACCCCCTTTTCAAACCTCTATCTCAAAAAATATTTACATCACAATTCATAATGGTAGCAAAATTACAGTTGTGAAGTAGCAACAAAATAATGTTATGGTTGGGGTGATCACAACATGAGCAACTGTATTAAAGGGTCTCAGCATCAGGAAGGTTGAGAACCACTGCTCGAACGAAGCCTTTGTGGTCACTTGTTACAACAACCAAGAGACCCTCCAGTATATCCATTATACGTGGCATCTTAGGCTCACCCTGAGCAGGATCGATGCCTCCAGTTTTCTACAATTCCTCAATGAATTCCTTTTGAACCTGACAGATGTATTCTCCCATCAGGCCATGCTGTTTGTTCTCCTTTCCTGAGTGAGAAAGAAGCAGGCCCCTGACATTGACATTCCGCACACATTCCACTTTCCAGACTCTGTAAACAGCTGTATTCCAGTGGCAGCTGCAACCTTACCAAACACAAGAGTGAAACCATTTGTAACCATCTGGGGGACATGTCCAGGTCCTTCTTGCTCTGAAATGTCTGCGAGGTTAGGAATCTAAACACAGATCCCAGTTTGTCAAACTTCCCAAAGCCTGGGCTATATTACGTGGTTGTGTAACACAGCTCTTTGGATCTACTGCCTACTCGTCCCTCTGCACCACATGGGCCTATGTAAAGAGCTAGGAAGTAAGCTGGCGGAGGCTGGAAGCAGGGAAATGGGAAGCAGGAGGGTGCAACTGTCTGGACAAGAGAACTAGAGAATCGAGAATCTTCTACAGGCTATCGCATGCACCTGGCTATGTATATATACATATACATACATATGTGCTATATATGCATGCATTTAGTGGCAGGTTATGCCATATGGCCTAAGCTGCCTTGAGCTCTTAATCCTCCTGCTTCAGTCTCTGGGAGGAAGGACTATAAGCATGAGTTGCCACACGTAGCTATCGTTTTACTTTCAACAGATTCCACAATATAGATCAGGCACCATCAGCATTACATCCGAATTCTGTACACAAGTCACTCAACCGCAGTGTATCTCTGTCATCCTAGAGTTTTGTTTTCTTTCTGTTTTCAGACGGATGGCAATACCTATACTACAGTGATCCTGTCCCCTCACTCACACCTACAATCCCAGAGTAGCCCTTCTGTCTGTTAGAATCAAGAGATCTCAGCAAACCATCTGCAAAGATACAGAGGAAGTTCCATGTGGACTCCCAAATGCCCCAGCCTATTTTTAATTAATTAATTAATTAATTAATTAATTAATTAATTTTGAGACAAGGTCTCACTATGTACCTCTGGCTGTCCTGGAACTCTATATAGACCAGGCTAGCCTCTACCTTCTGAGTGCTGGGGTTCAAGGCACTACCTTTCTCATTCCCAGCTCCCTTGCACAATCTTTCTGATGTATTATTTTTCTTTTCCAGTGCCGGAGATGGGACCCAGGACCTCGCATATGCCGAGGATGTGCTCTGCTGGTGTATTATAGCACCCAGCTTTGCTCTGCACTTTTAACTGTAGAAAGACATAGCTTAAAGGAGCGATGGAGGACAGATTTGGCTCCAGTGTCTGCCATGCCTGCTAGATGAAAGTTTAAACAGATGGAGTTCCTGGGACCAGATCCCCCATCTGCATAAACAGGGAGATCTGAGAATGAAGGCAGTTTGTCTGTAGTCTGACTCCCTCTCAAGAGAGGACATGGCCTTGGAGGTAAGGATGGGCTGAAGGTATCTGTGGCTGAAGGACATGAAATGGAGCTAAAGGGCCTTCCCCCCACACTGTCTCTGCCTGAGGCAGCTCCTGCCAAGGTGTGCAGTCACCAGAGGAGCCCATGGGAACCAGATAGACATTTATGTTTCTGTGTAGCTTTTGTTCAACAACTCAGAAACAATGTCGCTTTCCTGTAGTTCAACCCAGCAAGATGCTCAGAAGCTAAATGCTGAACTCCCATTTCGGGATTTAATAATAAATGAACTCCTTCCTGGTACTCTCCACCCCGGCCTTTTATTCTAGGCTGCAGAAGGCAGGGCACCAGTTTTACAGATAACACCAAAGAAACCCCTGACTGGGGGGAAAGGATCAGTTAACTGAGCTTCCTGTGGCTGAAAGATTCCTGTCTGCATCTAGAAGAAACCTGGCTGTGAAGACTCTGCCCATGGGATTCATGGGCACCGGAAGGCTAGAGCTAAGGGGGAGTAAATTCAACCCTGGAAGAAATAGAGGTTACTCCTTGCTCAAAAGAGAAAAGAGATTATTATCCGATTCTCTATCCAAGATAGCCAAAGAATAATTATAAGCATGCTTAATAAAAGTTGAAATGGTAATCCTTATTTGTTCCACAAAAGCACACACATGGTAATGGGTCTTTACTTCCTGTTAAAAGCTCATTCTTTCTTTGAGTTTCCTTAACTCAGTCTATTAGAGAAACAAAACCAACAGTGTATGTGTGTAGCAGCCCACGATGGACTTATGTTGGAACTAGCTCACATGACTGCAGTGTTGGTTAGTCTAAAATCCTTGGGACAGGCTCACAATTCAGAGATCTGCGGAAGAGATGATAGTGTTACTTAAGTCCAAGGTTGGGGTGCAGACAAGAGCACTCTTTCTGCAGAAACTGTCAAGCTCTTTTCCTGCTCAGGTCTCTAAGTGATTAAATGAGGCCCACCCACATCGGGAGAGGATAACTTGCTTTAATTACTATACTAATAATACTAAATAATTTGCTTTATTTAAAGTCTATGGATTTAAAATTGAGTGTCCTCCAAAAATACCTCCACAACAATAGTGTTTTATTCCATAGTTGGTGTCTTAGTCAGGGTTTCTATTCCTGCACAAAACATCAAGACCAAGAAGCAAGTTGGGGAGGAAAGGGTTTATTTAGCTTACTCTTCCATGCTGCTGTTCATCACCAAAGGAAGTCAGGACTGGAACTCAAGCAAGTCAGGAAGCAGGAGCTGACGCAGAGGCCATGGAGGGATGTTTCTTACTTGCTTGCTTCTCCTGGCTTGCTCAGCTTGCTCTCTTATAGAACCCAAGACTACCAGCCCAGGGATGGTACCACCCACAAGGGGCCCTCCCCCCCTTGATCACTAATTGAGAAAATACTTAACAGCTGGATCTCATGCAGGCATTTCCTCAAGGGAGGCTCCTTTCTGTGATAACTCCAGCTCGTGTCAGGTTGACACACAAACCCAGCCACTACAGTTGGGTACAATGGGCTGGCTCAGCTGATACATTAAAACTGACTAGCCTATCCAGCAGTCTAATTTTCTTTGGGCTCACTGAATTAGCCAGAGATATTAGATGATCTTATTATGATTATACCATTCTTTGTTTAGGGTGATAAAAATAGAAGAAAAATAGATTATCCCCAAATAGCATGCCCTGTTCACTAGAAATGCATTTAGCCACAAGTGACATAAAACCAAACTCTAAGAGTTAGCTGGGTATGGTGGCACACACCTTTGATCAGGAGGCAGAGGCAGGAAGATCTCTGTGAGTCTGAGGCTGGTCTGATCTATGTAGAGTTCCAGGACACAGAGGGTTGCCTAGAGAGACCCTGTCTCAAAACAAACAAATAAATAAATAAACAAAACATCCTGTTTGTTATGAAAGGTGCGTAGGGGTGACAGCTTTACCTTTCAGGATGAGGTGGGTGGAGAAACTCAGACAACTTCAAAGAGGAGGTAGCAGCATCCTGATCTGTGGATAAGAGCTGGTCTCAAAGCCCTAGGGAAAGCCAAGGCCACTGTGTGTGTGAATGCTGTCTGGACCCGTCAGGTCTCTGCAGATCCTTCTTCAGTTGTCCACAGTATGAAATATTTAAAGTAAGGGATTGATTAGACCATGTGCTAGAGAGAAATGCTGGAATTGAAACACAGGGTAATGAGGCCACACAAAGATGAACGTCATCAGGAGGCGGGGGAAAGAAGTGCTCAGAAACCACAGTGGGGCCGCTTGGCGAGAGCTAATACTCCCACAGATACATGAGTCCTGTTGTAGAAGCCACTCAGGGCAGCACAGAGAAAAATAGGCTGGCGTCTCCTTTCTTTCTACCCACCCGCCACTACCGTGATTTTACCTGTACTTCCTGTTGGTCTCATTCAACCAGCTGACAACCCGGGAGCCTGTGAAATGAATCCAGCAAGGGCTAGCCAAGAGGGATGAACAGAGTGAAGGAAGAGTGAGGACTGACTTGGGGGCCACACCTCAGAGCCAGGAACATGTCCCTAGGAAACTGTTAATGCAACTAATGCACAGTGTTCCCCTAGTGCCCAGTGCACGGAAGCTTCACGTGTGAAGGAGGGAGGAGATGAAGGCTCACACCACAGTGCTTTCCTGCCATGCCGATGGCTTTGAACTTTGTCCTGGAGGCACTGGGGGTCCATGAAAAGTTGGAGGGAGAACAGAACAGTTGATTGGTGCTTTTGATGGATCCTTCCATGAGCTTGCCTGATGTTCCAATAGAGCTAACTCATCCAGGTAAATAATGGAGGTCAGATGAAGGAGAATAGGGGCGGGGCCAACCTCTCTGCCCCGCTCCTTCCAGCCAGCAGCATCACTTCTGAGCACTGTCATCTGTTGACATAACGAGGGTCTTCGTTTACTTTAGCCCAGCAAAACTGGAGGAGCAGACCTTTTTACAACAAAATATTTGTTACTAATCTATACAATGGCTACAGTGCTTGATGAATTAAGACATCACTCACCTCGTTAGCGCACTTCCGGAAGAATCCATATCCTTGCAATGTTTCAGACAGTCTTGCCTATCCTCTGGTTCCTTAAAGCATCCTGTAGTTCTTTGGATTTGCCTTTCAACTTTTAAAATAAATTAGTGTCATTTGTCATGAGGTGGTAGAGGTGGCAGTTGGAGAAAGACCCTGAGATTAACTTGAAGTGTTGACACAATGCTATCACAGAGCCAAGACATAGAGCCTTAGAAGACACATTTAGAGTTTCTCTCTCCCAATAGTCTCTTCTATCAGCAAGACAAGTGAACCCACACAGACAAGGTGACTAGCCCACAGATCTGAAAGCAGTTACTGGAGATAGACGCTCCACCCAGATGCTAAGACTAAGACTTCCACACTGGGAAGACCCTAAGACTTCCACTCTTGGCTCATTGCCAAGGTGTTCGGAGCTCATAGGAAGTTGTCAGTCTCAGAAGTTCTGACCAGGTGGTGAGATCTCCTGTGGACTTTGGTAGAAAAAGGAATTTTATTGGCTACAGAAATAGTTCATAAGGAAGCCAATTTCAGTTAAGGGGCAGTCTCTCCTGTCATCAGGACTCAGTCACTTCTGTCTCTTTGGTTACTTCCTGGGCTAATTTCATTCAGGTGTGCTCTATCCATGGAAATATAAGAGAACAACCAAAATTCCCAGCTTGCTTGTCCCTGATGTCTCCCTGGTGGAAGCAGTGAATGCTGGATTTCCAACAATAACAATAGAAGTTTAGGAACTGAGCTGTATTGGTTGAGTTTAAATCATATACCCATTGATAAACCAGTCACTGTATCATAGATGAATGGATTACTAATTGGCCAAGTCTACCTAATCACTATTTTGCCTATATAAGTATCAAAATCTATGTATCGTATGTCCATCAACAAAATATATGCTTCTGCACTGCTTATCGAGGAGAACGTATTCTGAGAAATACGTCATTAGACAATTCATTATTCTACATTCTGCATTCATCGTTCCACAAACATCACTGGGACTGAACCCAAACAAAGATGGTTTGGAGGCACAGTCTTAGAATTCTAGCATTCAGGAAGCTGAGGCAGGAGGATTGTGAGCTTGGGAACAGCCTGGGCTGCACAGTTTGTCTTAAAATAAAAACAAAACAACACAGGTATATCAGGTACTGAAGGATGAGGGAAGACCTTGGAGAGTGAATTTTCTTACAACTCTGCCTGCTCCCAGTGAACAGATCCAAAGGAACCTGCACACTGAAATGAAGCAACAGTGGGCATTCGGGCATCATGGTGCGTTTGGGCTTCATTGGACTGGTCTTGCAATAGTCAGTCAACTTTAGTAGCAAAGCATTATGGGATCTCATCCCACCATGTCCACTGCTCCTCTTCACTGTGCCTGCTTCTTTTGTATCAAGAACACCCGTGGGTAGAGAGGAAGCCTCACAGGAACTTGGAAGGCCCGTGAGTGGGGTTGAGGGGAGCAGCACCTCTCGCCCAGACCCGCCCGGATCTGCCGGGATCCCGGGCCTGAGAACCCGGGAACAGAAAGAC
>CM052712.1:61239452-61254230 GCA_028551405.1 Uromys caudimaculatus | reverse complement strand
AAAAAAAAAAAAAAAAAAAAAAAAAAAAAAAAAAAAAAAAAAAAAAAGAACACCCGTGGAGCCAGGTCTGGTGGGTGGTGCAGCCTATAATCCCAGACACCAAGAAGACTGAGGCAGGAGGATTGTGATCTTGAGGACTGCCTGGGCTATTGAGTGAGGCCAAAGCCAGCATAGGAAACATCTTTAAATGTTTACAAAGATCTTGGGATACAGCTCAATGATGGAGCATTTGCTCAGCCCAGTTTCCATCACCAATCCTGAAACTCTAAGCAGCAGCCACAAAACCCAAACAGACATGGAGTTTGATGAAGCCAGGCTCACAGTTTCATGTAAAAGCCACTACCTCCTTCTGAGGGACACACAGATAGAGGAACTTTGTAAGCAGGATCACACAGTCAGAAGCCTTTTTTTTAACTCTGGAAATAAAGTACAGTAGGCAGTATAGATACAGTTCAGTCAGTACAGTGTCTGCTGTGTAAGAATGAGGGCCGGAGTTTGATCCCCAGAACCTTGTAAATAAAAAAGAGGTTTGTGAGTATGAACTTGAAACCCCAGTGCCAGGAAGGCAAAGACAGGATCTCAGGGGCCCGCTGGGAGGGCCTGTCTCAAGACACAAGGTGAAGAACACCAGAGGGATTGACACTCAAAGATGACCTCTGGCCTTCATGTGCACATACACACATTTGCATATATACTCCCTCACACACACATGCATGAACACACACACACACACACACACACACACACACACACACACACGTAAGCATGAACACATACACATGAACAGGGCACTGAAAACTGTGAAGGAAAAATGACAAACTTTGAAGAACTGAACAACTTGTATCCAAAGATGACAAGATATATTTTATATTAAGGATTCTTAGGGAGGAAAAAGATAAATACCACCGTGAATAACAGTCCAACTGCATGAATGATGAACAAACAAAAAATTAAAATAATACGCATGTGAAAATTTGTTCTCCTATAACTAGAGAACTCAGGTGAGAAGAACAAAGAGAAACCATGTTCACAGCAGCAAGCGAGCAGAAGGAAAGATAGACAGTATCCAGGTCAGCCTTCGACACCCTCGCTGGGAGTTAGCTTGCCAAAGCTTTTGGGGTGGTGGCATTTGGTGAGCGAGAGGCCTCAGCTTGTTAGGAGCCATTCTAAGAAGCCACAGGTATATGTATCTTTGACTCAACAGCCCTAATGAATTGAGCTAGGGAAGGTGTAGCTAGAGGCTGTTCATGATAATAAGATACCATAAGCTAAGCTACCCAACACAGAAGGGTTAGTTGACTACATTACAATGTAGTCACTGCTTATCACAGGCTACGGAGACAGACTGTGGTGTTATGAAAATGGGTGGTAAACTGGGTAAAGTGCACCTAACAGGGCGCAGCCCTAGCATCCTTCTCTCCCTCCTCTGAGAGAAAATGGGATGTGAATATCATCCCCTCAGCCACCAGGTCTCTGATGTCCCCCTGGTGGGTGTCCAAGCCTGGCTCCCTGGGTCTGAAAGAGCTCCTGACACAATGATAAGCAAGCTTGCACCAAATGAAAGGCTTTTGATCTTTAGGCCTGGGCCAGAAATTCCCAGGTTGAACTGAGTCTAGTTTTCTATGTCCATGTTAAGGGGGGAAAAAGGCCTTTTTATATGCAGAGTACAATTTTTCCTTTTATTCTAGTGTTTTTTAAATTCCCCATTGTCTTTTCCCACAAATACTTCTGAGCTTTTATGGAGAAAAGGAAAAATGGAAAGAAAGGCAAGCAGGCATCAGGCAACCGAATTTGTCTCCAGATCCTATCTGGTGTGTGTTGAACGTCTGCGGCTTTCTGCCGACTTCTGACTCTAAGCCTCATGATAAGAGTCCCTGCTGACATCTCTGCTATCCAGGGGAAGAGGCTCCAAGTCTAGCAGAGCCCTTTCATGCTGACTGATAGAGCCCGTGTTTATTTAGATTCTGTCACACTGAATCCATTTCAATGAGTGCATAGTATGCCCCATCCCGACCGAGAGATCCTCTGTTGCCATCTGCCTCCCTCCTATTAAGTCCACTTCAAGACTTCTGAGGAATCTAGGAGATGGGAACCAGTGCTTTGTGGTAGACTTACAGACAACAAAACAAAATAACCCCCCCCCCCAATAATAATGATTCAAACCTGAGGTTCAGCTATGCCCGGAGCCGACATATGTTTTTTCTAGCTCTTGCAATCAATCCTTCATCCCAGACTCAGCCCATCCCACTTGTTTGCATTTTGCTTTGCTTCATCTTTGCAAGCAAAATGCTTCATTTTTCCGATCGTGGCTCATCTGGATGGAATTGCCGCATCATCTCTCCCACCTGATGGGTAATTTCCTGCGTTGCATGCTGCAAGACAATCTGGCGAACACTCCTTCCTCCGAGAGCCAAAACCTTTCATAAGCTTTCAGTTCTTCAGGAGGGATCCAGCGCAGAAGCTGCAGGATCCATAAAGGATGGATGGGTTCTTAGCTCCAGCCTCTCCTCCTTTAATTTCTAAGTGAATGTTTTGAGCTTTATCAGGACAGTTTGGTCTTGTTGAAGTCAGAAATCAAGGATGGTGTATCTTTATAACTCCCCGTTTCCTGCATGTTTTCTGGGGAACTGTACAAAGGGGCCGGGAAGCCCAGATACAATGGCTCCCCATCTGTTTATAATATAAAGATCTATAGGGCCCCCTCCCAATGGGATGAGCCTATTTTATGAAGTGCTCAGAAATCCTCAAAGAATATTCATCCCTTGCCCCAAGTCTCCTCATGGTCAACAGACCCGCAACTTGGAAATCAGGTATCCTGCATAATGGGGTGTTTAGGCCTCTTCAGCTCCAAAAGTCGGGTTTGTGAAAAAGCTGTCGCCCTACTCCCAGCTCATCTCTCTTCCCTCACGTATATTAGAGTCTTTGCTTCTAATTATAAACATTGCCTTTGTTTGTGTTGGACGGAGCCACATGTTTGCAGAGGGGGATAAAGGGGCATTAAAAATCCATCAGGAACTTCTGGGACCAAGTGACTTTTTATTGACTGCAGCGATGGTCTCAAGGCTGTATACACACTTCAGCCTTTATCAAGGTGATGTTTCACATGTGCACATGTGACTTCAGGCCAATTATATCCTCTGTAAAACTGGTAGACAAAACAAAAACCTTTGTCCATCCCCACCCCTAGCCTAGAGTCTCTTCCATGGCTTTGTACTATTATTAATAGATGGGTTAAGTTGGAGACAGTCTCCAAACAAACTTCCTAAAGCAGCCAAGGGTCTTATTTTATCTCATTACCTTGGCTACTCTCAGAATCTAGGACCCTAAAGTCAGATTCTACTTCAGAGATCTAATAAAGATCTAATGAGGTTGGTCTGCATCAGAGGAGATGTTGATAAAACTCTATACCAGAAATTATTTAAGAGGCTGGATCCAGGAGACAGTGGTGTGCCCCACCTTGAGAAACCTCGACAGCTTGAAGGCCTCTCACGGTCCCACCATAACGTATTATCATAAGGCCTAGTTGTCAGCTGTTCTCGCAGTCTATGATTTAGGTGGTATGTATGGGCTAGTGTGAAAGCTAGAATTTCAAAAGGTGTCTGTGGATTGAAACAGCAGAGGAGGCCACAAAAGAGGGGACTGTCATTCAGAAGATGATAAATCACTTTCTCTTTCACAACTGAAGCATACATTTTGCTAACGTCCTTAAATATTGTGTAAACTATTCATAGATAAAACATTTGTAGTAAATGTTGAAGGGAGCCAGTGGCTTACATGGGGGGCAGCGAGGAGGCACCAGCAGGGGCAGGGTCCCACCAGGTAGATATTGCTTTTCTACGGAGAGGATTCAGGGGTGGAGCAGGCTTACAAAGCAAGTACAGTTTTCACCTTATCATAGCCAGACTTGCTGGCCTGCAATATGCTTGGTGCTCTATCTGTGTCAGTGTTAGTCACACTCTGAAGCATGCATCCCCTTCCTGCTTTACAGAAGGACAAGTTGGAGATATGGAATACAATGTGCTGAGGTCATGTGACTGCAGCAACAACAATAAAGATTGTAGAGCACGTGCTTTGTGCCACAGGCTCCATCGGCTGCTCTAGATACATCAGTGTACCCGCGGGACATAGCTCACCTTTGTGTCCATTGAAGATGAGGCCACAGAAGAAACCGGAAGGAATCCAAGGACACACGCCTGACAAGTGAGAGTCTGTGATTCACAAACATTATGTGTCATTGTGTCTTACTAGGATGAGTTTAGCCAGTTCTCTCCCTCTCCCCCTCCCCTCCCCCTTCCCCTTCCCCCACCCTTCCTCCCTCTCTCTCTCTCTCCCCCTCCCTCTCTCCCTCCTTTCCTCCCTCCCTCTTTCTTTCTGTTCATGTTTTGTGTGTGAAACCAGGAGGAAAGGTCTGTTTAACTTAAACAAATAAGGCCGGTTGAGAATTGACTCTGACATGTGGCTTCTGCTCCACCAGAGCCACGGGCTGTCCCTCATCACTCCAGCCTGTTGTATTTACATCTTCCCGTGCCCCGTGGGGAGCTGGGCCTGTAGTTCAGAAGGCATGTTACAGTGCTTACCAAACAACAGGAGTCACTGCCCTACACTTAGACCATCTGAGACCTGCCCACTGAAACGTGATTGGCCCAGCGTTGAGCATGTGAACAACTGGAACCAATCAGGATCCACCTTTAAGGTCATTCATTTTTATGCTCAGAGAGTAAAGACTGGTTTCTTTGGAAATTTTCACTAGGAATGATACATCTGTAGCTGCTCATGGTCCACTTACTCTGTGCTGCCTGTGGTGACCATAATGGGAAATGGAGAGGCCAGAGGGAAGTGGTGGGTGACAGGGACAAAGGTGGAAGTTGAGAGACAGCAGAAGCAGCTTTAGTCTTAAAAGATGTCTCAGGTCCACCTGGTTCCTACATTTACTAGTTATGTGTACCAAGAAATTTACTTATTGGCACACCCAGGAAATATTCTTTTTTTCCTTTATGATTTTATTTTACTGATTTTAGTGTTTTGCAACACTGGGGTTGTTCTTTGATGAGTAATAATTGCATTGCTTGTATCTCAGGGCAGCAATTTTATAGTTACCAAATGCATGAGCCTGACAGTCTGGGATGCGATCCTGGCCATAGCACTGATTTACCACCCTTCCTTCCTTCCTTCCTTCCTTCCTTCCTTCCTTCCTTCCTTCCTTCCTTCCTCCCTCCCTCCCTCCCTCCCTCCCTTCCTTCGTTCCTTCCCTCCTTCCTTCCCTCCTTCCCTCCTTTCTGTAGTCCTTATTTTCCTCCTCTGTGACGTGAGGATGATGATAGTGGGATTAAATGCATGCACAGCATTCCTTGATCTTCTCCCCCCCCCCCCCAGCCTAATAGTTGGTTCATAGCATACCCTCAAGCAGTGGAAGCTGTGGTCCTTAGGGTGGGCCCTCCTGGAAGAGAACCAGAAAACTAGCAGAAGCCCCAGCACTCTCTTTGTTCTCCAAACTTTGTCCAAGTGACCTCATCCAAACACATCTCATTTTTCCCCACCTGATAAACTGTGATTCTAGTGTCCCATCACGCCTTGCTCCTAATAGTGGTAAACCCAAGACAGTTGTTCTGAGGACAAAATGGGAAAATAGGATTGAAAGAGGCTATAAAAAGAGGAGATGGGACTTAAATAAATAAATAATCAGTATGCTCAGAAAAATAGGTTATTCCTTCAATAAATATTTCCCAAGTGCCTGCCAGGTCTAAGGCATTAGTGAAGTACAACTTTATGGTCAAGCTACTAAAACTTGCTCTACACTAGAGAAACTCGGGAGAGAGCTCAAGAGCTCCTTAAAAATTGGGAGGTCGAGGCAGGTGGATCTCTGTAAGCTCCAGGCCAGCCAGGGGTTACAAGGTGAAACCCTGTCAAAATACACACACACACACACACACACACACACACACACACACACACACACACACGCATGCACACACACACAGGAAATGAGCCAGGGGTGGTGACACATGTTTGTAATTCTAGAACTCAGGAGAGAGAGGCAAGAAGATCTAGGAATTGAAAGCCAGCTTGAGCTGCATAGTGAGGACCAAGCTCACCATCTTCCTGCTTCACCATTTCTGCTGCAGACTGACTCTATCTGACTAAACCTCCCTGAAATCAGACTGTAGAAGAACAGTTTCTTAATTAGTGATTGGTGGGAGAGGGCCCAGGCCATTGTGGGTGGTACCATCCCTAGGCTGGTAGTCCTGGGTTCTATAAGAAAGCAAACTGAGCAAGCCATGGGGAGCAAGCCAGTAAATAGCACCCTTCCATGACGTCTGTATCAGCTCCTGCCTCAAGGTTCCTGCCCTGTGTGATCTCCCTGTTCTGATTTCCTTCATGGATGAATAGTGATGTGGAAGTATAAGTCAAACAAATCCTCCTCCCCTACCCCAAGTTGCCTTTGGTCACGATGTTTAATTGTAGCAATAGAAACCCCAGCTAAGACACTGACCCCTCCTCATGGGAACCTGGAGCCCTCATGCCATCTGTTCTTCGGGCCAGCATCAGCTGAGTGAAGTCTGGTGTCTACATCACACCCACCGATGGCTGGAAGCTCCCACAGACTGCTTTCCTAAGAACAGAGTCACTTCTTTCTTCTTAAAGGATCTCAGCTAATTTCTCCCATGAAATTTGGAATTTGGGCTACATTTTGCTCTTTCCTGCTTCCAATTTACTAAATGTCCTCGTGGGTTTTCAGGGCCACCAGGCTTTGGGCAGGGGTGATGTTGCTGTTCTGTGGTTCTTGTGGCTCCTGGTCACAACTTTCCTATCTGTGACCTGGAATTCCACCTTTTATTGTTACATGCTCCTACATTTTATATACAAACAGGACATTTGGGGAACAGGCCTAACATGTGAGCCACTGCCCATTGGACACTTTTGTCCAAGGAGCTTAAGGGGTTGAGATCTTATCAAGTAAAGTGAACAACACAGCTGGCCCACATGATGTCGTCTCCACTGGTGCTGAGAGGAGCACTTGTTCAAAAGTAAATACTGTCTTAGTTAAGGTTTAATGCTGTGAACAGACACCATGACCAAGGCAACTTTTATAAAGGACAACATTTAATTGGGGTTGGCTTACTGGTTCTGAGGTTCAGTCCATTATCATCATGGCAGGAAGCATGGCAGCATGCAGGCAGGCATGATGCAGGAGGAGCTGAGAGGTCTACATCTTGTTCAGAAGGCAAACAGGAGAAGACTGGCTCCCACGTGGCTAGAGAAGGGTTTCCAAGGCCACCCCCACAGTGATACACTTCCTCCAACAAGGCCACAGCAGAGAGGTAGACCTGGCCACATGGCAGGATTTGGACCAGAATTAGTCAGGGTAGAGTAGTTGGAAGCTAGCCCAAGCTGCAGACCTAAACTTTGAACATTAATAAGACTCTGTGTCGACATCTATACAGCTGGCGGGTTGGTGAACGTCCTGCTATACTTACATTTGATCTACAGGGCACATGGTCTGCTCATGAATGTGACTTGGGGTGGGCAAAGAAGATGTAGCTAGGTACAGAGTGGTAGCTAAGCTTCACAGTGAGTGCCAGGCCAACCTTGGTAAGTAAGGGACTGGGGATATAAGAGATGTTACCAATGTAAAGGACCCTTTATTAGATACTCGTCTAGCTGCTGCAATAAAATGTCTGGTGAGAGCAATTTAAGGGTAGACCGGTTTCTTTTGGGGCTCAGAGCTCAAGGGCACAGTCCACCATCCCAGGGAAGTCATGGTGACTGAAGCTTAAGATTGTTGGCCACACAACGGCTGTAGTCAGAAAGCAGAGAACAATGAATGTTTATGCTCAGGTACCTTTCTCCTTTTATTTTTTAATGAAGTCCAAGACCCAATTGCAGAGAATGGTACCATTTACATCAGGGTAGGTCTTCCCATCTCAATTAACATCATCTAGATAACCTTTCACACAGGAATCCAGAGGCTAGCCTAATCTAGATCATCCTTCACAGGCTCTCCCAGAGGCTTATCTTCTGTGTGATTCTAGATCCTGTGGAGTTTACAATCATAATCACAGATCATAATCCTAGAATTTCATGGAATGAAGTTAATAGTATAGGTGTCTCATCCATCCATCGATCCATGCCTTTATTGGAATGATTATTGGAGGCCTGTGATGTTTCAGGGTGTTGTGCCAAGATCTGGGGTACAGTGCTGAGCAGAACGAGTTCCCCTGTCTTAGAAGGGAATTTTGAGGTTTGGTCTGCTGCTGTGTATGGTCATGCTAAATACTGGCCCTGGTTGCCTCAGGGACAAAGAGATCCTCACATACACCAAGAGATGCCTTGCCCCCCTAGTTATCCCTGATTGGTCAATAAAGATGCCTATAGCCTATAGCTGGACAGAAGAGAGGTAGGTGGAGCTTTGGTTCCCAGGCTTGGGGTCTGAATCAGAGACAACAAAAGGAGAGAGAAGGCGAAGAGAGGAGAAGATGCCATGGGGTAGGTGAATCATGAGAATATAGCCATGAGGAATTATGGCAAATTATAACTTGGGGTTATTCACAGGGAAGTGGACAGAATATCCATAGAGGGTTGCTATCTGCCCAGCTCTTAATGCTGTTTAAGGCTTATTATAAATATAAAGGTTTTGTGTCTTTTATCTGGGAACTGAATGATCAACAGTGGGGTAGAAACCCCCAATTAACAACAACAACGACAACAAGGGAAGAAGTGAAACTTGGTAGAGGAGCAACAAGAGCTAGGAGTGTAGGTCGTGGAGCCTGGTGATACACGATCTGAGGTCACTGATGGTTGGGGGAGGGTGGAGGAAGGAAGATGCTAAAAGAACATCAGGGAGGGGTTTCTGTGTGCTGGGCAGTGCTGAGCACCCTAAGCTGAACTCTGCTCCACCTTTAGTGGCAGATAGGTGCTTATGTGTTTCAGCCATGGGAAGAACATTAGCTTGTCCATTTAATGTGTTGTTACTTAAAGGTGAAGAATTACAAAGAATTATAGCCTTGAACACAGATTCAATCTCCACTTGACCCTTCTCCTCCTTAACGCCATTGTCCCCTGTCGATTCAGTCAATTAGACATTAATTTCCTCAAAGATAAAATAATGCCAGACAAACTTAGTGTACCTAAGTTCCCTTGAGAATCTGCGGATAGCTGTGATACGAGAAAGCTCTGCGTTTCCCGTCTGTCTGCAGTTTTACAAGTGTTTCTGCTGTGCATTGAGCTATGTGAAGATCACCCATATGGCATCGTTCAGACCCAAGTCAGCATGGAGAGGCCCAGAAGGCTTCTGCCCCTCAGCTTTTGCAGAATGTAAAGCCAGGCGAGACGTCCCAACACTTTACATGTAACAATCTAAAAACTGGCCTCACTTAATAGGAGCCAGGTCAGATCCAGAAGATAGTCAGTTATTCACTTACTAATAATAGTATTGATGATATTAATAACTAATGCTTCCTGAGCTTGCATTCTGTGCTAATCGCTTCATGTTTACATCTTACATATTATGTTAACTTCAAGAAACATGGGTTGGTGAGAGGGCTCACATGCATGTGTGAGCACAACTGAGTTCAGGTCATCTGAGCCTACACAAAGGAGGATGAGGTAGTGTGCTTCCGTAATCTCATCCATCCTATGATGACATGGGTGGTGGAAGTAGGGGAATGACCAGAGACTTGTGGGTCAGCTAGCCTGGGGTAAGCACAGCAAACTGCAAACTACCCTATCTCAAGCAAGGCAGATACACACAGACTCCTGAGCTTTCACTTTGATCTCTTCACGTGTACCATGGCTTGGCCTCACTCTCGTACACAAACTTATACAGATTTAAGAAATTGGGGTTGTGCTGTCAGTGTGCCCATTTTATTTATAAGGAAAGAGATGCAGAGTTGTCACGTGACCTGTCCAAGTTCTCACACTGCTGTGGTGTGACCAGGTTTGGAACTGAAGTCTGGCTGCTCACAGAGTCCACCAAGCCACACCCTCGAAGCTTTTAAAGTCCCTTACAACCTCCGGAGCATCAGACATTAATATACAAATAATTAGCAACCCATCACTTTCTGACTAGGAATCATAAGTCTCTAGAGACAGTAGCCCAACACTGTTAGATTCTAGGATGAATGAAAAATTTAAAAGTACTTTGACCAAGTGTTTACATGGTTAAAATATACCTCACCATCATTTTACTAAAGAAAGGTTAATTAAAAGTATAGGAATTAAATAATAGAAACCACTAAAAGCTAAATACATCTAACCCTGTAAACAAATCACTCCACCCTTCTGGCTTCTCTCATTTTCCTTCAAATCACTGCAAATAAGACCTCAGCCCTGACTGGCAGCAATACAACGATGGGTGTTTGCAAGCATGCGTCTAGCCTTGCTGTTTAATATGACACTCCCCGTTTGAATGCATCTGGAGAAAACGGGATGGTCCTTATTACTCTCTTTTATAACTCAGACTTTCCATTACTTTCATCTGGTTTCTATCCTTCCCCACCACACAATTAGTCTGAATATTTGAGGTTTCCCTATTGTCTCTGGGAAGGTTCTTGAAGACAAGGTCAAATCAAGGGCGAGTCGCCCAGGTCAGGAGCGCTGTACACTGAGTCATCTGAACGTGCCTCTCAATAATTCTTGCAAAGTCAAGACTCTGTGATGCTGATGTTATTGAGTGTTTAAACCAAAGAGCTGAGTAGGTCTTGGGCCCACACCAGAGAGCATATTTTAGAGATGGTAATGATTTAAAAATGTTCATCCATCACAGTGCAATTGGGCCAGAGAAACAATGTCAACCATGAGGGGAAGGCCAGGCTCTGATTTGTTTGTGGTCAGTGACCTTTCCTAGCTCTGGTATTTTTGCAGACCTAAGCTGACCATCCAGCACTACACAATCCAGAGTTTATGAGCCACACGTTATCTTGGGGGCAGTGTCTCCTTTTCTGGGGTGTTTGTGAAAATTCCACCAGGAAAGTTGTGTGATATCACATTACTTCACGATTTGCTTCCTTGAAATTCAGAGGAAATCTGTTCGAGGTGCGTGTGGTGTCTTAACAGCTCCCTGATCGGCAAAGCACGCAGCAAGCAAGGTCCATCTCCATAAGATACTAACTTTAAAATGAGTCTGATGCCACATCTCAAAACCAGACGTCTGCACCTATAAGGAATCTCTTCCAGTGTTACAAGACACTGACCACTCTTTCTTCCTCTGGCTTTTCAGAGTAATTCAGAAATCAAATAAAACTAAAGATAAGGATTTTGAGGGTGAAATATACCCCATCAAATCTAGATATCAGAGAGCAGATCAAAATTCCCAACTGGTTCTATCATTTACGCACCAATGAACATGAGCCACAGGACCCCCAAATCTCAGTCTCTGTAGGAGAAAACAAAGCTAAAGCATGACTGCTATGTGGTTCTTATCACTGGATTTTGTGAGGGATGAAAACATACAAGATCTGGCAGAGGCCATCTAAGCTGTCAGAACACCTGAGACATCTCCTGGCTTCCCTCAGTGCTAGATGGTAGGACTTCCTGTCACATCTTGGCTAAGGCATTTAAAAATGGGGTGTTCATGCTCTCTCTCCCTCTCCCTCTCCCTCTCCCTCTCTCTCTCTCTGTCTCTCTCTGTCTCTGTCTCTGTCTCTCTCTGTCTCTCTCTCTCTCTCTCTCTCTCTCTCTCTCTCTCTCTCTCTCTCCTTCCCTCTCCTTCTCTTCCATTTCTGTCCCTCCCCTTCCTCTCTCTCCCTTTCTCTTCTCTCTGCCCTTGGCCACACTGACCTGATAGCCCCATGCTGAGATGACAGAATCATAAGACAGAGGGGTTCTGGGGTCCTGAGTCACTACTTGGAGAAAAAGTTGTGCTGGATTTTATGTAAAGGTACACTAAACTTTTCCCTATAAAGACATGGGCATTGTGAAGAACGTTCATTACACTGGTGTATTATTAACTATCAAAATAGACCCAGGATCAAAATACATATATATTTTGTTCAGATCATCAGGTTACATTTTTCACCCAGGAGTCCATTTTCATTGTGCTGACTCAGTTTTTCTGGGTAGGAAGTTGAGAGGAGTGTCTAATCTCATGCATGGTTTGTCTCCTCTTGACCTATAAAGGGAAAGTCCAACTTAAGGGTCTGACTTCCACCTGGCCATTGACTGAGCCACTGTAGCCAATATTAACTACATTATAGCTAGGAGTGTGCTCCCTGTGCTCCTCAGATGACGCCTACTCAGTATAAACATATATGCCTTTCGCCTCTAACCATAGTCCTCCTGAATTTCAATCGTAAATAAAAGACCCAAATGAAACAGGATACTTCAGTTCGCTAGGGATCCCATAACAAAATTGCACAAGCCGAGCAGGTTAAACAACAAAACTTCATTTCCTGTGGCTCTGGATGCTGGGTGTCCAAGATCAGTGTGATTTCTGAGGCTACAGGATCTTTCCGGCTTCCCTCTACTTGGAGGACGAGGGCAAGCTGCACTAGACCAGGGCTTGTACCCTAATGATCTCCGTAGAGATCCTGGCTCCAAGTATACCATTGATGTCAGGTACCCAGAGTTGGAACTTCTGAACACAAATTGTGGGGAGATGCAATTCAGCTCTGCTGACTGCAAAACCCAGAATGAGTGAGAAATGAGGCCCAAGTCTTACTGCACTTGGGCACTGTGCCAGCCTGTGTGCCTGAGACAGGCTCAGGGGGTCCTGTGCTTTGACTCCACAGCAAGAGTCTTGGCATCATCTAAGAGGCCGTCTGTCCTCTGAGTGTTTTATGTAGCTCACATAATGATCTCACATCAATCACGATGCATCTAGAGCCGTTTTAAAGGGGGTTTTAAGGATATAGTGTTTTAAAAAGTCATTTAAGATTGAAATGAGTGTACTTGCCAATGTTCCCTTCCTTCAACTTTGTAAACAAAAGCAGAAAATGTACAAGAACGAATATTCAGTTGTCATTTTGCTCTTTAACGTTTGTGCCTTTGTTGACACTTTGTTCTTTAACTCTTGTGCCTTTGCTGGCTTTTCATTTACTTGTCAGCTGGAACTAGAATCAGGATCAGCCTACTCAATGGCTTGGTCTCAGTGCTTGGCTTTCCTGCCTCTCCTTAGATATGCCACAAGCCAGCCCCAGTGCATGCAAACACACAGAGCTTAGCCTCAGCCACTTCCAATTAGATGAAAAGACTCCCTTTTAAATTGGGTTTGCTGCTGTCTTTGAACATACAAAAGACCAATTTGAGGTTTCATATATCCTTTTAGGTTGCTCTATTGTTTCAAGTTCATGCATATGTGTAAAACCATAAAAGGAAGTTAAATTTGGACTCAGAGCAGGGAGCTGTGATTAATTGCTGGCCTTATTAAGACAAGTCACTACACAAAGCTAAGCAATAAATTAATAACGTCTCAGATCATAAATTAATCAAGACAGCTTGTCTAAGGGGTAAATGATCATTTGTAAAGGCCGTTGCAGGCAAAGTGTCTAGGGCAGCCCTGGGGCGGTAAAAGAATTTGGAATTCCTGGCAATGACAACCCGTGCGTTCTATTACGGTAAGAAAATTAACAGATTGTATAGTGAACTCCTGTTTAAATCAGAGTGAAGACTTTATTTTGCCCTGCACAGTGGCAGGGGTGGGGAGGGTGGGTTGTGGTGATGTCAGGGAAATGGTGAACTGGGGCTTCCACAAGAAGTTGATCTGAGCCAACATCTCAGTATCTGTTCTTGCAAGGAGAAGTGGTGAAACAAGTCAAGTGGGCCAGCAAGATGGCTCCATGGGGAAGCACCGTTGCTGCCAGAGGTGCATTCGCAGAAACAGCATCGTGGAAAGAGAGAACCAACTCCTACAAGTTGTCCTCTGACTACAACATGCAAGCCATTGCATGAGTGTGCTCATGACACCACAGGTATATGGAGGGAAAGAAAGAAAGAGAGAGAGCAAAAGAAGGAAAGAGGAGAGGAGAGGACAGGACAGGACAAGACAGGACAGCTGTCACTTGGAGTGTAGGTTTAGCAGATTGGTATCTGATAAGTAGTTGGTCCGAGAAAATTACCAAATCCCACAGAGAGAGAAGCACAGTATTTAGATTAGTGGTTCTCAAACTGTGGATCACAAACCCCTTCAGCAAACCTCTGTCTCCAAAAATATTTACATTACGATTCATAACAGTAGCAAAATTACTGTTATGAAGTAGCAATGAAAATAATGTTATGGTTGGGGGTCACCACAACTTGAGGAACTGTATTAAAGGGTCACAGCATTAGGAAGGTTGAGAACCACTGACTTAGATAGACTTCTACAAACCTCATCCAGCAACTGTCCCGAAGGACAGCTGCCTCTCAGGAACTGGCAGGGCCACCCAGCCCAGTCCAGTGTGGTCGTGCCCTCTCTTGAGAAGTCTGCCTCACTGTCCAGCCAGTCTCCTTTTACTGGAGCAGCCTAGCTCCAGTCAGTAAATCCAGTCCAGAAGAGATCTGCAGGGATTCTCACGTCACTCTTGGATCTGTCTGTTTGCCTGGTGTTAGCACCCGAGCAAAACAGCTTCATCCTGCAGCAGAGTAAGGAGAGACTTCTTCCAGCTGCACTTTGCCTCGTTACAGATTCTGGAACTTTCCGTACCCGGGTAATGTTTGGGAAGAGTTTAGCATATTCCAGATGGCGGTAGAGGTGTTTTCCAACAACATAATTCCCAGAACCTGGTCACCACCACCCCAGTAGCCTGAGGACAAACTGTGTGCCATGGGGCTTGGGGACAACAGCCATGGCTGCCTGCACTGTGC
>CM052712.1:61227846-61239352 GCA_028551405.1 Uromys caudimaculatus | reverse complement strand
CTTCTTCTTCTTCTTCTTCTTCTTCTTCTTCTTCTTCTTCTTCTTCTTCTTCTTCTTCTTCTTCTTCTTCTTCTTCTTCTTCTTCTTCTTCTTCGTCTTCCTCCTCCTCCTCCTCCTCCTCCTCCTCCTCTTCTTCTAATTATTGGGTAAAAGGACCACTGGAGAGTGAGTGGGTCTTGCTAACAGGGGAGTTGGAGTTATTAGTCTCACTGATAAAAGGATTTAAAAAATGACTCAGAAGCCGGATGACCATTCCATTAGTTGGAGAGTAAAATCACAGGCAGGCAAGCTGTAGATCCAGGCAGCCACCAGGAGGAGGGAGGCAGAGGAGACACAGTGAGAAGGCCTAGCTGTTTTCTTGACCCCTAGCAAGGAACTGTGGCTGTGTAACTTCCCATCTGGGTTGGTTGCCAACAGTAAGGACACACCAAGAGGCAGATTGTTCTCTTCTCTTGTCTCTCTGTCCTTCAGTCAGTCAGTTTGTCTCTTTCTCTGGCTGAGGCACTGAGATCTAATTACAGTCAACATAATAATTTTCCTCTCATTATTTCAATTTATCTTTCCTAGTCCCAAGGACATTCTCCTACACAACTATAGAAGCAATTCACAGGGAATTTAGCATGGATATGACTCTACCTTACATTGAGAATTTATAACCCATGTTTATAAACCTTCCAAACTGTGCCAATAATAGCCTGAGGAGATTTCTTCAGTTCAATCAAATGCAGTCAAAGCTCCTTTCCCTGTAACTCCCTAATGCCCCAGTGGACATTTGTGAGAGGAAAAACACAAATAAATCTCTTTTCTTCTGAGTTTCACTTAGTTTTAAAAATAAACACAAACCAATTTTCTACAGTTTTAACAGACATTATGTTTTATTCAAATACAGTTACAGGGGCAGTCGAGGAAGAGTGTGTAGAATTGTCTTTTGTCTGGGGTTGGTCACTATCTGGGAAAATCACACAGCTGGTGTGACTTAAATGGTGTAACAACCTGGAAAGAAAGTGTAACAGTTTCTGACAAGCTTAAACCCATTCCCACAGTGAACCCAGATATTCCTCCAAGAGATACAGTCAAGGGCATTAGAGGCGTCTTCCCATGTGTGCTGTTCGTACATGTTCTCTACTTGAATGTTCATGTACAGTTTTTGTTTTGTTTTCAGCACTAGAAACAAGCCAAATGTCCAGGTGGATGGATATAGTGTAGCACAGCCACACAGCAGTGTACCGCGTGCAATAACAACAATGAACTGCTGGTACCCCCAGACCTGAGCAGAGAGCCAAAAAGAAAGGGTACACACATACACCGCATGCGTGTTCGCTTACATAATTCTAGGAGATGCAAGTTAATCTATCGGATGGGAAGTCAGTCAGTTACATGAGGCAGGGGTTTTTTGGGTCATGGCTATTTTTATTAGTGTGATTGTCATGATGGATTCAGAAGTATTGCTACTCAAGTCAAAACTCATCAAATTGTACATTTTAGACCTGTGAAAGATTTTAATATGTCAGCTGTATCTGAATAAAGATGTTAACGAAAGAGAAAGGGGTGCCGTTAGTTATAGACACCTGCCCTGTTAAACAGGCAACAGAACATCTTCACGGTCTGGCCCTTTTGACTTTGTGTTCCAGATTTTCTCCTGGTTAGTGGATCCTGGTGGTTTACATTAACTGTGGTGGTTTTATCTACCTCCTACCCCAGAACTGGGTTAGATGTGAGCATAAAGAACCACTTTGGATAATGAGATATCACGTTTGAGAGGAGGCCTCTGGGGAAAGTTGACTTTGAAGAAAAGCTAACAGAACAGGTAGTACCTTCCTCCTCTTGACGTGGATGTGTCCGGATGTGAGAGCTGGGGTTTCCGAAGTCATTTGGCGCCATGAGAGATGGGAAAACAGCTAACTTAGAGAGGATGGCAAGAAACTCAATCCTGATAGCCTTGATAGCCCAGCCTCTGACCAACAAGTAGACTCCAGACTCTGGGTTATGAGAGATAGCAGGTAATCCTTTATCATGCAAGGCTATTGATTTTTTTAAAAAGATATATTTATTTTAAAAGTTATATCCATGTTTACCTATATGTGGATATATGTAACCTTTGACGTCCCCCTGTGCCTGTCAAAGGCCACACTCCAGGCTGAGAGAAGTAGGGAAAGCCATGCCTCTTCCTCATCCTCCAGGCAGCTGCTCCTCTTTCTGCTCCTGTGGCTTTGGCTCCCTAGAACACAGTGTCACCGTTCCTCCCATGCCAGCAGGCACAAAGGACCTGTGTCTCACTGGCCTCTGCCTGCCCTTCCTCCCAGGCTATTTGGGATTATTTTCTATGACTCCATTCTATCCCCCGGGACTCATTCACACATCTTAGGGACCTCCCAAGAGGACCAGGTCCAGTGACACTGACAGGTGATGTGTTCCTGCCTCCCAGGTTGTTACCCCCCCCCCCCCAACAAGGATGGAGATGCAGCCAACACCCATCCCTGGGCCTCTGCTGAGTGTCTCCTTTTCTGGGACTTGAACCTCAGGCTGGAGGCAACGGAATTTATCATCATGTTTTGGTTGCAAATTGTGCAAGACAGTGGTTCCTGTTTTCCAAACAAAGGCCTTCTCTCTAAAATTTGTGACACATGATGTCATATGCCGTCCCTTACCCTCCTGAAGCCTCCCGGATGACTGCCTATGAACTCAGACTCTAGGAATCAAAAACCTAGTTCTAAACCTATGTTCTGTCCCTTGATAGCTGGAGAGGACACTTAAGTTCTCTGAACTTTGGTTCCCTCATTTCCGTAGCAACAATGATACATTACACTCATTTCCTGCTCATGCCCATGCTTGGTATAAGGTTGGCACAGTGTGGGTGTTAGGAGAAATATCACCTCTATGACTGCCAGTGACACTGTCAGTGACTATTTCCTGTGGGCCTGGTGTTTGCTATTTAAAAACACTAGCTCATACAAGCTGGATGTGGTGGTGAGCATCTGTAAACCCAGCTGCTCCGGAGGCTGATGTCTCAGGGTCACTTGAGCCCAGGTGTTCAAGGCCGACTTGAGCAAGGGAGTAAGACACAAGGCAACAGACAAACACCCCAAGTCCACTTCATCCCTAGGCCTTGAGCAGTGGCTGAGAAAAGAACAAAATAAAACCATTTTTGAGCACTAGGTGACAGGCACATTGTAAGTTCTGCATGTTAGTCTAGTGACAGGGAAACTAAGGTTGGGATTCAATGTGTTTGGCTGAGGGTGGGAAGCCACAATTCAGGTCAGTCTAGCCCCATGCTCTCATATGTGAGCTCCTCTGCTAGCTAAGGATATGCTAAACTGCAAATCCTGAGCCCAGGTAGCATCCAATTCTGTAAGTCTCCGGAGGGGAATGGGGGTGTTTATTTCTGAACTGTGTCCAGAGACCTAAGGATGGGGTTGCTTTATTCTAATAATAGTCTGAATCTTTCAGTAGGGGTCTTAAATTTTGTCAAGAAATTGTGACCTGGATCTGCTCAAAGACTTTCCAGGCCCCTTCTACTCTCACACACAATAAAACAGACTCCCAAATCCTTATCCTGTCTGTAAGAAGTGAAGTTGCTAAGATGATGATGATGATGATGATGATGATGATGATGATGATGATGATGATAAGAAGTATCTTCCATAAGTTCATATATCCCATGAGCTTTTTCTGCACAAAGATGTCAATCTGATATGTGTCAATGCGCAAGGATGTGCTGATAACATGGCAGATGTCAAAGCCACTATGTGGAGAAGTAGAGGAGACCTAAAACAAAGAGCATCTATTTGGGTGTTTGACAGGAAGGAGATTGGCTGTTTCCCTTGTTGCTACTAGATCTTTATCCAACATGGAAGATTTCTAGAATAAAGATTTCTAGAATCCGAAAGACACAATTGGTTCAAGTGCCAGTTGCCATCTTGTTTCCTCTTGGCCAAAATCCAACTCACCCATCTCCCTCTGCTGTTGACTGCTCCACTGGGCCCTGCAAGCATTTCTCCCTTCAAAGCTGCCTCATTGGTAGCCTTTATCAACAGAGAGTGCTTTGACGGATGAAGTCATCCGGAAGAGGCTTATTTACCTCCATAGCTCCAGGGTGGACAGCTGCAACCAGCCAGCCACCCAGAGTAGCTCACTCTGCAGTGAGTATCTCCCGCAGCTAGCAAACCACTTTTCCCACACCAGCTCTGTTCTGGTTTCACCTCTGTTGCCGGGATAAAATAGCCGGACAAAAAGCAACCTGGAGGGAGAAGGGTTTATTTTAGTTCATACTTCCAGGAGAGGATACTTGCAGGGAAGGCAAGCTAGCAGGAACCTAAGTCACATCACAGCCCAGGCAAGAGCAGAGAGCAACACACGCATGCATGCTCACTTGCTTGCTGAATTTCTCCATTCTTATACAGTTCAGAACCCTCTCTGTCTAGGGAGTGGTGTTGCCCAGAGTGGGCTTGGTCTTTCCACATCAATTAACTTAATCAAGACACTATGTCCATAGACATGCCCAAGGGCCAACCCAATGTAGACAACCCCTCATTGAGACCCTCTCCCCAGGTACCAAACAATAATTAAAACTGACCACAGCAAGCTCTAACAAGCCAGCATGGCTGCAGGTGGCTTCCTGTAAGTCAGCCTGGATACCTCTGATTACTCAGTTGACTGCTTGCTCTCTAATTCATCCTTCAGCACCCTCCAGAGAACTTCAACCTCCATCCCTTAGCTTTGCAGTTCCTTCAGGTCTGCTCCAGTTTACCTGCCCCCTCTAGTGAGTTCCTCACCACCGAGCAAGATGTTCCTGCAGACAAGATGGACCTCACTCTGGTAAACTTCTTCATCACAGAAAGGTTATGTACATACATCTCTGCAGCTCCCTGGTGGGGGCTAGCCTTCAGCCTGGAAAGGGGCCACCCTGTGCCTTCTCAGTCTTCCTTCTATAGTTCTCTCCTCTCGAGGAGGGGCATCTTTTTCTTACACTTAAATTCCTTCTGTTTTGACAACTAGCTGCCTTTTGGAAAATAATGATTCTGTATATTACATTTTCTTAATTCAAATACTGATGTGTATGTTTTGTGGCATAGACTAGAAATCAGGAGCGTGGTCCCAGAAGACAGACCCTCAGACATGAGCCTGGGTATGGGAGTGACGATGACTTTTGTCTTAAGTGCAGCGAGGAGCTCTTTGCCAACAGGAAGTGGACACTAAGCATCTATGCCATGCAGTAGCTTTGCAATTAATCACGCTCTGGGAATTGGGTTGAATCTGAAAAGAAGCACATGTCCTTCGGTAGTGCCCTGTGGTGTTGGCTGGATGCTCTGGAGTGCACTGGAGCATGTTTAGGAAGCAAAAAATCCTTAATTCTCTGTTCAAGCCATGATCTGAGAATCAGAAATTTCCATGGCTGTCCTAAGAGAATTTTTATTGTGACCAGAGGCTGATATAATTAAAACTCAAGTGTGAAATTTAATTGGGAGTCTTGCAGCATCGGGGTTAGCTGGGTTCACAGCCTTATTGGGTTTCTCATGTAAACGTTAGGAACCCAAAGCAAAAGAATGAGACAGAGACCCACAGTGGCGTCCTGTAGGAGCTAACTGGTAAGTATTCCCACCAGTCTGAGCCTCTCTCTTTTGTCCTTTCATGATGAAAGAGACCAGCTTTTCTTTGACTAAAAACCCAGTAATAGCATTTCCTGGGATCGGAGGCTTGCACGGAGTTGCTCACTTTCCCCAGTACCCACCACAGCAGCCCCTGTTCCTGCTAGGTTCCGTTACAATGTGCTCCAAGACTCAGGGACACGCTTGGATGTAGGGAGAACAGGTGAGTGCGTTGTCAGACTTTAAGTATATATTGAAAGCAGGTCTTTATGAGACCTCAGCTAAGACTCCCTTTAAAACAAACAAACAAGCAAACAAACAAGCCAGCTTTATTTGTGGATGAGTTTAGTTAGGATGTCAGGAAAGCCTACAGCATTAAAACAGAATTATGGTAATGCATGAGTGAATACCCCGGTCAATGGGACAAGATAAGATAGGGCCCTGAAAACTCTCCCAGTATGAGGAGGAATTTGTTTTATGGGAATAAGTAAGTAGTTATAGGAGACAAGCAGCTGCTGCTCATACTACGGGCAAAAACTAATTTATTTCATTTATAAAGAACTGCCGTGAGCCAGAAGGAAAAGAAGCAAAACTGAGGCAGAAAAAGAGACAAAATATAAAAGCAACTTGTTCATGATAAGACTGACTATTCAGCAAACAAATGGATGCTGAGTTCTACTCTGAATTCACCAGTGTGCAGGAAACAGCACACTGAGAACAGAGTGGGAGTGGCTGATAATGCTGACGGGCGTGAAGGAGGGGAGACTGGCCTGCATGCCCGGTGGGGAAAAGCACTGAGGCTTTGAAAGTGGAGTTAATTAGATCTATCAAGGTGGGAGGCGTACGTGCCCTATGAACCAATGCTAGAATATTCGTGGAAGGTGGGCTCCCACAGGTGCACAGAGTGTTTGGACATGATGCTTATGGCTGGTTTGTTTGGATTCATGTGGAAATGCAGGAATGTGGTATATGTCCATTTTAGACTGTGCCCCTTTAATACAGTTCCTCACGATGTGACAACCTCCAATAATTAAAATCACGTTTGTTGCTACATTATAGCATAACAGTTTGCTACTGTTATGAATCATAATGTAATATCTGATATGCAGATGGTCTTTGGCAACTCCTGTGAAAGGATCCTTGGACCCCCAAATGGGTCAGGATCCACAGATTGAGAATTGCTGTCAAATATGGCAGAGCGACTTAATTTAATATTTAATGCTGTTTTTTGTTTTAAAAATAAACAAAGTTTTCTATATAGCCCACACTGGTTGGGAACCCATTGAGTAGTCTGGTCTTGTTTTGAACACAAGATCCTCCTGCTTCGGCCTCTTCAGTGATGGAATTACCAGTGTGAGGCTTCACGCTCACATGCAGAGCCACTTACAGCAGTGAGAGAGAACTACATGTGTGGAGGCCAGAAGATGTACACGGCATATCATTAGGAGGTAAACATAGACACAGCTCACTAAACAGCATGAATGCACAATGGCTCCCGAGGGTCACAAAAGCTCAGACCTACACTGTAGATACATGGGTGCCCTGGGGACTAACAGGTTCACCTCTAGGTGAATGGGATAAGAGAAGAGGCTCCGTTTGATGAGAGACCCAGACTTCTTATTTTTTTTATTTTGTTTAGTTTATAAGTGCTTAAATTTCCTTTTAATAAACATATATCAAAGTTGTGTTTGAAATTACATTTCATTATTTCACTTAAAACAAAACAGGAACATCTTTTTTCTTTCTTCCTTGCGGAATTCCTGCTTCCAGAAACTTCTTTGCTCTGGAACTTGTATGACTTTACTGATCTCAGGCTCCAGTCATGTTCACTGACCCCAAGAAACACTGGAGAAAGTACCGTAGGGCTTCGAGGTGGAAGACCGGAGTTTCTAGACTGAGTTCAATCTCCATCTCACAGTGGGATTGTGTACAAGCCAACCTCTCTCAACCTCAGTGTCTTCATCTGCAAAGTGAGGCTGCACAGAGGGAGGTCTCCACATTCCCCTGCCCGTCCATTCCTCAGGGACCAGCCACTGCCTTACATGGGAAGCGTGTGTGAGGCCCACCTCACCTCTCACACGAAGGTGTCCCTGACATGAATAGGCAGTGCAGGGCTTTTATTTTGCCCCCCAGTCTGCCTCATCTGGACCACTATCAGCCATCCTACATCTCAGTCTTGCTTTTGTTATCTAAATGGCCTCTTTGTGGCTGAGAAACAGATTGGCCATCAGGGAGAGCTGTCTATGTCTGGATTTAAAGTGGCTCCGAATAGTCTTGTCACCCGACACTTGAGTGGCTCCTGAGTTGAGTAGAGACACTGCAGGCATGAGCATCTATCTCTGGAAGGGCCACAGAAGTGCACACAGCATGATCCCACAAACATGACACTGTGTTTGCGTGCACATGTGACCGCCTACATTTCACTAGTAGCCCCTTCTCCGGCCAGTGTGCTGCCTGTTGTACATGGGTTACATTATTTTATCCTCTCTTAGCCCCCAATGCTATGTGTTACTAATCCCATTTCATAGATGAGGAAAACTGAGACTTAATAGAGAGAAAGACACCAGCAGTCATGTGTTTAAAGAATTTGACTAAGAGTTTAAAGCAGTGTTTCTTAATCTGTAGGTTGTGACCCCTCAGAGATCAAATGACCCTTCTACAGGGGTGGCCTAAGACCATGGGAAAACACAGATATTTACATTACAATTCTTAACGGTAGCAAAATTACAATTATGAAGTAGCAATGAGATAATTTTATAGTTGAGGCTCACCACAACCTGAGGAACTGTATTAAAGGGTCACAGCTTTAGGAAGGTGGAGAACCACTGGTTTAAAGAGTTAAGTCAATGGATTTAGGGATTTAGGGTGGACTATAGAACACTTGCCTATTCTGTATGAAACCTGAATTCAGTCCTTAGCTTGGGGTGGGGAGTGGGGCTGAGCTGAGTCAAAGGATCACCACAAAAATTTTCTTTGCCTGAAGCAAGCCAGTGTGTTGGTTGGCAAGGCCCAAGTAGGTGAGCCACAACCTGAATAGATACTGAAAGAGGATGACAACCATTCTGGGCTTTTCGTTCTTTCTCACAGTACTCTCTGCTGACCACTGGACCAGACCACCACCACCATGAGATCAATTCTGACCTCTCTTCAATAAAACCCTTTTGATGGTCAGTATTTGCCAAGTCGGAGTAGCTGAGGGGACAGGCACAAAGCAAATGTTGATGTGCCCCTTGCAATGTGATCAGAGACGGTGCCAGAAGTTTGCACTGACTTCTGATCAGTTTTGTTGGGGCTGGTAGCCTGGTGGGGGGCTATGTCTTGGAGCATGGCGCTGGGAAACAGCCTCTCCAGGCTCATTTCTACCTTATCTCCAGTGCCCCCCTCCCCTAAAATTACAAGCACATGTCCCTCCACTGTTGAGAATAAATTTGTCCAGACAACAAGCTGGCATGGCACAGGGCAGCGTGCAAAACAGGATGTGGTGGCAAACGCTCCCACATTTCTTTAGAGACAAATTACGCTGCCTTTTTTTCTCCTACTTGGAACCAACTCTAGCAGGGAGTATTTTATGTTTTAGACCCATAAAAGCCTAATTGGTGCCCATATGTCAGACTATAGAAGTCCTCCCAGCTCTTAAAGCTGGCTGCAGGCTCCGATGAGCAGCTAGACAATAATTGAGTTCTCTCTCTCCACTGAATGCAACGGTCCCATGTGGAAACCCTCAGGATTTTACCTCTGCTTTTCCTCACGTCCTTGGTGAATGCCTCAGTGGAGCGACCAAGCCGCACCCAGTCTTTAAATGCTCTCTCACAAAGTACAAGTGCAAATCGCTTCCTGTGAGCCTGAAGATTGCCCTAGATCTCCTCATGACAGCTTTAGAATATCCCAGGAGGTGGTGCCCATGTTTTTTAAGTGGACATGAGAAGCGGTTTCACCATTTACTAAAAAACGAAATAAGAATGTCTAGTAAAGAACTATTTTTGGAAGGGTGATGTGACCTGAATGTGAGCTTCTTCCTCAAACTCACACAGTGAATTCCTTTCCCCAGGTGACGGTATTAAGAGGAAGGACCACTGAGAGCTGACTAAATCATGACAGCAGGACTCTCACGAACAGGGTTAATAGTATCTTAAGAAAACATCCCCTGGAACTGGGGCTTCATTAGTAAAATACTTTCATGCAAGGAGGAGGACCCCTAGAATTGATGTAAAAAGTTGAACTTGGTGTGGCATGCTCATAATCCCCGAACAGGGGAGGTAGAAGCACATAGATCCCTGAAGTGTGCCAGCCAGCCAGATGGAAACTCTTAGGTCCCCAAAGCTCACCAGCTAGCCAGCCATCCCACCCAGTGAGTTCCAAGCCAGTATAGCTCACTGGGTGAGTTCCAGGATAGTGAAAACCTCAAAAAGCAAGATGGCTGACTTGTGGGGATAACAGTACACACGAATGGCCCCCCTACTCACCTCCCCAGCTAATCATAATGACACACTGCCGTAACACCAGGATCTGGGAAACTAAGGCAGGGAGATTATGAGTTGGAGGCCAATCTGGACTATGTAGTGAGACCTTACCTCACACAAAAAAACCAAATGCAAATAAACAACAAGGGACTGAAATCAAAAGGGCCAGAGAGAGTGGCCTTGTCCTTTCCCTGTGTGAACATGTAGTGAAGGTCCTGCCTTCGAACTAGGAAGCCAGCTCTCACCCTCACCAGACACTGCATTAGCAGATCTTAAACTTTGTAGACTCCAGAGCATTGGGCAGGAAATTTCTGCTGTCTACGAATTTCTCGACACCTCCTCCACCTAAGGCGTTTTGTTAACGCAGCCTGGATAGATGAGACAGGGACATTGAGTTGTGTCTTTTGCTGCATTCTGTAGCCCCAGCACCCAAGGCAAGCCAGACACACTCTTGTGCTCAATGAATATTTGTTGAATCAAAAACAAGTTTTGTGAATGAATGATGGCAGACCTCTAGAAGGTACCTGGTACACCCATCATTTCCTTTCTGGTAAGTCCACCTAGAAGCCAGTGGTGATTCACACCCGTAATCTCCACACGCTGAGATAAAAGACCACTGCAAGTTTGAGGCCAGTTGCACTGTGAGTTCCAGGTCGGTCTGGGTGACTGAGTAAGACCCTGTTTCCTGTTTCGAAAACAAAACAAAAGTAAACCAAAGTGTCTAGAATGTTCTCTGGGGAGCATATTCTCTCCCATGAAGATGCCTGGCTAAGCTGGAGATAGAATCCAACAGACATCAGTTCTGAGGCTCCTAGAAGAGCCCTGGTAATAAGGAGTTCCCTACCCTGGGTACGGCTGTCTCTAAGGGTTATGGGAGCCAGGAACTTTCAGCATTCAGTTCATAGAAAGGGCCTGCCTAAGAGTTGCCTCAAAACAGAGGAAGCAGAGTCAAGAGAAGGGGGAAGGGATCAAACACCTATGCCCTAACCCGTAACAGTCTAACCATACCTAGGATCCAAAATCTCTTCGGAACTGGTAGTCATTCAACCCAAGAGCCCCACCAAGCCAGTCAAACTTCCAGAAGTATGGCATTTTAAAATAACGAAGACAGCACTATAGAAATGTCTGTGGTTTCAGTGTCCTGATAGTTATGACTTCTATTTGAACATGTCAGGTCAGCTGGAACTAGTCAAGAGCCAGGCTGCCATTTCATAGACCTCAATATACAACTGCTTAAACACACTGGGCATTTCTCTGCTGTGGAGAAGTCTGCGAGGCCATCTAGGACCTTGACGGTGACTTAAGCAGAATGAGTGCAGTCTCTTTGCCATGGATCCAGGAGGGGGTTCAACCTCCTGCTTCATGTGTCTCACTTCAGGTGGGAAAGGTGTACGGATGCTCCAAAGGTGCTACTGGTGTGTAGGAGGAGCCTGTGAAAGAGAGGTTGCAAAAGCTGTCCTT
>CM052712.1:61202493-61227746 GCA_028551405.1 Uromys caudimaculatus | reverse complement strand
CCCTCTCTTCCTTTCCTCCCCCCTTTCTTCCCTCCCTCTCTTCCTTCCCTTCCTGCCTCTCTCTCTTCTTTCCCTCCCTCTCTTCCTTCCCTCCCTCCCATTTCCTTTCTCCCCTCCCGTCATTCACCCTTTCCTTCTTCACAACCATCTACTGGACACCTGCTTCCAGCGGTGCGATGTTGACTGTCGAGGACAGAACACTGAAAAGGTCAACACAGTTTCCTCCTTCACCAAGTTTATCTTTCTTTCTTAGAGTGTTATTTCTTATTTTTAAAATGCCAGAGGCCCAACTTTAGGTGGTGCCTGCTTTAGATGGTGATGTTGTACGCTAGTGGGGTTCAGAAGGCACCCTCAGAGAGAGGTTCCAGGCTCTTGTGTCCCAGAACAAAGAAATGAACAGGCACATGATTGCAAAGGAAGCAGGACAGTTTGTCAAAATGAAACACCCTGGCAAGCAGCAGAAGATGGTAGGTGCAGACAGATGAAACTTAGCAGCGCAGAGGCCCTGCCAGCCTGAGTGCTGGGAGCTTTGTTCCCTCAGCTCAAGCTTTCGGTGTTTGCAGAGTGCCTCTGCCTCCCTTTCATACGTGCTCTATCTGTTTCCCGGAGTTCTACATATAACTCTGCGTGTCACAGGCCTCAGTAGTATCGTAAAGTGCCACCCCGGTGTGTGTTTTGGGGTCACAGTGAGCCAGATTATTTTCTACACCCTGGAGTGGCTCTGTGCCTTTGGCAGTGGCACTGGCTTTAGTTGGCTGCCCCTGCTGAGAGTTTTCAAATCTTTTCTTTGCCAACTTGTTTTGAATATGCTAATGTTGTAGGGTTTGGCATGGGGACTTTGAACTCTGTTCTTCTAGCCTTCTCTCCTGCAGGGTGGACTCTGGATCACCCTCTTGGTAAGGCTGGAAGGTCCAGCCACCCCTAACTTCTAGGAGCCTGTGGCTTCCAGTTTTCTGGGCCCCAGGCCTACTGAACTAGGAGGGTTTGCCCCTGCCCTTGGTTACAGTTTCAGAGGCATTATTGATATTCATTTCAACTGTTTTCATCATGTGTGTATTGCAAATCTTCGCTCTCTTTGCTGTTAAATTCTGTCTTTTCCCAAAGGCATTTCAGAATGAAATGCATTTGTCTATAGAATGGCAGCAATGTCACCTAGTTCATGGGTGTGTTGTAAAAATTAAATGGGATGTCAGTAAACTTGGGAGACAGAGGGTGGGGAGAGACTCTATCTCTCTCTATATGTAGATAGATAGATAGATAGATAGATAGATAGATAGATAGATAGATAGATAGATAGACAAACATATATGTAGATATATATGTATATATAGATAGAGATAAAGATAGATGATAGATAGACATATATGTAGATATATATGTATATAGAGAGATAAATATAGATAGATGATAAATGAGAGATAGGCATATATCTATATCTATCTATATCTATATATTGTGTATATATAGATAAAGATATTGATAGATGCGTAGATAGATACATAGATATGCTACTGAGAGTGTGAAAGAGAGACTCGAGCAGGATAGCTTGACAGAAGTACGAGCATATTTGTGCACACTAAAACAATTGAATTTAACATTGGGAAGTTGAACAAGTGGTTGCCCTTTTGTTCAATGCTCTTTAACACAAGAGATGTTATTTCCTTAAAACTCCCTCTTGGGGAGCAAAGGTTAAGAAAAGAAATCATGAAAAATGTGAAAAGGTTGGAGTCATTATTTTCTTAGGAACGTGTTTCAATTTTCCACCGTATTGAATGACTTGGGCTATGAACGATGAGAAGGTTTCCCAGCGTGTGCCTCTCCTCTGTCTCTCACCTCCCAAGTGTGCTGATTTTGCATATTTACCACGTGATGTTCACGTGTGGTTGAGGGGAGATTTCTTCCATAATTGTTTAGCATCAGTCAGTTCTAGAATCAAATGGACTATGTGCTCGTGATAAATTCTCTTATACACCGGCATGTCCATTCTCAACCAGTTATTATCATCGTCTTCTCTAACTTGACAGAATGTTGAGGAGGTAGAGAGGGGGATTTGAGTGGAGTTGGGGAGGCAGATCCATATAATCAAAATACATTGTTTGAAATTCTCAACTAGGGGCTGGAGAGATGGCTCAGAGGTTAAGAGCACTGACTGCTCTTCCAGAGGTCCTGAGTTCAATTCCCAGCAACCACGTGGTGGCTCACAACCATCTGTAATGGGATCCGATGCCCTCTTCTGGTGTGTTTGAAGACAGTGACAATGTACTCACATATATAAAATAAATAAATCTTAAAAAAAAAAAAAACCTTAAGGTTGCAATAGATGTAGGATAGTGTGGTTAAGTCTCGTAAGAAAAGCTCTGAAGATGGCTTTGCACCTTCCATGATGGGGAGCTCACTCCTGGGCAGAGTTCTTGGTTTTATCTGCCTATATTTAGGCAAAACCAACTATTCTTATTTTCAACCTGCTCAACTTCCCAGTGGCATATAATGGCTATTCTTCAAAAATGTCACAATGTAGGGATGCTAGTGTCTTGCAAAGAAGAAAATCAAACTAGAAGATTCAAAGTGTTTACATGGAAGCACAGATCGTAATAACGGACTTTCTACTTGTGCCCAAATAAAGCAGGGGGGAAAATTGAGTTGTGGAAATCCTGGCTTAACACTGCAGCAAGCTTTCAATTAGAATGCAATAGAACCTTATGCACTCCTCGTTCAAAGCTCAGAGATAATTGCTCCTGCCAACGTTGGCAATCTTTCAAAAAATTAAGTGGAAGGTTGCTGAGAGCTGGCCATCATCACCTCTGTGCCTCTCAGGCTGCTGAGTGAGAGACACACTTCCCAGGGCCCAGACTCTTCTCAGCAGGAAGCAGGCTGCAGAGCACCCTGCTCATATGCACGCCCTGCAACCAACCTGTTCAGAAACACCACACTGTTCTTGTTGGCCCATTTGATAAATTTAAAATATGTTCAAGGTTTTACAATCTTACTCCAGCCTGTAAAAGAAACCTATCTAATGTTTGCATGTTACATCAGCTTGTGTTGTCTTTGTGTTTGATCTCCATTCCAGAGCTGATATTCTGGCTTTGGAAGCTAATAAGGAAAATGTCTGGCACTCCAGTACTGCCTCTCTGGAATCAGATAGAGGACTAATGGTTGTGTGTAGCTCTCAGTTGCCCGGGGTTAGAGACCTTTGCCTCCCTCCTGTTGCCTTCTCTTCTGCAGTTGAAGCCGAGGTCCTTTGCCCATTTCCCCACATCCTTTCAAACTAGAGCTCCCCTGGCCCCAGCGCCACCCTCAAGACCCTTCTGAAGGCCTCGTTTAAAGAGCAGTACACTCTAATTCATCACTGCCCCATTCTGCAGTTCAGAGAGCCTTTCTCAGAATTTTACAGCTTTCTTCTCTGGAAAATCTGGGCCAAAATTCTCCCCAGTTGAGAAGGTAGAGACCTCAGGCTTTGAATTCCCCCTCACATCTATGTTTCCTTTTCCAGTTCAGGGAAGGAGTCTGATTCTCCTTAAGGACATTCCTACTTCTGACCCTAATCTTCTGCAAGACCATGGAAAGCATAGAACTGGTCCTTTCTCTAACTCCACCTGGACTGACATGTACAGAGCCCTGGTCCTTTCTCTAAATCAACTCTGTTCAGGGCAGGCATGCATGGAGCACTCTGCACTGGGCCAGCCCTTTGCACAGGTTGCCTGTCTCCCAGTGACTCCCTGGTTTGCATATTGATAAAGGAAGGGTTAAATGATGAGCTCAGAGTTGCCGGTTTAGGAGATAAAAGAATCCAAGTTTAAAGTTAGAGACTATGACTCCTGAGAACAGTTCCAAGCTGCCATTCCCATTACCTTTCTGTGACACAGAAGGAGTGGATCAACTCCTTATGCTTAAAACCTGCTGGCAACAGGCTTGCCTGTGTTCTCCTGGGCACTCACCCAGGTATGTCTCTACACATATCTTGTGGGCACCTCGTTCAGTGTTTGCTAGCCTGAGTGGCCACAAAAGTCGAATGATCTCACATGGGATTCCTCAGACCTAATGGGATTTCCATTTGGGGCAATATGGTTGAGTACATGATACAGACCCCCCTGCTAGAAGGCACCTGTAAAAGCAGTATAAAATCCAACTAGCATCCCTCTAAATGTCCAGCTGAGCTCAAAAGAATGAAGAGGAAATCCCGTGAGCCGAAAATGAAATGAAACTGGAGACCAGAGTATAACTTGTAGACTCAAGCTTGGGGCTGCCCGGGGTATTAGATGGTCTCACAAGCCAAGCTGTCTGAGATTTAATGGTTAGTCCAGGACAGAAGGAAAAGCCAATACTCCGCATGAAGCCGATAGCCTTAGTGACAGTGGGAAGGGAAATGAGCCTACCTTCCATTAGAAAACCGAAAAAACAAAAAGCAAAAACAAACAAGCAAAAAAGAAAATGAGGAAGCTTGCATCCTTGAAGTGAGCTCTGAGTGGAGAAACTTTTTGGAACCCCAGGACTACTCTCACTAATGTGGGAGTTCAAAGTCACCCTTCCTATGTGGTATTAATTAGGTATTAAATTAGCATAGAAACAGTTCTCAGGTGTCCCAGCGCTCTGGATAGAGGAAGCACTAGAGAGCCCTCAATCCAGGAGACCCAGGTTTCCTGTAGACCAAGCATTATAGTAGATAAATTTCTCAACCCATCTGTCTCCTCAAACTCAGATATGAGATAGAGAAATATAGACATGTTCTTTAACCCACAGACTGCATTGGAACAGCTAGGATTTCTTTCCAAGGGCTGCATTGCAAAGGACTCATCTTCACAGTGACTTACAGTGAGAAGGAAGGACTCAGGGAAAAGAGAACCTGCAGAAGTGGTCCCTGGTTAGCACTAACAAGGCTTGGAGAGGTGAGCACTACACTCACTAAGGTTAAGAATTCCAGCGCAGCCAAAGAATGACTTGGAGAGGCCATTGACCATGCTTGTGCTCAGATGTCTGAGACAGAGAGATGAGAAAAACTCTGGAAGACAGCACAGGAAATGATGTGGCCTCGTTAAAGCAGCTTTCATTCTCTTCCTGGAAGTGGTGAACAAAGCTTGATCCATTTGTACCTGAGCTGCTAAAAAAATGAGTTCTCCTCCTCTCCGTCCTCCCTCTCTTCCTCGTCCCCCTCCTCCCACCACCGCTACTACTATATCAGGGAACAGATGAACATTCTCCTTGGCTTTGCCATTAACCATCCTTTTTGTTGAACTGTCTTCTCTTCAACATATTTTTATGACCCGTAAAAATACAGACATGTTCTCTAACCCACAGGCTGTATTGAAACAGTCACAGCTAGGATTTGCCCCAAGGGCTACATTAAGGCTCATTGCAAAGGCATGAGTGTGCATTGGCATAAGGAGAAACCTGAGCTTGAACACCACCCCCCCCCCGCCAGAGAGAGAGAGAGAAAGAGAGAGAGAGAGAGAGAGAGAGAGAGAGAGAGAAAGAGAGAGAGAGAGAGAGAGAGACTGACTGCCAGGAGGAGAAGAGATTCTTCTTGATGTAGTTTACATGTCCGGGCTAACCATGTACTAGAGATTTAACCCAGTGACTATTTTAGTTAATGGGAACCAAATAGATGTTTTTTTTCTTCAAAAGTCACTTTGCTTTGATTTTATGTCACTTGTGACTAAAATGAACAGCATGCAAAACTGGCAACAGTGCTTGAAGAATCTTGAAACCCTTCATGTGTAGTAGTCTTCCTGCCTAGATCGTATCTAAACTACAAATGCTATTATTGTTCAGGAATTATTCAATAAATAAGCTCAGATAAACACAGTATTATTTTCTAATCAGGCACTGAGCAGAGAGAACAATGGGAGAAAGGAAGATAATAACTTGCTATGCCAAGCACTGTGCTGAGAGTTTTACATCTTGTCTCCTTGAAGAATCATAATGGGGACGAGATGTGGTGACTCATACCTTGTAATCCCAGTACTTGGCAGGAGGGTTGTGGATTAGATGCCAGCCTGAGCTACACAGCAAAGCTCTGTCTTAAAAATGAGTCATGATAGCTTTGTGCTATCAGCCTTAGCCCGTCTGTGAGGGGTGAAGTAACAGTCCAGCCGCACTTGCGGAAGTAACGGGCTGGTCTTGGATTTACCACCACGCTCTGTGTTCATGTAAACCACACATTGCAAATGCTCAGGCTCTGGGATCAGCAAGCTTTTCCACAAAGGTCCAGATAGTAAATATTTTTGGTTCTGTTGGCTACATATCGTCTCTGTTGAAATAACCTGACTGTGCCAAATAGACTCTCGACATGGAAATGAGCAGTTGGGGCTATCTTCACATGAATCTTTACTTAGAGAAACAAGGCACCTACAGAGATGGTTCCGTGGGTAATGGAACTTGCTGTATAATCATAAGGACTTGAATGAGAATCCCAAAGGGCCACATAGAAGCCAGACATGGCTGATAACTTATAGACATGCCTGCAACCCCAGCACTAAGGATCAGAAGCAAGCAAGTCCCAGGAGCTCACTGGTCTGCTAGTCTAGCTGAAACAGTGAGCTTCAGGTTCAACGAGCGATCCTGTCTCAAGGGAACAAGAGTGGTAAAGGAGGACACCTGACACCTTCCTCAGGCCTCTGCATGTACACACACACACATGCACACAGACACACATGCACACAGACACACACAGAGACACAGACACTACACACACACACACACACACACACAGAGACACAGACATAGACATATGCAGACATACACACAGCACACACATACACACACACACAGAGAGACATACACACACACACAGACAGACACAGACACTACACACACACACACACACAGAGACACAGACACAGACATACGCAGACATACACACAACACACACACACACACACAGACACAGACACACACACAGACATACACATACACAGACAGACACAGACACACACAGAGACACAGACATACACACAACATACACACACACACCACACACACACATACACAAACACACACATAACACACACAGCCAAGCACACACACACACACACAGACACAGTACACACAAGTGGTGGGTAAGATTTGGTCAGATGCCATAGAACGCTGACTTCTCTGTCTGTCTAGACTTCTGTCTGTCTAGACTTCTGTCCTTACTAAGGATGAGCTTACAAGACCCCAAAGCCTTAGTGCTCCATCGGAAACACTGTTGTGATTTTGAACTTTATTTCATTTGCAACTAAATTCAATCCTGATCTAGTTAGGGAGTTTTTCCATAAGAAATACATTGGCAAAGATGATCCTAAACATTAAAGCCATTTTAAGGAATCTTAAGAAGATTAAACCCCTTCTTGTAGCAATGGAAAAGAAGAGAACATTTTTGTTGTTGTTAGTGAATGAGTAGGGGAAGTTTCACTGTTTTTTTTGTTTTTGTTTTTGTTTTTGTTTTTGTTTAAATCGTTCTCTGGAGAAGAAATGGTTCTAGGGGAGAGTGGGCCATAAGGAGCAAGACTGCAGAAGGTAGCCAGCTTTGCACTGATTAGATATGCCATAGGAAAATGGGTGAGCTTCTGAGCTACAGTGGGAAGCATGGGGTCAGGGGAGCTGATGGCAGGGGGAATCTTGAACAGCAGTTCTCCAGCATTGGGGGTCACACATCAGATATCCTCCATATCAGATATTTACATTATGATGAGCAGCTGTAGCAAACTTACAGTTATGAAGTAGCAACAAAATAATGTTCTGGCTGGGGTCACCACAACATGAGGAACTGTATTAAAGGGTTGTAGCACTGGGAAGGCTGGGAACCACTGTTCAGAACTTGATTCACTAAGGTGCTGGCTAGGGAGAGGGTAAACCTGGAATCTCTATTTTCGCCTGGCCGATGGCATCAGTCACAAGAGGAAGGCATTAGAAAACATGATCTCCTAGGCAGAAAATGGGAATACATAGAGAAACCATGCAAAGGAAGGTTCGAGAAGCATGGTATTAAACCAGTTGTAAGACTGCAGGTTTCATAGGCAATTTTTATTTGTTGTTTTGGTTGGATTTTGAGCTTGATTGTGTCATCCAGTGAGACTCAATAAAGACTGCATGTGCTCCATGCCGTGCCATAATCTAGAGACCAAGCAGGGAAGGGAAAATACTCCTGCACATGACGTGAACACTCAGCCCGGCAGCACTTACCATCTACCACACATCAACTATTTACCATGTCAAGTCAAAAGCTAGGAACTTTGTTATTTGCCCCAAAAATCTAGTCTTTCTGATTAAGTTAGTTTTGCAGATGAAAGAAACTGAAGGTCTAGGAGGAAAAAGAAATCATGGAGCCCAAAGTCAAGCAAGGGTCTGTGTGAAATTTGAACCAATTCAATTTGGCTTATGATTTTGACTGTGCCAAAACAAATAATTCCAAAATTGGGTTTTAAAAATAGTATTTCTGAGCAGGGGAGAGAGGATGGCTCAGTTGGGTAAAGGCTTGCTTTGTGAGCACAAAGACCTGCATTTTGAGCCCCAGGACACTTGTTAAAAAGCTGAGTGTGTGAATCACAGTGCTGGAGATGGGGAGATGGGGGATTCTGGGACTTGCTGGCCAGCCAGCGTAGCCTGTTTGTGAGTTCAAAGCCAGGAGAAACCCTGTCTCAAATAAAAAAAGAAAGAAAAATGGCGGCGGTGCCTAAGGAATGGAGCCGGAGGCTAACCTCTGCTCTGGATATAGACTGACATGGGCACACTTATGTGTACCTTTCACTAGCATGTGCACACACACACACACACACACACACACACACACACACACCTCACATTTTTTTCTAGAAAATAATTTGATAAATTCCTTGATGTTTTAATGTGGTGGGAAAAAAGATTTTTTTTTTTTTTATCCCTCTCTTGCCATTAGTTGAGCTCCAGATCCTCCAAAGAATGCAATGGGACATATAGCATACCTGCCAGCTATAAATCTGGAAGAAATTAAAAACCAAAGACAAAAGTCTTTGATTTTTAAAAACACACGTATTTAATCATTTCAAAAAACAAAGCGAAAGGCCACAAATCTACACGGACATCTCAAACAGTGAAGAAATAATTTTTTATGAGAATCTTGTAGCCCTGCTCATGCTGAAACTGTCCCTAAGTGGTGCTGACAGCCTTGTCTGAGACTGGGCCTGAAGACTGTGTATTTTTTCAATCAAACTTTGGAGGCAATGAATGAACTCAATGAAATTCCAAAATTAATACATTCCAGTCTTAGAGCACTCACTGACTCATCTCGAAGTCCCCTGTTTTCCCTTCAGTAAAGTCCTCATCCTTATCCTCCTGTGATGTGAGGAATGGGGACACGGACACGTGCACATGCGTGTGCTGACGCCCTGGTCCTCATTTGCATTATGAACCAATGACTATAATACATCAAAATACTCACAGCTAATCTGATCGACTTTTTCCGTTTGCAGCTCCCGTTTCCCCATCACAGATGGAGAGAAGATATCTCACTTACTACCTGGACCATCTCCCAGGCGAGCTAAGATAGAGAAACTCTGGACTTAGAGAAGCCTGCTTGGTTCTTTCTGCCCATAAATCCACGCTGCTCAGCCTTCCCACGCAGAAAGATGAGGGCTGTGTGTTACAGCTCCCATGAATGCCAACACTGCACTGAGTTGACATTTATTGTGCAGTCTTTGCAGAACAAATGATTTACCTAGAAAGCAGCGCAGGCTTCCAGCAAGATGACATTTCCTCCTCCTCCTTCTTCTTCTTGCAGAGCTGGAGAGGGGGGGAGATTCCACAAGATGAATTGGCTTCAGAGTTCAAACTTTTAGATGCATAATAAATTTCTATTAAAAATTCTTAAAGATATAGACTCACATACATAAAATTCAGCCCTCTAACGTATACAGTTCAATGGGCTTTTAGTATATTCATACTTTTCTATAACCCTCATGACTATTTCCAGAATGATTGTGTCACTCCCAAATACATGGCATGCTCATTTAGTAGTCAGCCCCAGGCCTTGAACCTCCAACCCTCGGCAGCTGCCAGTCCATCTCCAAAGCATTGACTGTTCTCAGCACTTTCTATAAAAGGGATTAGGCAACAAGTGAGATTTGCCTATGGCTTTCTTTCACTCAACAGTGGTTTTAGGACTCTAGATGTTTGCCTGCGATCATATGTTTGTTGTCTTTTCTCCTAACTGGTCCTATACAGGACATTTCCCCATGCTGAAGGTCTCTGCATGCCTACCTTCACTTCATCCCAATAGTAGCACGACTCATATGTGACAATACCCATTTTTCAGATGAGTAACTGAGGCTTATAGCAAAAAGCAAAAGGTATCCAAGGGGAAACAGCTAACAAGTGGGGGAGTTGGGATTTCATCCAGGTCTGCTGAACTCCAGACTCCACTGCCAGAAGTCTTAAAAGATAGACTTGAGTTTGCGCTTTCCCAGTCCAGTATTCTGAACAAGCAAACAGGTACTGTAAAGACACTTGAAAGCAAATGCAGGTCCCCAGTTCCCAGAGCTGGATTAGGGAAATGCAGAAGACAGCATAGTAACTGGAGCCTCAGAAACCCCAGGACTCTAAGGAGAATGAGCCTGAGCTCTGGCACCAGCATGCGGGACAGGCAAATGGGAATCTTGGAATGTTACTGCTCCCTTCTTTGGGCTTTTGATTTATGACCCAATATAGAGCCATATAGATGCATATATTAAATTATTTAGCTAAGTCACCTTACTCATATAATGCTATTCCTGAAAAACACTGGAACAATAGGAATGAAGGAAAATCCTGCCTGTCACTAACCTGTCAGAGCAAGATTCAGTGTTAAACATCTGGGTATGAGATTTGATGTCTGTGAATTTCTTCAAAAGAGTAGAAAAACATCCAAGCAGACAGCCATGGAAACTGTCCATCTCCATGTGTCTCCTATATTAAATGAAACGAATTACACCGGATCTACAGTTCAGTCTTTCTGTCTCTGTCACCCCTAACGCTGACATGTCAGGAAAGCCACCAGGCAGAGGGTGGCTGTTTCCCCTCTTCCCATTCCCACCTTCCATGTTGCAGAAGCCAGGGTACCCACAAGCCATGCATGACTGCAAATGGGACACGTGGCTAAGAAGGAGCAGATGGACTCTGTGTGATTCTCCCTCGAAGCCTCAGCCTCTGGATGCACTCTGGGTGCAGGTGCGGAGGAAATAACCTTTAAATGATGACAGATTATTAGGCGTATGATTCAAATGAGGCCAACCAACCTCAAACGTTCAGATCTGCTTCCCAGTTCAATTTGGAGCTGTAGTTGAATCCTTTAAAGAGGGAAAAGAGAGCATCATTCTCCCCTGAGTCCATCTGTCCATTCTCTCTGTCTGTCCTGCTGTTTCTGGCAACAGCAGTCATTTCTGTGGTCTCTCTCTCTCTCTCTTTCTCTCTCTCCTATTGGGAGATGCTCTAGCTCTGGAGTGAGACAGCATCTGAACTCCCCTTTGCTGAGCCAAGTCGCTTACCTCCCTAAGCCTGGGTTTCCTCACTTGCTCAATGCAGCCATTCATACCAACCTCTTAAGGGTGTTATAAGGATTAAAGGAAATAAATATGTAAAGCACTCCGCAGGATGTTTGACACAGAGTAAGTCCCAGTGAATACTAGCTTTTTTTTCCTCTATAAATTTCTCTCAGCTCCTTGGAAGCACATCCAGTGAGACATCCTGCGGTCATTCTTGCAGATGTGTACAAAATACCCGTGCGATGGAGAACGAAGAAGGATGACTAGGAATGTGAGCTGTCTCTAGTAGAGCTTTCTGGTAAAAGCATCGCACCTGCAGGGGAAACCGTTGCAGGTGGCTTAGAAATAAATGGAAGTGATTTTGCACTTTTGTCTCTTCTTGAAGGAGGCGGGGGGGGGGGGTAGAACCCAAGGAAAGAGCCCATTTGATGGATGCTGAGGCAGGACGCAAGAGCAAGGGCCAGCATCCTCCAGGGCAACTGAGGACCATAGAGCAGGAGTGGGGAGGGCCATACAGGGATGAAGGGGAAGACATCCACCTCCACAACTCGACAATCACCCGCTGGGAGCTGGTGAGGAGAAAAGGCTACCAAGCAACACACTGCCTCCTTGTGACCTATAATTATTGGTGTGAGGCGGACTCAGGTACATCTCCAGTGGGTCTCTGAGTGGGAAGTCACAGTGTCCATGAGCTTAGGGATAGTTGTTGGCATGTGTATTGAGACCCTGGAACCAGGAGAGGAGGGCCAATGGGGGAAAGGAGACAGCCTGTGGCAGATAGGAGACAGAGACAGGAGACCTCAAAGAGTTCCTCTCTAGTTTGCCACATGTACAGGCTGCCAGAAGCAGCAGGATTTTCAGATGCCGGGACTGAATAACAGCAGTGATACAAGGTGGTCCCCAGGACCTAGCACCTGGGGATAGGAAGGAAGTCAAACCGCCTTGGGAGTCTCACAAAATATCAGCCAGTGTTTCGAGGAGGGAGCATGGCCGGACAATTTGAGACGGTCCAAAATCCGGGCAGAGCATGGCTTTGGGCAGAATGACTCTGGCTAAGGGGACCCTGTCAGAGCTGGCTTACCGACCCCATTCCCCATGGCTAGAGCCAAGCCTTCCTTGGAAGGTCCAAGTGATGTGTGTACCACAACCACCTCTACCACTGCAGTTTGTTCTTATTTGTGTTCCGCAGTATCTCTGCAAACACTGAATCGGTGATACGGGACCATTTCTCCTAGGATAATATAAAGCGATGTTCCTTTGTGCCTCTGGTCACAACGTCTTCACCAGTCAAGGTTTAACCTTGTATCTTAACCTTACTTTGTCCGTGCAGTTGATTTACTAGTCTTGATTTACTAGTCATGGGCAAATTGCACCAGAAGTCACATCCTAAAGAAGCTTGTCCACTTCCTCATGATTAAGACAATAGCCAGCTCTTAAGAGCTATAGTGGGGTGAGCCAACAGCCAAAAGGTGGGAAAAGGAAATGGCACTCAATAGACCTCATTTGTGCAGCATTTACAGTATGGGAGCTGGGAAGGGCAGTTAGAGAACTGTCTGTTGGAGCTCGTGTTGCCGAGGTCTAAAGAACCAACGGCCCTTGGAGGCAGGAGCCGTGGGGCAGGATGCTGTGGGGGGCAGGAGCTGTGGGGCAGGATGCTGTGGGGGGCAGGAGCTGTGGGGCAGGAGCTGTGGGGCAGGAGCTGTGGGGCAGGAGCTGTGGGGGGCAGGAGCTGTGGGGGGCAGGATGCTGTCAGCAGCAAGGACTGGAAACATGACTGGCTCGTCTCTTCTCCATCTCAGCAAACTCCCTCTCTCCCTGGGTTTCTGAGCAACACCAAGCCAGCATCTCATCCACCTCCACTCAGTACAAGTTGTGTTTGTCCTTCACTTGCTAATACAACAGCAGCTTGTGTTTAGTTCGGATTGATTCAAATTAGAGAATTCAGCGACTTTCCAAATCCACCCACTTCTTCCTGTGCGGTTAAGTGTTCCCATATTGGATGAAAACGGAGAGAAGAAACAACGGAGGATTTGGATATTATCCTTAACATTATTTGCTTGCTTTTAAAATCTTAATGGAAGATTCCTCCAATTTATTTTTCATAACTTTGCGGAAACCAAAAATAATTTCTGTGAAAGAGTTGGTTCTAGGCAAAAATGTCATTTAGTTTCAAAATACAGCATAACCCAGCTTTAAGTTCTATAAGACATTTGTAATTTAAAATGTCCTAAGTCAACACTGCATAGGTTCTCTGGTGGGGCAGGAGTCACAGGGCTGCACGTTGTCTTTATATTGGCTTTTCACAGTTGGCTTCCCCTATCTTCTCTGCTATGCTGTCCTTTAACTACTTTCCTGGGTTGGTAAGCTTCAGATGAGTTATTTATAGATGAAGCTAGATATTTATGAGTTCAAAGTAGATAAGATAAACCAAAGCAAAGACGCGTGTGTACATTATAGAAATCCTGAACCTATGGGAAAATGTCCACATCCGACATCCTGTTTCCTTATTCGCTGCATTTTCTGATGGTTACTAATGTCCCTGTCAGGTTCTCTTTCTAATTCTCTTCCAGTTGATTATCCAGCTAGAAGACATGTTCCAGCTAGATCACAATCGATAGTGTGAGCGCCCTCTCGCTGCAGTGGCTGTCCCACTCTGGGTATGGGATCAGGATGGAGGAGAATCTAAGGTCTCAGTGCTTTATCACCTTGTAGTCAGGCCTTTAAGGTACTTGATTGTCCTGTTCTGTTTTGTTGTATGATGGAGCAATGTGTTTAGTCTTCCTGGAACCACATCCTACACACATGTCATACCCCCCCCCCCCGTCTCCCCAATTCCTGTACACTGCAGCATGCGGTTCTCACAAATGGTCCCAGTCTCCGCAGGAGCCAGAGAAACACCTGGCCTAAAAGAGCTTTGTCTGTGGAGTCTAGTGTACAGTGTAAAAATTGTCTTTTTCTGTGTATTCTGTGACTTAAAGTAGGAGAGTACTACTCGAGACCGAGGTGAAGTGGAAACTTAAGAGTTCTTTGGAAAGTCGGCTGGATGGTGCTTTGCTGGCTTGTAGAGCTAGCTGGGTCTCACATCTTCGCTGATCTTCGCTTCCCTGAGAGAGACACAGCCGAGAACTTCTCTTCGTGTTCCTCCTGTTCCCCCCCCCTGCTGATTCAAACCTAGGCTGAGGCCTGGTGATCTCTGCGAGATCGTGTCACCACTGTTGCTAACCCAACTCTACCAAACTGGATCGCTGGTGTATCGTGACAGGTCTGCGAGTGGACCAGGCCGCCACTGCTGACCTGTGAACTGAACTGCCGATTTCCAGACAACACAGATGAGAGTTGCTCTAAAGAACCTTTCTAAACAGGGCCACTCCCCATAGCCTTTCTTTTCCACTACCTCTGATGGGTGGTGGGCTACAGAGGAGGTTAAAGCATTCAAGAACCATCATTGAAAATAAGATTTGAAAAAAATAAAGTTACCAAGGTTCATTATGACTGTGGAAATGTAGGAGATCCATGGTGCCTTTATCTTCAAGCACATTTATTTGACTGTCTACTGCAGCGCTTCTCGACCTGTGAGTCCCAACCCCTTTGGGGAGGGGTCACATATCAGACATTTACATCATGATTCATAACAGTAGCAAAATTGTAGTTATGAAGGAGCAACAAAATAATCTTATGGCCGGGGATCACCACACCGTGAGAAGTGCGATTGGGAAGGTGGAGAACCGCTGATCTAGTGACTTCATCTTCCCACAGGGTAACTGGGTCGTGTTTCTAGCCGAGACCGAGACCGTTTACCCATCATTCCTTCCCAGGCTTAGGCACAAACTACATTTCCCAGGCTCTCTTCATTCAGGTGAGCACAGAAAAGCAGCTTTGGCCGCTGCAGTGAAACTGCATATAATTGACCCGGGCCTCACTGAGTCAAGGCTGCTAACAGCTGAATGCCTTTTACACACACACACTTTTACACACACACACACACACACACACACACACACACACACACACTCCAGTGCCCTTTGACATAACACATTTGAAGATGGCAGCTGGAGCTGGAGAGAGGACATCAGTTAAGAGGTATACTGTTCTTCCAGAGGACCTGAGCGAGTCCTGGTCGCAGTCCAGTTCAGGGGGTCCAGCGTTTCTGACCTCTGTGGACACTTGTATACATCTGTGCACACACAATTAAAATAATATATATTTTAAAATATGTATGTATTTATGATATATAAATACATATCATATACATATGACATATGTATATGACATGTTTATGTATGTATGTATTCCATATATATATGTATGTATCACACACACACACACACACACACACACACACACATATATATATGAAAACTCCTCACCAAGGCAAATCTACACAGAGGAGCAAACACCTACTCAACCACACAGATTTTGAGTGCTTTTGCTTGATGTATTTATTCCACATTTCAGTAGTTGTCTTAATCATGAAATTTATTTAGCAAGTATTATCATTCCCATGGTCATTCAGAATTTGATTCTAGTCCAGTACAAAGGCCCACAGGGAGGCAGATGCATTTCAGTGAGTTCAGACTCCATTATCTGTGTGTGTGTGTGTGTGTGTGTGTGTGTGTGTGTGTGTGTGTGTTGGGAGGTGCATGTGTACATGTATGCTTGTAAATGTTGAAGCCAGAGGGTCAATATCAGGTGTCTTTCTCAGTCATCTCCCACCTTATTTTTCAAGACAGGGTCTCTCACTGAACCCCCTAGTTCACCAGCTCAGCTAGGCTGGCTGGCCAGAAATGCCCAGGGTCCCCAGAGCTAGAATTACAGATGTGCTTGGCCTGACTGGGCCTGTGAATGGATGCTGCGGTTCAGAACCCAGGTTCTCATGCTTGTGCAAGGAGAATTTTACCTGCTGAGCCTTTCCTCCAGCCCTCCAAGCCCCACCCCCTTTTGCTCCTTTATTGTGTCACCTTCCTAGCCACTGTTTCCAAAGCCCATCACTGCTAATGTCCCCCTGACCTGAGTTGTGGGTGTCTTTGACCCAAGATCCCTTCATGAAGACTTCAATCAATAGCACACTGCTCGGGGTGTATTGTGCTAGGTCAGCGGAATGTGCCAGCTCCTGTACCATGGAGCCAGGAGCTGCCTGAGGAATCCAAGAGGCTTACACTGGAAACTGCCACACAGGGTTCACACTAAGCTCTGCTGATGAAGCAGGATGCAAACTCCTGAGGAGCCCACAAAACCCAGAATACTACCTTGCATAAGCTTCGGTCTGGCTCAGAGCTTGAACAGCCAGCCACTCTGTTAATAGTTGGAGTTTGCAAAGCATACACAGGACCACCTGCTTGGTTGATTGTCCATTGGCCGCCAGCTTGTGGAATTTGTTTGAAACAGCTCCCTCTACTGGGCTACTGCTGCCTCTGACGCTTTCTGTGTCAGCTTTGGACAAAAATAAGGGATCTGAAAAGCATTACCTTAAGTGAGGTCAAAGAGTCAGAAAGACAAAAAGCACATGTTCTCTCTCTCTCTCTCTCTCTCTCTCTCTCTCTCTCTCTCTCTCACATCCTAGCTTATAATGTTTACGTGTGTGTACATACGTGAGGCTGAATGTGGATAGAAAGTGGATGAAAGAGAGGAGACCACCACAAGCAGCGCAGGAAGCTGCTGAGGAAGGAGGAAGCAGACAGCAGCAGAATGCAGGAGACAGGAAAGCAGAAGGGGGTTATGGGGAGTGGGTGGACGGGTGCAAGGGGAGTCAGATGATGAGCAAGAAGAGGGAAGCAACAAAATTAACACACACACACACACACACACACACACACACACACACACACACACAATTATTTTGAAAAGGATGCCAGGTATGGTGGTGCAGGCTTTTAATCCCAACACTCAGGAGGCAGAGTCGGGTCAATATCTGTTAGTTCAAATCTGGCCACATGAGAACTTATTTTTTGAAAAGTTATATGAAACCTAATATTGTGTGTGTGTGTGTGTGTGTGTGTGTGTGTGTGTGTGTATATGTATGTATGTATATATGTGTGTATATATATATATGTATGTATATATGTGTGTATATATATATGTATACATATAATCAACTATAAAAAATCAACTATTTACCAACTAAGAAACTGGCTGATAGAATTAATGACTCAAGTACAATGTCTGAAATGAGATCTCTAGGGGTGTTTTGGTGGGGGCTCTCTGGGATTTTTCGAATCCTCTCTGGATGGTCTCTTACCCCTCTGCTTCTCGGCCACTCATCACTGAAGAAAAAGAAGCAGCAATCCTGACCCAGGAGGGACAGGACGATAGAGTTACAGCATCGTCTAGGAGCAAATAGGACCCAAAGTTCAGCTCTAGGGAAGCTGACATACATGGAAGGGCAAAGGTGTCTCAGGCAGGCCAGCCAGAACGCATTACTAAGGAGCATTCTGAACCAAGGTGTCTTGGAGAAGAAGAAAGGCTTCTTCTCTAAAGGTGAGGTGAGCTTCCAGGCTTGGACCAGAGAAAGCTCGTGAGCATGTGGAACCGGTACACACCTGAACAGAACCGTTCAGACTCATCTCTTTCATCCTGCAGTCTCCTTTTGTGTCACTGCAGAGCTGGGTCAGAAGGGAGCTGCAAGGGGGGGGGGGGGTCAAGGCGACCCTACAGAGCTCCAGGCCAGGCATTCAGGTCTTAGACATGGGGTGTACATTCCTGTCAGTCAGGCCAGAAGGGTGACTGCATGCCCACCATCCACTGAAGGACCACACTTAAGGACCATCTATGTTATGGTTCAAATGAGAGCATCAGGCAAAAGGAGATCAAAACAGGAAATACTAATGACAGCTAGGCTGTCAAATGTAGTTTTAAATATATTAGCCAAATGGGCTTCCAACTCTCTCTCTCTCTCCATCCCGAATTCACTCCCGCAGCTACACGGTCAGCACCTTCTGGCAACAGTTATCTTCTGTAAACTACACTCAGGCTCAGAAGGGAGTGACCCATCCCAGAGAAGCAGCTGAGTCACCCTGTCCCAGTTTCCCCTTCTGAACTCCTGACTCTCCAATCAGATAAATCATGCCTGCTCTCTTGGGGAGACACGAGTAAGGGGCAGTGGGGGAGGCCAGGCGTGGTATTCAGTACTGTGGCTCAAGTCTTGGGCACTCGGGGTTTCCAGAGAAGAGAGAGCACCTGGCAATCTCTCCTGGGAAGCCACCATATATATTCATGCTCCTTCCCTTTGGATACATTCATGTCTCTTCCCTCAGCCACAACACAGATAACAACTACCAGTGCTCAGTACCCAGACCAAAGCAGCACTGCAGTTGTGTGTCCAAAGCTCCTAGCTGCATCTTCCCTAGCCTTTGCCACAGTTGCTTGGAAGTCAGGGACCATAGCCACTACTTTAAAATTCATTTCTGTATCCCCAGAGCCTGGTATCCTCACCTAGTGGCTACGTCAGGAGTGTTGGGGGGGTGTGGATGAGTAAAGAATAGAAGCACTGAATCCCACACAAGTAGGGTGCGAGAATTTGAACCCCAAAGAGATTCATGCGCTGAAGGCTGAGACCCCAGCTGGGAGTGCTACTCTGGTAGGTTCTAGAAGCCTTAGGAAGCAGAACCTATCTGGAAGAATTATGTCAAAATGGGCATGCTCTTGAGAGCTGTGATGTGTCCCCAGCTCCCTTGTCACTTCTGCTTTCTGGTTATAGATATCTACCACCACGACACACGGTTCACCACAGGCCCAGAAACACAGAGCCAAGTAACCATGGACTGAACCCTTTGAAACCATGAGCCAAAAGAATCCTTCCATTTACATGTTTCCCTTAGGTATTCTGGTCACGGTACCTAAAGTTCTAACTCGGAGGTCCACTCACTCCCACCCCACAGATGCCATTTGATTTTGTCTAATGGTAAGGTTGCCTTAGTCCTAAGAGCCAACATCCCCGAGGGTCCTGGACTCAAAAGACAATTGGGGTCAGAACTAAAATCTTCAGAAAGTTGAGTTCCCAAGTGACATGAGCCCTCCCTGCTCCCTGCAGCCTGGCACTGGCCCTAGCCTGAGTGTTGACCTCTCATGGGCTTCTTCTTGTCTCCATATGGTTTCAACCCTCCTTTAGGTGGCTTAGAACTTAGGCTCAGGGCTAAAGACTACATCTGGGAGGCTCTAACCCAGAGAAACACAAAGACCTCTTTCAAAGTACAGATACTGAAAAAAAAAAAAATATAATCTCAACATTCCCCCAGTATGTGTCATACTTTTTTTTTTGGTCTGACGTCAATAGCATGTTGGCCATTTGGATCTCAGACCACGTTAGGATGAACACTGGTTGCTGTGTTTAATTAGGAGGGCAAAAGATAGAGTAGCTTGGAGTTTGAGTAGAAAGAAAACCAAGAGGAGGAGCTATGAGCCCTGGCAGATGTTCTCTGACACAATCAGTTCCCGCCAGCTCCGGCCCGCTCCACCCCTGAAGAAATTCTGACAAGTCCTATCGTTTTTTTCTAACCTGCCATTTTCCGTCTCCTGGAGGTAATAACTGCAAATTTCATGGGACTGTTCAGTGAGAATTAAACAAAAGCAAACACATCAAACGCTTTCTATAGTACTAAGCATATAGTAAGTATCTAGCACCAGTATATTTGAATCGCAGATATTGCTTTATTGGTTTTTGTTTTGTTTTTTTAAGATTTGCTTGTAAGATTCTAGAGAGAGGCAAGCACCCAAGGAGAAAAAGATGATTAACAGTTTCCAGGGACCCATGCTAAAGTGGTCAAGCTGGAATGACCCCTTGCTGGGGCACAGATGTTCAAGCCTCCAGATGTTCACACTGGACTGGTTTTCTGTAGCATGAAGGAGCTGAAACCCAAACAGGGTCTGGGAAACTTGTACAAGCACAAAGTCAGTCAAGAGTGCAGGCATCGGTCTTAAATCAATTGCAAATAAAGACCCCAAGAAGGAAATCTCCCGCTGTAACCTGGAAAGTTTGCTTCAGCTTTCTCCACCAAAGGAGTAGGAAAAGGAGAACTGGGGAAAGTGGAGGAGAGGAGAAAGAAGGAGAGGAGGAAGAGGAGAGAGACAAACAAGGGAAGATGGAGGAAAGAAGGGAGGAAAAAGGAGGTGGAGGAGACTCTTTAAACATCCCTCCCCCAACTTCCTGCCTCCTGGAGAGAGGAGACTGCGTCCCTTAGCCAGCAGCCATCGGAGATCTTAGAGGGATGCCTTGTGTCTGCTACCACGGGCAGCCAAGGAGCCTTGCTTTTGGTCCTAGGGGAAACTGTCCCTTGAGGAGGCCGCAGTGTGTCCACAAACATGGTTCAATGAGGGCAGCAGTAGTTTGAATATATGGGGAACCACTAGGAATGACAGAGTCTAGCCCCGGGGCTATTTTAGGCCAGACCCAGAATTGGAGTCAGTGGAGGTTTTTGTTTTTGTAACATCTGCTCAAGGCTCTTTGGAGCAAATAACCCGGGCTTCCAGGCCTGCGCTCGCTCAACGAGCAGGGGCGTGGCCTCGAGCTTCCTGTTGTTCTTGGCGCTGTTTCCCTGCTGTCGTGGCTCCTCTACAGAGCTGTTTGCTGCCTCCTAGGCTCAGTGCAGTAGCTGTCTCTTTAGATCCCTTTCTAGGGGCAGGATAGCTTGTAAGTAGCCATGAAGCTAGAGGATATGGTACCTCAGGCACTACGCTCCAGAGAGTTGCTTCCTAACCCCAGGGTGTCGTGGCCACTTGTCAGTCCACGGTGCCCTTCCTGCACAACCTCTTAGCTAATCAGCTTTCATGGTATATCTGGAACGCTAGATAGAAGATTCTGTTCTGCATTCTGCAAGTACAGATCTGAATCAAGATCCGCACCCGATCCTTGCTGTCTGGAATTGTCTTTACCTGAAAACCATATAAACAGGACTGCTTCTTGGTATCCTCCTGTGATTGGCTCTAGTACCCAGTGGATACCCAAATGCAAGAATGCTCCAGTACCTTCTATGAAATGGGCAGTGTTTGCATAAAACCCACACAATCTCCTGATTACTTGTATCACACAAATCAATGTAAGTGCTGTGAGTAGTTGAAGTTATTGCTTAGGGGAAAATGACCAGGAAAAAAAAACAGGGTACATGTTCAGGACAGGTGCAGTTGTTTTTCATAAACGTTTTTAGTCTGCATTTGATTGACTCCATGAAGGCAGAACAGACATGGACAGAGGGTTACTGTACATATAATATATGTCAATTTTCTTTCTTTTGGACCTTCTCAAGGGCATGAAGACTATAGCTTTTTAAAAATCCAGATAACACAGGCACTTTGTATTTTATTGTGAACTCTTTGTATGTCTGTGTGTGACAATTATATATAGGTATGCATGCATGTATATATAATGCCTTTTTACTAGACTCACCCTCCCACATTCTTTCTTGTCTCCTCTTGCTGAACTCCAGATTCCTCCCACCCAGTCCCTCTCCTACTTTCCTGACATTTTTTTCTTTTCTTACTCCCCTCCCCCAACACTTGTGACTTACTGTGTTTGTGTGAGCTTGGATGGGGAGAGCATTTACCAGAGTTTGGACAACCTACCTGTGGCCAGGAGGAAAATGACTTTCCCTCCTGATACCCTGTTAACTGCCAAGAGCTCCTCGAGGAAGGTTTGGCCTTATGAGACCCTCCCTTACAAGGGATGGACCAGTGATGGGCCCTCTCGCGTGCAGGTAACCATGGCTACAAGTGTATGAGTGCAGTGGCCATGTCATACTAAGATAGGGCTTCACATCACTCTTTCTCATCTTCTGACTCACATTTTTTCTATCCCCTCTTCCATGATGCTTGTTGGGCCTTGGAGGAGGAAATACAGATGTTGCACTTAGAGCTGAGTAGTCAGTTACTTATTCTTAGCACTGTGGCCTGTTTGAGTCTCTGCCTTGACCATTACTCACTGGGGGTTAAAAAAAAAAAAAAAAAAAAAAAAGCCTTCTCTGCTCAAGGCAGCATTATTCTATGGGTATAAAAATAAGTATTTAGAAAGCAATGTGTTCATTTAACAAAACAATTGCAGTTGATTCCCTGATAGGGTGATGGCCTTCTCCAGTCATCGGCTTTTGACCAGGCTTACAGCCCAAGACATGAGTCTGCTCTTTTGGAGAGAACCTCAAGCAATCTCAGAGCAGTCATGTCACTATGACACAAGTGGGCATAGCTTGTCTTGAAGGTTAGTATTGGAGCATGCAGGGTGCATATCTGGGTAAGACCAAGGAAGACTTCTCTTCGTCAGCAGCCTGCAGAGCACCTTCCAGTCCTGTGAATACTAACTAGCAGGGGAAAATTCTGCATCCTACAGCCAGAGTGTGCAATAAGGTTACATCTTTTTAAAAAGTATATCCATTGGGAAGTATTAGACTTGGGGCTCCTTTTATAAGTTTGAAAACATTTACATACACAAAAATTTACAAATCTTAAGTGGACAGCTTGACAAGCTTGCTTGGCTTCATACCCGTGATATAAATATATCCAGATCAATATTTCCACTCTACTTATGTCTCCTCTTGTTTCTGTAAGGTCAACAGCCCACTAACCCCCCCTCCCAATCTACCTCTATTAATGTGATAGGGTTGACAAAACAAAATGCCATCCACTGGAAGAAATAGATTTCTTCCACCTCAACACAGTAGACAAAGAACAGGGTGTAGTACTGCTGATGTCTGACGAGGTCTCCTCTTGGCTTGCAGGTTGTCCATTGTAAGCACAAATGTGCACAAGGAAAGAAAGGGGCAGGCTCTCAGATTCATTACTGAAAGCATGCCAGCCCTATTAAACCAGGACTCTAACTCGATGGCCTCAGTTCCCCTTGGTCACGTTCATCAGGCTCCTGGACCATTAGTGGTTAGGACTCTCCCACTGCGTGTGTAGACACATACAGAACATAGCACTGCTAGAATGCCCCACTGCTCCAGCCAGTGGCTGAAGCTACTGCCTCACATTCAGTGTCTCAAAACTAGAAGCAACTCAAAGACCCACCAAAGGGAAGCAGGTAAGTAAGCTTAGCTACACGCATACAGTGCCTCAGACACTCAGACAGAATACTCTGTCGCACAGAAAAGAGTGGGTCACCCATGCCCACATCTGTACCCATGGCCATATCTGTTCCCATGGCCATATCTGTACCCATGCCCACATCTGTACCCATGGCCGTTATCTGTACCCATGCCCACATCTGTACCCATGGCCATATCTGTTCCCATGCCCACAACTGTACCCATGCCCACATCTGTTCCCATGCCCACATCTGTTCCCATGGCCATATCTGTACCCATGGCCGTTATCTGTACCCATGCCCACATCTGTACCCATGGCCATATCTGTTCCCATGCCCACATCTGTATCCATGCCCACATCTGTACCATGGCCATATTTGTACCCATGCCCACATCTGTGCCTGTACAAGCAGGATATGGATGAAGTATCTGTCAATAGGAACAACTTTAGGAAAAAGTTTAATTTTTTCCTCATGTTTGAAGGCACATTTTCAAGTCTCTAAAACCTTGTCTAACTGCTGATAATCTTCTCTGGAGTAGAGAAGGCGCCAGCTCCCTAGCAGCTCTGCTTCCCACCAGGACCTGGTTAATAGGAAGCATAGCTTTGGGGGCGGGGGGAGAACTCAACTTTGATTTTGGACTCTCTTATTCTTACTAAAACCTAATAGACTAGCCAGTTGACCAAGGAAAAACAGTTGTTTCAAATTAGGTGTAATTTTGAATTAAGCCAACATCGGCTTAATACATTTCAACTTAGATATTTTCCTATACACAAGATATTTTCCTAAGTCCTACAAAGATCGATATTTGGCCTCATGCTTTGTAAAACATCAAAGCAAGCTTGTTTCTGACAGTTGTACTGCCAATTCACTGGATTGAAAGGAAAGATTTTTATAAAATCATTTCTGTCGGGGGAAGGAGTCTTCATTCACTCAAATAATAGATCTGGAAACAAAAGCAGTTAAGACATGAACACTCCACTAACAAGCCAAAGTGCTTGCAGCTCTGTAAAACATGGCGTTACTCCAGGCAGTTCATCTCATCTGTCTTCCCATCACAGATGCTCCGCTCTGGTTTGTGAAAATCCGGCTTTTGTACGTGGGCCTCACTCACCTGATATTCCAGTTTTCAGTGAAAGAATATTAAATGAGTCAGAAACAAAGAAGCCAGAGATACATGAGGAAGAGTCAAACATCAGAGGCCTAGCTCTAGATCTTTCTGGCCTGGCCAAGTGACTAGAAGCAAGTTACCTCACCTACCTGAGCATCGGTGCCACCATCCATAAAATGGGTACGGTAATACTGACCTCTGAGTATTTGATAAGAATCCAGAAACATACCTGAGGGTTGTTGAAATAAAACGCCCCTCCCCATTTAACAAACATTTGTATTGTGTTGGCCATTTTAGCAATGAAAACGTAATACAGACAAGTGATCTTCTCCCTGCAGGAGCTCACGGCTGATCAATAGTCACCATTCCACTGAGCGTCTAAAAAAGACCCTCCACACGACTAACCAACCCTCAGGGAAGTTCGGTAAAGCCCACAAAGGTACGTGGTAGTGCCTCACACATTAGAAATGTCTACTTCAAAAAAAAAACACTTGGATACTTTATACTGTTTGTGACAATTGTGAAAGGTGTCATTTCCCTAATTTCTCTCTCAGCCTGTTTATCCTTTGAGTATAGGAAGGCTACTGATTTGTTTGAGTTAATTTTGTATCCTTACTACCTGAGGACCCAGCTATACCTCTCCTGGGCATATACCCAGAAGATGCTCCAA
>CM052712.1:61062805-61201993 GCA_028551405.1 Uromys caudimaculatus | reverse complement strand
GGAGGGAAGCCACAGTAAGCTCCCCTCTGAGCCACTGAGGGAGGAACACTTGATTTAGTGAAAGTTCTACAAGGCGTGTTTTCAAATGTCTCCTGGCTAGTGTTGAATTAGCTCAGTTCTCTGTTGCGCTTATTACTTTAGTTTGTCCTTCGGAGCCCCTGCCTTTCTTTTCCTTCCTTCTCTTTTTCTTTATTTCTTTTCTTTCACCCCCCCACACTCTCTCCTTGCCCATCCTACTGTGAATAACAGAACTTTGTTTCTATACATATTTTCAAAAATGCATAAGGCTCCTCTTTGTTTGGGCATTTTAATTTCTGCATATTATGGGGTAGACATCATGAAACAATTTCAACATTTAATCATCACTGCCCTGGGTATACAAAGGCAGATTGGCCTCAATAGTTATCACCTACAAAACAACGGCTATCAGCATGTGTTCATTATCTTAGAAGTGTTTGTAGAGGAGCTCCTATGTTCCAGGTGTGCCTCTAGCACTTAAGTTAAATCTTGAAACAAAACAAAGAAGATCTCAGCTGGTGTTATACATCTGTGGTTGTGGTATTTGTGAGGCAGAGATAGGACTGGAAGTTCAAGGCTAGCCTGGGCTACAAAGAAAGTGTCTGTCCCTTAAATACTGGGGCTGAAGATGGGCTTCAATGGTACAATGCTTGTATAATATGTGCAAAGGAAAGAAAGAGAGAGACAGAGAGACAGAGAAAGAAGAAAGGTTACTATATTTTTGCTAGTCACAATCTGCAAAGTAGCAGAGGAAGGTAGAATATAATCAAAACGTTTATTGAAAACAGTATATTTTGTGATATTTTAGAAGATGGTAAGTATGATAAGGAAAAACCAAGAGAACAAGGCATTGTGGGTAGACTGGGCTGCAATTTAAGTAGATTGACAAGTGTCATTAAGACATAGTCCTGAAGGGTCAAGCACAGGGTATTTTTGCAGATGACCCAGGAAGGAGAGTTCTAGAGAGCAGGGACAGCCATTGCAAAGCCCTAAGATCAGAATGCCCCTATTGTGGGGTGAGTATAGAGGGATTCAGGGGTGGGGTACAATAAGCAGACCAGTTGAGCAGAGGGAACTAGGGACACAGCAGATAATGGACGGCCACTGAGGGGATTTGAAAGATTTAGATTTTCATATCACATGGGGAATTACTGGAAAGTCACCCAAGAAATGTCTCAATCTGATTGATGTTTTCAGAAGATCACTCCGGCTGACATGTGGGGGAGAGACTATGTTAAAAGTGGGGCAGAAGCCAAGATTCCACCCAGAATACTTTCTGATAAATTGAGTGAGATGTGATGGTCTATGCGACCAGGATTGGAGCTACCTCAGTCACATTTCTATTGTTGTGACGAAACACCATGACCAAGGTCAGTTCTAAAAGAAAATGTTCAGCTGTGTTTATGGTTTCGGAGGGTTAGAGTCCATGATGGCAGAGCAAAGGCACTGTGGCAGGAAGAGCTGAGAGTTCACATCTTGATCCACAAGCAGAAGGTAGAAGGCACACCGGGAATGGTGTGATTCTTCTAAAACCTTAAAGCCCTTCCCCCAGTGACAGCCCTCTTCCAACAAGGCACACATCCTAATCCTTCCCAAAGAGTTTTGCCAACTGGGAACCAAGTATTCAAACAGATGAGCCAGTGGGGGCCATTCTCATTCAAACCTCTATAGGAGGCATGATAAGGAATGGCCAGATACCAGACAAATCTCTTTTTAACTTATAGAATGGCATTAATTTTTAAAACTGTCACCATTTTTGCTTAAACATACAAAATAATTGGTTTCCTTATAACATTTCCACCCACATATGCATGCTACTGTACATTTGTTCATTTTCACCCTTATGATTCTCTTTTGGCCTTCTTCCCAAATTCTAGTCCCCTTTGTCCCAGTAAATACTGCTCCTTCTCTGTGTGTGTGTGTGTGTGTGTGTGTGTGTGTGTGTGTGATACCTAGTATAAGAAAACTAGATATCTGTCTTTGTCCCACCCCATGGCTTTCTCCTGTTACCCTCCTCTGTCCTGTAGGACATTTCTGGCTCCTCAGCACAGTCCCCCTTCTCCTTACATGGCAGATGAATTTTAGATTCAAAGCTGGTAAGTTTGCTGCAAGTTCTGCTTCTACTTAGGATGTAAAAACCACAAAAGTGCATTGTTCTCATACTAACAATGAGAATAATCTGGATAATCTACAAAATCTTTTCTGTCCTTGAGCCCATCAGAGAACTGAGGGCTCAAGGCAACCAATGAAGCTGAATTCCAAGAAGGGTCAGGACTCTCCCCATAGAGATGAGACACACTGACTGTTTGGGCTTTGGCAATGCAGGGAAAGAAAAGATGGCTGCCAAAGAGTGAGCAAGAAGAAAGGAGTTAGACGAGTTGGACTTCCCTAAAGACTCAGCATGGGTTAGCATATCTGGAACTAGACACAGGGGACTTCCCCACCCTCTAGCTCCTCCCCACAGGTGTTCCTGAAGACTAAAGGCTGGGCAGGGGACCAGACCACCCCTCAGTGGACTTGGTGTGAAAGAACAGGCCGAGATGCTGATGGGAAACCTGAAATCTAAAACCTGCTGCTGGTCTACAAAGCCGAAATCTCATACTGGGGAGAAGCACAGCTTTGAGGAGGGTGGGTGCAAGGAGACCCATCTGCCTCTGAGTCAACAGTAAATAATCTTGGGGCAAAGACCTACCACTTCCAAGGAATGGGTTGAAACAAAAACCATCTCTCCCCAGGAAAAGAATGAGGGGCCCTCTGAGCCTCAAGATGTTTTACACACCCAAAGCTTTACTTTACTGCCACTGGGGGGGGGGAGGAAATTTTTACTCCCCAAGAATACACACCACCTGAGAAAAAGTTTGAGCTATGGGTAGTAAATAGGGAGAAAGAGTAAGCATGCTGAGAGGCCAAGGTGTCTCCTATAGGAAGGAAACTCTCTGAGATACAAGCAAGTAGGGAAACCTGAGATCTGAGAGTGCAGCAGGGAGAGGAAGACCTCCCATTGAGCAAAGGCTAGTAGTAGCAAAACTCAAACCTAATTTAATCCCTCCACTCTAAGGGCCTGTCAGAAAACAAACAGGCTCATTTCTGCACATAAATACCAGTTGGCTCAGCCACCACTGTTCTTCAAACACAATGCTTGACATTCTATTAGAAACTGAGGCACGATGAAGAAAGCAAGGAGAGAGGACACTTATGGTTAAGAGATAAACCAATCAACAGAACTAGCCCAGAGATGCTGAAAGGATCACAAAGAGTCATCAAGATAACTATGATTTCATGTGTTATAAGATCTCATGGAAAAGGTGGGCCACGTGCATGGACAGATACGGAATTTAAACAGTTAGGAGTCATTTCTTATGACGGAAGACAAACGTTCATTACATCAACACCAGCAGTTCTACCTCTACAGAAAGAGAGATGGCTTCTACTGCCAAGGAATATGGGTGATAGATTATTGTGTTGATACTCACCAGCAACATTGTGAGGAAAGGCGGGAAGAAGGGAGGGAAGAGAATTGGGGAGAGTCAGAAAGACAGAGATGGGTGGGCAATGGCACCAAAGCATTACCCCTTGGGCTGGGTTAGAGCTTTATCATTACAGTGATGGACAGGACCCAGTGGACTCCAGGAAAGAAGCAAACCAAAAGAAAGCATCACAAAGAAAACTGAAGGAACCTGGAAAATGATGTAAAGGGGGGACTAGGGAGAGGCAAGTGGTATTAGGGTTAAGGTGGAAAAAGAATGTCGGGCATGGTCGGGCAACATGGATTCTACAGCTCTGCTCACCACGTCAGGATGGAAGGTATGGCGAAGGAGAACTCGAGGTGAGGTAATGCCTCATGCCCCTGCCTCCTTTATTGGGAAAACAGAAGCATTTCCAGAAGCTCCCTTATCATCAGGATAGTTCTGGTAGGTGGCCATCTGATCACACACTGTCAGGCCAAGGGTAGGTGAGAAAAGCAGCCCATCTCTGGGTCCTTTTCTCCTTCAAGCAGGATCTAGGTTCTGTTCATAAGGGATAATGGAGTATGTAACCCTGGCTAGATGACACAAAGAGAACTGAGAGTTTATGTAAGAGACAGATATCATGGCCGCCACAGCGAAGATGCCCAGTCACTGTAGTCTAGAGTTCCACAGCTAAGAAAAAGGAATTTCTCTGAAACAGAGGGGGAAGTGGCCTGTAGATCCAAGGTCAGGTTCCCACACTCCAGGACTGACAAATGGAACGTTTATATTTGATGTTGTAAATCCTCAAAATACTTAGCAAAGACACTGCCATCCATTTTCAGAGCACTCTTGACGGTGAGGGGTGGGTCTCCCTGGATCGCTAACAGGCAGACGGTTAATATAAACTGGAAGGGAAGGGGCTCTGCCAGATGCAGAGAACTAGCGAGTGTCGCTGGGAATAAACAAACGCGGAGGTAACCCCAGGTTGAAGAGGACTTTTGAGAGGTGGAAGACAGATAGCATACAGAGTGTTTGAGTGCTCCGCACATACACATGTGCATTGTATAAAGAGCTCCCAGCCTGCCAAGGCTTTCTTTAACAAGAAGTGGGAAAGGTTTTCCTCTACCTCAACGTGACTGATTTCAGCATATTCCTTCTATCAACTTCAAAAAGTTATTTCCATAGTAAGAGCTTCGTTGCTTTTGGGAAACTTTAAGGACAAATTTTAACATCTGTTTCCACAGTCTACACGGAGAGAGGAAGACACCCACCGTGGTTCGTGATCAGAGATAACAGCAAGTGTCACACAGACGCCTTTCAGGCTTGTCTCGGGTTTTGATTTTGTTTTATTTTCACTCTTCTGGGGCCTCTGGTAATGTTTGGCACCATCATTTTCATCCCTCAGCTTAATGCCTCGAGGATGTTTGAGGTGTCACGTCTGAAGCACAGACACAAGGCCCAGATGCCTGTGTTAGCTCCCCCAACACAGTGACAAATCCCCCTGAGGCAATCACCCTAAAGCTAGGGCGGGTATCTTTGCTCACAGCCTCAGGAGTTTTATTCTGAGGTCACTTAGGTAAAGGCAACCGTAGCAAAACTGAAAGTCATGGCAAAGAAATGTAGTGGAGACAGATGCTGGCTTCATTGTGTCCAAGAAACAGAGAGGGGGAGGGGAAGAGGGGGAGGGGGAGAGAGGAGAGGGAGAAAGGCTCAAATATCCCCATCAAAAGCACACCCCAATGACATAACTTCCTTTCTTTTTTTTTTTTTTTTTTTGGTTTTTGGAAACAGGGTTTCTCTGTGTAGCCCTGGCTGTCCTGGAACTCACTCTGTAGACCAGGCTGGTCTCAAACTCAGAAATTGGCCTGCCTCTACCTCCCGAGTGCTGGGATTAAAGGTGTGCGCCACCATGGCCCAGCTTCATAACTTCCTTTCAACAGGTCCAACTATTAAAGGTTCCATTACATTCAGCACATGGGTCTTTGGCACGTGGATCTTAGCTCCAGGTAGACACCCTGAATCCCCAGCACAACCTTCTCTTGTATCCAGTGGAAGATGAAGGAACAGGCAACTGCCACAAAAGTACCAAAGTGTCATTGTGGGTGCTCCAGTTCAGACAGCGGGCATTCACTGCAGCAAATCTTGGTACAGATCCATGCTTATGCAACCAATAGTGCCCAGTTAGGGATTTAGTTAGGCTACATGGATGAAAATGATACATTTAGAAATAGCTCACTTCACCATGGTTGAACTATTAACAAATATCATCCAGTTAAATGAAACAGAGTAGTTATATTAGCAACCTTTTCTCCTTGCTGCTACAAAACACCTGGAGAAAGCAACTTAGAAAAGACTGCTTTGCTTGGCTCATGACTTAAGAAAGGATACAGTCCGTCACAGTGGAAAGGCCTGGGCGCAGATGCATGTACTCGGTAGCTGGTCACACTGTGGCTGCAGTCAGAGAGCACAGGGAGAGATGAAGGCCAGTGCTCAGCTCTATTTTTTCTACTTTCTCTACTTTTTCCTTTAGATTCAGCCCATGACACCAGCACATGCAGGGTGTGTTTTCTCTCTTGAGTTGAACCTCTTCGTAAGAATGATTATAGATAAGCCCCAAGGCAGACCTCATTAGTACACTAGATCTTTCTTAGTTGATCAAGTTGACAAACATTTATACACTGCATGAAAACAGCCTTATGTAACTCAAAATAATATACTAAACATAAGTAAATAAAAAACCTGTAGAAGAAAAGAAATGACCCAGCTTCAGTAGAGACTCCAAAATGGCAGTAGACTTATCAGAGCTTGGTTTGTGCTCCCGTGGCTGTCCAGAGCAGCCAGGTTCCAGCCACTGTGAACCCAGACTCCTTGTATTCTAATCCTGTCACCTTGATGCCTGACTCCCAGCTCATGCCTGTCTCAGGCTGAGGCACTGACTTGGTGGATTAAGCAGCGATATTTATTTGCTTGTGGTTCTGTGCGAGACCAGGAGAGTCAGTTTCCAGCGAGGTCTCTTTTCCTGCCTTGCAGAAGGGCCATCATCCTACCATGTCCAATCATGAGGTTTGCTCTGCACACATTACTGATACATGCTTCTCTTTTTCAAAGGGTCACTGGAAACTGTATGGTAGCACATGGCTTTAAACGCAGCGCTCTCCGGGGAAGCAGAGGCAGGTGGAACTCTGTAAGTTTGAGGATAGCCTGGTTTACATAGTCGATTCCCAGTCAACAAAGGCTACACAGTAAAACTCTATCTTTAAACCCCTATCCTCACGACCTCGCTTAACTGTGAACACCCTCTCATTGGCACCATCTCTAAAGACAGCAACAGCAGGAGATAAATTTGGGGACACAATTCAGTGCATCATATGTCTCAGAACTACTCTGATGGCCACCTCTCACACTCTGAATTCCATCTATAAGCAGAAAGGAAGTCAGCTGAAGTCATATCCTCCACGTCAGGGCCAATAAGAATTTCAATTAACCACATTTTTATACAGTCACATCCAGTGGCAAGTGGGCTGGGAGACAGGTTCTGTGGCTAAGCTTCCCTGGGCCTGGCTTAGGTTCCTACTGAGAAGCTGGGGGGGGGGCAGGGTTAGGAGCAAGCACCATATTGGCAATGTCCTATCTTCTGGTGCAGTCACATCCACTTCTCCACTGTGGTCTTTGTGCCTCTTTGTTTCTCTTCACTTCCCCTGCCGTGTGGGCTCCGCATTGCATCCTGGGAGGAACATGGCGCATGCTTACACTCGGAAGTTACTTTATGGCGTTGGTAGAAGATTTGGATGCATTCTCTCACCCAGAGACCCCTACCCTCTCTCTTTAAGACTGAAGAGTTTGGGAGGCTGTAATGAAAGCCATCAGAAGATAATTAGGGGACAACTCAAGGTCAAAACTGAGAACTTGGAGATGGAGATACAGCACATTCTGTCTGTGCTGCCAGTGATAACCTTCCACCCTTGTGTTTAAAATCTTCCAGTGCACCAAACCTTTTTCGGAGAGAGGATGTTTAGACATGTCCACTTCCGACGCAATTTCTTGCTGAGCCACAACTGGGTCTGGCTTCCTGCTTTGTCTCTTGAAAGTGGAATGTCTCATTCCATTAGTGTTTTTAATCTCATTCCTACAAAATTGTGCAATTTCCTGAGATCCTCCTATGATAATCTAGCCCGTTTTTATTGAGGTGGGGGACTTTCCCTGTGTCTTAGGTTTCCCGAAAGGCTTTCTATTCATCTCTTTCTCATCCACTCTTTTGTGGGAAACACTGTGTTCTGGCAATCACCAAACAACTATTTAAAAATGCAACTTGTCACATTGGCCCCATTTCAATCAACGAGGATTCTTAGGATGCTTTCTCTGCTCTGATACTCTTCTGGATCTGGCAGAGAGTAGACACTAAAGACTCCCAGGTCTAAAACAGCCCAGAGTGATAACTACTGTTTTCCTAATGAGCAAATGGAGATCCAAAGAGCCAGCAACTTGCCTCCAGGTCATGAGGTTGTTTAGAAGGGCCTATTGATTTTCCCACTTCTTGTCCTCATTAGGACTTTTGCTTTATTAGAGAGATGAAAGAGGGTGTAACCATGGGGGGGGATTTCTATGAGCCATGCATTGTGTTTTCAGCATGTTTTATAATCTGTACTATCCCCCTAAGAACTTAATAACAGTATCCCACAATGAAGAGTTGCCTGAAAGAAAACCACAAAATGTATCTAGACAAAGTCTATAAGGAGTCACGCACAATTATATTGTGTAATGATTATTTATAATACTAAAGACTAACAACAGATGCCCAACAAAAGGATAGTCGTTAGCCATATTGTATTCTTTCTACAATGGAAACAATCTTGCACCGTAATACAAGTGAACAGACTGCAAAGTCATGCATCGATGGATTTCACATGAACTGGGGAGGACACACTGGAAAGGGATAGTTCAGAATGATTCCATGTATTCACAATTCTAAAATTCCCCAAATGATAGCCCCTGTGTGTCTGGATGCACACATCATATGTAGTGACAGCATAAACATGCATAGAAGTTAAAAATACCAAAATACTGATGATAACAGCAAGCACAACACAAAGTGACTGCCAGGCCCTTTTGCAAGAATGTCACACACATTAACTCATTTGCTCCCTGTAACAACCCTGTGGGGCAGTTGCTGTTAGTAGAAGAAGCTGAACAGAGGGAAGGCAGTGGCTTGCTCACCGTCTCTGTGCTTTATGCATAGACATTTGGAGACAGCTTCTTTGTAAAGGGCTGAGATATGATTGATTCTCTCTTTCGCTCTCTCTCCCTCCTTTCCTCCCTCCCTCCCTCTCGTGTGTGTGTGTGTGTGTGTGTGTGTGTGTGTGTGTGTTGGCATGCCTGTGCATTCAGGTGGAGGCCACAGGTTAGTGTTAGTTATCTTCTTCAAACTTTTCTCCCCTCCAATCCACCAGTCCTGACCCTGCTTAGCTTCAGAGTTCAGACAAGATCCAGTGCATTCAAGGTGGCATGGCTGTAAACCTTCAATCCTTTCTCCATCCTTATTTTTTGAGACAGGGGCTCTAACTGTGCTGGGGGTTCTCTGATTTACCAGACTGCCTGGCCCAAATGATCTAGGGAACCCTCTGTTTCCATTCCCTAGTGCCGAGATTAAAGGCATGCACTGCCTGCCTTATACTGGGTGCTAAAGCCGTGCTTGGGCCTTAGTGCTTGTATACCAGTTGAGATATCTCCTCAGCTCTGGCTCACTTTTAAAAATCTGTTTACTTCAGTGCTCTCTTGACTTTTGTTTTTGAGACTACATATGCTGCCTTCTAGGAACACCTGTTCACTTTCAATGGTACAAATGCCTACCTGAGAGTATAAATCACATACAGCTGCCCCTTAGTGAGAAGTGTTCTTACAGTCATGGAAGGCACTGTGTTGGCCAGAAGGAGGGAAATTGAAGAGCTAAAAGTTGCAGTGATCGAATGCTTCTAGCCCGCTGTTCCTACAACTGTGATAGCCGTGAACCGGCACAGTGAGACAACATCAGCCAGGATTCCACAACATTCCTGCCTTTTCGGTTCACCCAGGAATCCCTACCCTGTAACTTAACTTCCCTGCAGACTTGGCAATCAGCAGGTCACGTTACACTTGTTTATAAACTGCATTTTTGGCTCCTGACAGTTTTGACAGGGAGCTAAATGAACTACCTAAAGACTAGACTTGGAAAGCTAAGGACCAGGCCCAGGAACATCACAAGGCTGATACACTTAGAGGTGTCTTGGGAGTGGTCAGAGAGCAGCAAAGCATCCTTTGCATACTGAAACATGCACTTCCCTTTATCAGCCCAACAACCGTGTGAAGAAGATCGCATTCTTCCCAGTTGAAAGATGAAAACATCCAGGCTTCAAGGAAATAGCTCTGAAATGATTCTGCCCTGATAACGGGGGGTGTGTGGGGGGGCATGGAGGTGGGAAGTGATAAAAATCAGTTTTATTAATGCTCTCCCTTATTCTCATAGTACTAGAATGAGTTCCTGAGTTGCCTCCCACCCCTTATACACTTTCCTAGTGTAGAATGGTGGACAGATGGGAGCAGAGGCACTGGTTTAATGTAGATCCTAAATGTCTCTCAGAGGCTCATATGCAACTTGGTCCTCAGCCTGTAACACTATGGGGGGGAAGTAAAAGAAGTGGAGTCTAGAGGCTGGCGAGATGGATCAGCAGTTAAGAGTACTGGGTGCTCTTCCAGAGGTCATTGGTTTGATTCCCAGTACCCACAAAGTGGCTCACAACCATCTGTGATACCAGTTCCAGGAGATCCAATGCCCTCTTTTTGGTCTCTTTATCAAACATTTATATGGTGCATAGAGATACATGCAAGCAAAATACTCATACAGGTATTAAGAAAAAGTAGGGCCTACTGGGAGGAATTAGCCATTTCAGATTAACTCTTCCTCTCGGTGCTTCCCAGCCTCCAGGATCTTCCCACTGTGTACTCTTCCCATGATGCTCTGCTTCGACACAGACTCAAAATAATAGGGCCAAGCAGCACCCAAACTCTGAAACTATGAGCCAAAACAAACCTTTCCTTCTTTTAAGTTGTCTGCCTCTGGTATCTTGTCACGGTGATGGAAGGCTAATTGATACAGACATTTGAGTAGGCAGGTGTGGCCTTGAGAATGAACGTGGTTCTGGGTGCTTTTCCTCACGGCTGGTGTCTGTGAGATACCAGCAGTCCCCTTCTCTGCTGTGAGGAGAAAAGTCCTCTTGGATGAGCTAAGAGATACTCCCACCCTCTGAACTGGCTCTGTGTCCTTGGGAATAGGAAGGGGTAGAAAAGAGTGTGGGGGCTGTGATGGGAGATGGAGAAGAGAACGTGAGAGAGCAGAAGGTGCCTAGGGCCAAGCCTGCCGGGATGGTGTCCAGAGGAAGGCCGTGCTCTGTAGCATTACACAGACTCACAAACACGTTACTAACCCTCCATCTCTTCTTACTGGAATCTGGATTTGCCTTCATACCTTTCCAGATATTGTAGCCCTAAAGACAAAATTACACATTCATATAACTATGTCTACACAGTGAAAAGTGTATGAAAGAATTCTCATACAAACACCAGTAGTTATGATCATTGATTGAAGGTTTTGGCTCTTCCTATTTTCTGTCCTAATGAGCTAAAATTCCTTTTTAATTAAAATATTTTTTTATTTAGTAAACTATAAAAGACTATCATGTATATCTGCTACCTTCAAATATGATTACTGCCTAAAAGATGCTTGGATGTTTTAGCATGCCTCTGCTCACCAGAGCATCCTTGGCTTCACAAGCAATTTGAGAAGAGATGGAAGAAACCAAGATATGTAGCCAGCTCAGGGTGTGGAGGGCTAGCTACTAATCGTATCCTCTCTAGAAAGTTCCAACAGGCTCACATTTTTCTTGGCTCTGTACAGTGTCATCTTTGACTTTTCCAAGTATTGGGTTGCAGCCACTTTGGGCAAAGGAAGCTATGTACAGATGATAACAATTACCTGGGGCCTGATTCGAGATGCCCATGAAACAAATATGGAGACTTGGTGACTCTGTTTTTGTGTTTTTAAGTGTGACTTAGTGATACAGTACATGCTTAACATACATAAGGCCCTGGGTTGAATTCCCAGCCCCATTAAAAAACAATAAACACACAACAAAAATGGAGGTGGGGTGCTGGCCAAGGCAAACAGTGCAATGGTGGCCATTCAGCCTTCATGGCTGCCAGGAAGAGAACAGAATGAAAACGGTCCTAAATGACTCAAAGGGATGCAATTTAATATTTGCCTGGAAGAGATGAGGCAACCTTGACTTTCTGCTGGGACCAAGTAACTAATAGAAAACAAAGTAAGGAAAGGTTTTATTCTGGCTCACAGTTCAAAGAGCCCATTCTGTAATGACAGGTAGTCATGATAGCATGAGCAGAAGACTGGCTGTCACAACGCAGCCATACTCAGGCTGGCCCCCCATGACCCACTTCCTCCAGCAATGTTCCACCTCTTCAGGATCCAACAACCTTCCCAAACAGGGCGCACGTGTCCAAGCACATGAGCCTATGGAGGACACTCTGCATTCAAACCACACTGGTTTCCTCCTTTGGAAGGCTCTGCAATCAACACATGACCATCAGATAGGACTGAGTTATGTGATTGTCCTCGTAAATGCAAGGAAGTAGACTCAATTGATTTTCTCAGCCTTGGATTACACAGACTTTGTATTTTCTTTTATTCCCAGAGTAAAATGACAACCGGTGATTAATATAATTCCCCCCTTGACCATGACCTCCTGTTAGTGTGAACATTAGTAAAAATTCTTCTCTCATACAGTATATTCCAACCAGTTTCCCTCTCTCTCCCCTTCTGCCCCACACTTCCCACCTCCCTTCTTCCCAAGATCCACTCCTCCTCCATTTCTCTTCATAAAAGAACAGGCCTAACACAAGATGTCAACAGAACACAGCATAACAAGGTACAGTAAGACCAGACACCAAGCCTTATATCAAGGCTGGGCAAGGCAACTCAGGAGGAGGAGAAAGGGCCCCAAGAACAGGCAAAAGAGTCAGAGGCAACCCCCCCCCCACTGTTAGAGGTCCTGCAAGAACACCAAGCTCCATAATGTTGCAGGAAATTTGATCACACTGTGAACCCCAAGATTGTGGGGTGGGGGAATCTGTTTCTAGTTGTGGTACAGCTCAGCCCTTAGCACTCACCTTAAATTCCTCTGGCTGTAATACACACACAGCCTTAGTACACACCTTTAATCCAAACAATGAGGGTAAAGTTTGTAGAAGAAAGCACCCATGTTTGAAAGTAATGTCTAATTGAGGTGCAAAGTGATAAATCAGAAAAAGATCGGACAGGATAGGATGTGCCCAAGCCTCATGAGAAGGGAGAGGAAAGGGGAGCTACTTAAAGGGGCAGTGCAGAAAAAAAGAGGCAGTTTTACAAGGAGAGTTTAACAGAGATGGGTTATAGAAAAAGAACAAGCTAGACACAGGTGAAGACAGAAGGAGCCAGAGAATGAGAAGGAGTCAGAAGATGAGAACAGATTGCCAGAGTTGAGGCCAAGCAGAGCGATTCAGGAGAGGCTGAGAAAGAGAAGCCAGATTGAATCAGTCACCTTGGAGAAGAGTTTGAGTCAGAACAGTTGAGTTGAACCAGCCAGCCAGAGCTCAGAAGGAACTAGAAAGGGTGAGCTTTTTCAGCAGTAAGTCTCAGAGGCTGAAAATGACCTAGATTAGACTCTATGGAGGCTAGAAGCTGGGTCACATGGCAGTTTCTATTTTTTGAGGAGCCTGCATGCTGATTTCCCCGGTGGTAGCCCGGTGGTTAGCAGACAGAAGCAGTAAGCCTTGAAGACGACAATTATATCAGGCAAATAAAGGTTACTTCTACAACGTAACCATACCATACATGCAGAGGACCCAGCGCAGACCCATGCAGGCTCTGTGGTTGCCACTTCAGTCTCTGTGAGCTCTGGGTAGTTAATTCTGTGGGCTGTGTGCTGCTTTATCTTCAGTGTCCCAAGTTCCCCCATAGAACATAGAGCACAGAAACAGCCACTCACTGGGGAAAGCATGGGAACAAATTTCTTTCACTAGGTATTGTATGGAAAAATACTTTCTTCCCTGAGCCGTGCTGTCCAGCAGAGTAGCCAGTGCCAATGAATGGCACATAAATTTTATTTAATTTAAATTAGTTATGAAAGTCTCCATAGAACACAAGAACATAGCCCTAAGTGGACCAGCTCCTGCCTTGCTTCTTTCTAGAATGCTCTAGAATAGTAATAAACAATATCAATCAGGGCCATGAAAAATGGCTGAGCCAAAGGCATGTGAAACCAAGCATGACAAGCCAAGATGGATCCCAGGATCCACATGATGGCAGGAGAGAAAGAGGTCCTATAAGTTGTGCTCTGACCCCAACATGTGCATACATATACAAAGTGAGAAAATTAGTAAATAATTAAATATAAATGTAATTTTTAAATGTTTAAGTATTAACTTCCAGAACATGGGAATTGTTTTCTCTTCTTTAAAATAGCCTGGTGTGTGCATGTGTCTACAGAAGGATGTTTAGAAGGTTCGTATCCAGTAAATCACAGTGACACAGTTGTTATTTCTGCAAGTGGTCAGCACAGGCACAGAGCACAGAGAACTCAGCAACCTTCACTTTTCTTACAACCATTTCTGGACGGGGAAACATTTTTTTGAGAGTCATTCTCTTTTTCTCTCTCTTTCTCTCTAAAATTATTTATTTTGTTTTAATTATGTGTACATGCTGGTCTTCATGGAGAACACAGATGTCAGATTCCCGTGGGGCTGGAGGTCCAGGCAGTTGTGAGCTGACCCATATAGGTGCTAGGAATCCAGTTTGAGTCTTCTGAAAGAGCAGTACGCATTCTCAGTGACTGAGCCATTTCTCCAACCCAAATGTTTTCATTCTTTATAAAGAACTTTAAATATAAAGAAACTTTAAATAAGCAAGCACACAACCACACTGTTCTAAAACTCTGGCCAATTGCATTTTCTCCCTCTAAGACCAAAGACTGGGGGAATCAGAAACACATGTTTGGGCAGATGACGTCTTATCTGCGTCACCTGTCCTGTGCTGGGCCCACCGCACAGCTGGCATGCCATCCCCTGTCCACAGGGCTTGCTCACGCTATTGGCAGCTACCTTGCCATTCTAAAACTACCACGTGGCTGGGCTGGCTTTGAACTTGCCCCACCTTTATCTTCAAAGCTGCAGGGTGGAGATCTGAGTTCTGCGCTTAGTGTGACAACTTTCACTGTATTCAAGGACTGACTCTGTCTTACTTAGTAGTCAAATTCAGAGACACTGAGCTTGCTTAGAATAACCATGGGTAAGCATGCACTGAAAGAGCTCAGACGGAAACCCAGGTGATAAGACTCTGGGTTTGCACATATTGTCACTACATACACTGAGAGACTTGGCCACCTGTGCTCTTTATCTGCTGTGGGGCTTAAATGCAACCGAATGTAACATCTTATAAATGGTATCTGTCACATGATGAGAGTCCGGCATCTTCACTGTCTTCCTATCTAAAGTCACAGGGTCAGGGGGCTCAGCCAAAATCAGCCAGTTAAAACAGCTGATTGGCAAACTGGATCCAAGGCCTTCAGGTGGCACTGGTTAAGACTTAACGGGGATCATTTTTCTTTTTTCCTATCTGGATAGTTATCTTTATTTTGTCTGCTTAACAAATCTGGATATTTCAATATGTCACATTTGCACAAAGTAGCTTCAACTCCACTTCCATATCCCCAAAAGCAATGAAATATGAACAACAATCAGCAGGCAATTTTTAAGTTAATTTTCAGTTAGCTTATAAAGTAAGGCTGTGTTGTCATATATATGGAGATAAAATCTATATCATAAATGATATTATATTTGTACGAGTATACTGTAGCTGTCTTCAGACACACCAGAAGAGGGCATCAGATCCCATTCCAGATGGTTGTGAGCCACCATGTGGTTGCTGGGAATTGAACTCAGGACCCAAAGAGAAGAACAGTCAGTGCTCCTAACCACTGAGTCATCTCTCCATCCTCTCCTTCCCCCTTTGTTGGCTCCCTTACTGCCCTCAAAAGTCCTTTCTTCTGTCTTCACGCCTTCCTCCTTTCCTACGGTTGCCTTTGTGCAGTCATGTCATACACCCTCCATATCACATGTTAGAACATACGGTGTATGAACACAGATTCCATATTTGTCATTCTGCGTCTGGCTTATTTCCTCTAACATGGTCATCTCCAATTCCATCCATTTTCCTGTAAATGTCCTACTGTCACTCTTAAAGATGAATAAAATTCCACTCTGCCTATGTGCCATACGTTCTTTAGCTAGTGCCTGTTAGTGTAGCCCTAAGCCATCTTGACTGTGATGAATACTGTGGAATGAACATGTACAAGCATCTTGGCGGCGCGCTGACTTAGGCTCCTTTGGGCATACATTCAAGAGTGTATAGCTGGGTCACATGGCAGTTTCTATTTTTTGAGGAGCCTGCATGCTGATTTCCCCAGTGGTGGCCCCGATTTATATGCCCACCAGCAGTGAATAAGGGTTCTTTTCTCCCCATGTCTTAGCAGGCTGTCATTGCCATGGTCTGTTGCTGAAAGCAGTTCTGCCTGGCATGGGCTGATCTCCTTTTAATTTGCATTTTCCTGATGGCTGAGGATGTTGAATGTGCATTTCTTCTTTGAGAGCTTTTTCCTCAGTTTATTCATTAGTGGTTTGGGTATTTAATTTTTTAGAGTTTGTTGCTGGTTATAGATGTTAAAACCCTATTGGCTGCATAATTGGCAAAGTTTTTGTTTTTGTTTTTTTGTCATTCTGTAATTTGTCTCTTTACTCTATTTGTTGTCTCCTTTGCTGTACAGTAGCTTTTTGGTTTCATGGGATCCCGTTCTTCAGTTCTAGGATGGCGTTCTGTTCTAGCAGGGCCTTCTTCAGACAGTCCCTGCCTAACCTGTAACCTGGACGTCACGCTTGCGTCTTCCTCCAGCACGTTCAGAGTCTTGGGTTTACACTGGGATCTCTGATGTATTTTGAATTAATTGTGTGCAGGTGAGAGATCTAGTCCCTGCTTCCCTTTGCTGCATTCGCTGCCTTGCTCATTTGTGTCGCTCCTGTGTTTCTGTGTGGTGATTTAAGCATCTGTTGGAATGTGCCTCTTCTGGTTTCACTTGGGGATCCTCTCACTGAGAGGGATCCGTGCCCAATGACACTCCAAGAGGAGACATTGCTGAGTCAGCAGTGACATCAAATCACTCAAGATACAGCTACCCACTGAAGATCAATAACATCCCACTAGTATATAGCCAATGACCACAAAACAATGTATTTCTTACCCTTTTTTTGTTGCTGTGGTAAAAAACACTCTGACAAAAAGAAATGTAAGTAAGAAATTATTTATTTTGGCTTGCAGTCTGTCTTAGTTAGGGTTTCTATTGCTGGGAAAAGACACCATGACCACAGGAACTCTTATAAGGGAAAGCATTTAAGTGAGGTTGGCTTATAGTTGAGGGCTTTAGTTCCTTGTCATCATGGCAGGAAGCATAGTGGCATGCAGGCAGACACGGTGCAGGAGGAGCTGAGAGTTCTACATCTGGATCAGCAGACAGCAAAGAGAGAGAGAGTGACGCTGGGCCCGGTTGAGTAACTGAGACTTCAAAACCAACCTCCACTGACACACCTCCTCCAACAATGTCACACCTACTCCAACATGGCCACACCTCCTAATAGCAGTGCCACTCCCTATGAACCTAAGGGGCCAATTGTATTCAAATCACCACATTTCACTCCTTGGCCCCTATAGGCACACAGCCATATCATAATACAGAAATACATTTAGTCCAACTTCAAAAGTTCCCATAGTCTATAACAGTCTCAACCTTGTTTAAAAATCCAAAGATTCTTCTGAGACTCACAGTAACCTTTTCACTGTTAATTCCCTGTAAAATAAAAATAATTTTAAAAAGCATATGCTTCTAACACACAACAGCACAAAATATGCATTACCATTCCAGAAGGGAGGAAAGGGAGCACAGTGAGGAAACACTGGGCCAGAGCAAGACCGGAAACCAGCCTGGCAAACTCCAAACTTTGCACCTCCATGTCTGATGTCCAATGCGCTGTAGATCTCCAACTCCTTTTATCTTTGCTGACAGCAATGCACTTCTTTTTCTTGGGCTGGTTCTGCTCCCTGTTAGCAGATTTTCTCAGCAGGTATCCTGTGGTTATAGCATCCCCAACATTTTGGTGTCTTCAAGGCAATCCAGGCTTCACCTTCATGCTATGGCCTCTCTAGGACTCCATTCAGAGGTACACCTGCAGCATGACTGGCCTCAGTGGCTTCTCTTAGTCACGAGAAAGATTCCATAATCCCTTTCTTCTATCCTTGACTCTAGAGCCAGAACCATGTGGCTGAATCTACCCACCGCTTGCTGGGGCTGAAACATGGCCCCTCATGTTCATTTCATCTTCACCAACTCTCTGTTTTCAGTAGTTTCCTTCACTGTCTAATCTTGGCTGTCTTGAAACTCTATCTGTAGACCAGGCTGGCCTCAAACTCAGCAATCTGCCTGCCTCAGCCTCTGGAGTGCTGAGATTAAAGTCATGTACCACCACACCCAGCTCTAAACTTTAAACTTAGCTGGATGGGATGTGGCCTTGAGGTCACCACTCCCTTTATTCTATTTAACATTGGGAATTTCTTTAATCTGTTTATCTCCTTGAACACAGAACTTAACCCCATTCTACTTCCTGATACCCCTTCTCCTCAAATTGTACATCTTGTCACTTTCCTTGCTCAGTTTGTTTCTTTTTATTATAGAGCTATATAAACTTGGCCACTAATACCCACACCATACAGTCCACACCAAGCTATTTTGAAATCTCCTCTGCAAATGCAACTGATCCAAAACTCTTCCATCTAGCCCTAGGTAGATTTTTTGAATAAGGGCAGAAAACAGCCATGCTTCACCTTCCTTCTGGAGAGGTAGCTGACCATTCTCCATCGGGATCAGCAGACAGCAGGAAGAGAGTGCCAAACTGGGCCTGGCTTGATTACCTAAGACCTCAAAGCCCACCCCTACAGTGACATACTTCCTCCAACAAGGCCACACCTACTCCAACAAGGCCACACCTCCTAATAATGTCACTTCCTATGAACCTGTTGGGGCCAGTTACATTCAAACCACCACACAGTTCCAGAGAGTTAGCATCTATAATGGAGGGTGGATGGGGCAGTGGGTGGCCAGAGCAGGAAGCTGGGTGATCACATCTCCACTGCACACAGGAAGCAGAGACTAAGCAGGAAATGCGGCCAGACTGTAAACCTGAGCGGGTTAAAATGGAAACTCTAATATGTGGTGACTCTGGATTCTCAGGTCCCCAGAGCATAACAGTTTTAAACAATAGGTTTAAATCTCAAGATGACTGAATGAGCAAATAAGAATCCTCCCCTGTGCTGACCCATCCAGAAGAACTACTGTCTCCTGGAAGCCCTCATCTGGATTTGAGGCTCCTGAGGGTGGGACTGCCAGTCTCTTGACACTGGGGCAGACTGGCTCACTTTAGGATGAGGCTTCTGCTCCCTTCAACCCACCAGAAACTTCACGGCTGGAGCTGCAGTCTAGATTCTTCGTTCCAGCTGATTGATTATCCTGCTCCTCACCAGGCAAGCTCATGGCTGGAGCTGTGCTCTGCATTCTTCTTTCCAGCTGAATGTAGTCATGGTCCCCACAGTTTTCAGATGTCCTGTCTCTCTCTCCCTCTCTCTCTCTCTCTCTCTCTCTCTCTCTCTCTCTCTCTCTCTCTCTCTCTCTCTCACACACACACACACACACACACACACTTAAAGTTTCTAATTCCTTTGACTCAGCAATTCCACCCTCATAAATAGAAGCAATGGGTAGAAAAATTTATAAAGCATTGCATGCATTAGCAATAACTTTGGAATAAGTTGAATGTCAAATGATAACAAGTATGCCAAATAATTACAGCATTTACCAACTATAAGGTTTCTGTATTGGAAAGCTTGTTAAAATATGCGGGAGGAATGTGAATAGTTTCATAACCCAGGCGCTGCTCATCCCAAGGCATTGGCTCCCTATCGCTGTGTAGCAAACCATCGCCCAACACGCATGTGCCTTCTAACAGCCATCGTTATTGGCTCATGGCTTGACACGTGATTTGAACTGAGTTCAGCTGAACTCTGAAAACTGTTGTCATGCACCGCTCCCAGCACAAGTGGGTTGCAGTAGCTAAGAACTGATGATCAGCAGGCAGAGCTGTCTGCAGTTACAACAGGCTACAGGGGCAGAGACTCAAGACAGCAACTCTTGTGACAGCTCTTGGCCTAGGGTGTCTGAGGCCCCCCTCGGCCCTTGGCCATTTCCTGGGATCCCCAGGACCCACAGCTTTCTCATCATCAGCTCTTCACAGCCCTTCCATTCCCCGTCATCTCTGCTCCCAGGTTTCTGTTCCATGGACCCCTAGAACTCCCAGCAGCCCTCTCCTCTCTCCGGCTGCTGTCATTCCTGCCATCCTGTCTCCCTGTTACCAGCTTAGCCTGATCTACTCATGATGAGGATCAAAGGAACTGGGACACTAGAGGGAAACCTTTTGTTTGATCTAATTTTGTAACACCAAGGGGCAACATAAGAGGGTTTGTCCTGGCTGGTTCAAAGAGCAGGGTGTGTAGCAGGACACACACACACACACTCACTCTGCTTAGATCTTGATTGTTGGAATTCTGGCTATGAGCCCCCAAGGCCAGCATTAGTTCTGTTTGTTTGTTTTGTTGTTGTTGTTGTTGTTTTGTTTTCTGAGACAGGGTTTCTCTGTGTAGTTCTGGCTGTCTTGGAACTCACTCTGTAGACCAGGCTATCCTCAAGATCCTCCTGCCTCTGCTTCCCCGAGTACTAGGGTCAAAGGCATTTGGCACCAGTGCTAATTCTGTAATTTTTGAAACAAAGCAGTAATCTGACAATATTAAGGAGACTTTTGTACAGCAGGAGCTGTACCAAGTGGTGGTGGGAAGGAGTCTGACCCAGCTGAGAGTCATTTGAGGGCATCTGGCATGCCTGTCCTTGTCATGACTGCACAGCATGTCTGGAGCACACACTCAGTCTCAGTTTCCAGAGATGAACACTCAGGTAAAGGATAGCCAGGACATGAAAATAACAGCAAATAACACCTATAAAAAGTGAGATTTCAGCATTTCCTCCCCAAAGTGTCCCCCCCCCCCCCAAATAGACACGTGGGTTCTGACATACAATTAGGACTTGCAGCTGCAGCTGGTTTGGAACATGGAGAACCTGTTTGAAAAAAAAACACAAAATGGGACCCAGCTGCCTGAACCAGTTTAGGAAATATCACTTTTCATCACAATGTGGTTTTGAACTGATCTGATCAATTAATTGGAACAATTGACCAGAGCTCCTTAAATTAAAATTTAAAGGCTTCTGAGGTATTTGTTTGTTTGTTTGTTTTGGGGTGTTGTTGTGTCTCGGTTTTCCAAAAGTCTGAAACAGCGTCATGAATTTCTTCTTCTAAGACGTCTATGACACCACACGCTGTTCTTTTCATTCAGGATGTTTATTGTTGCTGCTTTCATTGCTTTTAGTGAATGCCAGTCATGTTGCCAGAGATGGAAACAAACTCGTGGAAGCTGCAGCCTTTGGCTAATGGGGACCAGGATGCATCTCTTCTCTGTCACTCCCCAGAATATGCCAAATTTAGTCTGGCCCTGCACAGAGCCCAGAAAGAAGTGATTTCCCTTCAAAGAGAAATAAATGTCTTTAACTTACAGAAGGCAAAACAAACAAACCAACAACAGTGAAAAAACAAACAAACAAACAACAACAAAAAACAAAGAAACGTCTTGGGATAATGACCCTCACCCCTGGCAGCCTGCGCAGACGACTCAAACTTTCTGCAATTTAGAATTTAATGAAGAGTTTTAAATTTAATCATTGCTTCTAAAAACTGTACTTTCCTAATGTAATAACTCAATTTATTTTCTCTCTCCCCTCTGCAGTCTCTGCACCTGAATCCTACTCAGGAAAGAATCAGGTGGGAACCTGTAAGCACAGAAAGAGTGGAAAGGGCTGCGTGACTGGAAACTGCCACAAGAACTTGACCTCTCAGCAGGAAACTGTGGGCTCTGTGAGCAATTTGGGAAAGCAGAGGGAAGAGATGGGAGCAGGATGCATGTTCCTGCTGCAGCTTTGAGACTCCCCGAGATTCTTAGAACCTACCCAGTCCTTCCAGGCCTGCTTTCCTTCTGTGGCAAGAACGGAACACATTTTTTTTTTTAAAGCAAAATACCATGGAACTATTAAAATGGTGACCAAAAAGGAACAAGAGCCCAGCTTCAGAGACAGGATGCGGGGCTCTGCTCTGACCCAGGTGACTTATGGTGGAACTGCTTAGTAAAATTCCTCGGGAGTTCGTCTGAGTTTCCTTGAAATATCTAGAATATGGGAAACACTAGTTTTCTCAGATAAGGCAGACAATGACTTACATCTTTGTGATTCCTGGGTGATATTTATTTTACAAACATGTTATACATAGGTATATCCAAAGTTGGTTATGAAAGAAACAATTTCGGCAGGACCTGGTGGCACACATCTGTCACCCAGCACTTGGTTGGCTGAGGCAGGAAAAACACCAGATCATGGTCAGTGTGGAGTGTGGAGTGTGGAGTAGGCCTGAGCTACATGAGAACCTGACTCAATAAAAACGAAGGAAGGAAGGAAGGAAGGAAGGAAGGAAGGAAGGAAGGAAGGAAGGAAGGAAGGAAGGAAGGAAGGGAGAGAGAGAGAGAGAGAGAGAAAGAGAGAGAGAAAGAAAGATAGAGAGAAAGAAAATAAATGGTGTACACTATAATATCAATCCCTGAACCTTGAAGAGGCGGTTCTGGTGGGAACTGAATGAGGAGCCAACCAAGAGCCTTAAGTGATTCACTGGCTTTCTCAGGAGCCAAGTGGATAGTGAGTGATTCATGAACCATGAGACCCACAAGTGCCTGACTAAGCCACCCACCAAAGATTGACAGGGGTGGGGGGAATGGAAGCAAAGGAACCACTTGTGTCAGCTGGCCTGGCATCCCTGTGCAAGTGCAACTCGCCTAGAACAGGGCACTTAGAGGCCGCACAAGGGGCTATGGCTGTTGCACAGAGAAACTCTGTCTTGAAGAAAGAGAGAGGGGGGACTGCACAATCACCTTCAGTGCCTGGCCAGCCTCAGCATAAGACCCGAAAGGCAGCGGGAAGGAGACCCTTACTTTTTCAGTACAGCTTCCTAGCCCCAGATTGGTCCTGATTGCGCCAGGCAAGTCTCCCATTACTGCTCCTTTCCCAGAGAACAGCCCAGAAGTCTAGGGAAAGCCAAGGAGTATTGTTCCATACTATTTACCCAGTCCTTTCCTAGTAGACAGGAAGTCTCTTCCAAATATGGACAGGAAGTTGTTTCCTGGTTCTGCCTCAGTGCAAATAAATACAATCCCTGTGTGAATAAATAATCTAGTCGGTGTTCTAGCATTGTCTAACACATGCTAACCAGGATTCAAGAGGAGAGTAGGAGGGTGTGGCTGGGGGGGTGTGACTCATCATAGTTTCGCAAATTCATATAAAACCAAAAACAGATGAACTCCCAGCTTAGAGTTTAGTTCTGACCGACTCTAGGCAAATATGTTGGCTATTAGAATTTGGAACACACACACACCCCTTAAACTGATGTTCTAAAGTTAAATGGTTCTTGCTTTCCCCAAGCTAGTCACCAAAAAATTTTATACCAATACAATACTCTCTCTTGACTGTTGGCTTCATGAGGAATGAATTAGAAAATCTAACGTGGGAAGTCAGAAATACATTCAAATTGCCTTTCTGGAACTCACCCCGACCCTTCCCTGGCTAGGAAACAACTGTTTGAGACAGTCTGAGAGGAATGGGTGCTTGGGAGAGAGGGCACTTGTAGATTCTACGGCCACAGGGGCTTGCTAACTGTCTGCTCCTGCCTGGGAAGTCTGCACCTGCATCTGAGAGAGAGCATTAAGTTCCTCTCTGTAGATATTTTAAAAACTCAGGCTAGCAAGTTAGCTTAGCAAGGATATTTGTCCTTCAAATATCATGTACAGTCACTGAGGCCTCACAGAGGCAAGAGAAAACCAACTCTACAAGGTAATCCTCTGAATGACACAATCACTCTGTGGCATGAGTGCCCACCCAACAAAATAATCCCCCACTCGTGATACCAATAATGATTTAAATTTAAAAATTTAAAGAAAGTCAGTTTCCTTAAATGCCCCAAATTAAGAGGAAATAATATTTTTTGTGTATTCACATGGCTTTTTACTGGATTAAAATTTCGGACACAATAGAGCCTGATCCTGCCTTCATGAAAGAAACCTAGCTGTGGGTAGAAACATGGATACATGAAGGTAAGCTATAAATATATTAAGCAAATAGATACAGAATTCAATAGGCAGGGAGATTGCTCAGTCAGAAAGGTGCTGGCCATGTGGGCATAAGGACCTGAGTTTGCTCACCAGGATCGCCACAAAAACTCTGAGCATGGTGCTACACTCCTGTAATGCCAGTCCTGGGAAGGTGAAGATAGGCCAGGTCTTGGCACTCCTTGGCCAGCCAATCTAGCCTAATTATGAGGTCCAGGCCAGTGAGATGTTCTATCTCAAAAGCAAACAAAACCAATATGGATGGTACCCAAGCTACAACCAGTGTGCGTGCACACAAAGAATATACACAGCCAAAGCATATTAAATATCATGGAGGAGATATATATATATATATATATATATATATATATATATATATATATATATATATATATGGAAGAGATGTCTCTAGGCTCAAATTTCATTTGAACTGAGATCTGTAAGATGAGAGAGGTAGGCAGGAACAGAGTTTGTATGTTAATGAGGAAAGGTCAGAACAGACCATCCTTGCAAGAGCAAAATCTGGAAGATGAGGAGAGCTGGGGGCATCCAAGGAATGGCTAGCAAGCTGATATGCCCTTTGGTGGTGCAGAAGTGAGCTATTCCGTCATGCCAAACCCTCAGGGCCAAGTGAGAGGCCTCATAACTCATCCCGAGGCTTACAGATGGGCCCAGGGCACGATCTGATTTTACATTTTAGAAAGCCTGTGTTTTGGAATTAGGAGTGTAGGTGCAGGCGTACTCCAGGAGCAAAACAGGGAGCAAGAGGCAGTAGACGATGCACAGAACTTCAGTGAGGTGAGTAGCAGCGTAGCCTGTTACATGGTGGGAAGAAGGCAGAACCTAGAGATGCAATAAAAGTGGGGACGGGAGGAGGAGGCCGAGGGAGGTTGGCTTCCAGGATGGAACATGAACTGGATGGAAGAGCCACAGGCTGGTGGAGCTCAGGAAGAAGGTTGAAAAAAAAAAAGTGAGAGTTGGCTTTGAGGGTTAGGTTCAAGGTGCCCACGAGACATGAGAACATAGTTCAAAGTCAGCAAGGGTCGCAGCCTCTCAGATTCATAGGTGGAGTCGTCGCTGTAATGATAGTAAGGAAGCCACCGGAGACGCTCCCATTTGCACTGAGTGGGTAAACAAAGATGGATTAGATATGGCAGAGATGGTGAAAGGCATTATTAGTTCATGGCCTTAAAAAAACCTATTTTCTACCTCCTATTACAATAGGAACATTTTTTGAGTGGGAAGAAAGCCCAAGAAAAGGCTCCAACCTCATCATGGTTAGAAGACAGAAATGGTTTCATATAATTTTCCATTTCCCAGCTTTAAGGCCCCGCCCTCAACATGCACCAAATATAAGACTCCCCCATGTGTAACTGGGCATGTTACTCTACTGAGACCATCAAAAACGCACCACTTCTCCTATGGCGAACTGCTTGCTCTCCTGTAACCATTGGGATTTGGGTTACATCTGGACATCTCTGCAGAGTTGGAGAGTGTCACTAGCTGGAAAGCCCTCCGCTAATGGAAAGGACAGTTCTGAGCCATGGTGTTTGAGCAAACTCAGGCCTCATGTGGTCGACGCCAAGAGTGAGTAATGCTGGCCTTGGGAAGGGCACATTTGTAAGCTAAATTAATATGTCCTGTTTCTCATCCATGGCTTCTCTCTGTTTCCACTTGAAAGCAGTTAGCTGCTTTGGTTGCATGACCATTTGAGAAAGCTTGTTTTGGTGTGTGTGTGCGCATGTTTGTGTTTGTTGCCAATCCCAGAGTGGACTCAGCTCTTGGAACCAACTCAGTCCAAGGAAAGAGAGAGAAAACCATTTACCTTACCTTTCTGGGGAAACTGCAAAGCTTCCGACAGCCCTCAAATCTCTGACCGTTTTCTCCTGGCAATGAAAAGCTGGGGAGCAGATGAGGACCTTGAAAGCTTCTTTGATGATGTCAGCTCTTTCCTTCCCAATATGTTGGCTCTATCATTTCATCCAACAAAGTTGACTACCAGATCCTACATCAAACTGTAAACCACTGGGAAAGCAAGACACGGTGACATCTAAACTAAATGCCAGTCACAGCCCATCCAGTAAATCTGTCTTCAGTCTCCGTGAGTACAAAAGGTTGAGCAGCCTCTGGGTTAGAGCCTCGTGTGTCTTCAGGAGAAAATGCCACAGGCTCCATCTGCAGAATCCAAGGTGACAGGAGGAGCAACTGCCCAGATGTCTCGAGTCTCATCTTCATGCAGACAATTTGGATCATGCAGGAAGACATTATTATTAGCTGACTTACATCTCTTTCACCAGCTGCCAGATGACCTGGATAAGGACCATGACATAGAAGGGCTCACAATTGGAAGCAAAGATGAGGACACAGATAGAAAAAGTAAAGATTTGACCTTGGGCTAAGAATACGCATGCTGATTTTTCCTTCTCAAAACAGGAAATTAGTGTCAACCATTCCATGGGCTATGTACTGAAAGAAGCTGCTAACAAATAGGTCTCATAGTCAACAGGACAAAGCAGCCATTGGCCATAGCTTTCTTGTTTGGAAACAAAAGTTGCAGCAGAATATAGTGACACCTGGGAACAAGGAAAGAGTCCATAAAAATTATTATGTGCCATATTTTTTAGCACTCTAATTGGCAGTGGGACCTGGAAGAGCGGATCCTAAAAGTGACACGGACTAATGTCTCATGCAATAGCCAACTTTATTCAGGGCATCAGACAATTTACACACTAAGGGTAAGAAGGAGTCACATGAGTAAAGTGTTAATCACAAGACAAGCCATACATGTCACACATGCTCCATGTGGCAAAAACATGTTTTTCTACAGAGGCATATAAACAAATAACAATAGCCTATTGTAATAAATAATCTGAAGTAAATTCACTTACCCACTACACCTGGGAGAAGCATGAAAACATAAGAACAAGCCTTAGGGTCTCCATTGCTGTGAGCAGACACCGTGACCAAGGCAACTCTTACAAGACACCATGACCAAGGTAACTCTTACAAGGACAACATTTAGTTGGGGCTGGCTTACAGGTTCAGAGGTTCAGTCCATTATCATATGATAGGAAGCATGGCAGCATCCAGGCAGACACAGTGCTGGAGAAAGAGCCAAGAATTCTCCATCTTTGATCGCCAGGCAGCCAGAAGAAGACTGTCTTACAGGGTAGCTAGGAGGAATGTCTCTTCCACACTGGGCAGAGCTTCAAACTCCACCCCCACAGTGATGCACTTCCTCCAACAAGGCCACACCACCTAATAGTGCCACGTCCCACGGGCCAGGCATACTCAAACCACCAAAAGTCTGTGTTTTGAAGAAATTGAGGTCACAAGACTCTTGTTTTCTCAGAAGCAACCAGAATTCTCCCCTCACTGCTCCATTCACGGACTGTATTATGCCACCACTTAGGCTGAGAGCCACCTAGAATCAGTAATGAAGACTGGAGTTTCTCTTTGGAACTCTTTTCCCAAAGCATTTACGGAAGCAAAAGTTCTACCCATCAAAGCTGTCAGCTTACAGAAGAAGCTTAAACCAACTAATAAGAGAAGCCAGATTTGGAATAGCATACTCCTAGACATACCATGTTTTGGTGCTTAACTAGATGGGTGTGTCGGTTAGGTTTCTGGGGTTCTAGACTCAAGCTAGAGTCATTTGGAAAGAGAAAAGTTTAATTCAGAGGATATCTTCATCAGACTGGCCTATAGGCAACTCTGGCTAACATGTTCTTCATTAATGACCATGTGAGAGGCCTCAGCCCACTGTGGGTGGTGCCACCTCTGGGAAAATAGTTCTGTATTGGATTTTTAAAAAGCAAGCTATGGACATTCAGCCAGTAATTGTTCCTCTAGAGCTTCTGCTCCAGTTCCTGCCTTGAGTTCCTGCCTTAGTTTCCTCCAATGGACTATGACACATGATATATGTAAGCCAAATAAACCCTTTCTTTCCCAAGTTGCTTTTGGGAGTGTTCTTTATCTCAGCAATAGAAAGCACACTAAAACTCTGGGTTTCTCTGTACAGGAGTGACTCCATCTCTAACCCGGAATTCCCCATTCTGCATGATGGGAGTGGCCCTCCTAAGACTATGGTGAGAGTTGAGTGAAATATTGCATACAGGCCAGGTAATTTGCATAAGAGTTGGCACACAGTAAGCACTCAGTACATACCAGCCAAGAGGCTACTGCGTCTGGTAATACTGCCGAAGAGAGAGCAAAAGAAATCCTCCATTAAACAACTCTAGTTCCATGACTCTTACGTTAGCCAACATTCGGTTATGTGCAATACTGTGCACACTGAATCTTTGAAAGTTTTGGCAAATTTGGTTGGAGAAAGCCAGACTCACTTGATATTTCTGCTACAGATTTTGCTGTATGTCTCTCTTCATCTCTCAAAATTATAAAATGCTCAGGGTCTAAGACCTACCATGAGCAAGCCCTGCTTATTCCAGAACCAGGCCCAGCGCAATGACGCCCTAGAACTAAAGATGACTGTGTTTGTGTCCTCATTCTCTTGCCTTCCCAGCTTCAGGGTCATTTTCTAATTGCAAGAAAATCAACATCCAGCCGTGCTGTGTGCCTGAGTCAGCAGCCTTAAAGGTGAACAGAAGCATCCTGGCTTGAGTCAAAAGCAGGAAGAAGTAAAAGAGTGCCTCAGTCTGTCCAAATCAGGACATATATGTCACTAAAGCTAATGATGCTACCCTAGAGAGTGCTCTTTGGAGCATGCTCCACCACCCCAAAGGCTGCCCTCAGGCCTGGAGGTCTGTGCTTCCGAAGGCCTAGCATTTGAACAGTGGTTAACCTGGGAGTATCAGGGTGAGTGATCTTTGTATCTGGAAGACAGGGCTTAGGAAACTGAAGGAAAGGTTCTTGTGGAGGTGTCATCCATCTGGAAAACCATTCACAGTGCAGCGAATGTAAAGTGACCTATCCTCTAACCCTGACCCCAACTCTAACCCTAACATGTAATTTCAGAAAACTGTCTGTATTCACATTACCCTACATATGCAGATCAGTGGCTCTCAACCTTCCTAATGCTGTGACCCTTTTATACAGTTCCTCACGTGGTGACTCCAACCATAAAATGATTTTGTTGCTACTTCATAATTGTAATTCTGCTACTGTTATGAATTCTAATGTAAATATTTGATATGCAGGATATCTGATATGTAACCCCCAAAGGGGTTGCAACCCACAGGTTAAGAACATCTGGTTCAGATAGACATAGGACTCTTCAGGTAGGTTTGGTAGATAGAACATTAGAAAGTGGTGAGCAAAGGCCTAATATGTCTGGGGTTGGAAGAAAATGGTGAGTAGAGCTACATAGACTTGGGTTTCAACTCTGTGTGTATCATATATATATATATATGTGTGTGTGTGTGTGTGTGTGTGTGTGTGTGTGTGTGTGTGTGTGTGTGTAATATTTTGGAATGATCTATATGCGTTGGAAACCATAAAGTTACACTGACTCTTCCAAGTCACATCCAGCAAACAAAGTTCACTCAATGTTTATAATTCCTCCTTTAATGTCATCATCTTTGATATAGCTACTATTCTTCGTTCCCCTGAATACGCAGAGCCAGTTGCTGTCATGGGCTCTGTCCCCTTCTCCTCTCACCTTGCTTAGGGTCTCCACTCTGCTTTGTCTTCCCCACACACAGAGGAACTTATCTTGCCTTTTAAAGACTGTGGCTCATGCCTGTGTGTGCGCAGACATCTCTCCGTTTAAGATGGTCTAACTTACTATTTTCAACTTTACTAACAAGGGGAAAGTGAGGTGCTCTCGGTAAGATCCTTCTTCCCAGGGTCATGCAGCCACCCTGCTTTCACTGACTAATCCCAGGGGATAGCCAACACCTGCCAGAAAATGGGCTTTGTGTTCATGATTCTGCCCAATTGTAGACTAACTGAAGTTTTCCAGTGCCTTGGAGGAAGGCTGGCCTAACACTTAAGGTTAGGGGTGTTACATGGTTTTTGGACTTGAAATAGTTCTAAGTGAATTTATCAGGTGGGAACTGTATAAAGCAAGCACATGATCACTCCAGGGTATGGCTGAGGGGGAGGTTTTTAGTATAGGTATTAGGGAGAGTACAGTCAGAGACATTTGGAAGAGTCCAGAGCAGAGAGAGAAAGTAGTAAACTGAACATGGCCAACAGACTGGACTGGTCCATGTGAGAAAGAGAGAGAGGGATAGGGAAGAAAGAGACAGTCGAGTGGTGGTGGTGGGGGTAAGAGATGATAGATCATGAGAGGAAAACAAAGAGAGGACCAAGACAGTGCATGGCCAAAATGGCACGGTTATATAGGGGGCAGATATGGTACTGGGGAAGTAGTGGGAGCTTCACATCCTGAACCACAGGCAGGAGAGAGAGAGAGAGGGAGAGAGAGAGAGAAACCTGGCCTAGAACCTCAAAGTCCACCCCCAGGACCACGCTCACCTCACGAAGCACCTATTCGACAAGGCCACAGCTCCTAATCCTTCTAACTAGGGACGAGGCATACAAATATATGAGCCTGTGGGCTACTTTATGTCATCATGTGATAGAATCCATTTCTAGCTTCTTGAGAAAACAGCACACTGATCTCCATAGTGACTGCACTAGTTTTTTACCCCAGTGGTAAATAATTGTTTCCATTTCTCCACATCCATGCCAGTATTTGTTGTCATTTTTTAAATCTTACCCATTTTTGTTGCGGGACATAATAAAAAGAGTACAGCAAGTTTCCGCACTTGAGCCAGTCTCTTTCTGGTGGTCTCATCACCTCTAGCTAGCCCCAGCAGTGACCTATTGTAGTCTTCCCAGCTCTAGTTCCTTCTCAGCCATAACCCCCCTGTGGATGGCGGTCTCACATTCCAGTAACCCAGTAAAACGAAACTCTAGAAGCTTATAATTAATCAGTCAGATTTATATATCAATAAATTCTCAATTCATAAGATACCCACACAATAAATTCAGGGCCAATTGATAATGGTACAAGCTGCCCACCTAGATTAGACAAGTTACCCCAATTATTCTATCCCTATATGATATTACATCTGCCTGTGGCTATTTAAAACCATGCGGAATCTCAATCATCCTGTTTGTCGTCCTCCATCTTGCATCTTTCTTCCTGTCTCCTTAGTCTCCATCTCTGCAACTCTTCCCTCTGCCTTCCTTTTCCCTGTCCAACCACAGGCTTCTTGTTGTATTAATATTTAAAGTGATTGGACAGGGAAAATTCTGTTACACTTTCCCTCTCATTTCTTCATCTCTGGAAACATCCTCACAGACACACCCAGAGGAGCACCTGTGCATTAACCCTCTAGGTTAGTGGTTCTCACCCGGAGGGTCATGACTCCTTTGACAAACATCTATCTCAAAAATACCTACATTATAATCCATAAACAGTAGAAAAAGTAGTTATGAAGTAGCAGTAAATATAATCTTATGGTTGGGGGTCACCACAACGTGAGGAACTGTATTCAACAGTTGTAGCATTAGAGAGGTTGAGAACCGCTGCTCTAGGTGATTCCAAATCTAGTCAAGCTAACAATGTGAATTAACTATCACACGCCTATCCATCCCAGATATTTGAAAGCAAGAACTCAAGCTGACGTCTCTATATCTACTTATGTAACAGCATTGTTCACTGTTGGCAGAAAATGACTGGAACCTGCTTGTCCACCTGGAGATGAATGGACAAGCAAACTAAAGAGCGGCCTATGGAATAGTACAATTCAATCTTCGCAGGGAAGGAAACTTGAGCACATGCTATGGGATTGAAACTCCAGGGTGCCACATTAAGGAAAATAAAGGCAGTTACAAAAGAACACATAATAAATGTCTCTACTTGTCTGAAGTACTAGAGAGGTCATCACCACAGAGACACAAAGCAGCAGGATAGTCTGACATTGTGGAGACAGCAGTGATGGTGTACAACAATGTGTGTGTACATTTAATAATGGTTAAGATGAGTTGGGGTTGACTACCATCTTAGTTAAGGTTTCACTGCTGTGAAGAGACACCATGACCAAGGCAACTCTTATAAGGACAACATTTAATTGGGGCTGGCTTACAGGTTCAGAGTATCGGTCCATTATCATCAAGGCTGGAACATGGCAGCATCCAGGCAGGCGTGGTGCAGCAGGAGCTGAGAGTTCTACATCTTCATCTGGAGACTGCAAGCAGAATATTCAATTCCAGGCAGCTAGGACAAGGGTATTAAAGCCCACAGTGACACACCTACTCCAACAAGGCCACACCTTCTAATAGAGCCACTCCCTGGGCTGAGCACATACAAACCATCACAGTTTCATTAGCATAGTGTTTACATACCATTAGTAAAAAGTTGGATTTGGTTACCTGCACTGCAGAACAAAAGTGATTAAGGTATCAAACTTTATGCTATGTCTGTCTTTTCTTAATTTTAAAATGTCAGTGAGTTCTATCTTTACTTACTTAATAATATGAAGTAATAGTTGGGGGACAAAAATGAGAAAACAAACTATGCACGGAGGGGAAAGGTCCCAGCCAAGAACAGTAAGCACATCTGTGATCTCGGGACTTGGAAGGTGGAGGCGGGAGGATCCAAATCAGGTTGAGACCATCCTGGACTACATAAAACCCCCGCCTCAAAAAGAGAATGAGGGAGAGATGAAGAGAGATGGGGGAGCAGGGGAGGGAGAGTCCTGGAGTTTGTTGAGAAGTTTTCCACGGGACTGGTAAAGACATAAATTCTAGTTCTTTGGTGTATGCTGAGGCTCTTCTCTGCTCAAATAAAAACACACAGGAAAGAAGACTTAGTTGGAGCTTGGTAATGCTCTTAACAGTTAGTTAATGTAGACTCTGTAAAAGCACAAAGAGCTCACCAGCTTGACACTGAGGCCCATGAGAAAATCATCTCTTCAAACAAATAAGATCATCATTATATATTGAAGACACCAGAGCAACAAGACACACCACACTAGATAATTAGTCAGTACAGGTACTAGTACTATTGCACAGGTATCAAAAATATTTTAGGTTTTCAATTCTTAACAGGTAGTCACTAAGACCTAGGGTGTGGTATATGATTTAAAGAAACACATCATCACGGGTTAGATCTCCATCAAAATTTATAGAAATAGAGCCAGTAAGAGACTAAACCTAAATTCAAGGGCACAGCCTGTAGCAGGGGAAATGTCCATGTAACATCTGGACAGAAAGAAGCGGCAATGATCGGGAGACCAACATGGGCACACATTTGTAATCCCAGCATTTGGGAGGCAGAGATGGGTGGAGTTCTAGGGCTTGAAGGACAGCAAGAACAGGCCAAAGAGAAGAATGAGAAGCCTAGTCTCAGAAATCACCACCCAAGGCGGACCCCTGGGTGCCTCCAGACATGCACATGCACCCCCACATACAAACAAGCCCACATGTTCGCACACAGAGGCACACACACATATTTACTTTTATCTATCACTGACACAAAGCACAGCTCTCATATGCCAGGCAAATGATGCTTGTACAAAGCCGGTTCTTTCCCATGAAGAAACAGAGGGAGACGGTACTTGCACGTCATTCCAACATAAGACAATATGAGCTCTAATGGAGAGGATCGTGCACGTACATGCTCACCTGCACTCATACACACACACACACACACACACACACACACTTGTATAAAATAGCTATATAAAATTGTAGATGTTATGAATAATTCCAGAATAAAGAATAGAGACTACCAGTGACCCATGAGGCAATGTGGTTTACTGCTGTACTCAGGGAAGACTTAGCCTCGGTTTGCCTCAGGTTTCGCCAGCCCTACCCAAATTCACTCTGGTCATTTACTGCTATTGATGCCTGGCCATTAATGGAATCTGGAGCTGTGAATTCCTCCATGAAATGTCAAATACAAACCAGACTTTAAACAGGATCAACGCAAAGTAAGAGATGACGAGCTGGGAGGAAATAAGAAATGAACACAGACAACTTCCTGATCATTGGGTATCAGATTTCATTCAACTCCTGGCAACCAGAGCAAAAGGAAAATATCTCTAGTGACATCACGCTCATTTTCAGAAAGGAAGGAGTAAAGCCAGCCTTTTATAGATACAAGGCTTTCCTTCCCTGGACTTGGAGTAGAAATCGATTTGGACAGACTCAGTAAGGAACACAGTGAACCAGGGCTGAGCCGCCTCACGGGACACAGCCAGGAGCGCGATATGTTCATCATTACCAACCTCCTCAGAGCATCTTTACTGAAGGATTAACATAAGCACCAGAGATCCAAAAATGATACACTCCTTCTCTCGTGTCCATAGGTAAGAGATGAGTACATACACCATCTAACCTCAGCCCAGAGGGGACTGTGCACAAGGCAGAGATAGTGCAATGGCAGACCAGGAGTTTCCACGGATAGCAGTTCTCAGGGAAGGTGAACAGAATTGCTGTCAGTCAAACTTCTTCCTTCCCCAAATCTTTCTTTTTATAAGCAGCCTAGACAGAGAGAAGGTAAAGGTTACTTGTGATGGGCCTCTGTGCAGGTCAGTCCTGTTACTAAAAAGCATCTTCTACAGCCCTTGATTTGATAGCAGTGGGAAATACTCCCTTCCCTTTCTGGAATAGTCCCAGAGAGAAACACCAAAGTTTGTGCCTGCTGATGTATCAATGCCAAGATTAGCCCACCTGAGGGGAGAAATTACTAACTCTCCTCATTCACTCTCTACATGAGCGAGCTATGCCACACTGCCTTGCCAGTGACCACAGGCCAGAAAATGCTGCTCACCTTCTAGAACATTCCAAAGAAACATCATCACGGTCTAATTGCCTAGTCTCTCAAGGGGGTTCCCTTGCTGAAGAAGCCTCTCCCCTGGGCTCTCTCAATGTGTCACTGCCGTTCTGTACCCCCAGGTGGACATTGTATGTGGGCTTCCAAAGCGCTTCTGCCCCAGGAAAGAACATAACAAGCAAATCACAATCAATCCAAAAGTCCATCCTTCTGTTTGCATGGATGCTGCCTGCCCAAGCTCTTCCTGCCTGGGTTATCTTCTAGATTATTAGGGCTTTGTGGACACACTTGCCTCCTGTTGGCAGGAGTGGAGCAGCTATCTGAGAGCCAGGCCCAGGCATTATTTGTCTCTCCCTCTTTCGAAACCTGAGAGGAGTGCTCAGTGTGGCTTCCTCCACCCTGTGGCCATACCTCCCTGTCCCTTTGACTCTGTGTGTCCTCTGAGCCAACCTCGCAGAACTGGTTCTCTGAGTTTGGAGCTAGGTCCTCCCAGGAGTGCCCAGAGCTCCCTCTATCAGGAGTCTCTCAATGTCAGCTTGGTCATCTGGCACTGGGCCCTTCAGGTGTCTAATTAACCCACTCCACCAGAGAGGTTCCCAACTCATCTGACACAGAATCCAGCCCTATCCTGGAGTGAGGCTGCCAGGAGCATCTGAAGATTTGTTATGAGAGTCCCAGCTAACACTGGATCTTTGGGATTTTTTGTTTGCTTGCTTGCTTGCTTGTTTGTTTGTTTTGAAGTCAGGGTCTCATTTAGCCCAAGCTGACCTTGAACTCCCTGACTAGCTGAGAACAACCTTGAAATCATTCTCCCGCCTCCACCTCCTGAGTTTTGTATGTATCACATACCAAGTTGAGGAAATGCTGGGGATGAAACCCAGAGTTTCATGCCTATGGGGCAAGCTCCCTATCTACTGAGCTAGAGTCTCAGTCCAACACTGGGTTTTAAGACAAACTACTTCATTATCCACATGATCAGACTATGAACTAAGGCTTCTGAGTTACTACTTTCCTTACGTGTCTTTCACTAAAATAAAATAAATCACTAAAATAAATGCAGAACACAACTCAACTGAGTTTTGTTTTTGAAGGGCAAGGTCATTGTTCTTAAGACTTTTAGAGCACACTAAACCCCCGCCCCCAGTGTGTGTGTGTGTGTGTGTGTGTGTGTGTGTGTGTGTGTGTGTGTGTGTGTGTGTGGTTAAGTTACATGGTGTCTGTACATGTGTATGTGGAATTTGACTTTAGGTATCTTCCTCTGTAGCTTGTCACCTATTTTTTTTTCTTTTTTTTCTTTTTTGAGACAGAGTCTCTCAATGAACATAAAACTCACTCTTTCAAGTATACTAGCCGACCAGCAAGCCCCCAGGAGCTGCCTGTCTCAGTTTACCCACAAGTGCTGGAGCTACAAACATGTACCGTTAACACCCAGTTTTTACGTGGGTTCTGAGGGTCCTCACGCTTGTTTTGAAGATTAAAAATAAGTAGTGCCCAGTTGGTGCTGCATGGCTAGGAAACACAAAATTCCTTGTGTCTAGTAACTTTTCTTGTTGCTGTGATAAAACACGATAACCAAAAGCAAGTTAATGGAAGGACGGGCTTATTTGGAGATTATGGTTTTAGAGGGCGAGTCTATAATGGGGGAAGAAGCACGGCAACAGAAGGCTGCAGTAGGAAGCTGAGTGACCCCATCTTCAGCCAGGTAAAGGAGGAAGAAAGAGCAACCTGGAAGTATGGTAAAGCTATGCATTCTCAAAGCCCACCCCTGTGATGTGGCTTCCTCTAGCAAGACTCCAGGTCCTAAAGATTATACAAACTCTCCCAAACAGTGTCACAAACCAAGGATCAAGAGTTCAAATGCACGAGCCTAAAAAAGTACATTCTCATTCAAACCACCAGAGGCCGACAAGGATGAGGGAAGGGGGAGGGGAGAGAGAGAGAGAAAGAGAGAGAGAGAGAGAGAGAGAGAGAGAGAGAGAGACAGAGAGACAGAGAGGCAGAGAGAGACAGAGACAGAGACAGAGACAGAGAGAGATTGGTCTGTGAAGGAACCAGATCCCTTCCAGACTCTGCATGGGCCACACTCTGTCCATTCTGTGTGACTACTGACTGCATCATAAATGTTTCTGGCTTTGTCATCCAGGTGTTTGGGGCTGAGCTATTTTTAGCCATGTGTTGCAAGATGTTCAACCACACCCTTAGCCACTACACTCCAGGCTCAGTAGCATCTCCAAGGCTGTGATAAGCTGTACTGCCTCCAGACAATGCCAGTGTCTTCTGAAGACATGTCACTCCACATGAAGTCACTCCACCATCCCAGCTACACAGAGGCAGGGGAGCATCCCCCCCCCCCCCCAAGAGGTGATGGTAGGAGCTCCCATGGGCAGAAAGACATGGGAATTCTTCAAGCAGAGGAGCCCTTTCATAGCCATGATGAGGGTTTTGTTGTTGTTATTGTTGTTGTTGTTTAGTTTTATGCCTCACAGTCCAAAGAAAAGAGTCAAGGGAAGCATCATTCTCCTACCTCAGCCCCGGCGCGCAGGCTTGTGGAGTATAGTGTTCCTCTAAAGGAACACAGCCTTCTCATTTCTGCTATTTGGGAAGGACTTGGTGGACATCCATGAAGGAAATGGTCCTCCCTTCTACAGTTATCCTTGTAGCATTCATTTGATTGATTCTCCTAAGCAAAAGTGTTAAAGGGGAACCATGGAAGAGCTAAATTTAGGGTGGTAAAGGGTATGTGAGGAAGGCTCCAAACGGATGCTGGCCTCTCCCTACCTATCCAAGGTGGCCAGTGGCCGAGAGAACCCTTTGTCCTAAGCTCCACCATAGACTTGAGTTTAAAATCATAACATCGTTGCCAATGTTACATGTCAGATTTTTAATGTATATTTAAAATCACTAAATTGTTCCATTAATACATTAATTCATAGAACATAAATATATCAATTATGAAATTTTCATTTTTAATATTCCAGGGGCTCTAAAAGGTGGAAGTGGCCTGGATCTGTCTTGACTTTGATGCCTGCCTTCATCATAAAAAACACAAAGGCAGACAGAGAACACGATCTCCAAGGCCAGAAAGCCCTGAATCCCCAAATTACTCATATTCTGGCTGGTGTTGACAAATTTCATGAAGATTTTTCAGGTAATATCTTAAAATTAAGGTTAATTCTTTAAATAATATATACGATAGCAGAATGTATAAAGGCCTCTAGATTCACTACAGGTTGACTATTCCTTAGCTGGACTCTTTAGAACCAGAAGTACTATACTAACCTTGTGAGGGTGAGAGCCAAGTCTAAACATAAACTGCATTTAAATTTTACACATACTTTGTATGCATTTCCTGAAGGTAATTTCATATAATGCTTCCAGCATGCCTCTGTTTTGACTATGACCCATCACACAAGGACAGGTATGGAATTTTCCTGGCTGCCGTGATGGAAACATCTCTGTGGCTTCATGCTCTCCCTGACATGATGAACTGAAGGCCCTGAATCTGTGAGTCTAAATAAATACCCCCCCCCTCAGGTGTTTTATCTCAGTGAGAAATTATGACTAAAACACCCATCAAGAGGTGAATGATTAGCTGGGGGGGGGGGGCACACATGCCTATAATTCTGAGGAGCTGGACTTCAAGGCCAGCCTGGACTACATAACAAGATTCTATCTCAAAACCAACTGAAGCCAAAGTACCACCAAGAACAAACCAACAACACAACAACGTGAGAGAGAGAGAGAGAGAAATAGGGCTGAGGAGACAGCTCAGCCAGGAAAGTGTGTGCTACACAAGCATGAAGAATTCAAGCCCTGGAATCTATGCAAGAATCTCCTACATGGTAGTGTGTGCTCAGTGCTGGAGGGGCAGGCTGACAGTCCCTGAGGTTTATTTACCCAGTAAAAAACCCTGATTCTAAAAGCAAGATGATTGTCACCTGAGAAACCACACCCATGGTTGACCTTTGGCCTCCCTCCCCCCACCACAGAAGTAAGGAAATAACTAACAGTCTGAGCTATGACCATATAATACAAAAAAAAGCTACAAAAGGATAAGCCGCTGACACACAATATGAATGAACCCCCAAATTATCATGTTAAAGGGATAGGAGCCATGTGAAATTAAATTACATAAAATTTCAGAAGATGTAAACAATCTATAGTTACAGAAAACACATGGGCAGTTGCCTCGAATATTGTGGGGAACCAAGGAGAAATGACAAAGAGACATGAGAAAACGAAGCACTGTAACGGTAAACTTGGATCCCTGGGTGTTGTTACGCCAAGGGCAGAGACAGCATCATTTGGCTCACTCGAGAGATTCCTCCATCTCTTTCTTCTGGGGCTGGATGCAGAGGTTGTAGGTATTGGTCCTCACCACTCTCCAGATAATGTTACTAAAGGCAAGTGTGAGAGACATAAAAAAAGAAATTCACCCACTTATTAGTGGGAGAAAGCCTGGTTATGGTGTTCCCTCACTCTATGAAGGCACCGTTTATCTGCTAAGTCCCCTTGTGGGACTAGGAGCCATTAGACCCAAATACACTGGGTATGTTTTCCTGGCTTAGGAAAAAAACATCCTCCTTCTTAGAGAGTAAAGGGGTGACCCCCACTTTCTCAGAATAGAGAAAGTGCCTAAGCAACTTGGATCCCCTCCAGCATATTCATACTCAAAACAAACTGTGCAGTATCCCAGGGTCCAATGGAGGAAAGAAAATACACACCCATAAACCCTTGCACACAGAGCAGCCTGCACTGAATCTCTGCCCAGGGTCTGCAGGTGCAGGCTCCAATTACAGCAGCCAGGCTCCCAGTAAGTACCTTTCATCCTGAACAACAGCCACAGCCGGGGAGGGAAGGCACCCCCGGAAGGAAGGAGAGCCAACCAGACTGTGGAGAACAAAGCCTATCTAAATGTCACTTGTGTGAGTCAAACCTGAAATCCAACTTCATTTTCAAAACCTCTTGTGAGAGCTGTCTAGTGCACAGCTTTGTGGGAAATTAGTGAGTGACCCCAAGGAAGCCTACCACCTTGCAAAACAGGGACAGGTGTTTTTCCAACCTTGCAGACTTGATGGCTGTTTTCACTGTGGGCAACAGCTCCGCTTGCCCTGATGTGTTTTACTGGGTGATGGTAACTGGTAGCTCATTATTGCTAACCGCATCCAGACTGGAAACGAATTACCTGAGACCCTGTGCTTTACTGAAGAGGGTGCGTGGCTGGTGAGCCTGCCGACTCTGTGTGCCTCTTATCCCGTTTTCCCCACTGACTTCTCAGAGCAAGCTCTGTCACTCACAGATTACCCCTTACTTCTGTCCCATGGTCATTAAAGCACTGTGGAAGAAAGTCCCCCACAGCCACCTCTCTGGCTCTCATGCTTTCTGGATTAGGTTACTTTTCCAAAACCTGCTGTGTTGGGTAAAGTTCCTTCCTTCTTGACCATTTGCTTTAGCCACATAAATCCCCAAAGAAGTGCTCACGACAAGAAATGCTGACAAAAGCATGCCCACGGTGTCATCACACCACTGCCCGTGTCTCCTCTCAGATCTAGTCAACACCTTGGTTTTGTCTACTTAATATGCATATGACTTCAAACTTGTGCTCTTCCAGGCTCAGCCTCCAGAATGCTAGGATTACAGGTACGCTCGCGTGTGTGTGTGTGTGTGTGTGTGTGTGTGTGTGTGTGTGTGTGTGTCTCTCTCTCTCTCTCTCTGTGTTTCTCTCTGTGTGTGTTTCTCTCTCTCTCTCTCTCTCTCTCTCTGTGTTTCTCTCTCTCTGTGTTTCTCTCTCTCTCTCTGTGTTTCTCTGTGTGTGTGTGTTTCTCTCTCTCTCTCTCTCTCTGTGTGTGTGTGTTTGTGTGTGTGTGTGTGTGTGAGAGAGAGAGAGAGAGAGAGAGAGAGTGAGAGATGCATGCACACATGTGTGCTCCCGTGCAGAGGCAGCTGAATGTCACTGTTCTCCATCGCCTTCTAAGTTATCTTTTAAAGACACAGACAGCATTCACCAGGCCCCAGCAATGCCCACAGCCCAACAGTTACAGAAATTCATGCAAGCAAACCCAGCTTTTTATGTGGGTACCGAGGATTCGAACTATGTCCCTGCTCTTATGTAGCAGATGCTCTTACACACTGAGCCATCTCTTCAGCCTGCAGACTTCTGATTGTTCTCTGACTTGACCTCCCCACAGGGTTTGCAGTTACAGGATAGGAATGGCAGGTAGGCTGTCAATAAAAGAAATGACCCTTTCGACACGTTAGCACCTCAAAGCAGCGAGTTCTTATTAGTGAGAATTAGGTCAGATTGCTCTGTAAGCCTGTGGTCACATTTTCGTCTTGTGATCATGTGTAATTCTGTCTCCTGTGTGTTTTTGCTTAAAGAGGTCTAATTTAATACATACTGTTGATTCTTTAACATTAAACTCATGTCCAACTCGAGCATGAATGGGGCTTACCTAATGCAAGCATCTCCTCCATCACAACCCCCCTTCTCCAGTTGAGAACACTAGACAGCCCCTCAGAGCTGTGCTCCAGAGCTCCTGGAAACAAGGAAAGGCACCAAATGAGGACAACAAGGCACTTGACGACAGCTTAAAGGGCACTCGTTTGCAGTGTGAGAGCTGGAACAAGGAGACAAACATGCTGGGAACAGGTGCATCTGCCTCCTCGACGCTGTTCCGAGCGTGTCTACAGATGCACACGAAAGCACCAATAGGTATTGATTTTCCATTATAATGATGTTTTATCTAAGCAGGAAAATTCACAACTATGAGGTCCACAAAGTACCTCTGTGGTATTCATGCAGTGTTATCAGGAAGATAGAAGGCAGACGGTTACTTGGGTTTCCCATGGAAAGCTGGTGCTTATGTCTGTGTTAAAGACACTACCAGGGTGTTGCCATAACCCATGACAAAGCTTCTCTTCTGCACTGCTTGCTTTAGGAATAAGTAGTAGAAGCCTTGTGTCTTGCTTCTCAGATCACCTTCAAGATTGCTAGGTCTGCTTGAGTGGAGTCCATTTGGGCTAAAGTCAGAAGGTCCAATAGTGGTCAGGACTCCATCTGTTCCCAGCTCTGAACACAGCACAAATGGTCTCATCTGCAGAAGGAAAGTCCGTGTTTCAACCTAGCAGCCATATTTCATAACATCTCTGAAGCTGCGGGTTTGGCTTGGCTCGATTTTATAATTGTCAGTGCACTGCTGTTTAATTGGCAGTTTTCTATTGTCTTTCTGAGTGGCATGTAAGATCAGGGTGTACGTTCCACCCAATCGCCTCTGAGAAACGACGAGACAATAATAACAATGCCTATCGCACGGTGTCCTAAGGATGGAGCCACACTGCGTGCACTACACCTCCACCAGGTTGTGAAAGGTAAACAACGTGAAGAAAGATGTGCACTGTGGCTAAGAAACTCCCATCATGGCTGTACTGTCTTGCTTCCAACGCAGGTTGCTTTTCTTTTTCATCAGGCTGTTTGGGAAACTATAAAAACTATACCATGACCACTGTGATGCAACCAAATCTTGTTCAAATAATGACTGCTACAAACAAATTATCTTAGTGGATCCTAATTTTTTTTTTTTTTTAACCTTTGGAAAGAGATTCCAAAAACAACTTAGAAACCTAAGTTCCTTGAAGCTAGGGCAGCCATGCCCACCATGTGTGACCATGAGGTGGCATGTAACTCAATGACTGGAGGTGGGAGTGGGGGTGAGGGATCGCTCCTCTGTATTCCGAGCTCCTTTGTCAGTGTGAACTGTTCTCTTCTCCTATGTATGTTGTTCTGTGTGGTCACTGTTTCCACTGAAAGTTGTAGAAACTGACACTTAAAGGTGAAATGCCTTGCTTAAAACACTCCCTGATCTACTTTCTAAAGGACAAGAAGATCAAACCAGGGCCAAAGACCCCATCCTCATTACCTGGCTATCCTGGCAGCTGTGACATATTCTGAGGGCCACTCAAACCTAGCTGCTCTGTTCAGGCCATGTTCTTCCTACCAGGAAGGCATGTGTAAACAGCCACATACTAATTGTTTGAGACATTTAAACTACTTTTTCCTTAAATCAAGCTAGGACGGAGTTCTTCACCTCCATCCTGCCGCCATTTAAAAAATAGAAAAGGTAGTAGATTACAGCAGTGTCTCTGAGACTCCTCTGTGACATCCACTCTGAGCAGCAGCCATAGGCTATCATCTTCTATCACTAGAACACAGAGCTGTTAGTTGACCTGCCCAAGGTCACACAGGAATCAGCCACCGACCCAGTTGGAGTCCAAGGTCAAATACTTCTCAGCCTCTCTTCCCCACCACCAGCAGAATAAGCCCACAGTGCTGTTTGGTGCGCACTCGGTAAATATTTACATCTTTAAGTATCTTCCCAGCTGCATTCAGGACAAGAAGTACTCTCGTGTAGAAGCACATGCATGTAAAACAGTTGGAGAAGATGTAAACTTGAATTATATAGACGCCATTATATATACATAAAAATACAAAGTTAAGCCCCAACACAGTCAATCTCAGCTCTGACTTAGTGTTTGTCTCTTTCAAGCCTGTGGATTTCTTGTTTTTGTTTTTGTGATGTTTTGTACTAAGGAGGCTTTATGAATTGGTGAGAACAGTCATTAAATCATGCCCTTAGTTCCTAAATGACCATTCCATAAAATAAATGATGCTTATAAGGTATAAGTCTTATTTTCCTTTGTAATAATGTTGAGTAATTACAATATATCAGTACTGAGTGGAGTTCTAGTCTAATAACAAATGTGACTTAATAGAAGATAGTTCACAAAAAGAATTTCCATATAAGTGCAAATTTATATTTTCAAAATGATACATCCTTTTAAGCTTTGTGGTAAATCAAGAGAGGCTAAGTTAATGTAAATTTAAGAAAGAGGGTCTTTGCCAGCTCACAAATTAGGAAGATCAAGAGAGCTGGGTCTAGTTCCCACGATGCTGGAGCTGTCTTTCCTTACATCTGGACACTGCACTACTCTGCTTTGCAATGCCTAGGTATCCATCTTCCCCGTTCCTACCTCACATGATTGGAAAACTTAACTACTTGTCCTCAAAAAGCAGAGGAATGGCCCTCCCACTCCACTCCTTCCTGGGGTAGGGTTTTGACGGACGTAGTGAATGAGTGACCCTCCAGGCCGATCCTCATGACTGGCTGTGGGCCTCTGCGCCTGGGTCCTGGGCCCAACTCTTCATGGTGGGCAGGACAGTCAACGCCATATAGAGATTGCAGCTCCCTAGGATCAAGTGATGGGGAAGGAACAATCCAACAGAGAAAAGCACAGATGAAGAGCTCAGCCGAGCAGATGAGCAAGTGTTAACTTATCTCAGCCCGCTCCCCTGAGAGTGTGATTCAGTGGTTACAGTAAAAATCCAGTGAGTTGTTGGTAAGGAGCGTTCCAGGCTGATGCTTGACTTCCTGATTCCTACTTCTCTCTGTGGAGTGTTGCCACAGCAGAGGTGGACTGCAAGATGCCAGGGGTCACCAGAGTTGCAGTGGTTCTGGGGAGTTATTAACAGTATTAGCAATAAGACATATTATTTATAAGTTATGAGCAGAGCTTCAGAGCTTCCCCAATACTGTTAAGAATTCTCCCGAGTCCCTTGTGAAGTGGCTAGACACATGTCACTATAGAGCCTTTCTGATCATGGAGAAACTGAACTGTGAGGAGCTTAAGCAATTTCCCCAGAGCCCAAGACCAGTTTGTGGCTGAGCCTGTAACCATGTCTCCTGTACTGACTGCAGGGATCTGCTCCCATTTCGGGGAGGCCCGTTTGGCTCGGCTGGAGGAAGATGGATGAGAGCTCTTATGTCAAGCCCTACTCTGATTGGGTTTTAATGACTTTTATTTTAATGTGAGGAAAATAACATAGCCTTCCTTGGCTAAACACTATTTCAGGAAAAGCCGCAAACCAGCCTCCTGAGTCCTGTTTACAAAAATGAACCCAACCTAACTCTGCTGAGCTGACAGAAACCAATAACCTCCTAGCAGCTTCCCTGGCTGCAACCCACAGAAAGGGGATCTGTATTTTGTGCATTTTACACAGATTCTCATGGCCAAAGGAAATGAAGGCCAGTGTAAAGAATGAGGCGGAGAGAGGCTGTCCTGGGAGAACACAGAAGGTTAGGACCATGAGACCCAGGATCTTTGGTCTCTGCCTCACTACATTCAGGTGTTCGTAAAAATTCCTCCTCTATTCAGCCATCTTTGCTATTCTCTGGCAGACTTTACATTCTATAACTATGGATTTCATGATGTCAAAGATCAAGGCCTTAAAACAACAATAGAAATACCTGGGCGTATATATATATATGGCTTAAATATCAAACCAAGGTGTACCTGTGATGCATATAATCAATCAGAAAGGCTACATGCAAATCAGGGCTTTGGCTTAATGCTTTGCAGGAAACATCTGCCAGAGAAAAGGTATGGCCTAGCACCACACCATCCCTCTTCCAAGGACTGAGCAAACCCTGAGATGGGTGTCTTTTTCCCAGGCTCCAGCCCTGAACTTCTCCCTCACTTCAACTCTGTTGCTTCACTCACTAGACAAATGGCTGGCTGTTGGTTTAGAGCCGTTTGGGCGAGCCAGACGCTTGAGGTGCAGACAAGCCATTTGCGAACCACTTGGAAGACAGACTGCATCTGCCATACCTCACCTTCTTTCCAGGTCCTGGAGTGAAGCCAAGCTTTGGCATTGCCTGGGACATTTGAGAGAGATGAGCCACGGAGAAAATGAAGAGAACCACAGGGACTCTCAGCTATCAGGTTCTATTCTTTCAGAGCCAGCCCAGGCTCAGTCTGTTTCTTGCTTATAAGGACACCACAATCAGGATCCCGGGGGCACTTTCCTGTTATCTCCAGTTCCTGGGTGCAGGCAGAAGCCTGGGGACAGAAACAAGGGGGTTTAGGGTACAGTCTCACTTCAAGTAGCGTCCACATTGGCTGGGGCTAAGCACCGCTCTCCGTGTGCGTGGCATGTAGAGAGTTTCTGAAAGTCTGACACTTACCCCAGCCTTCCACCCCAATTAGGCTCTTCTGAGTTTGGCCTCACAGAAACTTTGGAAATTATTTAATTTTTAGTGAATTTCACTTTCAATCTCAGTTGAAAACTTGAAGAGATGCTGACAAAACACTGGCAAACTGGAGGTTTGTAAGTGGATACCAAGGGTTTTCTCTTTTGGCTTTGTCTTTTTTTTTTTTTTTTTTTTTGGTTTTTTCGAGACAGGGTTTCTCTGTGTAGCCCTGACTGTCCTAGAACTCACTCTGTAGACCAGGCTGGCCTCGAAACTCAGAAATCCGCCTGCCTCTGCCTCCCAAGTGCTGGGATTAAAGGCGTGCGCAACCACTGCCCGGCAGCTTTGTCTTAAATACAGTTTTCCTTGGTGTGGGAGGGGGCTGTTTCACGATTATATCAGTCCTGGGTCTACTTGACCCAAAGCTGAGGGTTCCCACTAAATATGGGGTGTCTAGTCTTCCTGGAAGGCATTGCTAATAAGGCAAGCATGGGGACCTAACCCAGTCATGTGTAGACTGTTCTGCAGGAGTCACAATGGCTGTGGAAGTTCATATCTCATGCCCCGAACAGACATGATTCTCCACTTCAGAGTTCTGACTCAAAACTAACCTGACAGCCATTGGCTTTGTGCCTGTGTATTCATTTAACAATGCTTTGATCCTGCCCCCCACTTGTCACCCTCAGTTTCCTCTCAATGAAAGTAACATTTGAGGTTATTTACCTCTTCTAGAGGAGAGGATCCATTCAAAGTAAAACCTCTTACCTTATCGATGGGGGCTTGGCATACTTTTAGACTCAGGGGTCAGCAGGACTTCTCCTGGAAATAATGTGGGAGTTAGCGCACGTTTCAATGTTGCTCAATTCTGTTGACATTGGGTTGCCAACACGTGACTGGGTTTCTATCATAAAGACTAGTAGTCACTTATTTAGGAAACATGATAAGCACATTGTGGGGCCACTCAGGACCCTCAAGGATGTGGCAAGGAGGGTAAGTGGATGGGGAAACTCCTTAATAATCAAAACAAAAAACAAAAACATTGGCCCACCATACCACTGACAAGTCTTATTTTACTTACTAAGCTCCTTCCCTTTGAAACACCATCGTCTGTGAAACAAAGACCAGGGGACAGCTTGAAATGTCCTGAGCCATGGCCCTGTTAGAAGCTATGTCCCAGAAGCCGAAGGGGACAGGAGTGCCATGCTAGCCTTAGATCCCTGGCCACATGTTCTCAAAGATGCCTGAGAAGCAAAGGCTCAATTTTCACAAGCTCCTTGCTATGCTTTCAATTCTGCTGCAGCCGCTGGCAGAGATGGTCCTCATCAGAATTCAAGTCTTTCTTTTTCATTATTACAAAGCTCCTTCTGAGGCCCCTGGGAAGCTTGGGGTTTTCTTTGCACTGAAGACACACCTTTTCATTTGAATTGCCTGCTTATAGCAAGAGGAATATAAAGAACTGACGTTTAACTGAGCGGGGATCTTGGTCTTGGCTAGCTGTCCGCATGGCTTTGGGAGCTCGTCCCTCCTGCTGTCCACACTGAGACCATGTTACACTCAGCATCTCCCATTGCTCCTGGCTCAGTGTGTTCAACAAAAATTTAGCAAATCAGTGACTGACAAACTGAATTCTAGCCTGCAGGTAGTGAACCCTTGCTTTTTAATTAATTGGTTCATGGATATAATGGGCTTTGTTAAATATATTTTCCGTGCCATGAGCTAGCCCCTTTAAACGGTACGTCTCAGTTTGTGTGTAAAAGCTGTTTAGCCATCAACACTGTGAAATGTCAGGGCACATCATCACCGCCACCCCCAGGAGACCCTGGACCCATTTTCCTCAGTTAACTCTCAATGCTATTCCTACAAATCACTGATAGGTTTTCCACCTTTATAGATTTACCTATTCTGGATGTGTATTTTAAAAGAAACCCCATGACATTTACCTTTCGTGTTAGACTTCCTTCACATGCATAGTGTTTTTAAAGTATGTCTGTGTTGTAAAATAAGTCAGTGTTCATTTGTTTTTATCAGTGAATAATATTCCATTGTATGCATATGAACAGTTCATCTATCTATTCATTAGTTGATGACAATTTGGACTGTTTTGGGGGGGGGCTATTATGAAGAATGATGCTATAAACATTTGTGTCCATATTTTGTGAAGACATGAAGCTTTGGTGTTCTTGAGGGCACACACACCTTCAGGGATGTAACTGAGGGATATGTGGGATTTGTGTCTAGTATTTTGAGAAAAGGCCAGAAGTAGCTGCACCATTTTACAAACCCAGGGGTGGGTATGTGCTTTCTGAGTTTTCTGTTTTGTCAGCACTGATTTTTTTTTTTTCTTTAACTTTCACCTCCTTAAAGTTCACAGTTCAACGGCATGAGGAACATCCACCTGCCCCTCTCTGAACTCTTTGACCTTCCCAGACTGAAAGCCTGTATCCAACAATGTCCCAGCTGCCTGGCCCCAGTGCCTGATGACTCCCGTTCTATTTCCTTCTCTGCAGATCCCACTGTGCTAGGAGCCCCCTGTGAGTGGAGTGAGACAGCTGCAGCCTTGGGGGGATCCCCCACTGCTCTCATCCTCATCCTCATTATCCTGCTGAGTGGGAAAGCCTCCTGGACCTTGCGGCCGTCATGGATGATAGGTCCACGAACGTTGGTTTGGGTTCCTGCTCTTTGGGGATAAATACCCAGAAATGGATGTGCTGGATCAGATGGTAATTCTATGTTTACTTTTTTAGAGGACCTTCCGTCACATATTTCCCATGCTAGCTGTACCAGACTTCGTCCTTACCTACGGAGCACAGAGGATCCAGCATCTCCACGTGCTGGCCAACATTGGTTGCTTTTAGTTTTGCTTTTCCTTTTAAGTAGGCACCCTAATGGATGGTAACTAATATCTCCTTGCAAATATTTTTTGGTGATAATGCTGGGATTTGAACCTGGGTCCTCCTGGGTGCTAGGTTTCTACCTAGTCACTGTACTATCTCTCAGCCCTCATTGCAGTTTTGTTTTTTCACTTCCCTAATTACTGATAATGCTAAACATATTTTCATGGGTTTATTTGCTGTTTGTATATTTTACTTTGGAGTAATGGTTATTCATATGCAGTTTTAATTGACTTGTACTATGTATGGTTTGAGTGTGTCTTCAAAAAGGTCTTAGGCTGGATGATTGGCCCTCTGTCTAGTGATATTGGAAGGTGGCAGAGCCTTCAAACAGTGAAGGCTTTGGGGAATGGTTAGACCCTTGGGACACTGCTGTCAGAAGGAAGGGTACAGTCATTTCGTATGAGACAGTTGTTTCTAAAGAACAAAACTGGCTCCTGTATTCCTCCTGCCTGTCTATGTTTCTGTTTAACCTCCCCCTCACGCTCATACCACGGAGCCACATATCATGAGGTACAGCTTTGGTGGTTTGAATGAGAAATGTTCCCCCAGAGGCCCAGCTATTTAAACAGTTGTTTCCCAGTTGGTGACACTGTTTGGGTAGGTTTAGGAGGTGTGATCTTGCTGAAAGTATATCACTGGGGGTGGGCTTTGAATTTGCATATCATTGCCCTACTTCCTGTCCCCCCTTCATACTTGCAGGTAAAGATGTGACCCCTCAGTTTCCTGCTGCCATGCCTCCCCACCATGATGGATTCCTCTGGAACCATAAACCCAAATAAAGCCTTCCTTTTCGAGTCATGGGTATATCACAGCCAACAGAAAAGTAACCAGTATTGAGGTTGGTACTAGGAGTTGGCTCTTGCTGTGAGGAACACTACTGTGCTTTTATTGCTGTTTGTTTTGAGGACTATAGAAGGCTTTGGAAGTTTGTACTACACAGGTGGTTTGAATGCCGTGAGCAGAGCTACAAGAGCCATTTTAGTAGGAGCCTAGGACACAGTAGAGCTGAGAGAAATATGGTTGTGGAGATCCAGCTCAAGAGGTTTCAGAGAGGAATATTATCAACAGGGCTAGAGGCCATTCTTATGATATTTTGTCAGAGTCTGGCTACCTTCTGCCCATATCTTGAGAACTTGCCTAAGGCTAAATTTAACAGTAATGGTTTAATTTCTTTGGTGGAGGAAATTTCAAGGCAGCATAATATTATACAGGTTCACAATGAAAAGGACACATGGGACAGAAATAGAAAATGTAGTTTGAAGAGAAAAGGAGCACCATGAAGCTGAATGTTGCAGCCAAGATTTGTCTGAAAGGGAGACCACAATTATTAAGGAGATTAGCTTCCTGCTCTGCATTGCAACAAAGAGAAAGTCACCCTCAGGGCAAGACCTCACCCTGGTAAACTTCCAGTTTGTGAAAGAAAGCATCCAGAGTTCACTGCTCCTAGGAAGGAACTAAATTAAAGAATCACTGCTAAGATGATTCAAGGTGGGGGCAGGGTCTGCCTCAGGATGGCAGTGTCATGCATATTATGCTGGCTTTAAAGGCCTGAATGGTACAAGAGAGAAGGTCATGGATCCTTCCTCCAAGGTTTCAGAGAGCTGCTGAGGCCCTGCAATGTATGGTTGGTGTCCCTCTGCAAAGCTGTGAAAGGCCATTTCATGAATCTGTGAGAGTGGAAAAATGGGTTGCAGTGACTTCTCACCCCCCCCCCCCATGTTGGAAATGCCAGAGCTATGTGGCATCTGCCAAGGAGAGTTTATACAGGAAGTGTGTGAGCAGCCCAACACAGAGAGAGAGAGGTATGCTACAGGCAGTAAAGCTGGAGGGGCAGAGCCATCGAAGCCTTGACACTGGACTTGGAGCTATAGAATTTATGATTTGCCCTGATGGGTTCCTGTCTTGCTTTGGTTCAGTATTTCTTTACTATGAGCCCATCTCATATTTTATGCTGTTGTATGTTGAAAGTATACAATTTACATTTTGATTTTATAGGGGGTTAAAGTAAGAAATTGCCTTGACTGTCAAGAAACTTGAACTTGTAAGCAGTATTCAGACTATGAAAGTCTATAGGGACTTTTGAAGCTTGACTACATTGGACATTTGGCCTTACGATTTGGCCACAAGCTGATGGAATTCAGGGAATAGAATGTGGTGATTTGAATAAGACATGCCTCCCCATAGTCTTGATATTTGAAAACTTAGTTTCTAGTTGGTGGCATTGTTTGGGGAGGTTTAGGAGGTGTGGTCTTGATGGAAGTCAGCCACTGGGGGTGGGCCTTAAGAGTTTATCACCTCACTCCACTTCCAGTTCACTCTCTCTGCTTTGTACTCATGGTTGAGGATGTGATCTCTCTCACCGTCTGTTCTCACTATCATGCTGCTGGCTTCCATGTCTCTCTATGTCATGAAGGACTCTTATCCCTCTGAAGTCATAAACCCAAATGAACTCTTCCTTCTATAACATACCTTGGTCTTAGTGTTTTATCATAGCAACAGAAAAATAACTAAGACAAAGGCCAAGAGGACGCTCAAGAGAAACCAAATCAATGTGGCTGCCTGATTTTTCAGGGTAGCCTTCCAAACTAAGAGCTGTATCCCCCACCCCTTTTCTTTTAGGTGTTACCATCCTCAGGTACTTTACCATAGAAAAAGAAAGTGGGTGTCAGCTTGACTTTTAGTATTGAGTTATGTGGTTTCTTTATATATCCCGAATATAAATCCCCTGTCTAATATATGATTTACAAAAGTATTCTCGTATTCCTTGTGATTTTATTCTTATTTTATTATTTAAGGTTTCTCTTTTCTATAATTATATGCATTGTGTGTGTGTGTGTGTGTGTGTGTGTGTGTGTGTGTGTGTGTGTATGTGTGTGTGTGTACTGTGTACATGTCTACATGTATAAAGGAACTCATTCTTTTCTTCTCTGGTATTAAACTCAGACCATCAGTCTTGGTGGAAAGGATCTTTACCAACTGAACCATCTCACTGGCTGGTTTTTGTTTTGTTTTTTTGTTTGAGATATTTACTTTGTTAAAAAACAACAACGTAAGTGATCATGAGACTACTGAAGTGCAATAGGGCACAGTCCTGTGACCTCATTATACACTAATGCAGCTAATTTTTTGCCTTTAGTTATTGTACAAAAATAAAATCCAGTGAACAAGACATGTAGACTCTGACAGGAAATTCAATCTCTACAGTTAGGAGTTAGAACAGTATGAACATGGACTGAAATGGCCAAATAATTTAAGTTAAATATTTTAATGAAGCATTAAAAAGGTAAAAAGGTTCAAATTTATTTTTCCAACATAATAGTTTTTTTTAAGTCATGTTAAGGTAATGTGCTATTAAAAAATATCATTAACGTTGGTCACAGATGTTAAGTTGTCAAAGTTACTGAAGGTAATTTTGGCCTTTAATATAGCTTTAAATAATAATAAAAATATATTAGGTTTACTTACCAAGGGGAATTTTACAGTTACAATTGGGGTATGTAGAAACAAGGATCTGAGTTCAATTCCCCAAGAAGCCCCTATGTACACACGCATACATACACAAATAGAAAGTACAGCAAACTTGTAAACATTCTAACAAAATTAAGTAGGTGATATTAAAGAAAGGCCAGATCTATACTGAAATGTAGTCTTTGATGTTCAGTGAATTTTGGCTTTGACTAGGAATTACAGAGAAGTTCTCCAGAGGAGGAGGCCATTGCACAATTCAAACCTGACAAACAAGGCTTGATGGTAGCCACATGAAGCTTCCTGCGTATCTTTTATTTTCTTAATGGTGTCCTCTAGCACAAGGTTTTATTGTTTTGATCAAGACCAATTTATTTTGTGTAAATGTGTGTGTGTGTGTGTGTGTGTACCTGGGTGTGTGCATGTATGTATGTATGCATATGTGTGTCCTTTGTGTCCTAGCTAAGAAGCGCTTGCCTACTTCATAATCATAAAGATTTGTTCCTTTGTTTTTCTCCGAGTGCCACAGCATGTTCTTACATGAATACCAATGATTCCATTTTGAATGGATTTTTACACATAGACTGCATACAATCTTATACACACACACACACACACAGACATATACATATACACATATACACAAACATATGTATATTAAACTGGGGACTAAAGAGATGGCTCAGCAGTTAAGAGCACTGGCTACTCTCCCAGAGGACCCAGGCTTCATTGCCAGCACCCACACGGCAGCTTACAACTGTCTGTAACACCCGTTGCAGGGGCTCTGACACCCTCATATAAACACGCATGCCGCAAAACACCAATGTACATAAAGTAAAAATAAATAAATTTTTAAAAATTAAACTGAATTTATTCCTTATTCTACAAAAATGGGGGGATCTGCTGCTATAATGTTTAACAGTTTGATCATTTTTTTTCTATAAATATTTAAAATATAGAAGGTTGGGGCTGGAGAGATGGTTCAGTAGTTGTAAGTGTGTGCTGGTTTTGCAGATGGTCTGTGTTCAGTTCCTAGGACCCCTGCCAGGTGGCTCACAACTACCTATAAAACCAGCTCCAGGGGTTCTGTTCTCCTTTTCTGTCCTCCAAGGCCACCTGCACCCACATGTGCACACCCTTACACAGACATACACCTTCATGTAATTAAAAATAAATAAAATCTTTTAAAAATATATAGAAAGTGATTTATATATTTTTTCTGGTTTTATTCATATATTAATTGTATATTAATTCAGAAAATATGAGAATGTTATCTAGGCCATCTAATAGTTTTGTGCCTAATGTACAAGTCCAGTCTCCCAAAGAGTGGGATATGAAAGGTCAATGCTGCTGAAAGGTCAAGGTGAAGGGCACCCGGGAAGGCCCACACCGTGCGGGTTGGAACAAGAGCATTCTGCAGTCTGCTATTGCAGCCTAGTGGGAAGACAGCCAGGGATGCTGAGAGGTTGCCACTAGAGAGATTGTTTGTTGTGAAAATTAGAGAAATCGGAGAGTGATTCTAAGTACAAAGGAGTCATCCCTCACAGGGGAAACCTGAGCATGCCTGAGGTGGGGAACGGGAGCAGGAAAGAGGGAGTGCCTGATGCTGCTCCAGGAAGAGTAACAGACCTGCCTCTCACAGGCAAGCGGAACAACCGCAGTGGGAACTTAGGTTCCTTAGAGGAGTGACAGTGTCCATGAGGAACTTCCAACACCAAGTCATGAATTATTGATAGCTGTGACTTCTTCGCAGCTGTAACAGGAACAAAAATACCCAAGAATCTTCAAATTAGAGTTAGCTGAAAATATATTTTATTCTGTCGTAGTCTTCTTCCTCTTCTGAAGTCCTGCATTGTCTCCTCTGGTGTAGACGTGGTCAGCACACGCCTATTCTAGTCACACAAAGGCACCTAAGGGATCCATCTGGGACCCTGAACCCTGAGTGATGTGATCAGTGACCCATTTTGCAACATTTTCAGCCTCCAGCCATCTCTGCATACCCTTTCATTACATGGAGTAATGAAAGGGCAATCTGTCTCTTCCTTGTGCAACTCTACACAATACTAAGTAAAACTCATTAAAACTCCCTTCCCAGAGAATAATATTTTGATTATGAAAGAAATGCAATTATGAAAGAAAATGCTCGTGTCTCGCAGCTACACGGGGCCGATGTTGAAGTTCTGAGACAGGAGACAGGTTCTGACACGTGGGCCAGCCTCCTTCCCACACAGCACTGCCAGCAACAAGCATTTCCTCAGAAAGCACATGTAAGTACACTGCATTCGCTCGGTGTCTCGTTTTCCTCTGGCGTATTTTTCTGTTTATGTTTGTCGTCTTCTTCCTCTCCTGAATTCCCTCCTTGTTTTCTTTACTGGATCCTGTTGTAATAAGAGGATTTTGTTCCTTCAACTGATTTGGAAAACTTCCTTCCTGTCGTTGAGATTCCATCTTCAAATGTCATAATGAGAGATAATGGTCCATCGCTGGCTGCGGGGAGGGACGCTGAGGAACAGGGGAGCTGTGGTCTCCCTGTGTGGGCTGCCTCGCTTACACTTCACAAACACTGAGGGGGCCAGTGTGTGTCAACAGTGGCTGTACTGTTCATTCCTCCAACACCCGGACATTAACATGCGAGGGCCGTGGTTTCAAACCTGTCAGGATTTTCTAACCCGTGCACTCTTTTTGACAAGTCAGTGGGTTTTCTAAAGAACGTAATTGCTCGAACAGAGTTGGTTTGTGAGCAAATGCCAACTCCCTTGATCAAAATCCACTTCTCCCTGGTTATTGCACACCCCCAGCTTTGCAAGTCAGGTTTTGTTCCATCGCTTCCTTGTCTTGAGACGCTAAAGATGGAATAAACGACGTTCATAAACATCTCCAGGGAAGTAGGAGACCCATGGATCTTAGCGTAACTTGCCTGTAAAACAGATCATGAGAAAGGATTATTAACCTCCAGAGGCCTGTTTAAATAAAACCTTAATTTCCAACATAGTCTGCATGCCAGTAAAAATCAGAATTTTTGTCCTTGAGAGGACTTATAGGGAGCTGGGGAGATGGCTCAGTCAGTAAAGTGCCTGCCACATAAGCAAGAAGACCTGAGTTCAGATCCCCAAAACCCTCATAAAAAAACCAGGTACAGAACAAGAGAAACGACTCCATGGGTAGATCATGTTACTCTTGCAGAGAACCAGGGTCCAAATCCAAGCACCTAGATGGTAGCTTTCAATTACCCATAATTCCAGTTCCAGGGACTGTGTCATGCTCCCCTGACTTCCTCAGGCACCAGACATCCATAGAGTACACATATACATGCAGGCAAAACACTCGTGCACATAAGGTAACATGAATTTTTTCTTTTTTCTTTTTTTTTAGTGTAAAGCCAGATGCTGTGAGGCATGCCTGTATTTACAAAACTAAGAAGGCAGAGACGGGCCTTGCTCACTTTGGTATTCAGTTAAGCTCCAGATTCGTTTAAAGGCCCTGTCTCAAAAAAATAGAGAGAGATTGAAGTGGATACTCAGCACTGATGTCTGGCCTACACACACACACACACACACACACACACACACACACACACACACACACACACACACACACTATGGGGACATGGGGAGCTTTGCAAGGTTGCTCATTCAAGAATCAGGACACACTGGGGCCAGGGGCCCAAATGCCAAGACCCCAAAGTGCCCCTACCTTAGATCAGTGTCAGACTTGGGGGCCAAGACGGCACCCCAGTGTTCATTTCAGGCTGTGACTCTGCCTTTTGACGTAGGCTCTCATAAACAAGAATATATTGAGACCTCAAGAATGCGTCAGAACATTGGAAACAATATTCCCTCCTTCACCTCAGCTCCTTCTCAGTCTCTTTAAATCTCTGTTTGACTCTAATGAAGGGGAGAGCAGACTAGACTTAAGTCAGTAGAGAGCAGAGAGAGTCTTTAGGTATGTGACCACAAATGTGGCCATAAGCGGTACCTGGTGCATCTCATTCATCCACCTACTGCTCTGTTGAGTGTGCCTTGACTGAGCTGCTGTTATCTGCAAGGCAGTAAGTGAGACCAGATTCTTCAGACTACAGAGAATATCACACTGTAGTGTTGGAGACAAACATGACAAAGACACTACAGCCTGGGTGATGTCCAACTTCTCTGCAGTCAGGAAAGGGCAACCCAGGCCTCGGGTGTCACACGGGGAATAGAATTTGGCAGGTTTGGAGAGCTGAGCTCTTCCCAGTACCTAGAACAGAATTTGTGAACTTTCACACACATGCAAGTCATTTGGCCTTGTTCAAATGCAGATCCCAACACTAGAGGTCAGAAAGAAGACTGGAAGTTTCCCTGGCCCCAAGCCCTTTGGTGACTGGTGATGTCAGTGTAATCTGTGGGACAGGAACACTGCGGGAGAAACAAGGAACTGTGGGGAAATGAGTTTGGAGCTAGTGGCCAGCCATGTTTGGAAAGCCATGCTGTGGACTTGGGGCTATCTAGAAAGCACACATGTACATGAAGGGATACCAGCGAACTCTCTACCTAGTGGCTGCTTCAGGCAGTGGCATGTTTTGGATACTCTCAGATTTCTTCTGCAGGGATGCTTTCTCAGTCTTGTGCAGCCTGACTGCCCTTCACTGCAAGTTAGCATCAATTTGCCCTTCTGCTAACTCCACTTGGAGTCTAATACAGGGAACAATTTTGTCTTTCTCTGCTTTGAGTTCCTCAACTGAATGTACCTACCACCTTCCACTGGGCCTGGCCCAGTTTTGTGTATTAGGAGGGGAAGGGTTCTAGAGGATTCTCTTTTCAACTCTGTTCACAAATGATAGAGTGGCTGTTGGCCTGGGACCCTTACTTTGGCAATTACTGGTCTAGAGAAAACAGTTGATGACCTCTTACCAAGTCTTAACAAATGGGGTAAAGTAGTTTACCAGCTAAAGGCAGAGGCTCTACATAGCCGCTTAGTCTCTCCAAGGCGTACACTACACAAGCCATCAGCTGCAGAGGCAATCACAGTACTAGTCCCCCAGATCCAATAGAAAGTTGGCTTATATTAATGTAGGTGGAGGAATTGCCAACAGCAAGTCAGGGCTGTCATTGCTCAAGGACTCACCTTGCCTGCTGAGAGAACTAAATAAAACACCTTTTAAAAATGAATTTATGTTGTGTGTTTATTTATGTATAGACTGAGCAAATGTGAAGTGTGTGTGTGTGTGTGTGTGTGTGTGTGTGTGTGTGTGTGTACATGCACCCATATAGACCAGCAGAGAACATTGCCGTCTTACTTTTTCATTCTCTGTCTTATTCTCTTGAGACAGGGTCTCCCACTGAACTGGAAGCTCACGGTTTAGCTAAAATGGCTGGCTTGTCATCAAGTTCCTGGGATCTGCCCATCTCTCCTGGCCCCTCCCCCTAGAACTAGGGTTACAAGTTTGCAAGGTCATTCTCAGCTTTTACAGAGTGCTGGAAATTCAAATTCAGGTCTTCATCCTTGCACAGAAAGTACCCTTTCCCACCGAACCATATGCCTATCCCCTAGTGAAGAACAAGCCTGCCTCCATCTTAGGTTTAAACTCCATCTTACAGTAAACACAAACTAGGTTCATCCCTGCTCATGATTAAACCTCTGTTTCTCAAGGATAGGGCTGTGCCTCACCTGTAACCTTAACTACAAATAGTTCTGTACTGTCTGCACCAGGAATGGCAATCATGTCTTTGCTTCAAAAAGGTAATAACCATCTTGCAACCCTACCTTTGTTTCAAAAAGATTGTTATGATGACCTTGTTACAACCACCCTGAAATTGTCTCTTTGTTTCATGAGATACTTGACTAACTTGTAATGCTTAAGTTCTGCTCCTGGAACCCCATCTATTTTGGCAAATCCCTCATTTGGAAACTCTCTACCCCTGAGCTATAGAAATGTTATCTTCCTCATATCCAATGCTGACCTCTCAAACCCCACCTTAGGGGGAAGGCAACCGTGTACATGAATATCAAAAGCTTGCTTTAATTAGTTTGGCCATGATGATTTGAGTCAGGGACATTTCTCCTCATATCTTTGGGATTAACACTAGCCCTTAGGTTATTTTTAATATTTATTTTTATTCTATGAGAGTCTTGTCAGCATGTGGATAAGTGTGTCATGTGTATGCCCAGTGCCCAAAGAGGCCTAAATAAATAAATAAATAAATAAATAAATAAATAAATAAATAAATAAATAAATAAATAAAAAAGGTGCTTTATCCCTACAACTGGAGTTACAGGCAGTTGTCAGTCACCATGTGAGTGCTGGAAACCCAGTAAGTGCTCTTAACTGATGAACCATTTCTCTAGCACTTTCCTACCCCCTTTAAAGGCAGGGTCTCACTGTGTAGCCCTGGCTGGCCTAGAACTTGCTATGTAGATCAGAGGATACATGACTATTTTTATGCCAGTTCAAGTTTTGAATTTATTATTGCACTGTAGCATAACTTGAGATTTGGTATGGTGCTATTTCCAGCAGGCTTGTTGTTTCTGATGATGCTTAATATTTAGTTTTGTTCTGAATATCCTCAGTCATTTGTATTTCCGGTATTTGAGAGTAATTTTTAATTTCTGTGTAAAATTGTGTTGTACTTTTTAAGGCAAATGCATTGAGAATACATAGAATGCTTTTTGATGGATAGCTATTTTCACATTAATCCTGCCAATCCACGAGCATGGGAAGAATCTTTCCATATTCTGGCATAGAGACCCACTTGCTTTTGCCTTCCAAGTACTAGGAGCTACCACGCCCAGCTCCCTCAATCTTAGGACTATAAGAACATCATAGCTTCTGTTGCATAAAATTGACCACAATTTTAAGTGTCATCTTAATTCATGAGAGCACTAGCTGGCTCTGTTTTGTTACAGTCTTTGAATGGCTGTATGAGGTAGCACAGACAATAACAAAAGATAGAAAAACTATGCAGAAATAAAAGCTTTCATACATAGTTGGTGAGCTTATAAAAAGGTTAAGTCAGCTAAGTTACTTTGGAAAGGAGCATGGTCTTCATCAAAAGTTAAACAGAATTACCGTATGACTCAGCTATGCGTCTCTTAGATTTACGCCCAATAGAATTGAAAGATACGTTCTTTCAAAACTTACATGAAAGTCTGTAGATACATTGTTCATAGTATACAAAATGGAGGCGGGGCTGTCAATTGATAAGTAGCTACACAATGTGTCATGTGTCTTTGAAGGGATGAAGGACAGCCTGTGCATCTGGGGCTAGCGAAGACAGGCAGGCTTCCCCTTACATAAAGGGTACTGCACCAGGCACTTGATGGCTCAGTTTCATTAGCATGGCTCAACTCATGTAAACAGGCTAATTCAATGGACGTTTCCAGCTTTGTTTTTTTGAGTAGAAGGCCACCTGCAATAACAGAGCCCTGCTATCTCCAAGCACAAGGTTCTGAGCCATTATTATTTCTGAAAGTACTTTGTGTGTTTCTTGCTAATGAGCAGCACAGTGAGACAGCTGAGAAACACATTCTTAAGACTAAATTTCTTTCCTCCTCAGATTAATTTCTTTCCCCACCAAAGCTCAAATCCTGCATCAAAATGCCATTAACCTCAACATGTATCTACAAAAGAATAAAAATTAATTATAAGAACTACTCCAGAGAGGAAAGTTGTTTTAGAATGAGTTAATCACAATGATTTACTTGATAGGCAAAATAATCCAGGGAAATTTATTTAAATGATAACTGAATGTCTTTCAAGAAGAAAATTAAGTAGACCAATTGTTTCTTAGAAGTCACAGTATCTTTTGATTATAAAAACAATAAGTGTTATTTTGAAAATGTTTTTAAAAATCAATAAGCAGCAACAAGAAGTAACTATTAATATTTCTATTCCCTTTGCAGAGATTTGATGGTGGTGTATAGAATCTATACCATCGATGCTCATTCTCCTGAGAGAATAGAAGGTTTGATCAATGAAGAATGTCCCTGAGTCAAGGAAACCAGCTTCATGTGTGTTGTAGGCTCTTCCTCAACCAATCAATTTTCTTTTCGTACATTCAAAACTAATTCTAAAGGCTGGAGAGATGGCTCCGTGGTTAACATTTGTTGCTCTTGCAGAGGAACTAGGTTTGGTTCTCAGCACACACAGGGTAGTTCACAACCATCCATAACTCCAGTTTGAGGCAATCCAATGCCCTCTTCTCACCTCCGTGGGCAACAGGCGCATGTGCAGTGCACATACATGCAATCAGAATATCTGCACATGTAAAATAAAGTAAACAAATCTAACACAAATTTAAAATAATTCTAATAGCGCTTTAACTTTGGAGAAGACTCGAACTTGTGTAGGATTGTTTGTATAATATCCCCAGATTAGTTGAGAATAAGTTTTTTTGTCTTTAACTCAACAAAATAAGGAAGTTATTAACAATGTATTCCAAGGTGAGGCAGTGAACATGTCTCTATATATTTTTCTTTTCTCCCTACCAACAAGCTTGTCTAAAGATCTCTACAGCTTGTCTATGGACTCAAGTATAGAGTGTGGGAACCAGTTGGGAGGGAAGGGTAGATTCTTCACTGGGTTTTTATGGACTCACATTCAAGTGCTTCCCCAGCTGTGTTTACAGCACTGGGTTTCTAAGCCTCTTGAGAAGTAATCAGTTTTGATCATCTTAAACCCTAAAGTAAATTTTCTTTCCTGGAGATTACTCCAGTTGCTAGCACAGGTTAGTCTGGTCTATTGAACTATCTTTTAGTGCCCTGACATCCAAAAGTGAAAGCTGGGATTTCATTCTGAGGAAGAGAGAGACCTGAAACATAACCCACAGCCTTCCAGCAAGGATGAGGGTTCTGAATTTCTCTAATTTTCCTTTAAAAATTATTACATCCTGTCTTGTTCCACAGTTATTTCACTGTGAAAGTCTGGTATCTTCAAAATAGTATAAGCCTCTTTAGAGCTAAGATTTTCAGATGCTATTTTTTTTATTATAACACATATGTTTTATCACTTTCTATAATAACTGATACAACCAAGAACATATTACACTCTCAGTCATGTTTGCTTTTTGATTCATAATAAATGCAAATGACATTTAAATTTTTGGTGACTGTAATTTATGGGAGATTTCCAATTGGGCAATTTTTATAGGTAGCTCTATTTACTATTCCTTAGTGTAAATTCTAAGTACACAACTAGCCACACTTAGAGCCAGGTGTTTGCTACAAGTTGAGGCTTTATATTATCTACATGAACTGGGGACAGTCTAAACCCAACTGTGCCTCAGTTTTCTTGTAGAGATGATAAAGAAGGAAATTAGTCAAAGAACATGGCCTCATGGTCAGCATATTGATATGTTTTCAATAAACCTTAGCCGCTGTTGCCAGCAGTAATACAGTTCTAACCACTGTGCCCTATACCGAGGAGCCCGGTCCTCCATTAGTTGGAAAGATGTTCTCTTCTTTGTAAAACCAACTCTGAGGGAAAATGTGGCATTATGGGGACATTTGCAAAGTGGATAGCTAATCTAAAGAACTACAGGGCACATTTGGGACACATCCAAGTTCCAAGAAAATGATACAACGGCCCAAGAGGTGCTGTGTAGCTGTGCTGTGACTTCATTTTGTCAGGACCTGCTGACCTCCCAGTGACCAATCCATGCTACCCTGGGAACAGGGTACTGAAGAGTTTTGAGAAGATGCTGTGCCTGTGTTTGCAGTCATCTGATTCCTGTGAGCTTTGCAATGTAGAGGACATAGGGATTATTCGTGAGTATGTCAAGAATGTATTTTCCCAGATTCCTAAAAAGGAAGTAGAAAACACATCTCATTTTGCAGGAAACTAGAAAAATATAGATTGAATTCAAAAGGCCAAGCCCTATACTAAGACTACACTGCTGTTTATAAACAAAATTAGTAGCTTATAACAACCACTATACAGTATTTGCCATAATCATGGGTTGGCTAAGGTATCCTTCTGTGAGTTTTGCCTGTGGTTATGCAGGAGGCTGCCTTTAAGTGAGAAATCCAAGATGGCTTCCCTCATGCCTGAGAGATGGTGCTGGCTAGTACCTAGAGCCTCAGTTTTCTTGGAGAGGTCTCTCATTCACCACTAGATGAGCCTGGCATCTTTGTACCTTGGTTGCCTCCAAGTTCCATAAGGGCAAGAATATCAAAGCCTCTAGCATTCCCACAGTGTTCCAAAGGTCACTCTGGGAGCTTGCAGGAATCAGGAGCAGTGCCTGCCTTTGGAGGGCAACTGCATGCACTGTCAGCTAATCATTGCTGTGTTACAAGTATCCCAAGATTATACTAAATTTCCTTCATCTACTTATGCTTTCAACTATAGCATCTTCTTCTTCGGGGCCTTTGTAAGTAGCCCTTGGATTCTCTCTGCAATTACTTAGTTTGAAACATCAGTGACTAGAAGAAAAAAATACCTATCTTTCCCACTCCAAGAGTTCAAAAGTTGACAGACGTGATGAGGAATGTTTCTGGAAGTCAACTTGGGATGAAAGGAAGAGAATGCAGTAAGAAAAGGAGCCAGGCTGAGTCTAACCACACCCTTGGGGTCTCCTTTGAAGGTTCCCAGTGCTGCACAAGGAGATTGTGGGGAGGGAGAAGCAAATATGAGCTGGAATGTAAAACTAGAAGCACTTTGTAAACATCCAGGGCGAGGCAGAAGCATGAGCCGCCCACCATACGGGCTCACCAGAGGCAGCTCAACTCAGTGCTCTTGGCTTCTATTTGACTTCGAAGAATGTTACAGTTTAGGTGACTCTAAATTTCTAAGGCCTATGACCAAATAAGCAACTGGACATTTCTCCAGGTATCTAGGCTATCACTCGTTCCCTCTGGCTTCTTGGATGTGGATGGAGAAGCAACATGGACCCAAGAGAGTCTATGTAAAGTGCTCTGACTTGCTTTACCTTGGGTATGAGGTTCACTTCAGAAAAAGGAAGTGTGGGCAAGAAGGAAGAGAAGAGGAAACTCCACTGAGAATTCACTTCTGTGAGGGTGTTGAGGCCTCTTTAATGCTGTTTCTGAGATAAAACTAGGGGTCACTCCAAAGAAAGTGTTCAGTGCTAGGAAGCCCACAGTCAGAAGACTAGCATGACAGGATAGCCTGTAACCCCAGCCTCCAGACACAGTGATTTGAGGCCAGGCTGGCCTACAAGAGACCTCATCTCAATAAACAAAAATTTTTTTTTTTAAAAATCCCAGATTAAGAACAGGTTATATTTAGGAATGTGTGTGTGTGTGTGTGTGTGTGTGTGTGTGTGTGTGCGCGTGCGTGTGTGTGTGCGTGTGCGCACGCATGTGTGTGTGTGTGTGCGCGCGCGCATGTGTGTATGGATGTACCTGTACACACACACACACACACACACACACACACACACACACACACACATACACACACACACACACATTCAGCAATAACAGTTGGTGAAAAAAATGAAAAGAATGACCATGAACTTGAAGGGCAGGAGGAAGGGGTATATGGGAGGATTTGAAGGAAAGAAAGGGAAAGGAGAAATGTTATAATTATAATCTCAAAAATAAATTAAAAATTAATAACAACAAAACTAGGAAATTCTTTCCTGGAGAATGTATAGGAGCAGTGTCATACACAGAACAGCAGGTTTTTCTGTAAGTCAGGCAGTTATCCGTGAGACAGAGTCACAAGAGGACTAAGCGATTTCAGGCATTTTCACAATGCCTATGCCTGACCAATTCAAGGAGAAGCCATGGGAGGTGGTTTTGTGCACTGTGTACTCAGAGGCTGATGCCTATGCTCAGAGATCTGGACGTTGGCACTGAAATTATCACCGGAGCATCTTCTGAATCAAAGATGTGTAAAGATTGTTTTCCATTACCTCTGATTGGCTAATAAAGTGCTCATCACCCAATAGCTGGGCAGGAGGAGAGAGGGAGAGAGAGAGAGAGAGAGAGAGAGAGAGAGAGAGAGAGAGAGAGAGAGAGAGAAACAAATTGCTTTGAGATCTTAGGAGATTCGATGAGGACACAGATGGGGCTATAGCAGCCAGGGCAAGAACAAGATGGCAGGCAATGCCACGTGGCTGGCAAGTAGGCTAGGCCGGCATGGTCAGCTTAGAATAGCTGACTATACTGCCTGAAGCTTTTATGTAAATACCAGGTCCCTGTTATTTATTCAGGCACTAAAGCAGGCTAGAGTGGGAGTAGAAATGCCATGTCCTTATTTGAGAACAAGGGGAGGGTTGTGTAGAAACCCCTCTGGAATTAACATTTACAGAGAAGTACATAGGTGCCTTTTCTTTTCTTTTGACATTTGCTTTTGGGCTCAGTGCTTCCTCTCTCATACGATCATACATACCAACTCCCAAATGACCGTCATTAGAACCTATTTAGTCTCTTTCCTACCTTTCCTACGGCTCTGTAATTATGTGTGGACACATAGACGCGCGTGTGCACACACACGCGCGCGCACACACACACACATACACATACACACAAGGTGCTTTTGGATCATTGTTTATTAATACCAACCCACGTGATACATCACCCCCTGTCCTGTGCTGACTCAGTTAACAATGCCTTTTGAAGTCCTTCTTGCTGTCCAGCATAACTCTGATCCATTCTTCTTGATAACTGTATTACCCCATCTCGGAGATGGGCCATAATTTATTCCCCTAGTCTTAGAAACAGTTCCTAGCCTTTACACAACAATTTGCACAGAAACAAACATGAAAACAATGACCCACACAATACGTTCTGGCAATTTTATTCCCTATTGGAGAGTTCCTGGGATGGGACTGCTGGCTGACTGGGAGAGCATGGGTTTCTTGTTTGTTTTTTCAGTTTGGCGTTGGTTTTTGTATTTTGTTGCTGCTTTGTGTGTTGGCTGGCTAGATACTGAATCTAGAGTCCTGTGTCAGCCAGGCTAGTGCTCCACCACTGACCTGTGTCCCTATCCCTTTTTATTTCTGAGACAGTCTCACGAAGCGGCCCAGGTTAGCCTTGAGTTCTCTTTCTACAGTCCTTGAATTTTCAGTCGTCCTGCCTCAACCTCGAAGAGCCTGGTGTTATAACCCTATTCCTCCAGGCCTGGCAGACGGGGTGTATGTTTTGCCCTTTCTATACATACATCACATCTCTTGTTCTATTTCTGCTCTGAGATCACACTCCCTCTCCCATAACTTTGCCAGCACTGAACACTGCAGACTCTTTACACTGTTGCCAAGCTGCTGGGCATAAAGCCTGACCTCACTGCTAGTGTTTGTGGTCCCTTCACCCTTGGAGAATCCTAAGACTTCCCTTGTTTCTTTGACATTACACAAATGGCCTATACATGTGTCTCACTCTTTTCCATGTTCCTTTTGTCAAATTAGAATGAGTCATCACATATTCCATGAGCATATGCTCCGACTGCCATGACCTGCTGTATTGTTTATGCTTCCTCTGCCTTAGGATGTAGTCATTTACTGTCTGCTATATCTATCTTCCCTTCTGGTGGTCTTGACCGGCCAGCTTCCTGCCTCAGCATGGTACCACGTTCCTGGATCTTCTTGCAAGAGCTCTGCTCTCCTTCATTTATGATTTGCGCACACATCTGACCTACGTCACTGAACACGCAGTACTATCAGCAGCCAGGATGCTGAGATGGGGAACTTGGCTAACCAAGTTCATGGAATGATTGAGAAAGTCGTCTGCCCTGTCTCTAGTTGTTTTTCCAAAAAGATATGCCTTTCTCTTGGAGTTTAGATTTTCCTCTCTAAGTTTAAGATCACTTATCCAATTATCAGAAACAAATAAACAAACAACGAACCTAATGTGTCATCACTGGTAAAATACACACACACACACACACACACACACACACACACACACACACACACACACACATACACAGAGAGAGAGAGAGAGAGAGAGAGAGAGAGAGAGAGAACTCTGTAGCTTGTGGCATGCCTGCCCACCCACCATCATGGTCCACCTTCCATGACAGGATATCATCTTTCCATTACATCTCTATGTACTTAGCATGGAATAATTTTGTTTGTTACTATTTTAAGGGCATTTTTTTCATTCCTATTTTAACTTAGAGAATAGAGAAGAAATGTTGTTTTCAAATAATTTTGGATCCATCTGCCTTAAAAAAAATTTCTCCAATTTTGGGAGATTTGGATCAGATCCTTTGTGTTGTCCTGCTTTAGAATCACGTCCGTCATCTGCAAAAAGCAGATATTCTTACTTCTTCTTTTCCAATGATTACTCCTATTTCTGAATTTGTTGCCATAAATTTTTAAATTATATCATCTTTTAATACTTTTAGTCATTTTAATGTCTGATCTTTCTGCTTCTTTTAAAAATATTATTATTAATAATTATTCATTGCTAATTTTCAAGACAAGGTTTCCTCTGTGTAGCCCTGACTGTCCTGAAACTTGCTGTGTAGACCAGGCTGGCCTTGAACTCAGAAATCCACCTGCCTCTGCCTTCTGAGTGCCGGGATTAACGTGTCACCAGTGCCCGGCTCTTTCTGCTTCTTGATCCTCCTTCATTTTGCTTTTTCTCTTTTTAAGTAACCCAGACCTGGTCATGATCACATGCAAGCTGTACAGACATTTTTATACAAGATTTTAAATTTAGTTGTACATTCTATTACTTTGTAAAAATGCTTTATTTAGGCTTTCCTATCCATTTTAAAGGTTTGTTTTAAGTGTGTGTGTGTGTGTGTGTGTGTGTGTGTGTGTGTGTGTGTGTGTGTGTGTAGTGAGTCTAAATTCTATGAGAGGCCAGAGGAGTCAGATCTCTCTGGAGCAGCGTGATAGGTGATGGTAGAAGCTGTGCAGACTCCCTGCAAGAACAGTAGGACAGTAGATGCTCACAACAGCTGAGCCATATCTCCAGCCACACTTTTTAAAGTTTTTTTGTTTATGTGTATCCATGTGTGTCTATGTGAATGTATGAGCAGGTGCCCATGGAAACCAGAAGATAACGTTAATTATGATGCTTCTCTCCTTCAAGTTTGGTAAAGTTTTATTTATAGCCATGCCAACCTTTAAAATTTTTCTGTGTCAGGATCATAAGAAGGAGCTAGTGTATTATATTGGCTCATCCATTAAAATAAAGACTTCACCTGGGTGAGGTCAGCCATACCTGTCATCCTGGATAGTCCGGGGCTGAAGCAAGGGATTTGGAAACACAGAACATGGGAGACAGGTAGGAAGATGTAGGTCAAAGGTACCAAGTTGCAGTCATATGGCATGGTAAGTCTAGAGACCCAGCGTGGGGCATGCAGAGTGTGGTACCATGTGCTTAAAATGTGCTGAGAGTATATATCTTAGGTACTCAACCCATATAAAATGATAAATATGTTAATTCAATTGACTGTAGTAATGTATTTGTCTATGTATATCAAAATATCCCACTGTACACCTTTATTTAATTTAAAATATGTACTAAAAGTATGTTTTGGCAGACTAAGTTTTGCAAGATGGCTGCCTTAGTGTACCAATTCCCATCTCATATACGTTACAGTGTGATTGGGCCAATCCTTTCCCATCTCCTTAATTCTGGGCCTTTTAACCCCTTTAATGACAAAAATATGGAGAAATTGTACCAGACTGGTTCTTGGTACAGCCCATGACTGGCTTTGATCCGCTTTTCTATGCCAATGGCATCCTCAGATCTTACTGTGACTTTGTGTTGTCTCCTGTATGCTGAATGTGCAAGTCAGCAAAAGTTGAAGAAGGTCGTGCACATCTTTGGGCAAGAAACAAGTGCCATAGTCAAGCCATGTCACTGAAAACAGTTTACAAATGGGGCCATTTCCAGATGTACATTCAGGATACAGAATACAGAATAGCCCCAAGAAAATAGGCTGAGGCAGATGATAGTGACAGTGTATGCCCCAGGAGGAGGTGGGTAGAGCCATTGCTGTGCAAAAATTTATACCCTTTGTCAGAAGCTCAAATACTCCCTTAGTGTGAGGGTTTGTTCTTTAAGATTTACTTTATGTTTTGTGCACAGGTGTTCTGCCTACACGTATGTCTGTGCTCTGTGTGTATGCGCTTCCTAAGGAGGCCAGAAGAGGACATTAGATCCCCTGGAACTGGAGCTACAGATGGGCTGTGAGCTGGCATGCAGGTGCTGGGAATTGAACTATCCCTGGAAGGGAAGTTCTGACACTTCTGAGAAAGCATATCACTCTCTCAAGAATCCGTGTGTGCACAGGACTTCCAGTTTCCTGCCTCAGCATTCTCATGGAGCTGTTAGCCTGAGACCTGCCATTCCACCCAGGAGTAATCTAGGTATGAGATCAGCTCATTATGTAAAAGACAATTAAATCCATGTCGGACTCCTAACTAGTATTGTCCTGCCTTTTCAGTTGCAAGAACCAAATAGAGCCCAAGCACATTTCAGATGTCAGCTCTGCCCCTTCCACACCCTTTGGAAGACTCAAAGTCAAGTCCCAGGACCCACACTTCTGCTCGAAAGCATTTATAACAACTCCAGTCCCGGGGATCTGATGCCCAATTCTGGCCTCTATAGGCACCAGACATACACCACAGTACAGACATTCACAAGAGTGAACTACTCCAACATATAAAATAATAATAACAATAAAGATTTTAAAACAACAATAACAAAACACTTGGCCTGAACTCACTACCACCACCCAGGAGAACTCAGCCATCACTTTGCTGTTAGTGAGGTCCTGGGCTTCTATTTGTTCCTTCTGCCTCCACGGGGGAATCTACCCATTCTGTCTTAGGAGCCTGGTTCTTAAGCCTGGACTGTCACCTTTTTCTTCCAGCATATCCTTCGCCTCAAGCATCTTGTGAATTCAAGCACTTTAAAACTTGTCTGGTTACTTTTCCTTCAGCCTTGGTTCAGTATTTCCTCCAAACTTAAGGAAGAAATAAACTCTTTCTTGTGGTCAGAGCATAAGGACAGTAAGGAGCCACCTTTAGCTGAGCATAGCTGAGCAGAGCAGTGAACAAACAATAGCATGAATTTTCTCCTACTATGGACTGAACCAAAATCAGCAGCTATTCTGAATAAAGAGACTGTCCATTTGATAAATCAGTCTCCATCAGGTTCAGATAACAATAAGCTAAGTTGTTTCTTTTCTTTGGGGTGGGGAGGGGGAGGAGAGAGAGAAGGAGAAGAAGAGGGAGGAGAGGGAGATGAAGATGGAGAGAAACTAGTTGTATAGCACAGGCTGACCTGGAACTCAGTACAATCCAGGCCACTTCAAATTCACAGTAATCCTCCTGTCTGAGGGTTTTGCTGCTGTGAACAGACACCATGACCAAGGCAACTCCTCTTATAAGGACAACATTGAATTGGGGCTGGCTTGCAAGTTCAGAGGTTCAGTCCATTATCATCAGGGCTGGAGCATGGCAGCATCCAGGCAGGCACAGTGCAGGAGGAGCTGAGAGTTCTACATCTTCATCTGTAGGCCTCTAGGAGAAGACAGCAGTTAGGCAGCTAGGACAAGGTCTTAAAGCCCACGCCTACAGTGGCACATCTACTCCAACAAGACCACACCCCCTAATAGTGCCACTCCCTGGACCAAGCATACACGAACCATGACACCTCCTGTCTCAGCTACTCAAGTAAAAGAATTACAAGCCTGGTTTGACAAATTGCATTTGACAGCTCCCCTTGTCCACCCTTATCTACAAGAATTGTTCATATGGTTGGAGGATGTGATAACAGGGGCGTGGCCATCAGAAATAAGTTGTCTTCCATTCGAAAAGAACAGCTCCCAGTAGTCCAGGCATTAGGATTGCCCCAGTCTGCAGGTGCAACAATGGTTAGAGCATAGTATCAACCAATCAGAACAGAGCTCAGGAGTAAAGGCGCAGTGCAGCCCTATGGGGTTCATATACCCTGACTACAACCCAATTCTGCTGATCCGTATCATTTTGTATCCAATCCTCTTTTCTCTTTCCCTTCTCGGGTTGAATTTTATCTGCGTATCCATAGCATGAGGTCATTTACTAGGCACAGTGAGTGTAAAAATGAGTCTGTCTCAGATGCAGTAAGGACCCTCTGATCCCCAGGCAGCCCCCCAGCTCCTTGGAGTCCTGCATAACCCCAAGGTCGTCAGGACTGGATTGGCCCCTTTGCTGTCTAAACGCTGTGTCATGGCGGTGCCTCTCTATAGAAACTTTGTCCATCACTGGCAACCTCATTGTTCAGAGCATCATTTAATTTTGTAGCTTTTACACCTGGTAAGTCTTCTTACAGAAAAAGATGTGGGGACTTGAGAGCTGATGAATGGGCCACCAAACTCAGTAATAATTTGACATTTTTTACAGATCCTTCTCTAGCCTTAAAAATACTCTCAGTAGTTCTGCACCTGCTAATGTCAACTTCCTTGGATTCCAAGTCTGTGTATCTTGACTTAAACAGAGAAGTGTGACCTGTCATGGGCAGGTGTGATGGCCCTCTGTCCCGAGCACACTTTCACCTAGCGTTTCCTATTTCTCCTTCACTGGCATTGCTTTTGGGTCACAGTCTGACAGCTCCCCCAGCCTTTCTCAGCCCCCACCCCAAGTTGCTCCCCCTAATCAGGCCTTTGCATATTTAATTTCTCCTCAGTACCTATCACTCACAGGGCTAAGGTTGAAACCATCATTTCCAGTTCAGGAGCAGCAGCTGATCCTGAAGGTGACAAGCCACAGGTGGCAGAGCTTGGTTCCTTTGACTCCAGGGTGTGTCTGCAGAGGGTCACTTCAGATCCACTGCTCTGGGTGTACACCGATGGGCTCTCCCTCACATACGGTAGATTCCTAAGACTTCCTAATGAGGAACCATGTCACTTGTCTACGACATCTCATGGGATCACTCCCAAGGGAAGACAGTTCAGGTACAGCACAGCCCTGTGGGTTCGTATAGGCCCTGCCCACAACCCCTCCCCAGTAGTTCGCATCAATGTGTAAGCAGCGCACCCCTAGCCTTCCCACCCACCTCCTGGGGCACGTACTGTTACTATCATATTAGCGCATTCACTGTGGCTGTTCTGCATCTTGAATGCAGCTGTGGAAATGGCCCCATGTGTAAACTGTTTTCAGTGGCCTGACTTGACTAGGGTCCTTGTTTTTTGCCCAAAGATATGCAGGAACTTGTGGTGAATTGCACATTCGGCAGAGACCTTCAATGGTGTTGATGAAGATGAGGGGCCAGTCATTTGAGCATTTCAGGGTAGGTGGCTGTAGGGTCTACAGAGGGGATAATTTGCATGAGAGGTACAGGGCCAGGGAGAAACCACAGTAACTAGTTGGGAGAGTGTGGCTTTTGGTGACTGGCAGCTTGGGACTGACATGTTGGTGACCCCTGACATGTGAGTCCTTGACGCTGGAAAAGACATCCTTTGAAACAATTTGAAGGAAAACCAGGAGAATCATGGATCTTCTCCCTACATCTCCAGGTAGGTGACAGTACACTTGGTACTCATAGGTATCCTTTAGCACAACTGCTGTCTGCTCTGTCCCCAACCCCGTGACCAAATAGCACCAAAGAGGAAAACCCCCAGGATGGCATCTTGCTGCCATCCTTGTGCTGCCACAGCTGTTGTGAGTGATGGGTGGGTAGATGGAAAACCCAGGGACAGGCTAATCACTTGGAAGGACTGGTCTCCCTGGGAGATATTTTCGTGAAAGTCACACAATATGGAGATCTCAGGGCTATCATTCTAGTCCATCTCCTTGGAAAACTATGACAAAGTGAGTTAGAATGGAACTTTGTTATCTCAGGGGGACACAGCTACTAGGAAAACCAGTCTGGCCAGCCTGAGCTGATGGCTGATAGTGATAACATCAAAGGCTCAAATTAAAGCATCACAAACAGGAAACTGAGATCTGGGGCCTCTAAGTACCCAGACTGGTTAATAACATATTCCCAGCTCCTAACCCTCCATGCAACTCACTGGATGAGGTAAGTAGATTGGAACACAACATACCAGGCTCTTCTCAGACATGCTTACACCCTAAGAGGAATGAGTTCCTACTCTCACCTGTCCTTTGGTCTCTGGATTACAGCCGAAGTCAACGTTTCCAACTGATGATTAGCTGGACTACTTAGGAATGGGGGACTTCAGAGACGTTTCATAATGGCACCCCATACTCTTACAACGGACAAAGGAGAACAGCAGGAAAGTGCTCATTACTCGGTGGATAATCTGAACTCTGGATGGATGTTCAGTCTCCATATGAGAAGAGATGGCTGCACCTCGGCCCAGAGTCATCAGAAGAGGACAAGGACAGCTCTTCCTTCCACATCACCCAATTCCAAACCTGACATTCTAGGCACTATGGCTTGCGGTTCACCAGGAAGCCTAGTCTTGTTGGCTCTGGCTACCTCACTGTGGATTAGTAACAGGTGCCCATGGGAAACTCAGCTGTAAGAAGGTCCTAGGAGATCAGACACCTGACCCAAATTCCCTGAGCAAAGTAAAAGGGAGTGTCTTCACACTCGGGATTTGAGAGAAGTCAAGTGAGCTTCCCTGTTTTGGAGACCTTGTTCAGAATCTAGCCAAGGCTGTCTCTCCATTGATGGTGAGTAAACTTCATGGTGACTCTCTTTCTTAGTCTTTGATTTAGAAGTCCAGAGGGTGGCTCCTTGGCTAAGATCCCGGTTTTAGAGGACCTGCCCTTTGTTGGATGGAAGCAAAAGTTCACTAGGAAGGAAAAGGCCTCTCCACCTAGGAATTTGGCTTCTCTGGGATGTTCCACGCCCCACCTGGCCAGCAACACAGTTCCTCTCCCCCTCTTGCCCTTTCTGCTATATTCTCCAGCAGAACATTTGTGTGTGTGTGTGTGTGTATGTCCTTAAGTCACCCGGTGTCACTGATGATTATGAACTTCCTTGGGAAAAGAGTTTGAGGAATTTAGTCTCATAAGTCTAGAGAGAATCATTTCCTAGACTCATAGACCAAGCCAGCAAGTGCATGGCGGGTTGAGAGGAGGCAAATGACAATTTGTTTGTTTCCACTGATAACTGAACATACACAGATATAATCTAGAGACGTGTGTGTAAGTTAGGAAATGCTTTAGAAGCTGGTGCTTGAAATAGGATCTTTTAAAAAAGACCCAACAGGTTGCCAACACTACCTCAAAGGAATTGAAGGTTATCTCAGTGTCTACACATGTTACCATCATTGACAGGACCCAGAGTTTTCCCACATTCTTGCCTGGATGCCAGCCACCCCTGACTGTGGCCCTGAGACAGCGGCTATAATTGAGACATGGCTAGTCTATCTGCTGAGAATGCCCACTTATCATCACATTAGTGTAGAAGAAAAAGCTGTAAGGTTTAGGCCATCTGGGGACACGCACAATTTGGACCAAGGTGAGATTGCTAGGGTCTGAGGTTATCATGGGAACCACAGCACTCTGAGGTTAGCTCTGCTATTTAATAGCAGAGAACTTGAGGACTTTAAATTAGCCCAAGCTAGCCTCCTTCTCTTGGATAACAGCATCATTAGCATTTTTCTTTAGAAAGATTTCTACCTTGCAGTTTGATTTAACCCTGGTTCCCCATTGATTGTAAATACATAAAAGCTGGGGACTCTTCTCTTAGGCACTGACTATGGTATTGAAAGTACTCCATAAATGTGTTATATAAATGGTGGATGAATGGATAATGAATGCTTAGATTGCTATCCATTGTCGTGAAAAATAAATGTGATAGCCAATTCTCCAAAGCTCCTGGGGAAGGAAGGGCTGGCTCCATCCAACTTAGCAATGAAACCTCCCTTCATCTCTTCCCTGGTCTCTTGATCTTTAAAGTGAAATTTACTGAAAGCTACTAGTGTTGCTTTCAGGCTCTGGGCAGAGCCCTGGGCTTATAGGAACAGCCTCAATCCATCTTTTGAGAAGACAATCTAAAACCGACACCCAGAAAAGCCCTGGGCAGAGCCCATGGAGAGCACTACAAGTATCTTCCTAGGGAAATCAGAAAAGGTTTCATGGAAAGAGATGTGCCTCTGTGTTCTTCAGAGTAATACTCCAGGTAGCTTGCAGTGAGTGGGGCAGAGGAACTGCCTGTAACCAGCTGGGTGTGTTGGACAAGTTGCTTTCTGCTCAGGCTTGGTTTTTGCAAGTCAAGTACAGTTAGCATATGGGCTTCTGCCAGGGCTCAGCACAGTGACACGGGTGCAACATGTGGATGCAGGCAATGGGAAGTGAACAGAGAAGCATTGTTATGGGAACTACGGTCAATCAGGTTTTGGCATGTATTAGGACACCCCATTGAACAATGACCCTCTTTTTTCCTAGTGTTCAAGAAAATGAAAAAAAAGTTAAGTTATTATGGAAGCTAATTATGTCACTTTTGAAATGATAGAGATGAAATCAGAGGTTAAACGTAGAACTGGGAAGACTTAGGTATGGCATATTCACAAACAGGAAACACTTGGGACCTGGAGAAGTTGGACTTCCTCTAAGGTAGAGGAAGAGCAGATCTAAGCCTACCCACTGTTCTTTCTGAGACTCCCATGGGCAAGGTGAGGAAAAAGATGGAATATGGTTGGTAAGAGCGGGATAATAAGGCCCTGAGCAAGCCTGCTCTCCGCTAACATGGGGAAGGGAGCAGCTGCTGCTCTCTGCATAGAAAGAATGAAGATGTGAGACAGATTCTGACAGACAGGCTGATAACGAGTTCCAAGGGGTAAGCCTGAAAATAGATGCTTCTAGAAGAGTGGGGGGTAAACATTCCTGCCATGATAGCAGCCACCACTACTAACAGTTGCTTGAAAAGAGCTCCCATGATTTCTGGGTTTACGCAAGGATGGAGTCGTGTAAACATGGAGGTGCAGTTATCACAAGCTTTACACGTGACAAATGCAAAGAAAGCAGTAACATGGCCATTGTCTTCCTTTGCTTAAATAAGGGGGTGCTGGCCACAGTTTACCTAGTGACCCTTTATAAAATGTGTGTCCTCATCAATAATTGGTGTAATTCTCACTTCCCTGAGATCTTCCATCTCCGTGAAGAAAACAAATGAACCAGAGAGTGAGTGTCTCCTATGATGTGCGTGGGGCACCTTGTAAACCATCTGTAAATACTGCAGCAAATGACTGAGCGGGGAGAGAGGTGGGATGTCTCCCACATCCCAGAGCTGGAAAACCTTGGTCTCTTAAGATTTGCCCTGTGGAGACCACTCACACACATCATGCTAAGCACTTGTACTTAACTAAAGAAAGACTTAGAGCTGAGCTAGCTTTAAAAAACAACCGAGGCCAATGTGATGTAATATATATATATAGCAATTTCATCTCATAGTGCAGAATACCTTTAGTAATTATGTAGTTGAGGCTTTTTCTAGAGATGATTTTATTAAAATCAGATGAAATCTGTTCCCTATTGTGGCATTCAGCCGTCTTAGAAAACCCTACAAATATGCTGAGGGTCAAAGACGGATGTAAGCAGGGGTAGAGTAATTCTTCTGAGTCAGAAGGAATGCTTTAGCCGTAGGTTCCTTGCCACAAGGAAGCCTTGAGAATGCTAGCCTTCAATGTCAGGATCAAGAAGTAAAGAGCCTAGAGAATAGACTCCTCTCCTGCTTACACTGCTCTGTCAAGACATATAGGAGTTCAATGGAATCACAGTGCTCATGTGAGCCGGCTGAGTAACCAGGAAAGACCCAGCCTTGAGTTCTGTGAGCTTCCTAATGCTTCCCACCTGCCTCTGCAGAAAAGAAACGCCCCAGGATCCAGTCACAGCAGAAGAGACTGCCTCCCAAAGAGTAGGAAAGCTGTAGAGTAGTAGCCCAACACCAACAACACTGCCACTCTCAAAGAATGGCCTTCTATCCGCCAGTCAGCCTCCTGTCCTGATCCGACACCATCTCACCTGTGTGGTGGCCCCTCTACATCACTGTGCTGCTGCCTTCCACATGGGTCCTCACCACACACGACCTATCATGCCAGCCTCCAGCCCTGTGTCCTTGCCACCATCTCCTCTTCCAAGTCCAACTCATGTTCATTTTGACATGATTTTCCCAGGAGCCCTGGCAACATCAGCCACCCCTTCTTCTAGTGTGCTGTCAAAGTAGGACTAGAAATGATTTGCTCTTGAGGAAGAGGGTTAACATCAACTGATAGTGTACCTGGAGGTATAGTTGGTATATTCCAAGCTGCTCTTAAATTTTCTTTGCTTAGGAAGATGAAAAAAAAAAAAAAGCTAACCCCTCTTTCTAAGGTCTCCAGGGCAAAGTGAGGTATGATTCTACCAGTCTTCACTTTGGAACCAATGAATTTAATAGGCTTACCCCAAGTGCTGTGGGGGTTATGGGCAGGGGTGTGGGTGGCCTTAACGCAGCCACACTAGAAGTGTACCAGCATGGATGAGGACTTCCCAATGGACCAATAGATGAGAAGCCCCCTCCCTAGACCTTTACAGCCTATGTACTTCTAGCCCCTCCCCGATGTCACATGCAATTGAGGCAGTATACAGCTGACTAGGAGGTGGAGAACCCCCCCCCCCCAGCCTTCCTCCTATGAGAGAGCATTACAGTCCACAAGCCAAGCTGTGGTGACTCTTTGCATACCAACACAGCTGATTTCATGGAGATGGTGGCAGTTTGTGATAGTCCTGTCTGGTGCAGGGTTACCTCTGAGCTCCAGAGCCCCTTAGGGTTTCAGCAATGACAATGAAATGGTTGTGGGGAGGCAGCTGCAGAGAAGCAGTGTGGGTCTACTATTTGCTAATGCTGGTCTAACCCACTCGCCTTGGAAGTAGTGTATAATGCGAATTATTTTTACATTATCTCATCTTATTCAGCTGTGTGCAGGTCATAGTAGGTTTTCAAAGAAATCTCTGATAGAAATGACCCTGAAAGATGTCACAGGGAATCACTTGTCATTCTCAAGGGAACCCCTCAAGCTCTCCTTCATTCTTGGGTTTGCGTTGATATGTCTCCAAAGGCTAAGTTCAAGAGCACCCCCAGAAGTGATATGATTTCCTCATGCCTCTCATATATCCTATATACACGTACATAAGAATAAACAGCTTACTCCTATTTCATATATAAACCAGGTTGCTAATTAATTTTCCTGAAGTTCTTTCTCAGACCACACTCTTGCTTCAACCAGTCTCTTCCTTCAGAATAGTGCATAGGTAAGAAGCTGAAGTCAGCCTGTCATGGTGAAGTATAATTGGAATGCCAGCCCTTGGGAGGGAAGGCAGGAGAATCAACAAAAGCAGCCTAGGCTACAAGATACTGTCTCAAAAGGAGGAAGTGGGGCAGGACTAGGAATACAGCTCAGTTGTACAATGCTTGCTTCATATTCAGAAAGCCCTGGGTTCAAACACCCGCATGAAATAAAACCTGTAGCCCCAGCACTGAGGCATAAGAATCCAAAGTCAAGGCCATCCTCATAGATGTAGGGAGTTGGAGACCAGACTGCACTAGAGACCCTGTCTAGGGGAAGATGGAGAAATGGGGAGGTGGGGGAGAGAGAGAGAGAGGAGAGAGAGAGAGGTAAATTCACATTTAGGACCTCACCCAGTGAACATACAACTAGAATCTTCCTGATTTCTTTTCATAGTTTAGGAAAGGCCCTGGTTACAAACTGCTCTGGTTCTGGCGCTCACTGCATGAGCCAAGCTCCCTGCTTCTCTTCTTGACTTGTTCCTGTTCTGTGTAAATGCCGCTAGGAACTGACAGAGGGTTCTGGTATAAAGTGCTTGGGGAGAAAATGCAGGCCTAAGAAGCTCTTACTCTGCGTTCACTTTGGTGGTCATTATTTCTGTCTTTTCCCTGCACCTTAGAATCTAAGGCTTTGCTCAAACACAACAGCCAGAATGAGACAGTGGAGTTTATACTGAACTTGGTTTTAGTCTTTAAAGAATAGGCTACATTCAGCGGCATAGAGAACCCCTTCTCTTGGCTGACCATATGAAATAGCCAGGAGTTTCTCTTCTCTTAACATGGCACGTGAGCCTTAGCTCCACTTCCAGTTTAATTCTGATTCACGTTCTCTATTTCCCTGTCTCTCTTTCGAGCTTGTCTTTTTTTCACCAGGCTATCCGTGCAAGTGGCTGTGTATTTGTGAATACAGCCAGAAAAATTCCCACAGTCTAAAGGACTTTAGGGAAGTTCTTCTCGAGTTCCTTTATTGCACGTTTTATGAAAATCTATTTCTCCTGCACCTCTCCTGCACCTCAGTCCAGGGTTTCAGTGCCAGGAACTCTAACTGCCTCTCCAAGTCAGAGCCGATCCCCTTGGGCAAGGTGAAGCCTGACTGACAGCACACAGAGGGCGGGACTTAATGAGGGGCGCGGCTTTCTGCAACCTGGCTAGCTTCAGTCTCCTCCTATCCCTGGGGACACCCTGTCTCAGGAAAGAGAAGCTTTTGTCTTGGTGGGCTAATAGTATTCCCTCCCCCCCCCCAAAAAAAAAAAAAACCCTGCACGTGAAAGGTTCAGCTACCTTTATCTATCTCCCTCCCAACCCCGGCCCACCCTCCCTCCTTTTCGAACCTCTTGCTTTTATCAATACAGGGTAGCCACACCTCCCTTAGTTTCTATTGGATAAAGTAGTGAAGAGAGGTATGTTTGTTTTAAAGCTTCCCAAGCTGCTGGGTCCCAGATGAAGAGGCTGTTTAGTTAGGCCTGTCTGGGGTGAGCCAGTGTTTTGAAATTGCCTCCTGCGCTAGATTCATCTTCCTTCTCCTCCCCTCCCCGTTTACTTTACAAGGTACTGAGTGACAGAGAGCCAGCTACCAATGTGGACACTCAGGAATGAGGTGCTTTTTTCTATTTCTTCCTCCACCCGTCCCCCAGTCCATCCCACAAACCACTGCTAAGCGGTGAGTTATAACAGGTGAAGCCTACAATTTCGAGATCAGAAGGGGGAAAGATTTGCAGCAGGTGTTTTCTTCGTTAGGGGGACAAAAGTGTGCCTGAACCAACCCAGGAGAGAGAACTCCCCAGTGTCCCCAGGTAGCACATTCCGGAGACTGAATAAATCTGCGAGGGAGGCTGGCTGCGAGCCATGGGCATACAGCAATTGGACAGGCTGATGGGACAAGATGCCACAGGCCTTAACCAGCAGGCAGGAATCCTCTTAGCTGTCACTCAAGTGCCAGCTGAGTCGTGCCATTAGCCTCTCTTTCCTTCCGGAAAAGCTGAAGCAAGTGTGACTTGTCCAGGGTCACACACCAAGCTTAGGACCAAAATAGCTCTGACTCCTCTTCCCTAGTTCTCCCAGCAGACAACATCGCCTTAGTGAGGCGCTATCATTCTAACCTGAATCATTTAAAGTACTCCTAATTGCAGGCCTACTGTGGACTGTAACCACCACATGACAGACAGACCGAGGTAGGAATGACTGAAGTTTTACCAGTGCCTGCATTTATTATTAATATGCTGGGGACCTCGAGGTTATTTGGAAAATGATGCTGACAGGCATCGAATTTAGATTTTTAAGAAGTAGGCTTGTCATGTCACCTCCAGTTTGTTATAATATTGGAACAGAAAAAACACTAGGACCTCACAGGGATGCGATTCAGGAAGGCATTAAGGGGACAAATCCCAGATATTGCTAAGTCTTCACAACCTTTTCCTTTTCTTGCACCTACAAAAATCCCTGTCTCATTTCAGCGTTTAAACTTCCCTTTTAATGCTGATGTTGGCAGCTGTGTGGGCTCATGAGAGGGGGGGGGGAAGGGAACAATATCAGGCATACGAAATGAACCTGGGAAACAATCAGGCATACGCATTCAGATCTGTACACGGGGCTAGACACGTGCCATGCTCAGGAAGGAAAGTAAATTCCATTCAGCAAACTGCTCTAACTGATTCATTTGTCCTCTGAGACGCCACCTACCTGCTCCAAGGTATTCAGGTAATTGACAGGGGGCGGGGCCTCCTGGCATGTTTTAGTCCCTAAGGTCTCAGCCAGGCTTCCGTGTTGTCACAGATTTTCTGCTCTGAACCAACCAGTGCTCTCCTCCTTCCTCCAGCCACCTGTACACCGAAGTTGAGACCGGTCCGTCACAGCTCAGGCGGCCCTAGAAGTTTCTGACACAGAGATGGAGGCTGGCTGGTCACTGCTGCTTTGAAAGCCCTAAACATCTTTGAACAGGTAAGCAGGAAATACTTTTTCCTCTCGGCCTTAAGACCCCTGAGCCAGAAGGGATCTGAACGAGGACTCTGAATGGAAAAAGAAAACAAAAAACAAAAAAACAAAAAACGCTTACTGGCTCAGTCCGGAGTAACGCTCTTGAGAGTAGAGATGTCTGTGGCAGTCTCACTCCATAGCCAGCAGCGTTGCCTCGGCCAGATATTTAATCATTTTTGTTTCCTGATTATTAACCCAGCCTCTGCTTGTTGGTGAAGTTGATCTGATTCTTTTTAAAACCCCGGAGAAAAGGGATCTGAGATGCTTTTTGAAAGTTAGTTCAAATGTGCAGACCAGTTCAGCCTGTTTTGTGTGTGTGTGTGGGGGGGGGTTGCTGGGGACATTCACTGAATTCAGATTGTTTTTTTCTTTTTTCCTTGCTTTCTGCATTCATCTCATCTGAAGCAGTTTTGATCCAAAGCTGTAGTACTTCCCTAGGCTTTGTTGTTGTTTACAATAGAAAGTCAGTACTAAAGGTGATAAATTCTGGCTCCCTATTTATAAGCTCTCTTCTCTCTCCCTCCCTCCCTCCCTCCCCCCTCTCTGCTTTTAGTTTCCTTTACTGGTGGAAAACATTTAGCAGTCTGGATTAGAACTCTGTTTACCTTCAAGCCAGACAGATTGCCTGCTGACCTTTGGTTAAAGTAAAGGTTACCCCTCAAGGCCACAAGAATCTAACACCGGGTCTGGGTTTTAAATTGTTGAAACTCTTGTTGTTTATAGCTTGCTCTTAATATAATAAATATATGGAGGAGGTTGCTCTGCTAGGACCCGACTTTAAAAGTAATTTTACCTCAAGGACCCATATCTGTTTTTCTATTCCTGATCACATAACCTGCTCTCAATGGGCCCAGGAGCCGCACTCCACCCGCTAATGTTATTAACAAGAGCAGAGGTACAAATACCGAGTTCATCCTATTATCAACTTCACTGGGAAACTCCAGGAGAGAAATAAATAAATGAATGAGACATTTCATAGACCTTCGTTAGTTGCTTTCCCGGGACTTGCGTTAGCAGATGGGTTTGTAAGGAAATAACCTACTAGGAAATAAGCCCATATACAGACCTCTAGAAACTAAAAGAATGTACCGAATGTCCAAGAGTACAAACTGAAGCAACTAAAACATACTGCCCTTGAATGATTGCTTCTTACTGGTAAGCGTCTGCCTCGTGCTTGTTACCAGTTTCTTTCTGACTCTTGGGAAGTATAGTCTCTTCTCTAGTTGACCTTTGTGCCCAGTATTGTCCTCTAAGCTCCTATGTTTGCAGAGTGACTACTGTTGATGCCTTAATAACATTCTCAGTTGATTCAGAGGTTTGTAAGCAACCATAGCCTGGATTTTGTATGTATAAATTCTTTGATGTTCCAAACCTCTGCAGACTTTCACCCCCCTTGTATACCTGGTTGGTTAATCAGCTGTTTCTACAACAATGGATCTATTATTAAATAACAAATCATTTCATCATTGTCTCTAAATGCTAAGAAAAATAATATATACATATTGACCCCAATTCGAGGAGGAGGAGGAGGAGGGGGAGGAGGGGGAGGAGGGGGAGGAAGAGAGGGCAGAAACCAGAATCACAATGTCTAGTACAGGGGTTGGGGCAGCTTGTTGGATAACTTGCATGTGTGTTCCCTGAGAAGTTGCCATGACAACTCTACCAGTTCAGGTGTATACAAAGTGTGATAGGAAATTGTACATCCTTTAGCAAATTACTGAACTTCTTTGGACCTCCATTTCTTTCTCCGTAGGATAAGAGATAAGTACCATGTGCTATAATGTGGTTCTCTGAGTATAGGCAGAGTTCGGAGTAAGCAGTGCCTGGTACTGAGCCAGGGACAAATAAAAGCCAAGTCCCTCTCTGCTGGAGGGATTTTCCTGGGAGCTTAGAGGACTTGTGAGAGCCCATGTAGCTCTCCTGTAGCTGCAATGGTTCAGAACTCGGCTCTTATTACTGTAATTAATTGTCAGTAATTAACCCCACTGTTAACAGTTTGGAGAAACACAGCAGTCCAGAGGGAGGAGAAGGAACGAGCTGTCATTCCCTGAGCCAGGCGGTGTGTGTCTGCCAGCCCCCTTGTCGAAGCGAACTCTGGAGTGGTCTCTTCCTTCTTGTCCCCAGCTCAAGGCTCTCTTGATACATCCACAAAGTGTGAGTTCTTAAAGGCTTTCAGGAGAGGTCTCGTTGTCATCGTCATGTGGGGTGCTCTGACTTGCAGGGAAGCCCAGTCTGTTTTACTCATGCTACCACCCTGAGTGACCTTGGGTACTTGGTCCCCTCTAATCTCGTAGGTAAACATCTTCCACGCCAGACTCCATGAGCACTTGGCCAGGCCAGTGTGAGAGGTGACAGATAGTTTGCAACCTGTACCTTTCTGTGAAGGGTCATGGGCCCCTTAAATAGAATATGTTGTACCCCTCAATGGCCTTGAATCATTGCCTCAGAGCAGATGTGGCCCCAGACCCTCTGCGAGCTTCTTCTGGTTCCACCCTCTTCCCAAAGTGTGACACACATTTCTGCCATCCAAGAGCAAGGGTCCAGTGAACTGAGAACTGTGGGGTTTAACCTTAGAAATACCCCAACTTGCTGGAGGGGACTCTAAGGAAGAGCCTCAAGCTACTTTCCCATCACTTGCCTTGACTCCCACACCCCCCAATTTGAAAACCCTGCATCCTACAACAGAACACAGAGAGACTCTATTAAATGCTTGAGTCAGAGTAATGGAGGGCAGCGAGAGCAGGGTGGGCAGTGCCTCTCACTGGGGCATGATGGTCTTATTTATTTAATTCCAGGTGAAGTAGCACTGCCATCCTAGAACAGGGAATTGATCTTTGGCATCAGACTGTCTGGGCTCAAAGCCCAGTTCTATTCATGTGATTTCTTTATGCCCCAGACAAACTTTTTAACCTGTTTGGAACAGTCCTGGCACCATGTTAGCTAGTCCTCATGTGATATTCTTTAAAAGAAGGTGTGGTCATGGGGATCAGACAGACCAAGTTCTGTCGTACAATTGCTAGAGTAAATGAGGTACTCAATATCTTTGCCTCAGTCTGATTGTCTGGGAAGCTAGGTACTTAGGTACCCAGGATTTCTGTGAAAACGGTTGCAGGGTGCATGTGTGGGGTATCTGGCAAATGCTAGGTGTTCAGTTTAAGTAATTATTCTATTATTCTAGGATCGATATGTTATATTAACTACAGTTAGGTGACGTAACTCGTGCTTCAGTCTGGACATAGTGATGGAAACAGCCACAGACTGAGCAGTGCACATTTCTGGAAAGATCCCCACAGGCTTAGAAGGAAAACCTGTTAACCAAGATCATTGTTAATCTTGGCCTTCTAGGGTAGAGTGGCTGCCAGTGTGGTGGCCCATCTTTTAAATACTAGCAGGTGTAGCAATCCAGGTTACAAGACAAGCAATCCAGGCATCTTCCTGCAGCAGGGACTCATCGCTGCACCTCTCAGGATTTTTTCTGTTACTATTAAAGTTCTGCACCCCTAACGGGGAGCCAAAAAGATCTGCTTTGCTTAGGGCTACAGAGGCTCTCAAGTAGGTCCTCCCCACCTCAGTATCTCTGGACTTCCTGGCAGCATGAAACTATTCTTGATATTTATGGCCAGCATTGCAGTCTCACTTTTATGTGGGTGGTAAATTGACTGTTCTCTAACAGTGTTCCCAAACAATTACAATGAGTCTTTCAAAACTACTTGAAGGAGACTGTGTCATTCTTCCTGGGGGAAATTAGATTTTAAGTAGGTAATGTCTCCTAAGAATGAGGATGGATATGAAAACTATAAAAGTCACCAAGAACAGAGACTACAGGGGGCTGAGATCACATTCATAGAGTGCTGGCTCTAACTTCCCACCTACCATTCCCTCTTATTCTGTGTCCTCTGGCACAAGGAAACTGTAGTGACCTACTGCTTAGCAACACAGACACAGACTTCAAATCAAGGAGAAAAAGCACCTCCTGTGAATTGGTGTTTTCAAAAATGCAATAGGTTACCTGTTGGGGTGCTGAGTGCGTTGTCACTTAAAGTGAGCGTTATTCCACATATGTAACACCAGTATTCCACATATGTAACACCAGTATTCCACATATGTAACACCAGTATTCCACATATGGAATGTGTGGCAGCCGAGTGACTGGGTTGATAGATGGATGTGTGGATGATAGGTGAATGAATGTGTAGGTGGGTGATGGTAGATGTCTGGATGATAAAGGATAATGGTATTGATGGATGATGGATAGATGTGTGGGTAGGTGGTGGATGGATGGTAGACAGACGGATGGATGATGGTGGATAGGTGGTGGATGGATGGTAGACAGACAAATGGATGATGATGCATGGGTGCATAGATGAATGGATGGATGGATGACCAAAGATTATTTGTGTTTCTTCAGCTGAGATATTTCTTCACATGCAGCATGAAAATACATAATGTAAAATCAATTGTTTTAAATATTATATGAGAAAAATGCATGTCTAGTACCAGCATCTCCCCTAACATGTAGCACATTGCTTATTGAAAGTCATAGCAACAAATTTCCAATTTTTATACTTTAAAACAGAAAGGAGCAAAGCCATTCCCACTTCCCACAGGGCAGACGAGCTGACTCCCAAACTAGACATATGCAGGCTTTGTGATGACCGTTTTCTTCTTTATCTCTCTCTGCTTCTTCTACCTCTCTCGAAGAATCCCTGCTCCCTCCCTGCCCAGGGGGCCACATTCCCTGTAGTTGTCTGTGGGTTGACCAGTGCACTTCAAACATGTGCCACATGTTTCATCTCAAATGTTTGTTTGACACTGAGCTTTACTGCTTAACTCTGGAGCATGCACGCCTAATCATCACCATTGTCCTCACTGCCTCCCAGTGACTCTGACTCTATTTGCTTCTTGTGTTTGATGCATTTGTCACAGGGACACGAGGGATTTCACCAGCAGCAGAGTGGAAGCTCTCTAGGAATTCCTTTAATAGCTTCTTGGCACACAGCATGGCCATAGCAAATGCATGATGGGAGGCTTAGCTATGCCATCGCTATCTGCTGAGGTGATGTGTACAGCTTGCTTGTGACTACAGTCACTTGGCCTCTTTTGAATAGTACACCAAATGCTTAGGCTCATACATCCTCACATTAACATGTGAGTCACCTTGTGTTTTCAAGCTCCTCGTTAAGAATTATGGTCATATTTGTATGACATCTTCCACAGTACACACACACTCGGCCATTCCATTGGTAGCCCCTGGGGGCCCTTGTAAATGGGCATTGTAACTTATTAGTGAACAAAAGGCAAACCATTAGATTTGTATACTAGGGAAGGATTGCTAGCCTAAGTATACAAGAGTCTTAGTGGCTGCCATCTCAAAATGTTTACCCTGTCACTTAGCCATGTGAAGAAGGGTTAGAGTGGACCATTGGGAAGATTTACCTCATTTCTGTGGGATTCACCTCTAGGATATATAATCTCCTGGGTTAGTCTCTTGGGATTGCCACAGCTAAAGACCATAAACTCAGAAGTTTTAAACAATTTCATTTATTTTTTTCAGTTCTAAAGTGTGTAGCAGTTTGAAATTGAGACATCAGCAGGGGCACATTCCTGTCTTTGAGGGAGCTAGGCCAGAGGGGATCTACCTTTGCCTCTTCTATTGAGTCGCGAGGTCACTTGGTATGTGACTAAGTCTTCACATTGCCTCCTCTTCTGAGTCTGTCTTCTGTTCTCTGTCTCCTAAGGATACTAGATTTAGAGATCACTCAGGTAATCCAAGATGATCTCATCTCAAGATCCAACACTTGATGATATGCTTAAAAGACAAAATTTCCCAGTTAGGTCAGCTTCCTAGGTCTGGGGATAACCATGGCCATGTCCTCAAGTGGAGTATCGTTTTACATGCTGCATTTACTCTATAGCCGATGTCACATACACAGCCATCTCTGTCTGTTCACAGAGAAATCTTTGGGTAGACAGTGGTTCTCAGCTTTCCTAATGCTTCAACCTTTAATACATCTCATGTTGTGGTGACCCCCAACCATAAAATTATTTCATTGCTACTTCACAACTGTAATTTTGCTGCTGTTATGAATTGTAATGTAAATATCTGAAATGCAGGATATCTGATATCCAACTCCTGTGAAAGGGTCACTTGACCCACAAAGGGGTCCCAACCCACAGATTGAGAACCACTGGTGCAGACATACTGAGTGACATATAAGCAACAAAGAGTTAGAGTTGGCAGCCTTTGATACTTCATCCTTCATTCCTGTGTTCGAGGCATGGTGGTAATGGTTTTGTGCTCTAAAGACCTAATGTATTCAACACCGTGACAAATCTGGAGAAAGAAGGCAATAGAAGCCAACATAGATTGTGATGGAAGACAGGACAAGCCATATTCTTGGAGGTTATCATTCGAATGAATCTTGATTCCCCCACACCAGAATAAACAGATAAATATCTACTTCCAAGTACCATCGTCTCAAGGGACCTTAACAAATTAAAAAGTGTCCTAGGAGACTCTTTGCCATCACCTGGGCTGCTTACAAAGACAGTTGACAAGGGAGAACCAGCAATGCTGTCTTTAATTTGGGGGACGGGCACCATGTTCTGAAGGAGCAGTGTGGCATATGCTGAAGCCTGCGACAGAACAGGGGCCAACAGCCAAAGTCACAAAGACGTTGGATCTTTGAAAACTACCCAGGCCCCCATCACTGGACGGAGTGAAATAGTGGCTGGCATGTCAACCCTAGATATGTTGAAATACCATTCCTCACTTGGTGAGAACCTACGGTCCTTGCCCAACCCCAAATTGTGTAATTTCTAAGCTAGGCATTGTGTTTACACCATAATCCCAGCCCTTGGCAAGCTGAGGGAGGGTCATGAGTCTGAGGACAGCCTGGATTACACTGTAAGTGTGAGGCCAGCTGGCTACATATGTAGTGAGGCCCTGACTTAAAAAAAAAAAAAAAAAACTATGACTTCTATATAAAACATTAAAAGGATGTTTTAAAATCACGTAGAGCCACCAACCTGTGTGGATTCTTGTCCTTGACGGCAGTGTTTTGCCAGGCTCTTTCCCCTCAAGATTTCCTCTCACTTCTCAAAATCCTACTCGCTTTTGTTTGTCTTTAGGTTTTGTTCATTTTTTTAAGACAGGGCTTCAAGTAGCCCAGGATGGCCTTGAAATCCCTATATAGGTGAGGGTGACCTTGAACTTCTAATCCTATCTCCACTTCCTGAGTGCTAGGATTAGGCATGTACCACTGATGCCCAGTATATGTGATGCTAAAGCAAGCAAGTGTGTGTGTGTGTGTGTGTGTGTGTGTGTGTGTGTGTGTGTGTGTGTGTGTGTGTGTGTGTTCGCCCGCGTGTGCATGCAGTAAGTTTCCTGGGCCTGGTTCTGTGGTTCTCTTGTTCCCTGTCCTTCAAGGCTTCATCACCATCACTGTGATTGCCACCTGTGTCATGCGATTTATCCACCTCCATTTTCCTAATTAAACTTGAATGCCGTGAAGATAGCATTGAATTTTCTGAGAGTTCACGACAAATAGTGGTCATGGTAGGGCAGTTAGCACACATCTGTAGAACTGAAATATTTGAAAAATGTGAAGAATTCACATATATTTCTTCTTGTACTTACCTTTCAAAAACTTGGTTGTGTGTTAAAGAAAGAAAAAGAAAGAAAGAAGGAAAAGAAAAAGAAGAAAGAGTCTCTTCTGCCATGGTCATCTCTGAGAGGGAGGACTCCAGCTTGCAGGCTGCCCCCCCCCCCCCAATACTTCCCTAAAGTCAGCTCTTCCCAGGAGTCAGTGTTGATGCTCGGCAGTAATAGAGCCCTTGCTCAGATGAAATACTTTGCCTTAATTGTGCATTGTTTGCAGGACTCTATGTTTTATAGGCTAGGATGTGGAAGGACATCTTATTTGAAACAGACCAACCCAAGGATGGCAGGTGCACCATGACATCCAGGGGAAGCCTGGTGAGATCTCCTGTCAAGGGAGATGATGCTTTTTTTTTTTGAAAAAGCCATCCCTCGCCCCCTAACCCCCCCCCCCCGAACTCATATGTAATTGGCTAACCACGGGGGACTCTGTTCGCTCAACCACTTCCCTTGTCTTTCCCACTTTGTGAATGTCTATGTTCCTGGTTATTGACTCCAGATGTGTTCTGCCGTCTCTCCTGGTTCAGTTCTGTCATTTCCTGGCAGATTCTGACCTCTGTAGAGACCCTTTATATTTTTCTGTTCTTTCTGGTGTTTGAAACACTTTGCAGGCGAATGTCATTCGCAGGTTTCATTAATGAGTCTCTTGTTCCCTCTTTGAGACTAGCGATTTAGAAGTTAAGCAGAAGCAGATTTAACCGCAATCACAATCGTCATAGCAGGCTGTAAGTACCTGCCTCTTTCTCCCAAGGTGAAGTGCATGTCCCTCCCCTGTGCATACACAGAGTCCTCCTCCCACCTTTCCTCTTAGTTTAAAGATAGGTTTTTTATCCCATACGTGACTCTTTGTGTTTTGGTCATTGAAGCGCCTGGTTTTCCTGGTTACATACAATTCTGTAAGGCAAGGAATAACGTAACTCCGTTCATAATCAGTACTTATTAAAAAGATCACGTGTTATCAGAGTCTTCAATGCTCACTGAATGAATCTGAGACTTATGGCATAAATAAGGTCAAGGAAGAGAAAGAGGTCTTATCTAGACTTTGGGAGTTGCTTTCTCTATAACCTATTTTAAGAGGTTTTGCCAGGACCAGAGCACGACTCAGACAAATGTGCCTGCCAGGCAGATTCCTTTAGAGAGAGAGCAGGTGGCCAGGGCCACTGTGGGAAGCAGTTATTGGCACTGGTCCACTGGGCTTCTCCATGGTTAAGTTTCTGCAGAGGAATGAGTGACCTGGCTATGGCTGATGTGGGGCCCCGGGGCCACTTTGAAATGTTGAGTCACCATGTTGCTTCCCGGAGTTTTAAAGCATCATCAACAAAAACTCTACACCTCGGGGATTTCTAGGTGTCTTTTTTTGTTCTGTTGTTTTGTGATGCTGGAGACTGAACCCAGAGCCTCACCCATCCCAGGGAAGCATGTCATCACTGAGCCTACACTTCCAGACCAGGCTCAGTTTCTACTTCATAGGTGTTTATGTTCATACAGGGTGTGCATGTATGTGTGGCTACACATGTGTAGGTGGAAGGCAGAAGACAACCTTGGGTGTCTGTGTACGTGTGGGTGCACACATGTATATGGAGGGCAGAGGAAACCTTGGGTGTCATTCCTCAGCCACCATCCACCTAGCTTTTTTGAGGCAGGGACTCTGACCCGTCTGCTAGGTTGGCTGAGGAATCTGTCTCCTTCTCAGTGCTGGGATTAAAGCTATCTCTCCAATGGAGTCTGCTCCCCAGACTCCATTTCTTGGCGCTAAGTTACCTGCGTGATCACTTGGTGTAGGTGTAGTTTGTATATATTTGTAAAACATTGGGGTTGGTTGAGGAATAAAAAGATTTTGAACAACCTTAAGTCATAGTTGCAAAGCGAGGCCCCAGTGTGGTGGTAGACACTTGTAACCTCAGCACTCAGGAGGCTAAGGCAGGAGGATGGGGTGATCTACACCTCAGGGATCGTGTCCCCATCCCCCCCTAAATCACCAGATGAATGCCTCTCCAGTGGGGCAGAGCCCCCCACTGTTTGCCACATTCTGGGCAATGTCCTAGACTTAGGGAACTGTTTGGTACCTGGGTGCACTCACACAGAAAAGCTCCTGCACAACCCAGGTGCTTTGTCTCTGGGAATATCGATCCACACTTCCCTCTGGTGAACCCACCAACCAGTTGTGCACCTGGTGTTTCTACCATGCAGGAAAGGAGGCGGAGCTGCAATCTACTCGGAGCTTGCTTCCGGTTCAGTGGCACACCTCTACGCACGGGACCAAGTCCACCATTTCCTCATTGCACCTGGCTGCCTACCAGGGGTGGTGCAAGGAAAATGTGAGGACTCATCAAGTCGGTTAATGCCAGGGCCAGGTCTGAGCCACAGTGTTGACACCTCACTTTCCCTATTTGGACTTCTAAGAAAAAGTACTGATAAGGCTTTGGTTATAGGGAAAGCAATCGAGGCACTCGCCTTGGAGTGCAAAGTTTAAGGACCCAAAAAAAGCTCAGCGATCATGATTTTAATAGTCTTTATATTAGTCTTCTCATTGCTGTGATGGAGTACCCGACAAAAGCAAATTAAGGAGAGAGTTTGTTTCTGCTCATGATTTGAAGGATAAGGTCCATGAGGGAGGGAAGATAGGAGAGCCAGCTGCTGGTCGCCTGTATTCAGTCAGGAAGCAGAGAGAGCTCCATTTTCCCTCTTCCCGCTGTAGTCAGTCCAGGGCTCCAGCCTTAGACTGGCACCGCCCACATTGGGAATGGGTCTTCATTCCTCAGTAAAACCCCTTTGGAAACATCTGGGTGTGTTACCATGGTGACAGTGAAGCTAAACACTCGGTGCTTTTAAAAAACCAAAAGCAAGGCAACAAACTATGATGAACAAAGGATAGGAACTAATCTTAAAGATCAGGTTGGGAATCTGGTTATTTAGGAATTCTCATCTCAGTTTCTTTCACCGTAGGCTGTGACGTGACTTGGCACAGCACCCCTGGGATAAGTGTGTCTGTTATTTAAGGATGGAGTCAATGGGACCTTCCTCAAGGTAGTGGGATAGTGAAGGAGTTTCCTGCAGGCAAGGCTGACAAGCATTCTCCTTAGACACTTTCCTTTTCAGCACTGTGTGTCTTTTGAGGGTGGAGCAGGTGGGTGGAGCTGGAAGGCCCAGTCCCCTCCCCCCTGGGCTTCTCTCCGCCCATCACCTCAATCTTCTCACATGCTGCTACATTTTAATATTTGTGCTTTGGGTGGCAAAAATATCACCGATTGACTCTTTGTTTAATTGTTTTCCAGTTCTGTTTTCTTGCATTATGTGTTGTACATACATTTAAAAATGAGATGAATAAAATAGCCAAAAACATCCCCAAATGCCACCAGTCCTAGAGAATACCGGAAAACTGGATTCTAACGCCAGACTGCTTAGAGTTGAAGGCCTCCTTCTGTTTATATAAACCACAAAATAGCTTTCCGTCTTCTCAACAATGTCTGCAGACCTTGTTTATGCTTTTACAAGCTCCATGTTTCTCCTTATAACCCTATATCTTATCTCTCCATCCATCTGTCTGTCTACCTATGGAAAGATTGCTGTCCCTCTGCAGTGTAGATGCTTCTAGAAATCCCTTCCCACCCACAGACACCCAAATCCACAGATAGCTCCAGTTTCTTCTATAAAATGGTGCTATGTTTACATTTAATAATCACACATCCTCCAGTGTACCCTAAATTTTCTTTAGATTACTTAAAATATTTAATACAATGTAGGAGTATTGTTATGCTGAATTTTTAGGAAAATGATAACAGGGAAAGGTTACATATTTATCATAGATGCCTTCTTTCTACCCTGACCTTTGGTTGACTGAATCCATTAAATGCTCATATGTGGAGGGCTCTCTCTGTGTCTCTCTCTTTCTTTCTCTCATACACATACAAACACATACATACATACATACACACCCTCCTCTCTCTCTCTCTCTCTCTCTCTCTCTCTCTCTCTCTCTCTCTCTCTCTCTCTCTCTCACACACACACACACACACACACACACACACACACACACACACACACACACACACACACACACTATTCTGACCAGTCCTCAGGGCAGCATCTCCTGCATGACCACCCAGCAGCAGCAAGGAAGCATCCTAGACTGACTGAGGGCCAGCTCACAGGTACAGTCATCAGCCTCTCTCTGTTCTAGAGTTTTGGAGCTTGCTCTTTCAGGCATTGTAGGAGACCCACAGACAAGTTGGGGTGCTTGCTGTGGAGAGTTAGCAAGCATCATAGAAACCAGAAATGCAAATAAATACTGAGTGAATATAACTCAGTCCTGAGAAGGACATATCTTCAAATACTAAAGCACTAAAGAGCTCCAGGGGTAATACTGTGTACCCTGGAGAGGGGAGGAGCCACAGGGAGACAAATTTCTCCTCAGTGTGTGAACATTTCCCTTATATGAAGGTCTGCCCAAGGGTAGAATTATTTGTTTTATAAAGTCATTAATGTCTGATCTAAGAACAACTCTCAAAACTTCCTTTCAATGCAGTGTCTATGTGTCAGCTTTGAAAAGATATCAATTCAACACATACTGCCATCCCTACAAGTCAGGGGGGGGCATCTTAATTTTCTCATTATTTATTTCCTTATTTGTTTGGTTTTGCTGGGCTGGGCCTTGTAAATGTTAGGCAAGAGCTCCATCCCTGAGCTCTATCTGCCAGCTGGGATAATCCTTCAATTCCTTGAATAATATAGAATCTCCTCACTACTGTTGGAAACAGGGACTTGGAAAACAGTTTAAGGGATGCTTTAGGCTGAAATTGGTACTTTCAATAGAAGAACATGAACGTCTCAGTGGAGCCAAGTGATGTATTTATCCATTTGCTTTCTATGAGCTTTAAGGGTGTCCTGGAAGGAGAAAGAGGGTCACCAGAACCATGTTGTTACAGTAGGCTCCTGTTAGAGTTTCATTTCTATCACCACGATAGAAATACCCTGACAAAGCTAATTAGAAGAGAAAGGGATTTGTTGTAGTCAATGTTCCCAGATTACAGTCCATCACTGAAGGGAAGTCACTGTGCGCTGTGACTGGGACTGAAGAGAAATGGACACATTATATCCACCTTCGAGAGCAGAGAACAATGCATGCTTGCTTGCTTGCACTCAACTATGTTTCTCCACTTGTATACACTTCAGGTCTCTCCCTTGCCTAAGGAATGGTGTCACCCACAGTGGCTTGGATCTCTCCACATCAATTGATGTAATTAAGACAGTGCCCCCCCCCCCCCAAAGACATGCTCCAACGCTGACCCAAAGGAGAAAATCAATCCCTCATTTAGACTCTTTTCCCAGTTAACTCTAGGTTGGGTCAACATCTGACTTTGTCTTCTAAGTGAAAAGAAAAGGGGAGAGATCGTTGCTGATGTGGGAGACCAAGAAAGTCTGACTTCTGCTTTCTGTTTTCTCACTCTGAACTGTATGAAAGCCACATCTTACATCTTGTTGCCCTCCTCGGCCAGGGCCAGAAGGACAGGCCTACTACCATACTGAGCAGATTTAAACAAATATTCTCTACCCACCTCAGCCTTGGACTCTACTTGCTAGGGAAGAGACATGTTTCTCTGTTAGAGTAAATGGTTCTTGATACTGCCGTCTCACCCCAATAGCCAGGCTCATGTATGTCTAAAAAGCAGGATATGTTCTATGTTATAGCAAGATGATATATGTTATATGTTCACAAGATAGAAACACAAAAAGAACTGTCAGGTAAATGGAAAAAAAATGTTATTTTCTGAAGTCTACCTAGTTCATTGCTGTAGAGCCCAAACTAGTTGTTCAGCCAACATTCTTATGGCCCATTTTTTTATTTATGTAGACTCTATTTAGTCTAAAGTAAATTCACACAAAAAATATAAGTGGTGTTTACATTAACATTACATTAAGAAGTTGGTTTACCATCTGGCCAGGAGCCAGTGGATTCATTGCTCTGAGAGAAAAGAAAAGGGGGAATGGAACTGGAGAAAGGGAAGAGAGGTTGGAGGCAGGGCTGGGAGACAGGAAGACATGGGGCGGTGAAGGGCAGGGGGCATTGGAGTGTGAGGGGAACCCTGCTGTGCTTGCTAACCTTGTTGGGGTAATTCTGTCCCTGGGGCACTGCAGTTCTCTTTAGAGGCAAGGACTCTATCTCTTCAAAGCTTTGACATCTCTACTTACAGTGAGACCTAAAGAGATTTGAATCCTTCTGATTTCCTAGGCTTTTTATATCGAGGTAGTTACATTATTGGAGTTCTGACCATTTCATACTGGAGACACTGGGAGACAGACTGGGAGACAGAGGGTGGAAGGGTTAGGAGGAGGAGAGTCTGGCAGCTCGGCCTGCTTAGTTTCCTTTTGGGTGTGACTGGCCAGTCACTTAGGTGCTATGCTCCAGTTTCCTGATTTGTTTAATTAAAAACAAAACAAAATGTCATGAGGCCTTGAGAGGATAAAATGACACAATCTAATAATGTCCTCAGCACAGTGCCTAGCACATGGGAAATGCTAAGTAACTTGTTTAGAAGCAAAGTTCTAAAACCATCCAGATCATGGCAAGGGAGGTGAGGCTTCTCCTTGTCTTCTCCCACCTTCCTTTCCCCAGAAGATCCTGAGTGAGGCTCCTCCGGGAACACACTTTACAAACCACACATCAGGTCTCCACCACCACGTCGCTAAGAAAGGAACCACACTCAAAATGAACAGTTACCTTTTCATTGGTGCCTGGAGCTGCTGCCTGGTTTCCTGTTAGTCTGTCTCCTTACAGCAGAACGAGAAAGGGCAGGACCAGAGCACGTGGGAGTGTATGCCACAACTCTAGAAGAATCTCCAAAGACCTAGAGCCCCTTCTGCACCTTTCTCCTTACAGTAAGATGACAACTTTTTGGGTGGCCCATTTCCACTCTCACATTTCTTTTTAACTATTTCCGGTCTCCCTGAAAGTGTTAACTTCCAGTGCCTTCTCAGAGCCCCAAGGACAAATAGCAGCCATGAGGTTTCCTTGAACTCTTTTTTTTTTTTTTTTTTTTTTTTTTGGTTTTTCGAGACAGGGTTTCTCTGTGTAGCCCTGGCTGTCCTGGAACTCACTCTGTAGACCAGGCTGGCCTCGAACTCAAAAATCCACTGCCTCTGCCTCCCAAGTGCTGGGATTAAAGGTGTGTGCTACCACTGCCCCTGCTTCCTTGAACTCTTAACTGACAGCAACTTCACCCCTCTGCTGTTTGCATTCTGTGGTCTCATGGAGAGAGAAGTAACAGCTGGGCTCTTGACAGTTCAGGCATCCTAGCTGAGTTCAGTACAAGTTGGAAGGCATGGATTTTCCTGAGATAAAGCTGTATTTAGACAAACAAACTCAGAATGTTTGGAAAAGAAGAAAGATGTGACTCAGTCTGTGACAGGCATGCTCCGTCCACATGCACACACCTTTTGTCTAGTCCATGTGTCTTCATGCCCCTGTAGGAAGTGGAAAGTCTTTACTTAAAGAAAAAAAAGAGTTGTGTGGGAGGGGAGGGGAGGGGAGGCTCAGTGCACCCTTGGCTTAAACAGTGGCAGAGTCCCGACAGACAATGGTTATATGGTCTTTGCCAAGTTATGTGAATGCCCACCTCCTCTCTGGACTGAGGACTCCCTAAAATTGCATCCTTTACAAAAGTCTTTAAGGTCTCCCTCAAAGCTCACAGCCTGCCTTAGAGTTAGTAATTGAGAGTATTTATTGATTATCTAAGAAACTTCCAGGGTATAAAATCAAACATTGAAAAAAATCTCATTCTTTGGGAACTCCGTCTGTATCAAAGAAAAAGACATATTGCCATGGTATTTTTCTGGGGAAAATATCAATATATAATTGAATCAAAGACTACTGTCATCAAAGTCTACTGAAATAACAAAACAGAAAAATCCTCTTGTAGAAACTGAAACTCCATTTTCTAGGCCAACAGAGATAGGCCAAAGACAAAATAAATTCCAAAACACACGTAAGCAAACCACTAGTAGTCAATCCATACTTAGTGTATGCCTTGTGAAGATCAAACATCTTCAACAAACTTACTTAATCCTCATGTCAGCCCTGTAAGGTGTTCTATGGTTACTCTACCCTTTATTGGTCAAGGGCATCCATGCACAGTAATGGTAAGTTTGAACTCAGAGGCCACTTCACTAGTGATAACTAGACAGATGAGAAAGGTAACGAAGAGTTGTCTGATTCAACTTTTTCTTTCTTTCTTTCTTTCTTTCTTTCTTTCTTTCTTTCTTTCTTTCTTTCTTTCTTTCTTTCTCTCTCTCTCTCTCTCTCTCTCTCTCTCTCTCTCTCTCTCTCTCTCTTTCTTTCTTTCTTTCTTTCTTTCTTTCTTTCTTTCTTTCTTTCTTCGAGACAGGGTTTCTCTGTGTAGCCCTGGCTGTCCTGGAACTCACTCTGTAGACCTCGAACTCAGAAATCCGCCTGCCTCTGCCTCCTGAGTGCTGGGATTAAAGGCATGCGCCACCATTGCCTGGCTGATTCAGTTTTCTTAACACATATCTTTTGTGTGTGATCTACACATTTTACCAGTAGACAAGCCCCAAGTGATTATTAACCCACTAAGATGGGGCTATTGTTGGTCCACATTCTTCCTATAATACAAAAGGGAAGTACAGTGAGATGGAGCTAGTGGCCTGGGCATTTTAGGGTAGATGCTCAGGCCTGGCCTTCTCAGTCCCAGCTCTGCCACCCTCTCAGGAGCTCTGCTCCCCTCCTCAGGCTATGACGTGACCATGAGCTACCTTGTTCTTTTATAGGTTTGCATGTGAGTGACTCTTAGAATATCTTGACCTGCTCCCGAGGAAATACTGCTCTCTTGAGCTTTCTGATCCCTACTCAGCTATGAACCAACCAGACCTTGCCGACGACCCAGATCCCAGCCCCGAGCCGCTGTGCGTGGTGTGTGGCCAATACCACTCCCCAGAGGAAAATCACTTCTACACTTACACAGACGATGTAGACGACGACCTCGTTTGCCACATCTGCCTGCAAGCATTGCTGGACCCTCTGGACACTCCGTGCGGACACACCTACTGCACCCTGTGTCTCACCAACTTCCTGGTGGAGAAAGACTTCTGCCCTGTGGATCGAAAGCCCGTGGTTCTGCAGCATTGCAAGAAATCCAACATCTTGGTCAACAAACTTCTCAACAAGCTGTTGGTCACCTGCCCGTTCACAGAGCACTGCACCGAGGTGCTGCAGCGCTGTGATCTTCAACATCATTTCCAGACAAGGTAGGAACCTTTCTCTTCCTCCTTTCCAGAGGCCAGCGAGAAAGACATCCATGAGGGTGCAGTAAGGACTCACTCCTAGTGCCCTGGCACTCTGTAGGATGCCCGTACTCTCTCTTTGGAACCAGTGAAGAGATCTGTTCCAGTACAACACAGTCCAGGTGTTTATGGCTGTGAACTCGTGTGAGGAAATACCACTAAGTAGGACTGGGTTGTGCGCATGTGCTTTTGGGTTCATGGTTTGGAAAAATGGTGGTGTGAATGTCAGGGCTTACCTATCAGATATCACCACCAGGTCGTGTTTCAAATGTTTGGTCCTCAGCCAGTGTGCTCTTTGTGGAGGTAGCAGAAGCTTCAGGAGATGGGGTCTAGCTGGAAGAAATAGCTTACCAGGGCATGCGTACCTCTGAGGTTATGCTAGGTCCATGTTCTCCTCTTTTCTCTCTTTTTCCTGGCTGCCCTCTTCACCAGGATGGACAGCAACTTCTGAAACCATGAGCCCAAAGAAATCCTTCTATAAACAAACCATCTCTCTCTTTAGTTAATGTAGGATCTACATTTATTTATTTACTTACTTTTAATTTTAATTGTTTTATTGACATATGTTCATCGTATATAGAGTTGGGTTCTATAGTAACAAGTTCTTTTCAATAAATCAACTAATTTTTTACATGAGAAAATCAGAAAAATATCACCCTTCATTCTAGCTTGCTTCCCATTGCTGTGATAAAGACCATGACCAAAAGCAACTTGGGAAGAAAATGGATTTTTTGGCTTACACATCCCAATCACTGACCATCCTTAGAAGAAGCTGAGGCAGGGATTTGAGGCAGGAGCTGAAGCAGAGGCCATGGAGGAACACTGCTTCCTGGCTTGCTCAGTTTCCTTTCTCATAACATCCAGGACAAGGTGGCACCTCCAACAACGGGCTGGGCTCTCCCCCTATCAGTCATTAATCAGGAAAATGTCCCACAGACTTGCCTCCTGACAACCCGATGGAGGCATCTTCTCCTTTGAGGTTCTTCCTTGCCAGATGACTGTAGCTGTGTCAAGGTGACATAAACTTAACCAGAACACCCTCTGAGTGACTTTGCGTTTCTCTTTTGGCCAAGGTGCACACATTGGTGGCAGAAAGGAGATGTGCTACCTGCGGCTGCTGACTGGCATCCCCCGCTCCCCCACCTGATTCTCAATTTGTCCTTTCTCGGTGGTGTGTGCCTGGGCATTCCTGTGTGGATGGCCTCACTGGTGGCTCTGGGCCTATTCCCCGGGAGGAGCTCTTCTCGGGATACTTAAGGTGCTTAATCAAGTGTGAACAATAATACCGCAGTCATTTTGTAAGAGGAAATCTGCAGGCTTGTGTTTATCTTGGTTCCTGTCATAGCCAGAGCAAGAGGCAGGTGCAGGTAACTTTTTGAAAGGTCACATACTGTAGGTCATGGCTCTGTGGCTTTGTCTGCTGAGACGTGAGTGCATTCTCTAACACGGAAGCTTTTCTCAGACAAGGGCCTGCGTGTAGTGCTTGGCGCGTGTTGACCACGCTGGTTCTGCTACCCAGTCAGATGCTTCCAGTGTGGGTTTGCAGTAAATGCTGGCTTCAGACATGGAGACCCACCTCCATGCTTTCCCCAAAGAGGGTGTGGTCAAAAGAGATCTCGAGGGTGGGAGCATGTTAGTGAACTTTGCTGATAATTTTACCCAGGTATCAGAGGCATTATGGGAAGGAAAGTAAACCCAAGGTCAAAGTAAGGTAGGTTCTGTCCAATTATGCCAAGACCAGGGAGCATGCTGGAATATAGGAGGGAATATAGGAGGCCTAAAGAGCAAGGGTCCTGGTAGAAATCCGAACATGTGCCACTGTCCAATTCCTGCCATATTTTCATCTTGGTCCCCCGTCCCCCCCCCAATTTGGGATGTATTAGTTCCCTGTTGCTGCTGTAACAGTAATCACACACTTTTTGACTTCACATAACTCAAGTTTGTTGTATCAGAGTTCTCCAAAGGGTTAGAAACCTAGTAAACCCAATCCATCTGGGAGTTACCCAACCAACCTCACGGGGTGTCTGGGCTGTAGGGGAGGCTCTGGTTTCTCACCCTTTTCAGCTTCTAGATGCCTCCTCCTTGAGGATGACCAAGCAGTGATGGAGGATAGCAAGCCAGAAGAGGCTGTGGCAGACCTGTGGGGCTACAGGGAGAGGAATCCTACTTAGCTGCCCCAACAGAACTTCCATTCATCCACCTGCCCACGCTACCCCGTGACCAGAACATCTCAAGGAAGCTGGGAAAGTGTTGGCAATCACACATTTGGTAATGATGTGCACTTGGGAAAGAGCTGTCCCAGCCTGACAGAAATTCAGTTAACTCTTCAAGCTGTGGCTCTCTGGGGAGGAAACCCCCACTTCAAGGAAGCATGGGCTTCAACACCTGCCTTTGCACCTCTCTCTCCACACTAGAGCTGCCTAAGTAGATTGACACCAGCATTTCCCAAAATACATATTAGTCATCAAGTACTTAATATATGCACAGACGCCCTCCATCAGCAGCCCCAAGTATGTGTTTGCAAAAACTTAAGAATTCAGAGCTAACCCTGGGCCTGCCTTCTTATCCTTCATAGGTGTTGGCCATTACTGGTCAGTAGACACCTTTTTCTTCTCTTAAAGGGGACATTAAGAAGACCTAGTAGTTATTGTTTTAGACATCTGTTGAAGTGGAAAGATTCAGGTAGCCAGAAGACAAGTGTCTCTTTGTCTCAAGGGTGTGATGGGGCCTACGGTTGGGACCATTGTCCTGTGAATATTCTGGAGAGAGCTTTTGTGAAGACATTTTGCTCTTTTTTCTCATTTTTTGAGACAAGTTTTCATGAAGAGGAAATTGGCCTGAACCTCTATACTGTAGCTGAGGATTACCTTAAAATCTTGACCTTCCTGCTTCTCTCTCGAGTGCTGGGACCACAGGCCTGCACCACTACACCCAACAATTTAGCATTTGGATCATTCTTATTGTCACTTTCTTCAGTAGATATACATAGAAGCTTTTTTTTTAAATTAAGAATTACTGAGTTGGGAATGTAGCTCAGCTGGTAGAGTATCTGACTACTACACAAAGCCTTGGGTGTGGTTCCCAGCATCACATCAACCCAGAGGCAGTGGTGCACGCCTATTATCCAGCACTTGAATGACAGAGGCAGGAGGATTGTGAGTTCAGGGTCATTCTTTTTTTTTTTTTTTTTTTTTTGGTTTATGAGACAGGGTTTCTCTGTGTAGCCCTGGCTGTCCTGGAACTCACCTGTAGACCAGGCTGGCCTCGAACTCAGAAATCTGCTTGTCTCTGCCTCCCAAGTGCTGGGATTAAAGGCGTGCACCACCACCGCCCGGCCCATTCTTAACTCTATAGGGAGTTCAAGGCTAGTATGGGCTGCCTAACACCCTGTCTCCAATAATATATTTATGGCGTGCAGCATCATGCTTTAAATATCAATGCATTGTGGAGTGGATTAATGGGGGGGGGTTATATTTAGCTTGCACTATGCATACCAAGTTTTTGGTGATGAAAACTCTTAAATCTACCATGTACATGGTCTGTTGTAAACTGATAATGTCAGAGAATAGGGCTCATGAACTTCTGCCTGCTTCACTGAATTTCACATCTTTAACAGATGGTAGACTTGCATCTGGGGTACAGCTGCATCACATCCGTAAGCAGATGCTATGTTCTTCAGGATTCTGGCCATCTACACACGGTGACCTTCAGAGCCTGAGCTGGGGAAAGCTTTGGTAAAACATGCAGGATGGATTGTGGCTTCGAGCTACTGGCCCATTGCTGACACTTGCCTCAGACTAGAACACTCTGGGAGTATTGGGGGCCAGGGACCTAGTGTGTGGAATTTGATTGGTTCTCTTGATTTCTGCCCTCTTATATACCTTTAGATGATGCCACATGTGTCTGCTCAGAGATCTCAGTTAGGGGGACAGGGCTGGTTGAGTTGGATGGCAGCCTTCCTAACCAAAGTATAATGCCAGAAGGTGTCATAGGCTACAGTAAAGGGGCCTGGCTGGTAAGTCTCTCTCCATATCTCCTGTCTTTGTGAGCGTGAATGGACACCAGCTTGCTAGCCTTTGCTTCAGAGGAAGAGTTAAGTCAATTTATCATATCTTCATTATGTGACAACCTCATCTACATGTGTGACATTTATCAAGACCCATAATAGCCTAAGTCCTAATGAAAGAAGCTGTTATTTCTGCTTCTGCAGAAGCTAACCTTGGAAGGCTAAAGAAGAGATGCTGAAAACATGCCACTCAGCATTGCTTCATAGGACAAGCTCTCTATTCTCTCTCTCTCTCTCTCTCTCATTATCTTGATGTTTTGGTTATGAACCTTAGCCTTTAGTGGCTGAGCCGTCTCTCTAGCCCCATTTCTCTAACTCTTCTAAAGTGGTAGAGAACAGAGCTGACCCTACCTAAGCACCTACTGGCAAGGAAAAAGAAATCATTGTTCAGTGTTTTGAAAGAGGCTTGAATAAGAACATGATTCGATCGGCTCAAGCCCCACCTGGCTGGAGGTTCTCAGGAAGAGCGTCTTGATGAAGTCTGGCCAATGTAATAGGAATATCTTCTTCAAAGATCTGTCATGGGTCCTCTGTGACCCTGACTCTATCAGGGGCCCTTTTCTGTCATTTTCAGAACAATCTGGGCTTAGCTGGCTGTCCACAGTCTAGGCAGGATTTCACTGCAGGGAGAAGGAACCCAGAGTGTCACTTTTGGACCTGTCTGCTTGGCTATTTCGGGTTGGCTGAGTATCCACCCTGGTACACCTTCTTACAGTGACTTTATAGAGTTTTGTTCTTTTGAGGCAGAGTCTTACCATGTAACTCTGGCTGTCCTGGAACTTGTCCTTGTCCAGGCTGGCCTTGAACTCAACAGAGATCTACCTGTCTCTCCTCTTCAAGAGCTGAGATTAAAGTTATACGCCACCCCACCGTGCCTGGCATTGTCATGACCCTCTAACCCTGAGCCCAGCTGGGTCCTCACCTCACTTGGTTTAGCAAAGAGAAAAGAAAATGAGAAACAATGGTGGATAGCTGAGGGGCCTTGCAGGACAAAGAAGACAGCCAGCAATGCACCAGGGCCAGGATTAGGGTTAGGGCTGTTTACTCTTCAGGAAACTGTAGAACAATACATGGTTATTCCAAGTGATAGCTTTGAGCCCCAAGAGAGTTATGCTGATTAGGATTACATCTGGCAGGCAAGAGGACATCAAGTGGTATAGGAATAAGGAGTTGGAAGTATTCTTTTTCTCATGGAACACAAAGTCTCCCGTAGCAAGGCTGGGACTAAGATGATGTCAACCTGATGCTGTCAGGCGTCTAGGCTTCCTTCTGTTTTCCAGTTTAGTGTCCACCCTCAAGCTTGTCACTGCATGTGCTCAAAATGGCTACTCGCCATAGCAGCTCATAGAAGTTTCAGGCAGGATGGGAGCAAGACCGGTTCCTTTAAAGACCTTTCTGGAATTTGCTTAAACTTTACTGGTCTGAATCCAGGGCCACCCATCTACAAGAGAGGTCAAGTGTTACTGCCACGAGCAAACATGTTCCATTAGATCAGATATCTGGTGGGCAGCCAGCAGTGGCCACAGCGTGACAAAGGGACAACAGGAAGGATCTGTTCATTTTTGTGTTACATTCTCATTCATTCATCTGTTCTTCCTGAAAGGCAAGGAGGCAAATGGATGAGCACTCTTCATTTTTCCTAGAACACAGACTGAGTTGTCAGTGGTACCCTGCCATGTCCATTCACATCATTACGAAGTCCTGGTAGATACAGCATGCTGCATGTGAGTTAGGTTTACACTCTGGGGTATGCATGTCTAAGAAGAGGTTGTACCAGAACTTGCTAAAACCCACATTTAGAAAAAGAGGGCAGCATTTCATCCTCCTTAGTCTAGGAGGGAATCAAAAACTGAGACAAGGATAGACAAGCCACTATTACTAATGTCAGTGACTACTGACTGAGGTAGGCATAATTTTGTTCTGCCTCCATGACAGTACTCTGAGTTAAAATGCTGTTGTTGTTGATGCTCTCTTACAGAGGAGGAAGTTCAGAGAGGGTAAGCACCATAACTATGACACCCAGCATGAGACAGAGCTGGGATTCAAATCTCAAGCTTGTTACCTCAGCTACTAATACCAACTCCGGCTTCCTCCTTACTGCTGTTCACCAGCTCTGACTCACCCCTGCATACCAGGGTTCCCTGCCAGAGAATTCAAGTTTGGGCCTCAGCAAAATTAGCCATGAGTCTGTCAGACCCTATCAGGGGTGCATATAGCTGATCTAGACTATGCAAGTTCAATGCACAGGCAAAGCTCGGCTCTGTTTAAATGCTCTCAGCCTGCCTTGCCTTGATACCCAATTCTGATGTCAAATTTTCAGACACTATAGAGCTGATGGCAGTTCCCCTGCCCCAGCCTCCATGTAGACACTCCTGTGCTCCCCCTTCCTCCTCTTCCTTACGAGGGCAGCCAGTTAATCCAGAGCCACTTGTCTGAAGACTTAGCCCCTTGAGTTGGCGAGATACATGAACACTTCTTGAATACGGAGTCTTGGGAGTGTCTTGGCCATCAGAGCTAGGGCACGTAATCCCCATCCAACTTTAAGCTGGAAGAAGTAATGGGGTCAGATCCCCACAAGCAAAGATGGATATTTAACTTCATTTCAGTAACTGAGGTTGAGGCAGGGCAACAAAAGCCAGAGCTTAGTCCAGGGAAGAGCGAGGGTGACTCTCTTCTCACAGACAAGACCCCGTTTACACAGCACTGCTGTCTATTTGGGCTCATTGGTATTCTCAAAGAAAACAGTCTGGTCTTCTGGAGAGCCTGTCTTCAAAACTGGCCACAGGCATCACCTGCATCAGGATACTGAAAGGTAAAGCATCCATGCTCAGGAGGGGTGGCTCCTCTTTCCACACCTCCTGTGAATCAGCATCATAAAGCTGAGAGACTCCAGGCTTGGCTCCCAAGATGCTATTTCGAGCAGCTTTCTGCAGCAGGCTGCAGTGTGGCTTTTGATTATTCACGCATTCGCCCGTGTGGAGTGGTGTTGAATGTGCCATGCCCATGCCCTCTTCCAACACGGCCTCACTCCCAGCCAGGCTGCTCCTCGCCAGTGATGTAAATGTACCAGCTGCTTCCCCAGAGCCAGTCCGAATCCTGCAGGAGGGGCCCATCCCTCTCCCAGCCATCAGCCTGCTGCCTTCAGCCTAAGCCCTCCTGCCAACCATGGTGGGTCTCTCCGGCCGCCCATCGCTTTATCGGAGATGCCCAGAGCTAATCCTCTTACAGGCTCATGATTTATAGTATGCCTTAATCTACAGGCTCCAAGTCGGGTGCATTACTATCTTCTGATTGTGGGGAAATGAACAGATTCGCTTAAACGGACTACACTGGGCTGGCAGGAGGTGGTCAGGAGGAAGGCGGCAGACTGCTCAGAAAATGAAGGCGCTACTGCTGCTGGTCCTGCCCTGGCTGAGTCCAGCTAACTACATTGACAATGTGGGCAACCTGCACTTCCTGTACTCAGAACTGTGAGTCCCCTCTCAGTGCCCACAACTCTGAGGTGTGTGTGTGTGTGTGTGTGTGTGTGTGTGTGTGTGTGCGTGTGCGTGTGCGTGTGTGTGTGTGTGTGTGTGTGTGTGTGTGTGTGTGTGTGTTGAATGGAGGAAGGGAGTTTCTGAGTCACTTTCCCAGCTGGTTTTGTTTCTGGCAGTAATTCTACATATACTGCATATGCATGAATAAAATGCTTACAGCAGGTGAAGCAGCAGGCTTAGTGCTTTGTGACTTAATGGAAAACATCCTTTTAATGGGTGCTGCTTCTCCAGCATGCATCCCCCCACTTCTGTGCTAAAGCTGCTTGGGGTGTGTGTGTGTGTGTGTGTGTGTGTGTGTGTGTGTGTGTGTGTGTGTGTCCGTCTGTGTGTGCTTAGCCCTTTCTTGATAGATGTGACTTCTTCCCCTTTCCATAAAAAGAACTAAGAGAACAATTAAGATCAGAGCTTGCAAGCAGACATGTGTATCTTGTATAAGGGATTTCTATTGCCATCAGAGCCCATACCAGGAGACGGGGCCAGTGTCAGTAAGAGAGAAAGATAATCTTATGCATTTAAAGGTGTAAGTTTTATTCTTATTTTTGATAATTTTTAAACCTATAGAAAATAAAGACCCATGCCACTGATGCCTATATTCCCATCATAACGATCTCAAGACTGATATTTTAGCAAGCTCCAAGTCTATGTAACTTCATAACAGGATCCTGCCTCAAAAATACATGTAAACATACACACACATACACATATAAAGATGTGTATGTGTGTGTTCATCTTTATATGTGTACATACTCTCTCTCTTTATATATATATGTATATATATAATATTTTTAAAATAGTTTGGGTAAATTCTAGCTGTTATAAAATTTCACCCTTAACTACTTCACAATGTACTTCTAAAATATAAACATACTTCCCTACATGACTAGGATCTATTTTATGAGAGGAAATGACTTAGGCTCATAACTTTAAGTATTTTTCTGGCTCCTTTGTTGAAAGAATTGCAGACTAGTATGGCCGGTTTCCACCAGACACAGAGGATATGTTGCTCAGTTTACAGTATTTACAAAATTTCTCCTTAGTAACCAGACAGGAAACTACAGCAAGAATGATTTTTTTATTCAGGGATGGGATCTTTCAGTGTAGAACAGGCTTACCCAGAACTCTCATTCTCCTGCCTCAGTTCCCTAGGTGGTGGGGTGTCAGGTGTGTTCTGCCGGGGCCAGGACGGAGAACAAGGAATCTAAACAGTTCATAGGTTCCTGTTAGAAAAGCGTGCCGACGTTGCAGTACCACTCACGGATGAGAGGAGACGGCGGGTCGGTCGCCTTTGTACTTATTCCGACCGATCAGTCTGTCAAAGGCAGTAGCTGCTCAGCGAAAGCTTGGCCAACAGAGTAAGCACTTGAGGCAAGTCATTTACTTTACAGATGCTGCTTTCTGGGAGTGCCTGGTCTACTTCACTGAAAAGTAACCTGGTTCACCTGAGATCAGAAGGCTCAGAGAGGAAGTGTGTGGCTTTATCTTGAGTTGTGAGGACCTCTGGGGAGATTGTGACATTGCTCTCTTGAAACTGTAGGGTGGCAGAGCTCCCCTGCCCCTCCTGATGGTGACTGAGGTTGCAGTCTCTGGAATCCAGGACCATCTTCATCCTTTCGGTCCACCCCTCCCACCTGATCCTTGCCAGTCACTGCATTAGTTTCCCATGGCTGCTGAAACAAATGTCCACAGACTGGGTATCTAGAGACTTATTATCCCAACCACCGTTTTAGAGTCCAGATACTTGAGATCAGGATGTAAGTCCACACCCACTGTCGAGCAGTAGGAGACATCCTTCGCCATAGTCCTCAGGGTCTGCTAGCTTTAAGTATTCTAAGCTTTGCAACTCCAGTTTCTTTCTCTGTCTGCAGAAGACCTTCTCTTCTGCATCCTTTCCTATTTTGTTTATGTCTTTCCCTCCTCCTCCTCCTCCTCCTCCTCCTCCTCCTCTTCCTCCTCCTCCTCCTCCTTCTCTTCCTCCTCCTCCTTTTTTTTTTTTTTATTTTCCCACAGTACTGGGTACCACACCTAGGACCTTGAGCATGCTAGGAAGCTGCAGAACAGCAGCCTAGCCCCCTTCCCCTTCTCTCCTAAGGATATTGCCACCATGCTTAGACCTGGCTGGAGAGTCAGCATGGTCATATCTTGAGACCCTTAGCCTAGTTTAATTTCAGTCCTAAGGCATTTTATCTAAATAAGGTCAAGTTCACAATTCTGAGTGTTGTCTTTGGGTGCCACTCTTTGGCCTACTTTAGATGCTACAGAAACACCCCTCCATTTAGCTACACTCAGTCTTAATAACCTTATTAAAGGAAAGCTTTTGATTTTAGTGTAAAAAATATTCTTCCAGTAAGTATATGAACCCTGAGGCAAAGTCTCTCAAATTATCTGAGTGGACATAGTAGGTCACTCTGAAACTCTCCAGAAAGCATGATGCTACAGAATTTCTAGTAAGTGTTTCTAAAGACATTTTGGTCAGAACTTGTTAGAAGTTTCCAGTTACTGAGGAGGTAAAAAGTGCCCACTTCTGGTTCTCAAAGAACTTTAGGGTGTGAGCTGGACCTTAAAGTATAGATAGGAATTGGGCACTATCGGGGTCAGAGAGCAGTTCCAAATACCAAGTAGCAGTGGTTATTATCATATCCTGGTTATTACAAAACTTTGACAATTCTGAACCATGAGAGGACTGCTTAGCGTTCAATACCCCAGAGCAGAGGCAGCTGGAGGTGACTGTGTGTCCTAGAGATGAAGAGCTTCCATCTCCTAGCCTCCATGGGCACAGAAACAGAACCATGGGGGATTTTCTGGCTTCCCTCTCATCTAGGCTCTATGACATGGGTGAAGTTTGTTCTATGTCATCATAGCTTCCCCATGCAGAGTCTCCCTTGAGTCCCCTTCTCTCTAGCACCAACTTCTCAGCTCATGTTCTGTCCACTGGGGACATACCTAGGACACTGAGCTAATCAGTAAATATTTCAAAACTCAGTCCAGGACTGTCCCAACTCACACCTGTAAGAAACACACACACACACACACACACACACACACACACACACACATACACTATAATTATAATTATATTGTAATATAATTATGTGCATAATACCTAATGGCATTCAAATTTAACTTAAAAATAATTTAATCCCAAGCAACAGCACTGTGTCCCAGCCAGCAGATTACTCATGTATGTTCAGTTTAACCCCTAAGCCACTTGTTGCCTTGGCTTAGAGGAGAGGGAACCCAGCAGAAGAATCCTAAAGCCAAGGTACTGGGTGCCAATCTGGAACTGGAGGCAGGAAATCTAGGGCACTCCCAGAATGTGTACTGTCAAAGCGAGAACTGAGGCTGCAGATGCCTGGTTGTGAGAGGGCAGCTGCTGTGCATGGACAGAGCCTGGCTTCTGCCCCTGACACCACAAACCCACAACCCAACACAACAGTACTGGGCTAAAAGCTTCTCTCTCTCTCTCTCTCTCTCTCTCTCTCTCTCTCTCTCTCTCTCTCTCTCTTACCTTCTTAGACCCCAAAGAGAGCACAGTTAAGAGCCTCACTATTAAGAGTGTCCCTTCAGTTCCCTTCTCTCCAGCCTGTGGAGAGGGGACATGTAGGAACATGTATGTACACAAGAGCCTGAGAACAGATGGGTTCTCAGAACCACCCAGAACGCATTTTAAAGTTCACGATTCTTGGCTTTAGCTCAACCCTAGTAAGATTTACCTATTTTGGGATGGAGCCACCGTTTTCTCCTTGACTCATCCAGATAACCCATGTGGGCCACCATTCCCACTTCTATAGGGAGCAAACTTTTCAGGGTGATTCTGTGGCAGTCATTAAAGAGCCCTTTGTTTTGACTGGGAGCCATCCTCTCCTGACTTCTCTGATGGAAGCCACCTCTATGCTTCGTGTGTCTGTGACCTCCTCTCTGAGTGTCACTGAGGACTCAGAGTTCTACTCACCAGGTAGTGGTTGAGGGGTGCGGATGACTGTCTGCATGCCCACCTTCTGAAAATCTGCAGCGTGAGGTCAGAAACTGAATGGGGTTGTTTCCTGTCTTGGCCCATCCATTATCAAGACACGCTGCAATAAAATTTACGAACAGGTTGTAAATTGCTCACCACAACCCAAGCTAAGCTCCTCTCAGGTGTTCCAGGGCACAGCTCTGAACTTGCCGAACTGAGGTAGGCATCGCTTGCTCATCTACTGTGGCACTCATAATAATTCTTTAGTCTTAGCAAAAACTCCAGGGAAAAAGCATTGATGCTTGGACTTCGAGTGCAGCATGCATTGCACTGCCCACAAAGCCTTAAGAAAATGCACTGAAAATTGAAAGGCTTCTACCTTCAAAGTTCCCTCTCAAAGCACATTAACCCTCCACTGTAGGGAGTTCTCCCCAGGGCAGCTCAGCATGGTTCCTCGAACACATGTCTGTGAAATTAATGCTACTGCTTAGCTCTGCAGCTTCTCAGGAAGCCAAAGAGCACCATCTCTCTCTACCTTGGAGTCAGATAAATATTTTTGCTTTGGAGTGGAGTCACTATTCATAGTAGCCATTTCTAGGATCTGGAAAGAGAAGTTACGCTCTAGTCCCTGGCCCTTGTGAGATAGTCGGTCTGCGTGAGGTGCTCTGATCCACCAGAACTGTGTACTAGAGAAGCTGAGTTATTCTAAATTTGCTGCTTTTTAATCATCTACAGTTGTGGAGGGGCAAGGCCTCCTGGAGAAACTGCTGAGAGCAGCAAGAGAGGTGGGAGCGATGTGTGTATCCTTGAAACCTGGGTCCAGTCCAGAAGTCAAGGGCGCAGGGATGCAGCTCACCCACCAAGTGTCTTAGGACCAAGGACGCTAAACACCCACCACCTCCCTAGAAGAACCTTCTCAAGGAAATCTTCCAAGCACACCTCTGACGAGTCACACTGACTTTCTGCACCAGAGACATTGCTTTGGGGCTCATGGGCCAAAAAGCTGTCAGTCAAATCCAGTTGGGCACTCTGGGCTTGGAAGTGAGAAGGCTGCCTGTCTTAGTTTTGTCCGTCACTCACTAGGTGGTCTAGCTACTGGCTTTCCATTTTCTGGGTCAAGGTCTTACAACGGTAATCACTGTGTTTCTTTTTCCTCCCTTGCTGACATCAGCTGTTGGTCCATGACTGTGGAAAGCAGGGAAGCATATTTTTTGGAGCTTCGTGTGAATAGAGATCACTGGGGTGCATCTAGATTGCTGAAGTTGGATTTTACCGTGGGTGTAGGAGGAACAGAAGGGACAAGAGGAATGACTTCGGCACCCATTTCTTCCTCGTTGCCACTATGTTATTGGCCCCCAACACATGGGAAGTCCACAACAACTGGTTAGCTTCATGGATTTGCCAGCAAGTGTTGTCCAAACTGACTCTCAAAGAATTTGTTTCTTTTTTTCTGATTATCTGGATTTTTCTTGTCGTATGTTTTGAGTAGCTGAGGTCAAGTTTTGATAGGGTCCAAATGGAAGTAAAGTTTATAGATAAATAGGGTCTGAGGTGGGGCGATCATATTCCAACAAGGGTGAAGACTGGGTTTGAGAAGAGTTTTTTGGTCTTCAAAGCATTTCAGCCATGGGGGCAGTACTGAGGGAGGAAACCAAGGCCTCTCACATCAGGCAAGTGTTCTTCCACTGCACTCTCAGCCTTCAACACATGCTTTCCCATTTATTTTTAAGTTTTAGACTCATAGATTTGGATGGAAATGGAAGCTGTATGTTTCTGGTCCTTTTACACTAGGCTCATCGAAGACTTCTTTGTACTGATTCTTTGATGTCCACAGAGCATGGCGACCGTGTTCCATGACTTTATTTTATTTTTCTCCTTGGTAATCCACAAGTTCTCTTTTGTGAGTAGTGAAGCAATTCTGTGTCCTAACTCTCCACTGTCTGGTATAAACTGCTCCTCTTGAAAAACCTCTACTCTGTCCAAACCCAGCAGTTCAAGATTCTACTAAAGGCTTAGCCAACTGTGCTCCTCTCTCTAGTCATATGACTCTGTCAGGCAAAGTTAGGATATCTTTAATAGTCCTGTCGGTTCAGGTTTGCTTCATTTTTTTTTTCCATCTTCATTTTAACTTGCTATGGTGGGAATTTTTGGACAATAAAAGGAGAGAATAGAATAAAGAACTTCTAGGTCTCTCATATCCGTCTCTCTCCTTCAGTCCATGGTCAGACCTCTTTCATCTGTGTGCCCTTGAATTGTTGGCAGCAAATCTTAGACATGATTATCGTTTTAAATCTGTAAACATCTCAACATTTCATCTTTAAAAGATGGTTTTGTTTAGTTCTGGGTTTTGTTTTGTACTTTTTTGTTGTTGCTGGTTTTATTTTCTAAGAGAGGAAATCACTCTATAGCCCAGGCTGGTCTTGGACTCAGGCTCCTCCTACCTCATCTCCCCTGTTCTTGGGTTGTAGCTGTGTGCTACCACTCCAAAGAAAAGGGTCACTTGTGAAGAAACGTATCCACAACACGAATATTACACACCAGACAAGTAACTATAATTCCTTAACATCAAATAACCAGTCAGTTCCAATTTTTCTACCATTTCACTATATTTCTTATGGCAGTTTGTTTGCAACTTGTTACCTCATTTGTCTTTGACTCTTTCTCCTCCTTGCCCCTCCCCTCCTCATTCACTCTGCGTGGATGGAAAAGTGTCCTTAAAGTGAATTTAGAGAAACATAGCTTTGACAAAGTACAAATGCTAGACTAATAGAGCTTGTAAGTTACCATCCAAGCAGAAGAAATCCTAAGGGAAGACCCAGAGCATTGCATGCTAAGGTCCTTATGAATCTATCTGCCATTTAATCTAAGTTCAATTTGTTAGTGACAAAGTCACCCAAGACATTGAGAGAGACCTTAAAGAGAACAAAGCCAGAAGTATCTTTCCCCCCCCAGGATAATAGTTTCATAATTTTTAAATCATAGGCTTATATCGGTAAAGAATGGATTCATATGCGTGTTGTGTCTAGTTATCTCTATACAGGGCTATGTATAGCTTCGTGGACATATCCATGTATTTCCATATATATGATCACAGATATATACTTATATAACTAGTACTATAGATCATCTGTACACGGACTGTAGGAATCTCTAAGTTTGGCACATCTACTACATTAATAAATACATTATTGAACATGGACAAGGCCATTTTAAAAGGCCAAGTCACTAGAGTTTTAGTGCAGCCTCCCCTCCTCCTGCCCCCAGCCCCTCACTCATACTTTGGTGACTGCCGCTTCAGAAAGAAGTTCTCTGGACTCCTTGGCATAAGAACACAACAGTCTCAAGTTAACAGAGGATAATTTCTCCCTGACAATCTGGGGTGGGTCTTAGAAGGAGCAGGCAGGAAATGGCCCGATTTTGCAGGCCAAATAAAACTTCCAGACTAAACCAGCAGGCATCCTCTTTTCTTAGTCATTGTCCCTTTTTGTAGAAAGGAAAAGAATGGTCCTTCTCCCACTGTTCTTGGTGACCTCTCTCCCTTGGAGACATCCAGAGTAGCTCAGCAGGAGCCAGGTGTGCTGAGACTGAAATGTATTTAAGCAAGAAAGAAGAAAGTGTTAAGACAGCTAAGCCCAGCTGGGCTCTCATACCTATGTACCAGGAACCCTGAGCCTCGCTCAGCCTCATGGTAATCCTGCTCTGGGTGTAGGAAACTCTCCTCCTGACTCTGGCCTTCTTGTCCTCCTGCACCCTTTCCGTGGAGGTAGACTTGGCGGCCCCTTCGGGGCCATTTCTCCTGGTCCCTTCTTGCTTATTCTCCTCAGGGCCTGGGCATCCTTCTCAAGCCTCTCCCTTCACTAAGTAACTCTACCCAAACAATGAGAAAGGAAGAAGCCATACTTAAGACAGGGAGAGTCCATTCATCACCCAGACATTATAACCAGGTGGTTCTAATGAGAAGAGGCAGGTGAGATGGCCCGATGAATGGGTACCAGAAATACTCTGGGAAATTTGGGGCAAGTTACTCAGCTTTTCTCACAAAAAGAGGAAGGTAACAACACCTACCTCACAGGTTGTTGTGAGCACTGAATAAAACATGAAGTATTTAATACAGTGCCTGGTACAGAGGAAGCCCTTATGTTGGTGGATTTTGCAACCCTAAAACATCTAAATATCTCTGAAACATACAAAGAAAAGTGGCCCTGGTTTTCTTGATTTGTAAAATAATAGCACATTTCGCAATTAACAGAGTCTTTGATTTGGTGACGTTTGGAACACAGCCTTGTCCCCATTAGAGCATGGGTAAACAGAGATCAGAGGAGGGATTGGTGACTTGGGCCCTCCTTCTCTGCTTTACTAGAGAGGTGTGACTTCTGGAGCTGAGACAGGGTGACATCTTTGGAGACGCCTGAGTTGTTTGTCAGCAGACTAGGGCTACGCTTGCCTAGCTGCTCAGCTTCTGCCATGGATCCTGGACCATACCTCCTCCCTTCCTCCTCAGGAGTCACTCCTCAGGAGTCACCTCCCTCCTGGCTACCTCGACACTACAGCGTCTGCTTCCTCCTTCCCATCCATCTGCCCCTTCCTCAGTTAGGAGACCATGACTCAAGACAGCACATTCCTTGTGTGGTGGAGTCTAGTGAGCGACACCTGTGGCCCAGCACTGTAGCTATTTAGAGCCTCAGGGGATCTTGGAGGTAATTCAACAACTTGTTTTATAAATGGAGAAACTGAGGCAATATAGTTTACCCAAATGACGCAGTCCTCTCAGTGACAGGTTATGTGACCCTGAATAAGTCATGACATTTTGCTGCATACGATGCATTTGCTATTGTATGACATATATCCTCAGGAGCAATAAAACATGTTGTTAGCATTTTTTGGCTAACAGCTTTGGGCAACATAATACCACAGGTGTGACACACATAACCCATGAGAAACTTGAGTATCCTCAGATGGAGTCTGACTTCCTGGGCATGCTCTGAAAATGGCATCATGGGAATTCCCTGTCCAATTTTGTACAAATACAACCTGGGGCCATTCGATGGTAATAAAGTTGTAGACTTGAATGCGGCTTCCCAAGGTCTTTACAGGACTCTAAGACTCTCATAAACAAATCTCCACAGCAAACTACAAGCTTCGATTTTTTGTTCTTTGGTAGTCTCTTTGGTGGTGTACACCGCTAAGGTATCTGTTCCTGAGAACACACACAAAAGAAGAAATGGCTACTTTGGAAGAAGGAAGTTAGCAGGACTTAGAGGGGAACAAGAAAGCATAACTAATGGGGTGGTAATTACGATTCAAATATATTATGGATGTGTATGAAGATGTCCCAGTGAAACCCATTTTTAATATAATTACTGTGCACTAATAAAAAGCATTTGAAAAGGCAAAGAAGAAAGTGTGGCCTCTGAAGCCACTTAGACCTGAGTTCACACCCTGACTGGGCCCTTAACAGCCACGTAACCTTCGGCAGCTTATTGAGCCCCCAGTCTCTCATAATGATAGTGCTTGCCCCCTGGGATCAAGACTCAGAGTAGACATGAAGGACTTGGTCACTTGTGAGTGTGCTGTAAACGTTAGCAGCCTCAGCTGACCTGTGACGCAGGGGCAGAGAACTCTTTCCTCAGCAAAGTGGCGGTGAGGTGTCCTGAGGTTTAGGAAGGATCCACAGGGAACCCTATAGGGACTCCAGCAGGTGATCCCCCCAACCCCCTGCATCTCCCATGGTTGCCATGACAATAGCATTGCTAGCACATGTTTTCAGGTTACTCCAGGCCTGTAATTCACACCAGTTCAAGCCAGGTTGAAGGATGAAGATGGATTCTGGTGTGGAGCTTTCTAGATTAATGTCCTCCGGGTAGAGCGAACAGGTAGGTAGTTCCTCTGGCCTGGTAATGTCCTCTGGCTTGAAGATGAGCTTTTATAGCTGAAATGGTCAAGAGGGCAGCTTCAAGGTGCCCTGTCATGGGTGGCAGGGATAGGGACACAGCTCCATGCTGTCACTTGGAGCAGCCTAAGGAGCGGTTCTTCCGTACAGGAAAGTATCAAGGCAGATCCTTAACTTTATAGTGAAAAGAAATTTCAGGATTAGGCATTAATGAGGCAGAGTCAGAAGTTTGCTAAAGGGAATTTTTCACATGGGTTTAAGCAGCAAGGGATTAATAGTGAGGCTCTTATGGAAAGAATAAGGCATACCCATTTGTGGGTAGTTGCTTTTCACGAGAGTCACACTTTAATGTCTTTACAATAGTCATATATGTGGTATGTTGAATTCTGAAGTGATTTATCTTCAAAGGGTCACTGTGAAAGTTAAACACAATTAAAAAAACTGGTTTCAGGGTATATTGGACAGGATGTGTGTGTGTGTGTATATGTATGTGTGTGTGTGTGTGTGTGTGTGTGTGTATGTATGCTGTCTTAACTGTTTCTTCTTTGTGAGATTCCGAGAAAACTCAGGTCATAGATGCTCAGGTCGTACACCTGATTTTATCTCCATTTTAATATTACTGTTTGAAAATATCTCTATATAAAATTAATATTGTTGGACTTCCTGCTCAGAAGGGAAGACGCGCTGGACTCAGAAGCCCAGGAATTACACAGTTCTGAGGGGAGAAGGTATCCCAATGGAAGGGTATCCTGAGACAAGGGAGCCCAGGAACTACATAGCTCTGAGAGGAAGCCTCCTCAGCAGAGAACTTGCCGCTCCCAGAGGAAGGCATCTCCAGGAGAGCTGAGGAGCCTCAGCACTGCTCCACTTCTTCCTTCTTCTCTTCATTGCTTCTGGGCTTCTTTCGATGAGAGAGTCACAGCAGGCAGCAAACTGCCTCTGCTCCCTGAGTGGACAGTGGGGGAACTGAGCAGACACAGCCTTTATATAGGATTTGGGGGTGGGACTTTCTAGGGCCAAGATTTCCAAAGTGAGGATTGGTGGGATTTCAAGTCCTGGGATGGGGAAGCTCAGGAATTGGTGGGTTTTCTGTTTAGACTTTTCACCTAAAATTAGCATAATCTGGGAAGGTTCCTAATGAGGGCTGGAGATGACATTGGTGACAGTTATTGAGGCTGGAAATGGCATTATGACAGTTAGGGAGGTCTCAGGGAGGGGCATGGCCACTTTCCTGCCTCGAGGGTTTACAAAGTTTACAAAGAAGGAAAAAACAAAACACAAAGTTTACAAAGTAGACCGAGTTTACAGAGGACACCTAGGGCAGGGAGTGCCTTCCATGAGTGCTGTGGATAGCCGGCACTTCTGGGATTCTTGATTCTTTGCTAACAAAAGACTAATCAGACTCTAAAATGAGAGGCTCCTTTCTCTTCCCATGCTCTCTAAAAAATTTCCATGTCTTTTCATCTTCTCTCAGCCCCAATGACATTCATTAAAGTGGTCAGCCACAGATATTTTTGGTTTTATGAGCTCGTTGATTGTAGATTAAAGAGGATCAACCTCTATTGAACATGTGTTGGAATAGTCCTTCACTCTTAGGAGATGTCACCACAGTTTTTGTGGAGATTACATCTGGTGGGGCTAGGTGTGAGGACCTTAGTTCAAGCCCAGCACCCACGTGAGAAGCTGGACATCCTTGCATTTACTTTTATAAACTGATTCTGGGAAGGCATAGACAGAGAGACCCCTGGGACTTTTGGGGGCAGCCAGTTTAGCTTAATTGTTGAGTGATAGGTCCCAGTAAAAGACCCTGTTTCAAAAATCAAGGTAAACGGCTCCTGAGGAATGGCGTCTGAGGTCCCCCACACACACGTGCGTGCACATACATACACACACAAATAAAATAATTTAAAAATATTAAGTATCAGTCACCACCAGCAGGATAGAGGTCTATCTTCTCTGTGACACAAACCGTGATGGTAGCTTTGCAGTAGCATTCTAGAATGAGCACTCACATAAACTGAAGTTAAGCAGACGAGGCTCTGCCATGTTTTGGGTACATGTCCTTGGACAGTGGCCTCAACTCCTATGAACTGTGATGACTGTTGTACTGGTAAGGGTTGTGAGGACCCAGCAGTGACACGCAGCCTCGCTGCCTACACGTGGGCATCGTCCCTCTGTGCCAGCTGTTGTGTCTCCACCCCTACTTCATCATAAGCCAACTCCTTTCTTTCACTCCCTGAGAACTAATTTTTTAAAAAAGCACATCAATGTCAGTATCTTCTGACTCAAGGGTTTTCCTTGCAAGTCCTCCTTGGTCTCCTTGGGTTTCACTCATCAGGGAAGCAGAATTCCTTAGATATCACGAAAGGATTCTGAACTCAGGAGAGATGCTGATTCCCCCAACGAAAGGCCCCTGGACACTCACCATCTGCTTCGGAACCTTGAGAAATGGTATTTAGGGCTTAAAAATAGGACTAGAGAGGTAAAGGAGACTCGGAAGAACAGTGTGTTCTTTAAAATCAGACAGTACCTCTTTGATGGCAAGATAACTGGAAATGTGGTGTCTTTTTTTGTTTTTGTTTTTTGGTGGGTTTTTTTCCAGTCTTTCATTCAGCTGCTCAATGTCATGTAAAGAAAGCCCTAGGGTGACCGATCACTTTCCAGGTGGCTTGTGGGAACAGTCTCCCTCACACCTCTTTCTTCCCTGGAGAGGTAAGCAGTATTAGACTAAGGGATCCAATTCATTTTTCTTCATACTCTCTAGCACTTGAGGTCATTTTCTTTAACATCTGCTAGACATTCCGCAAAGATAAGGAATGTCTATCAGTTAAGTGGGTTTTTCTTAGCTAGTAGATGTAAAGGAATATTCTAGAAAACAAATCAACAAGATGCTTCCTATTGCTTTTCTCATAGGTTCTGGTTCTGTTTATTGTTAATGTTTTCTAAGTATTGTTTTCCAACCTAGGCACCACCCCCAGCCCTTGTAGATGTATAAAGAGTTTGTCCTTGGTAAAAAGGAATCACTCACTCCTAGGAAGAGGATGATTTAATAATAAGTATTATCAAATACTTGTGAACCATCAGGCATGCTCTGGACTCTGGGGATTACTCAGTAATAAAGAGCAAGCATACAGAACATCAGAAGTCCTTTCCTCAAGAAGACCTTGGGGGAAAAAAGGAATGTTTGAGCAGATGCTAGAAGGAAGAACAGGAGGGGTCAGAAACAACATGTAATGTCAAGACGAACGGACACACAGGCCTTCTAAGTCCACATCTATAAAGTACACACACAAGAGGACCCCGCACTCCACGTTCCCATGAGGAATGAGCAAGAGCAAGCGGTGCCAAGGGAGCTGACGCTGGCCGATCCTGAGCGCTGGCCCTGCCGCTTCTCCTTATTTTCACCTCTGCTGCATCATTCTATGAGGAGATGAGAGGAGGAGGATGTTTTCCCTTACTGGCTAAACGTCACTCTGGGATCACGTGCTGTACACAGAGTTTGACAGAGTCATGAATGCTAAATCCTGCCTTCTGTCTCGTTCGTCTCGTACCTGCTTGGTGGGAGTTCATGGCTAACGCTCTCATTTCCAAATGGTGCTGCTTTCGATTTCCCCCCAGCCCGATCATATCTATTCCTAGTGAGTTCTCTTGGCTCACACCTTGCCCAAATGTAGCCAAGTCTGCTCACTTTCCCCCTCCTCTTCCTCCCTGTCAAGTCTTTGGGGGGATTCCCCACCTGAGTATCATCCATAAATTTGGTAACACTTGAGGGTCATCCACCTTTTGGGTTATATCCGCATGATGGCAGGTTGTAGAAAACTCAGGACAACTAGGCAGTTCAATACCATATTTGCGATTCCGTAATTTTCATCTGATTTCCCCCGACATTGAATCTTCAGACAAACGATGATGGTGAACTCTTTCCTGAGGCGCCGCACAGCCGTCCTAAATTCCCTCCCTGCCTCTTGTATTCTTGATAACGTCCAGCACAGCATTGAAATCTTCAAGACACTCCCCTAGGCATGTTGGGGTTGTGAGCCAATGACCTGAAGCTTTTTCTCTGTTTATTCGTCCTTGATTTTTTTTTAACTTTTAAATTTTTACTTCTGTAATATTGTTCCCTCGATTTTTTAAACCCACCACGATATACATCAGTCACTGATTTTTTTTAAACTACTCTTTCCTTTTGTTTCTTTCTGTATCAATAGCACATGTTGTTGGGCCTTTTCCCAGTTGTCTGACATCCCCTCAAGTGCAAGGCAATTTTTCAGAAATAATTATTCATTTTTTACTACACCATTGTTTGGTAAGCGTATTAGTTAAATTCCTGCCTTCCCTGGGGACCCGTGTCATCTGTCCAGTTGATTTATGTGTCCTCAGACTTGCCAAATATTTCTTTACCTAGTTTTTAGTCCAAACTTATCTAAACAGGTTCATAAGTCTCCTGATTTTTCTTATGAATACGTTTAAAGAGTTTATTTTTGGGAGACAGGGGGAGATAATTTTTCATTTCAATATTTGTCCCTTTTACTTGTAAACCGTTGTCCTTTCAAGCTGTTGACCTAATTTGTTTATGACTTGGAGTAACCTTACCAATTTTTCTAGCTGTTCTAAAGCGATGTTTTGTTTCCACCCCTGAGGTTTTCATTTTTTTGTCTTTCCTCTGCAGAGCTTCATTGATACAGGCCATGGTCCTGGCTTCTTGCTCTTCTTGCCTCTAGTTTGCCAAACTATTTGGTGATCCTAAGGGCTTCTGACACATGACTGGAGAGGTGCCTGCTTTTTGCACTTGATATAAACACTTCAAAACCAGAATGAAACAAGAAACATGGTCTATAAATTTCATTTTGCAAAGAAAGAGCAATGGAATTTGCTGATCAGATCTCCTTCACAGAAACGACTAAGTCTCTCAAAGCAAACTATTCCACATGGGAATAGTTTGGCACTCATATTTACCCTTCCTCAGAGAAATAACTATTCAACCCAACCTTGTTTTGGGGTTTTGTTTGCTTGTTTGTTTGTTTGTCTGTTTTTAACATGGCCTGGCCACATCAGCATGGATTTAGAGAGCACCTTGCTGAACTTGACCTAGTTGCTAATCGTGTGCTAACGTGCTTGATGACTTCACCTCCCCACTAGGGAATCCTAAAATCATAGAACATGTCTTTTGACATTTATTTTTAGAATCAAGTCCAATGCTCGTATTTTCCTCAAGACAAATGTTTGACCCTATCACACAAGGACACTCCAATCTGTAACTGCTCTTACCAGTGAGGCCTCCATAGACAGCGTTGCTTACACAGCAGTAACTTGTATGTCTAACGGGCTGCTCTGACAAGGCGGAGTAGCCCTCAGTTTAGGGTTTGGTGTGGGGGTGTGTCCAGATGAGAGTTCACCGTCACTTGTCTTTAGCAAGAACAGAGTATTTGGTATATCGCTTTACTTTATTCAAATCGTCTTTGATTTAGTGTTAGTGCCCTGAGGAAAAGTTGTTGGAGCAAAGGAAAGTACTAAATGTCTGTTTTTAACTACGAGTCCAAGGTTACTTGTTCAGCAAGTGTTTCATGCAGGGACAGTAAAACATAAATACTAATTACAGTGAGTCATGAAGGAGAGAGTAGCCTTGCTGTGCTGGGCACCCTAGCAGATTGCAAGAAGTCACTGGCTCTGTCTGGAAGATCACTTTAAAGGTCCACAATAGGCAATTGGGAGGGGTTTGATGCCAACAATTCTGGGGTGTGTGTGTGTGTGTGTGTGTGTGTGTGTGTGTGTGTGTGTGTGTGTGGTGTGTGGTGGGTTTGTGTGTCTGGTGTGTGTGTGTGTGTGTGTGTGTGTGTGTGTGTATTTGTATGTGTGCTTGGAATATATCAGAACACAGGTTAAACTCAAATTAGAGTTGACATACTTTCTGCAGATAAATGGTTACTCAGGAATTGTCTTCACGTAACTAAAGAGGAAATTTTGAAGTTCTAAAATCTTCAGTCTTAAAAATCATATGCATAAACAAATCACTTGAAAGGAAGACTTAGAGAACATCTGGGCCATTTATCGCCCATAGATAATTCATTGAGCAAATACCTATAAACTCCACTATTCTTTTTACTGAAAGATGTGTACTTATCAAGACTAGAAGCCTAGAAAACATCATGGCAATCTTCTGGGAAGGGGACACATGGACATTTGCCTAGTTCAGATCACACAAGCTCTGGCATTTGGTGGCTTCTTTTGGCAGGAGCTTGTGTGGGTTTATTGGAACCCAGTGGAACCCTTGATTGGTGTGTTTGCTGTAAATCGCCATGTCTCCTTTGATGTAGCATTTGACTGCATGCTGACCAGATTGTAATCGGGGAATCTAACTTACTAAAGAAAAAAACAAAAAGCAAACCTTAAAACTTGTTATGCCCTTGGACCTTCCTGTGCTTTCAATGAGCCCAGGTTGATTTAGTCTCCTTCCTGGACCTGCTTCAAGCAGTCAGATCTCCTGGACTTGGCCATGGAAGACTGTCTGGACGTGAATGTTAATCGGCTGTTTGGCTAACTCCTCCTGATTACTTCCAGAAGTTACAGCACACATTGTCCCTGCTGAGGGTCTTCAATGACCTTTTCTTCCCTCCCACTCCACACTCAAAGGACTCTTGTCCCAAAGTATTCTTGTTTAGCCTTTTCTGGCCATGAAAAGAATGAGACTGGACACTAATGGCTGCTGTGCTTGAATCTTTGTGTGGTGTCCCCAGTGAGCTGAACACCTGTGCATCTGAAGGCTCATTCAGTCATAGCTTTTGGGTCACAGATGCATCAAAGGAGACCAGGGCGGCATGGGGGAAGAAGTTTTAATCAAACCCGCCACATCCCATGTCAGTGTCTGGAGCCTCTGACAGAGCAGGGTAATTGACTCTGATTTTTATTAAATGTAGAACTAACTCAAGATTAATTGGACCTGAAGTGCAGTTAAGTGTTTGTTTTTTCAGAGATGAACCTTGATTCGTTCAGAAGCATAAGGGGGTCGCTTACCCCGAGTTGCATTGTGCTTGCCTCCTCCCTGACTTCTCCTGGAGTCTGTGGAGCCTGAACATGGCAGAATTCATTGAGGAAAACCATAGCAAAAGTCTCTGCCAGAGCAAGTTTTTGTGCAAACCTGACCCTCAGACTTGCCAAAGAGGTCCCACTGAGCAGAGGGCTCTCCTGGCCAGCCTAATAGAAGAGGTACTCCCATCGCCAGGAGCTGTCCCTATGCCTGGCCTAGTGTGTGATACATCTTCCCTTCCTGTGTTCTGGGTTCTATACTTGGGTGTTGGGTTAAAGGGTGGTGAGTGTCCCACATCTGCCCCAGGCTCAGGCCTCTTGGAGAGGCAGGATGTAGGAAGTTTGACCACGCTTATCCCACAGCACCACTGGGTGGGCGAGTGTCAGGCTGTGAGAAGCCACTGTGGGACACTGCCCAGGGGTGGGGGAGCGCTGCCTGGGGTCCAGGGGACAGCACGGAAGCTGGCTCCAACTGGTTCTCAGGCTCTTGGGCATCCCAGGTGCTGCTGGATGCCGTGGAAGAGCTGAGAACAGAGTGAGAGGCCATAGGCTGGATCTAGCCCGGGCCGAGAGGGAAAAGCAGGGAGGAGCATGGCTAGGTCACTTGGTTTGGTGGCGGCCATGGCTGGGAGCCCTGAAAAGCCTTCTGTGGGAGACTAGACTCGGCTCTTTAGACAAAGGCCGGTTCCATTGTTCCCCATGGGCAGACCCCAACGAAGAGAGAGACAGTCCATGGTTTTAGGGCATTTATTGTCATGGCGGAGAGTGGCATGAGTGAATTCGTACCCAGAACCTCAGGGAAGGGGAGTGGCTAAGCCTCTAGGTGCCTCATTAACATGGGGATGTCTTGAGGCTATATGACCATACCTCTACCTGTGGAAGAGTTTGGGGTGTTGCCCTTATGTGGCTGATAGTCACAGACCTATGGAGGAGAGCTACAGCCTTGTCAGGAGCCTGGGGCCCAGGAGCATGGCAAAATGCCTACCGTCCCTTGTAGGGTTATCCCTACTGGGTTCACCGGGGTTTTAAACCTTAGCTCAACCAGAAACCAGGCTGCCTTTCACAGTCCCACACTTGGGAATGATTTTTAGTGTTTTTGTAATTGTCAATCTTTTTCTTTTTTTTTTATTGGATATTTTCTTTATTTACATTTCAAATGTTACTCCTTTCCTGGTTTCCCCTCCCCCTCCCGGAAATATAAGATGTTAGTATTTAGCCAGTGGCAGATTGAATTGTTGTGCACATTTCTTTAAATACTTTGGGTCTTCTATTTCATATTCAACTTGAGAAGGATTAAGAAAAGCAGGTATTGTCAGTAGGCGAACTGCCCAGCCTTAGGACAATAGGTCCTTGTCTGGGTTGCATGGGACCAGTTTGCCCCAATCCCAGCCTCCCTATACCACTGCGGGAAGGACAAATATGATGGAATAGATCCAATATTTAGGAAGGAGGAGTGATACGCAATGAAAATTATTTTCTCTGTTGCCAATCACGTGTGTTCCTTTTCCTGGCTGGATTACAGGGTATGGTGGGTTAGTTCTGGTGGAACTTAGGGTGTAGACCAGAGACAGGTAGAGAGATAGCTGAGGGGGAAAGTGCTCTGAGCTGCCCACTGAGCTGCTCCATCAGAGGCCTCATGAGTCTGGCCCAAGAGCCCAATGATTGGTACACAATTAGGCTAGCATAAGCAGAGAGGTGGATAGAAAGAATGCTAAAAGAACATATGCCAGCCCACTCTTTGTAATTGCTTAAGATAAAAGGACTAGTAATGCCAATATTTCTGAAGCTGTGTTCTAGGTTCATTGAAAGAAGCACTGTAGCCCCCTCCCTCCCTCCCTCCCTCCCCCTCAGATGTCAGGAGCCAGTCGGTTAAAAACCACTGGATCCAAGCAATCTCATACTTGGGCATCAACAGTGCTGTTTGCCATTTCAAACCATAGGAATGTTGGTAATTACTCTGTAATTCATCTGAGATTTAACTCTATGCCTCAGTGTTCTACTGCTGTGAAGAGACACCATGACCATGGCAACCCTTGTAAAGGAAAGGATTTCATTGGAGCTCGCTTATAGTTTTATAAGTTCAGTCCATTATCATCATGGTGGGAAGCACGCGGCATGCAGGCAGCCATGGTGTGGGAGGAGCTGAGGGTTCTGTATCAGGATCCACAAGTAGCAGAAGAAAAGAGCCCCTAGGCCTGGTTTGGGCTTCTGAAAACCTCAAAGTGACCCCAGTGACACACTTTCTCCAACAAGGCTGTGCACTTCCTCGTCCTTTCAAATAGAGCCACTACCTGGTGACCAAGAATTCAGATCTGGGGGGGGGGGGGCAATTTTCCTTCAAACTACCACACTCCATAAAAACTGGCAGAGGGTTATACAACTTGACTGCCTTTAAAAAAAAAAAAAAAAAAAAAAAAAAAAAAAAAAAAAAAAAAAAAAAAAAAAAAAAAAAAAAAAAAAAAAAAACTTCTACCTTTAGCATCTGTTTTAAAGACAAATCAACTTTGACATGAGACTCAGTTTACTTTCTCTACTCACCACCCTAGACTCAAGATGAGATGAAAGTCTTCGCCTAATTGCATGCCTGGTGCTGTTTAGTGAAGTCATGAACAAAAAGGTGGATTTTTCTGAGTGATTAGAAAATGACTGTTAGCTGCATGTTAAATATATTTGGGGTTTGCTACCACGGGAGAATATACATTATTTATAGTCTCCATAGAAAGACCCTGTAGCTCGAGCAGAAAGTCCTCACAGATGGTGGTGTCTATATCATACTGTAATAAATGTAATTTATCCCAGGTTTTGGGTTGTTGTTTAGCCAAGTCAATGCCTCATTAGGTGCAGAATTAAGACGATTAGAGCCAACTAATGATAGAGACCCAAAGGAATGGTTTACTGGGAGCATACATGTCCTCCGTGTGGCTCTGAAGAGGCATTGAGAACACTTGCTCAAGGACACCAGTCACAGAAGCATTTGTAGATTTCTTTACAAAATGTTTGAGTGGGAATGGGAGCCCCAGACTGGAAATGGAGCAGCCTTGAGATTTGATCCAGCGCTGGTACATCTGGGCTGCCAAGCACATTTTTATAATTTGCTGCTTCAATATAGCACGTTGTGTTCCAGGGTAAAGGTCAGGGAGAGTGATGGAAGCTTTGTTGGAAGAACTGCGTGTGACTTGGGTACTATTCCACTCAGTGCTTCTAGGTACTCTGCTATTCCTTGGGGGATAGGATCGGTGGCTGTGGCCTTTGTGTCAGAGTCTTCTTCATGAGACTCTGTGGCATCTGTGTAGGTGATGGGTGGCTTCAGTCATAGGAAGTTGCTCTGTGGTTGTCATTTGCCTTGGGATCTTCAGTAAACAATTAATTGTTCCTGACCATGGCATCTGATCATGGTTAAGCAAGGAATCCCATGCCATTCTGTTATTATGGTACAACCAATAAAACTCATGCTAAGGCAGCAACGGAGCATTGAAAATGCTTATTAAAGTCAGGAGGAAGACTGCAGGTCAGGATCAAGTGGTTAACCTATAAGGCTTGCAGTTGGTGAGGACCTGAAAACCTTGGGAGTATTGACCCTCACTGAATGTAACACTCTAGAATCTGAGCTCTCCTGTATGGAAAATGGAGTGACGGTTTAATGGTTCCCTTGGCAACAGTTATCAGGTGCTGTGACACCAAAGACTGAGACACAGGTAGTTCTAGCCCTATGGAAGTAAGCTGGGCCAGCAAGTACATGTGATAGGAGAGCCAGGGGGGAGGGCTTGGGAAGTGAGAGAGGGGGTGTTGGAGAGGGAGGACTTGTCTCAGGGATCCAAAACCAACTGTCTAAAGACACCTGCCTCATGTCCCTGGTTCAGTCCCCTTATACACACACACACACACACACACACACACACACACACACACACACACACACACACCTGCCTCATGTCCCTGGTTCATTCCCCTTGTACACACATACATATACAGACACACACAGTCCTTGGTTCATTCCCCTTATACACACACACACACACACACACACACACACACACACACACACACCCATCATTGCAAACAGTATCAAGGGATTGCAATAGTTTTCATAAGTGATGGTAACAGTAATCGCTCAGAACACCAACAGGGTGTTGTAGAGTACTTCTTAGTAGGTTATAACAATATAAGATAATGTTGGAATTCATGTCATGATAGTAAGTCAGTTTGTTTGATTAGCTCAGCACCTCCTGTGTCCTTGTAAATAAAAAGACCTGAATAGTTTGCTCAACATTTAATCACTGTAGCAATACTAGCATGTAGGTTAATTGTCTTAGAAATATAACATTTCAGGCGAAAGGCCATGATTACAGTAGAATTTGTAAAAATAACAAGAGCCAGCAAAAAGAGTAACCCAAGATTTGTGTACCTTAAAAAAAAAAATCTTACATTCCAATGTATGAAGAAAAGTTCTCTCTGGGTCTCTTCCTATTTCTTCTAGCCATGAGGATTTTATAACTGGTTCAAGAAAATGATAAGCATCCCTCAGCCCCACTGGCCTCAGAACAAGGAAACATTCTCACCTGCTCAGGTTCCTGCTGCTGGTTTCCCTCCCTCCACCTGCAAGGGAACTGGATCCTTCCAGGGCATTCCTTTAAAGGCCCTTTCTCTGGCATCCCTCAGTGGTGCTGAGTTAGGCGGGTCCTGTGCAATGACAAGCAAGGACATTGAGGATCTGCAAATATCCAGCTTGTGAGAAGAGAGAAGAGAGACAGAGAGGAGAGACAGAGAGGAGAGACAGAGAGGGAGAGACACAGAGAGGGAGAGACACAGAGAGGGAGAGACACAGAGAGGGAGAGACACAGAGACAGAGACAGACAGAGACAGAGACAGACAGACACAGAGACAGACAGACACAGAGACAGACACAGACACAGAGACAGACACAGACACAGACAGACAAACATGGATGGACAGATGGACAGACAGACTAGGACCATAGAAGCATTTTTTGGCTTGTTATTCCTGAGCCATAACAGATATGATAGCTGGGCTTCTGCTAAATCCTGTCATGTGTTCTGTTCCATTGCGTGCCCTGGAGTAGAAATTCATGCCTACAAATGCCCCACTTCCTGTCCATCACCAGCTTATAACAATCATAGCCGAAGACATGGTGCCCTTGAAAAAGGAGGCCTTATACTTTGCCAAGCTGTATCTGCAAGGATGCCCCAGCTCTGGTGGCATAATTGGCAGTGAGGGTGACATGTCTGAGCTCTGACCTCTCTGCTCTGAATGGCTCACTCACCTGCCCAGTCCCAGAGCTCCACGGTGCCTTTAGCAAGGGGTGCTGGACCCGTCTTCACGAATGATGCTTTTGGCACATCTGCAGGCATACCCACTTCCTCCACTCTCACCACCTTCCTGCCTGATCTCTCAACTGGATGCCAAGACATGTACAGAGTTCTCACGTCAGTGTTCATCAAGATTGCCTGGGGAACTTGTTAAAAACACAAATACCAGGAGGTGGCTCCAGGGATATAGAGCTGCAGCACAGTTACAAGGATTGAGGGTTTGAATCCCAAGGTCCTATGCAAAGACTATGGCAGCCTCCATAGTCACAGTGCTTGGGAGGCAGAGACAGGATCGCCAGGGTAAGTGGGCTGGTTATGACCGGTCTGATCTGTGTGCTCTGAGTTCAGCTGTAAGGGGTTCTGCTTCAATAAATAAGTGGAGAGTGATCAAGACCCCAATCCCAACCTCAGGTTTCCGCACGCAACACGAATGTGAATAGACTCGTACACACATACCGTAAAACACAGAACCCCACAGATTGCAGATAACGCCTCCCACAGGGAGGCTGTCCGCTGAATTGTTGACAGTTTGGTCCTGATGCTCTTCTTCTGTGGGGTCAACCTGTGGCTGATGCACAGCATCGCTGGCCCCCATCCACTACCCTCCGAGTTGTGACAAATCAAAAAGATCCCCAGACACAGTCAGATGCCCTTTGGGGGAAATAGAGCCTTGGCTGTGAACCACTATCTTTGGGATTCTCACTCCTGAAAGGAAAGTAGGGGCCTGGGCTTCTATTTTCACAAGCTCTCCAGCAAATCTGACTCCTTTGAGCATCCAATGGAGCTTTTTCTTCTCTTTCAACAGCACTTAAACCCCAACCCCGTTTCCATGGCCACCTAGAGGGTCAATAGCTATCCTAAGGTACACAGTACAGCTCTTCCCTCCAGAGCCCAGGCCTTCTGCAGGCTAAAAGGCCATTAGCCTGCCAGTAAACAACACCAGGCTGGCTGCTCCGGTGGCCAAGTCTCTTGTAGCTAGAAAACACAGGTGCTTAATGATAGGGACTTGATAAAGGACTCCTTTTGAAGGTAATGTCCCAGTTGACACTGTGTGACCTCAGGAGAACAGCAGGTATCAGCTCCCCTGCTGGGACTTTTGGCCCTGAAGTGGCAGAAGCATCTATCTGGCACAGGGATGACTAGGCTGTCTGAACTGTTTGTTCCCCAGCACCCTGCAGTCCTTTGGAACCCAGGCCCTAGGGAAGTGGAATGTGACCTGTGCGCGCGCACACACACACACACACACACACACACACACACACACACACACGTGTGACTCAAACGCTTTCGGGAATTCCGTTGTTTAGTCTGTCTCCTGTGGTTGCAACTTCCTCTCCAAGTGTTCGTACTGGGAACATTCTTTTCCAACTGGCGTGAGTAGAATTTCCTACGGGCCTCACAAAGTGCTGGACTTAGAAAGCCTGCTCCATTGAGCAGGGAAGAGCGTTCCCTGACTCTTCACGGAATATGAATATTTTGTTTAAAAGTACCTTGGCTGCAAGTCTTCTGCTCTGTGGGGGCCCCTTGGCCCTTCCAGCTTTTGGACGCGGTCATCTTAGTGGCAATGGGTGCCTTCTTGACAGAAACACTGCATGTGTTGATGATGGTATGTGTGTCTTCAGCTCACCCCTTTCTTAAGCACCCAAGCCACTGAGTTATAATTATATTAAGAAATAATGTTACCTTTATTTGATTTTCACTGGAGGAGTAAATAGTCCCCTGGGGTGACAGCTTCTGTCTTGTCTATTTCTTTATAATAGTGACCCTTCTTTATCCAAAAGAGAAACCGAGGCAAAAAAAGTGTCTTCTATTCTTCCAAGAAATCACATTGTGTCTCCCCCTCAATGTTCCTGGAGAGAAATAAATAGAACACCAGAGTGTCGTGATGGAACAGAGAGCACCAGCCCCCTAAGATCTCAGGGTCCTGAGGTCCCTCTTAGAACTCTGAGCACTAATTGTGGCCAAATGTCAAGAAAAATGAAGTGCAGAAATTGTGGCTTACCCGCAGCGTGGCTGAAATGAACTGCAAACGTGGGGTTTCTCAGTCGCTCGCTGGATCCTGTTCCCAGTCTACAGGATGATATGTGTTCCTTGCTCACCCCTCCACTCTCCCCAAGCTTATATGTTTACAAAGTGGAGACACATCAGAGCAGGCAGAACCTAACAGCTAGTTGTCGGCTAAAATAATTTACACAGAAAGCATTCCCTAAGCTAAATATTGTCCCAACCACTGTCTTAGTGTTCCTTGTCTAGGGAGCTGTGGTGACAGCCATGAAAGGGGCACATGGCTGAAACAGACTGAGTCATATATAATCTTGACATTATTAGGGACAATAAAGTCTGTCTAGAGCAAATTTAAATTAAGTGGTTTACTTAAGAGAATTTAACCAGACAGGCAGAACAGGGACAGGTAGCATATCTTCTCCACATATTTTATTTTGGGAGTTTTTGAGATAGGGTCTCTTACAGTCCAAGATGGCCTTGAACTTGCTGTGTGGCTGAGCGTGACCTTGAACCCCTGACTCTTCCAATGCTACCTGCTAAGAGCTAGGATTAGAAGCATGTGCCACCATGCCTAGCTTTCCTGCAGAATTTTTAAAATAGCAACAATATTTGTGACTATAAATGCACATATGAAACTTTGTGTCTTACAATTCTTATTTATTGCTAATCATTGTGATCTCATTTTATGCTATTTCTAAATGATTTTAATTTATTAGATTTAACTTATAGAATTTTTCAAACATGTGGAGATTCATATAAAGAACCCCTAGTGTATACAACCTCCAGTTTTAATATCTATCATCACTTTATAATTTTATTGGACCCCCTTGTCCTGCCTTTTTTGCTGTGGCATTTTAAAACACATTCCAGATTCTATATAACTTTACTCCAGAGCCTTTAACAAAAAATGTACCTTAATCTCAGCACTTGGGAGGCAGAGGCAGGCAGATCTCTGAGTTCCAGGCCAACCTGGTCTATAAAGTGAGTTCCAGTACAACCAGGCCTAAAAAGAGAAACCCTGTCTTGAAAAAACAGAAGGAAAAAGTACCTGGTTTTAGCCTGGTGCAGTAGTGTTCATCCTTCAGGGTACATAACCAATGGGGTTATAGCATAGCCCTAGGCTTAGCAGCATTTATTTAGACATGTGGCTGCCATTTTTAGTATTTCTAGTATTTTTAAATAATGAGCTTTTTTTTTTCAAGTGTCTAAGTTTTAGGCTTGATTTTTAAAGTAGAAGTATTGATTCAGATTGAAGATTTTATATATATATATATATATATATATATAATCCAATAAATATGCTAAGTTTCTTCCAAAACTGCATGCTGCTATTTTGAGTTTTGTGGAAAGTGTTTCAGTGGAGATCTGTGTGCTCCATTCATGGATATGACCAGTGCTGACTTCATACATGGAAGAGTGTCTTCGGTGTCATTAATTCCAATGACATACTGCTTTGGTTACAAGTGAGCCAGACAAGGTGGTGCTTTAGTTTTATTCTGTTCATTATTGTCATTTTTCTTTTAATTTCATTCATGATTCTTTCTCTGTTTATATATATGTATTTTATGTCTGAGTCTTTTGCCTGCGTGTCTGTCTGTGCACCACGTCCCTGCCTAGTGCCCAAGGGGGTGAGAAGAGGGTGTTAGATCCCCCGGAACTGGGATTATGATTGGTTGCAAGGTTCCCTGTGGGTCCTGGGAACTGAAAACTGCTGAGTTAAATCTCCAGCCCTCCTTTCTGTGTATTTAATGTTACTTAAAGACAATCTTAGGGAATGTATTTACACAGAAATCTATTGCTACTCTTCTCTAATGCAACTGTTATTTGCTAGTGTGAAGACAAACATTTTTACATAATTTGCAGTCAGCTTAGGACCCATTTAGGGGATGTCAAGTGTTGTATATATTCTGTCAGTCTTGCTCTTTGCCTTTCTTTGAAGCATGTATATGAAATTCTGAAAAGTACACGCTGTTTTCGCCTGGTCTTGGCTGTGTTCACAGGCCTCATGTCAACTGTGTTCTCTTTACCTCTGCGTAGATGAGAGAAGTCAATCAGAGACTTGTGTCCTTTGGATGGTGTGTGTCCCCTTCCTTAGCCTTATCCTTGTCTCTGAGACTCAGCTACTGAATCAGGTGAGCCCTGGCTCAGCCCCTCCATAGGGGAGGTTCTCTCTGGTAAGGCTGTGCCATAGAAGTTGGGGTTTCTATCACCACCACTCTTGGGTTCTGCCATGCTACCATCACCCTACACACGATACTAAGAGCCATGTTTGCTTCCCCTTCCCCCCTCCCATTCCTGCATCTGTCCTCGCCAACAGGGACAAGTACTCCCCAGATTCAGCACTGTGGTTACCCTCTTCCCTCTTGACTTTTGTTTTCTTATGTCCCCGGAGCATCATGACTCTACACAGACATGGAAATGTGTGAATGTGAAGATAGTAGTTGAGTGGCCTTAAGGGTCGATACCTTGTCCCTCTATGCTTTAGGGAGGGAGAGTAACCATACGAGGTCTTTGGACCAAGGAACAGAGATGGGCATGGAAGAAGAATTTTCTCTTCCTGCCACCATGCCAGTTAGGTTCTGTTATTTCATGATCCCTGAGAGCCTTGAAGTACTCAATGCCTGTATGTACTAGATGGTGTAAGCTCATTGCTGTCTTGAGTTTTAGTGTTTCAGGTTTTCTTTTGTTACACACAAACACACACATGTCTCTGTGTGTGTGTATGTGAGAGAGAGAGAGACTCTGTGTGCGTGTGTGTGTGTGTGTCTGTCTGTCTGTCTGTCTGTCTGTATGGCAGGACATAAATTTGCAGATACCACTAAGCTAGCAAACAGATTGACTCACACACTATAAATCCAGACATGCCTGGCTCTTGGGATTTAGGTAGCTTGGTAGTTACCGCTCACTGTATGGGTCCTGCTTTCCCCCCAAGGCAGCCCCTTTCTATAAATGAGACATGCAGTCATAGGCCTCTGTGTGTATAGATTTTTGAATCCACAGATTCAAATGCTAAAAGATTTTGAAAATAGAACCACTTCTGTACCTCACAGATACAGAGTCTTTTCCCTTGTCACCAGAACAATGTAACTATTAGCACTTACGTTGTATTGTAAATTATGAATAATCTAGAGACAATTTGACATATAGAAGGATATCCATAGGTTATATGCAAATATTCTGCCATGTTATACAAGAGAGCTGTGCATTCATGGACTTGGGTATCTGATAGAAATCCTGTACTTACTCCCTCAGGGAAGTTGGGGAAGACAGACTGTATAAGATCCACCCCTGATGGATCTGATGGATCTGGGGTGGGTGGCCATCTTGCAACAAACCCATTTGCTATGGATGTCCTGACCATTGGGGTGATCCCATGCTCTGTACACACTCATCCCTGTCTTCACTCAGGTTAGACCAGCATTGATCAGTTATCTGCTCTTACCGGGTAAGATCAGGCTATTCCTGCTTTCTAAATATTTTGGAGGAACCAGAAATGATTCTTCAGTTTTGTGTTCTGTTGCCATTTTCTGAACTTCTTCCTGACACTTTCTACCCTTTACCCCTCCTAACCTCTAGTGGACATTATTCCATTCCCCTCTACAGGGATAAGTTATTGATTGCAACTGTATGGAATTTTTTATTTTGTTTTGTTTTCTGTTTGGCTTGTTTCACTTAACATTGGTCCCATCCATATCACTGCCAATGACAAAGTCCATTCTGTTCATGGTTGAATATCATTTCATATACATTCTATATATGTAAATATACTCCATTCTTCTGGGGGAATTTGTTGTTATCAGTTAATAAGCACCATGAAAATTAAAACTTAGAAAACACAACTTATCCATAATTTATAGCCCTTAGAATTACCAAGTTCTCTGAACATATAGATATAAAACCCTCTACCTAAAATTCTTATATTTGGAGTTATAAGCATTCTTGATTCACAAAGATGGAATGTCAGTGCCGACAATAGAGAGCTTAGTGCTTTGAACCCTGATGATGTGTGTGACATCTGTACACTCAGTTTGGGTTGAGTTTTTTATTTGTTGGGTGAGTCTTCTTGCTGTTGCTATTTTGTTTGATTTTGTTTGTTTATAAGACAGGATCTTGCCGTGTGACTTTGGCTGGCTTGGAATGATAAGCTCTTGAAGTTCAAAAGAAAAGATGAAAACATAGTGATCTCTGAGTATCTGCGTGAAACTGGTATTAGCACACACACACACACACACACACACACACACACACACATGCATTCATGCACAAACATACAGACACACTTAGACAAACATATACAAGACACATGCATACACTCATACACACACATACAGGTATACACGCACACACATATATATATACACATACACATGCAGATACAGATACACACCCCATGTATATACACACAGAGGATAAGAAAGTCCGAGAATGCCCAAGACTCTCATATGAAATGTGATAATGTTTCCACACCATCTATAGATATCGTCCCATGTACTACAGTAAAAACATCTCTAGATTGCTGATTGTGTCTGATATGATGTAAATACTATGTGACTAGTTTTACAGCATATTAATTAGAGAACTATGGCACATCAGGTAGAAAGCCGCCCCCCACATTCAGTCCAGGTGCAGCCACTTTTCTGCGTATTTTCCGTGTCTGCTTAGCTGCACCATTGGTGTGGAGGGTCCACTGTACCTTTTGCCTAGAGTGAAACCTTTGGAACATGGTCTGTGAACTGGGGTTTGAAGCTGGAAAGGCAGTAAAATTTTGTTGAGCAATAAAAAGGGACAGGGCATTCCCCACAGTCCCTCTGCATCCGGAGAGTAGCCTTGAGTGCATGAAGTGAGCCAGGCAGGCCCGTGTGACCAGAGGAATGTTTCTCATCGTGGCAGCTACCAAGTTGGGAGTTAAGCCACCCTATCTCCACCAGCTTCTTGGTCAACAGTTTTCACAGAGCCTTACAATCCTTTCCCAAAGTAGTCGTTCTGATGTCATAATCCACAGCCATTGGTGTCTTTACGCCACACCAGGGATGGATGGCTTGATTGGTTGGTAATTCAGATGCAAGAGCTCAGAATTATAGAACTAGTTCATAAGTAATTGCCATGTTCTCTGATGTAGGAACCATGATTCATTTAACACCAACATTTATAAGTTCTCTAAACTAAATGTCTGACATAAACAAGGAAGTGAACACTCGGGAATGTGTCCAGGGAGCAATGCGTCCTGTGCCTCAATTTCTGGTTTGTTCACCATGCCAGTGATAACGAGAGATTTTGATGGGTGTTACTCAGGAAATTGTTTTCTTTCTTAAAAAGACTTCAGAGCAGGACATCCACGTGGGCTGGGGACGCAGTTGGTAGAGAGTTTGTCTGGCACGTAGGGCACCCTGTTTTGATCACTAGCACTACATAACCTGAGCATGGTGACACACACCTGCAATCCCAGCACTAAAGGCAGGGAGATTTCAGAATCACCCTTGGTTACATAGCAAGTTTGAGTACAGCCTGGACTACACCAGAATTTGCCTTTCCTATACCACCCCCAACATCTCCTGGAACCAATATGCTTGCCAACTTCTGCTGGGTTTCTATCCTAATGACCACATTGAATGTGCACACATCCTAGGTTGGCAGTACTCACTGTGAGCGATCGACTGCTTCGCCTCATGGCATAATATTGCTGAGGTGGATTGTTCTCCTTTGAGGTCATATGGCTGCTTGGAATCTGGGGCTCGCTGCTGCTGCCTTGCATTAGGAGACAGGATGGCACCACACTGAGTGTCTGGGAAAAGATCAAAATTCAATGTCTGGCAAATGCAGATTATCTTTCTGCCACCAAGAGCCCAGAAATCTAAATTGCCCTATTCAAATCAGGAATCAACTGTTATCATGTCTCCTTAGGTAGCTTCCAGACAAATAACATCCATTTTGCAAAATGGAATGCCAATCACCAAGTGATTATGTTGATTAAACAATAATTAGATGGGTACCGGCAATTTACAGCATGCAATTTGCAAATTGCTTCTTCTACCAAGAGACAGGGCACAGGCTGGCACTGCTCAGGTGGTATTTCCAGAAAGTGGGTGTGAGCTCACAAAGGATTTCATTCTCAGGACCAGCAGTGCCCCTACCTTCCCAACCTCACAGCTCCTCTCGCCCCACCCCCCGCCCCTCTGCCAGCACCATTCCAGGTAGCAGCACAGCCTGCCATGATTCCATCCAAGACAAACCTTCAAGTGACCTGGTCCACAGGAAGAGTAAGCAGTTTTGAGCCCCCAAAATAGCAGTTTTGGGCTTTGACTGTCTGCCAGCCTGGTTGATAAGTCTCACCACATAGTTGATGACGGCCAGTGAATTTTGTTGACAAGGGACAAACATTTCTGGGATCTGTCAAAGTCATAAGGCTGGCGTTGCAGCCAGGACATTGGGATCTTTGATCTGCATGGGCAGTCAGATAAACTGGGATAGGCTGAAGCATAAAATTGCAGAGAGAGAGAGAGAGAGAGAGAGGGAGAGAGAGAGAGAGAGAGAGAGAGAGAGAGATCACAAAGTGGTAAGTCCTTGAGTCCTCTGGATTTTCCAGCTCTGTTGTGATATCTTATTAATCCACTCTAAACTCCCCAGCCAGCGGGTGTGCTCGCTTCTTGCTATTGCCCCAATATTTTGGATTCCTGAAAGACACAGAGAGAGAGAGAGAGAGAGAGAGAGAGAGAGAGAGAGAGAGAGAGAGAGAGTCTTATATCTTAAATAACCCTAAACAGCTCAATGGCTGGACCACTCCCTACACGTGGCTAACACACATTTCCCTCTGATATTCCTGAGTTAATACTTAATAATCTATATTTCATCTTTGTTGCCCTGGACCCTGCTGGGCAGCCCTCCTGGGGCCGCTTTCCCCCTGTACCTGTGTCGGCTGTCTGACCCTCCTGCACCTTTACAGCATGGTCTGTCTCTTATGCTCCTGTCATGGCCGAATCCCCTCTTCCTCCTTCCTCAGTTCCTTCCTAGGAATCCTAAAAGTCCCGCCTCTGCCTTCTTGCCCAGCCATTGGCTGCTGGCAACTTTATTGACCAGTCAAAAACCAACTGGGGACAGGCTTCCTTTAGTCCCATCTGCTGGACCTTGCAAACAGGTTTCTCAGTAACATAATTAGCATGAGAACACAAGCGGATACACAGCTCTTTAAGTTTGTATAATGGCAAAGTTTTTATGGAGTTGAGAAAATAACAAGAGGGATCATGGGATACACTGGGTGGCTTTGGGAGTTCTGAGGCCAAGAAAGCAGAGAGTGAGATTGTGAGTTATGTTAAGGACTGGGGCTTCAAGGCTAAGAAGGGGAAACTATTTTCCCAGTACACAAAGCATTCTGTAAGCTTCAAGTCATATGCAGACTCCACATGTGACTCTGTGACTTCAGATTCAGCGCTCATTAGAAACAAGCATCCTTTGGCATGGGAGGAGCTGCTTTGTAAATGAAGGAGTCCTTGCTCTTCGTGCATAGTATGAGAAACAGAACACTACCTGGATGACAGCCCCCACAGCATGCCTGGTGGGCACATGTGTGCAGGACCCAGTGGCTCCGTTTAGTTTGCCTCTATCTAGTTGACTCTTCAGAAGTGCTGTTGACTTTCTAGGAGTTGAATTGGTCCTGGAGGTAACATTGACTGGCAGAGAGAGTGGTCATACAGAGCTGTTTCTTATCTGTCACTTGCTAATTATATTAGAACTAAACCTCCAAGGAAAATCCTCCCTGCTACATGATGTTGGGAAAAAGACATATCTCTAAAATAGAGAACAGCACTGGCTTGGTCTCAGGGTTGGCAGTGATTAAAGAATGTGGAAATGCCGTTCATTGTTCCTCTGAGGGTCGCTGCCTCTTCCAAGCTCAGCTCTTCACTTACTTCTAGGGCAGGAAACCCCTACCTCTCCATCAGTAGTTCTTCACATCTACTACAGTGTCAACAAGAGCACCATAGTAGTTACTTGTGTACAGCTGTGGCCAAAATACCAAAGAGAAAACCTTGAAAGAGGAACAATTCATTGCACTCCATTTCAGAGAGTTCAGGCTATGGTTGTTTGGCCCCATGCACTTGAACAGAATGTCATGTTGGTGGACATATGTGATGGGATGGTTCTACTGAACAGGAAGCAAAGAGCAAGGAAGGGACTAGAAACTAGATAAAAATGTCAAAGGCACACCAAGGACTCATTTTCTTCAACAAAGTCCCATCTCCTAAAGTTTTTACTCCCTCCCAAAATAGTGTCAGCAGCAGGCGACCAAGCCTCGTTACATGGCCTTATGGGGGAACATGTCATAGTCAAACCTTAACAGTGACCACAGTGATAGCAAGGTCAAGGGAAAGCCTACTGAATGTTATTAAGAACTTTCTAACTCTCTCTCTCTCTCTCTCTCTCTCTCTCTCTCAAGCTTCAGGGACTGTTTATCAAACTATATCTTTTTCAGAAGACTATTCGCATTAAAAGAGCAGCAGTGAGTCACAACCTCTTGGATTTCTGGTAGAACGAAGACCTTTATCCAAAATGTCGGTTTTATGTAATCCAATTGATGGTCAATTTAAGAGTAAGGCCGACCAGCCAGATTGTAATTAAGTCCATGGAAAAGAAAGCCATCTTCTGGCTGTCAGTTCTCAGCACTGTAATTAGCCAAATCTCTCCTGTAATTATCTAGATCCTCTATTACTGACAGGCAAGCAGGAGGGTAGGGAGGGGTTTGAGTGGAGTCCTCCTTGAGTACTTAAGGGTGATCATCAAAGTCAAAAAGGCAGCTGATTGCCCTACACGTCTGAAAGCACCTGAACACAGTGTTTCCTGTAAAGTCCCTGGGTCCATCTTCCAGGTTCAACACTGACACAGAAGAGCCATGATCTGCTCCTGCGCCTACACCATCTGACTTTATATAAGCCACATTCAGAATTACCAACTTAGCATGCAGTATCTGTAGTGATCCTTCCTTAATTTTTGTCAAGAGTCCTGTTCTTTAGTAGATGATCACAGTTAATCATCTGCCTTTATATTATAATGAACAACTCACAATAAAAAGAAATTAGTAACATATTCGTAAAAACTTACAATATCTGGAAGAGTTCAGATCCAAAGGATGCTGACACCAAGTTCCCTCTTGGGAAGACAAGCATCTCTGGCTATGCTAACGCCCTGCAGCTTCACAGCCTGGTCTTCTGTTCCCATTCAAAAACTTCACTTGAGCAACTCAGAAGCCCAGGATGCCCCCCAAAAAATCTAGGGACTCTGTTTCCTCCTGGGCCGATTAAAATATTTGACCCCATTGATTTCACTGTAGTTTCTGGTGATGGATTTTGATCATGAATTAGGTTAATAATAAGTTGGGTGGTTGGTAAAAGGCCAAGTTTAAGTTTTGCTTGTGTGTTTTTCAATGTCTATTGCTGTTTCCTTCCTTAGGTTATAGAATCCCTCAAAATAATTGAAAAGTGTATTAGTCGGGGTTCTCTAGAGTCACAGAACTTATAGGTAGTCTCTACATAGTAAGGGAATTTGTTGATGACTTACAGTCTGTAGTCAAACTCCCCAACAATGATCAGCAGTAGCTGTAAATGAAAACCCAAAGATCTACAGTCGCTTAGTCCCACAAGGCTCGCAGGCGAAGAAGATTGACTCTTCCTCCTTCCAATGTCCTTATGTAGATCTCCAGCAGCAGGTGTGGCCCAGATTAGAGGCGTGTGTACCACCACACCTGAAACTTGTGTCTTCCAGACTCAAGATCTAGATCACAGGTGAGCCTTCTAATTCTGGATTGTAATTCATTCCAGATACAGTCCAGTTGACAATCAGAAATAGCCACTACAATCCACCCCTTGTCAACTTGACACAAATAGTATCTCCCATCCACATGAAACAATAACAAGGTCATAAATACGCTTAACATGATATAACTATTCCTCATATAATCGCAAACACATTTATAAACTTACAATGGGGCAATTCCTTTAGTATCTCAACTTAAATACCAACTGATATTAAAGAAATTGGAAGACAAATATGTTCTTAACAAAATACAACAGAAGCATTCATATTACTTTATAATCCTCGTTTCTGCAGCTGGTTACGTGGTCTTAGCTGGTATTTATAACTACCTTCCTCTACTACCCATTCTGTATTTCCTCCACCCTCTGCAAGCACCTCAGCAGGTCTTGGCTCTTTTCCTGGAGGAGTGACCCATACCTTCATTCCTGATGGGTCTGCATCCTTTGTCATCCTGCTTG